>JAUMJM010000005.1:18555000-19155000 GCA_033558235.1 Neomorphus geoffroyi
CACATTTCTATTCCAAAAAAAACTTTGCAAAAATGACTTAAATTCCTATGTTGAACGTGCCTCATTTTAATGCAGTATTTGCATAGCTTGTAAATAAGAGATTTCAAATCTTCTAATCTCCAGCTCAGGTATGCACACTGGCTCCTGACACTTGATTGGACTTCTTTCCATTACATACAACATTTACAGAACAAAGCAGGTGAGACACAAAATCAAACCAGACCAGAAAACAAACGCCATACAAATTCACCAGCTCTCTTGGTCAAAATCATGCCCTTCAGTAATCCTCTGCAACTTTATGGGCTGCAAATTATACATTACCAATATTTGGCTTTCACAAAGCTACCCACTTTATTATAACACACAGACTCCAGAAAACCTTCTTGAAAGGCCCTTCTCCATGTTTATTCTTCTGCCCATCATCTGAAATAGTAGTAAGCATGGTACCACTTTATAGCAACTGAACAGAACTACCTGTCCACTACGAAAAAAAGTACTATTACACTATGAAAAAGCAGAGAAAACCAAAATATGCAGTGGTATTGGAGGTTTATGCTTTTAGGATTTCTTACAAAGTTCCCTCAATTTACATATTAAAAAGGGATTGTTGTTGTTTTTAAATTTAATTATTATGGTTCTATAAAGTTGGATGGAAATCCACAATTTAAGGTTCCAGGGTTTTTTTGGCTTCATTAGCACCAGTCACCAGACGAGCAAGGTCCATCAGGAAAATTTTAAAGAACAATCCTGCATCAGCAGAAAGCACAGTGCAATCTGAAATTGTGTATCTGCAGAACTAGAGTCAATGCAGGCACATAAACAAAAAAGTTTAGTATTTTTAAATCAGAAAAGTAGATACTTGACCGCTGTTTCTGAAGTCTTATTTCAGGGCAATAATTTTTGCCTTGCAGTGAAGCATTCCAAAGATGAACACCATCACGTTTACCTTTCCCCTAAATGAAGTTTGCTAGTATCTGGAGGCCAAGAGTGCAGAGATACAGATGGTTATCTTTACCAAGGCAGACCATTACTACTAAGTTTGTTTTAATTTAATTTCTCTCTAACAAAAAACCCAAACAAAACACAAACCAGCACCTATATTGATTCTTATAAGACAAATCTTCAAGTTCAAGGTCCCACTACACAATCCTACTGCAGCACCTCCCACCCATCTCACTGGGAAGCCTGGAAATATTAAGTGCATTTCATAAAGCCCTATCTACAAGTATGTTTACAAGGAAATGACAGCCATAGAAAAGAGCTATAAAATACAAATCCTAAAAGCTCAAAATGAAGCAAAATAAAGGCAAATGAAGCATCTCACCCATGTAAGCTGATGATTTTTGTGGTACCTAGTTCTCATGATGATAAGTCTTACAGATGTTAAAAGAAATTTAATTTAAAAGGGTAGCTAAAAGTGCTAAGCATTTGCAGATGGCATAGGATGACATTAAAGTAGAAGTTTAGGGTCAAAAATTTCTACAAATGGTCCCCAAATCGAACAAACTCCTATGGTTAAATATCATGCTTTTACTTCTAATAATCCACTGTAATTTCCATAATGAAGTTTACCAACAGAGTTGTCCTCCTCCACTTCGTAACATAACCATAAACAACAAAAGATAGTTTGCAGCTAACATAAAATTTTTGCAAAGTCATATCTGAAGCCATCTCTGAAGAGTTACAAAAAGATCTCATGATAAGTACACTGGATGATAAAATGATGTAAGAGTTTAACATACAGATAGGGAAAATAACACAGATGAGGGGTAAAAAATTGAAACCTTATAAATAGTACAGATAAAACACATCGAACAAGACACTTCTACAGATGAAAAATCTTGCGGACATTACGGGCAATTTGATGAAAACCTTAGCAAAAAACTCAGTAGTTGATGAAGTATAAAGCAAGCAGAACATTTGGCAATACCAAAGGAAAACAGAAAGGAATTACGCTACTACATAATTATTAATATACTCCATGACTATGAGTACTAAATCAACCCCCCTATTTCAAAGAGATCACTGCAGAGCTAGAAAAGAGAGGGAGAACAGCAGCACCATTAGTGCTACAGATAGGCTTACATATATGAGGAGGCAACAGCAAGGCTTTTGACAACAGAAAGAATACAACATTCATATAGACTCATGATGAGGACCAATAAATTTTGAGTAGGAGGTAGGGCACATTCAGTAAATTACCAGCCGGGAAGCCATACAACAGAAAGTTATCTTTGCACACAACAAAAATAGTCATTAGAAACACCACTGGCTACTAAATTCAATGGCTGAGAAGGAAAGTCCTCCTCAGAAAGCCTCTCACTCCTGGCGATTAACAGCTCAAGTCACATGCCAGTCAAGGCATGTACTCCTGTCCTCAGCTTACCCTTTTGCCTTCTCTGCCTCGAGATGGCAGCTCCTTACAGGCTAGCTACAGATCCATAGGGACACGCTGATCCTCAAGCCCTCCCCATGAGATACTCAACACTTTCATCTCCTATTTCAAACAAACAGATTTCAGAGATGGCGGACTCGGTCCACCTATCTTCAGGCACTCAAATTCATCACTGGTGACAAAAAAGCACAGTCTCCTTCATCGTCCTCATGCCAAAGGGGAGACAGGCACCTTCAGAACATGAAGGCACAGCTTTAACTCCTGGGGCCACCAAAAAAAAGACATCGACCTACTTGGACACATACATGCCCACAAGGACCAGAAGATCACACAAGTGACTGTGCCACCTGCTTCTACTCTGCAGAGGGAAGATTTACCAACTTGGGAAGGCAAAAACCCCTTGCAGAAACACGTGTTTGTTCTCAGGCCTCACTCCCTTGCCCTTCAGTGGTTGTGTCATGCTCCTCAAGATACTAGGGAGAGAACTGGGGGCCGAGAGAGAGTGAGAAATCAGAGACTAAAGAAGGAGATTGGATCCCTCATATCCTACAGCAGTGTCCAACCACTTCCACCTCCACAGATGAGGTCCAGATCCAGGAGATAGATTCAGTCCAAGGTATTGCTCTCCAGTTTCACTCGAGATGGATGTTGTTGATGGATGTTGTGGGCTTCTTACCACTCAAGGCCTTTTATACCAAGGATTAAGCCACCTCCTTGTCCTTTGCTAGTATTTCCACTTCAAACATCTGCTAAGTGACCTGAACATTAAATGAGATCTTTTTTTTTTTAAAAAAAAAGGGGGGGCAAAAATCTCCCAGCACTGGCTTTATAAACACATCAGTGCAGCCACTTTCGAAGCCTTTCATGCCTTCCCCACTGCTGCAAAGATAATCTTAAC
Organism: Neomorphus geoffroyi; assembly: GCA_033558235.1. Taxonomy (NCBI): domain Eukaryota; kingdom Metazoa; phylum Chordata; class Aves; order Cuculiformes; family Neomorphidae; genus Neomorphus; species Neomorphus geoffroyi. The sequence continues at coordinate 18,558,294 of JAUMJM010000005.1, forward strand.
GTTTTTCAAGCTTCCCCGCACCTCCTTCAAATTATGGCAATAAAGCAATCCAGCCCCAAAGTGTGTCCCAGGATTAGCAGAGGGGGAACTGAAATACACAAGGGAACTGTAAAAAAAAACCAAACACGTGAAGAGAAAAGTTTTGAAAGGCAAGCACTGGAGCTCCAGGACAGTGGCGCGCCGTGCTGCCGGCGCATGTTCAGCATGCCAAAAAGGACTGCAGCACTGCAATTCCTAGCACAGGCTGCTCACAACACCGTCCTCCTCCGCAAAAGCCTCTGACAGCCAGGCGGAGGAGGTGCCCCTGGCCCCATTGCTTCTGGTCTGAGTTGTGTGGAGGGGAAGGTGGGAAAGCCAGTGTGGGTCTCCTTACAGCAGTCAGAGGCTGTAGCTGGGGGTGCTGTGCCACGGGTGGACGCAGCTAACAAGGAAATCCCATACACGTTATCACAGCTTTTTAAATAAATAAAAGCGAGGTAGTGCTGAGGTCCTAAATCATTAACTGGGCACGGAGGGCATGCTCCTGCCAGTGATGACCTGCCCACCCCACCACAGTCATAGCCAGAGGTGTTTGCTGACAAATCACTGTGGCTCTAGGGCTGGAATATGTATGTAGCTGCTGGTAACGGCACCACAAGGCCATCTAAAAAGCGGGAAGGAGTACCCAAAAGAGGATAAAAATGGACTAAAACTAGGCTTTGATATTCTACAGTGCAGCTGCTTGCCCCACCTCGATGCAGGGAGAATTCTCCCACAGACAGCTGCTGGAGAACAGCATTGAGACATAAATTCAACACGCTGAAAACTCAGCACTGAAAACTGAAGTATACTGAAAATAAACGGAAGTCTTGCCACTTTGCAGTTTAAGGTTGCTTTAGACTAAGTTCAGAACAGTGTACATAATACCTATAAAGTGGAAAACTCATGACAGATTCAGAAAATCGGGGGACTGGGTGACTGAGACATTTAGTATACCTGAAGCACGTAGAATATTTGGAAAAATCCAAACCAAATCAAACCCAAACCACATCAACAAAAAAACCCCATAAAAATCCTCAGAAACCTCAGAAAAAGAAAAGTATTCAGCCTGGACAGGAGAGAACTCTGGCAGGTGAAAATAAATAAATAAATAGAAATATTTGCTAGGCCTATTTCTTAAAAGTGATCACAGGTAAATACTGAAAAAAATGCTTTCAGATTTCAGAAAAAAAAAAATAAGGCATTTCCGAGCCCTAGCTTCCTCTGTAAAACTACAGAGACAACACAATTCTGTACCTTCCCCCAACTGTATCTCTAATTCTGCCTTTTGTCAGAGTCACTGTACTCTGCAGGAGAGAAGCTTTCACAGCACCTGAACCTCCAGATCGACCTTGTCAGCAACGTGCCACAGCCAGACCTTCCAGAAACACAATTTATCATCCACTCAGGAACTGATAAAAAAATTACTGATCTGAAACAGAAAAAGATAATAGACTGTGGTATGAACAACCTGTTCTTATTTCTTGATCCATTTCTTTATGTAACAACCATACCACTAAATCCCTCCGACTGTCTGTGGTAGCTATTGGGTTTGTATTGCAAAATTCACACAAATAAAAAATATCTTTATGAGTGTGTGTGTATTACATATGCATATATGCATTTGTGGACATACATCTAGGGATAAAAATGAGGTGGGAGGAGAAAGAGCATGTACCTGTGCATTTATTCCTTTTGTTTACCAGAACTACAGCTGAGTTCTTCTAACTCGCAAAGTCTGGGGTTTCACAAGCCCACCAGCTCCTTTGCCAGACTTATGGCTCCAGGAATCCTACAGATCTTCTGCAGAAGCAGCAAGCTGCATGCTGGCAGTTCTCAACAGTTTTAATAATCATCAGTAGCACAAAAAGTCCTGTACATAATTAGTATTTCTTTGTGTTAGTTATAAGGAGTTTGCATTTCATCTCTTGTTGTGTACGTTCTTCTACTTTTCAAAGCCTCAAAGTTTTCCTTTTTTAGCGTGCCCAAAATACTGAAATAAGAACATTACATTGCCAGCATTGTGAAAGAGAGACCTGCGTGTTTTAATGGCCTTATTAATAAGGAATAATTTTTTAAAACATGGAGAGATTAACAAGTTGGCAGATTCTAGAAGGAGGCTGCATTACTTCTTTCTCCTCAGTCACCCTCTATCCTAAATACAGTTGAAAAGTTTGTTTTTCAAAGGAAACTTTGGACCCTGTATATCAATAGCCAACAACTGTCACTGCATTTGCTAATAATGTATAAGTAAATTAGCTTAATTAGTCAAGCAGTTAATACTACTATTATTTGAACTAGTTTTCAGTACTGACATCCTCTTGAAATTTCTTTTATTTTCCTCAGGCTGTAATTTCAGCCTGTTTACAGACAAGTTACGTAGCACTGGTTCAGCCATAACTGACTGGTTAGTCAGCCATAACACATTGTATTAAACATATCAAATTAACTTCAAAATCAAATGCTGGAAAATGGTTTTAAAAAGAAAATATATACTAACAAATTCTAAAGCATGTGATTTTATTCTCTTTTGCTTTGATTTTGCAACAGCCATGTGTTTTTAGTCCCAAAAAGGGAAAAAATATCATAGGGCTTTAAAAAAAAAGTTCCTTCCCTGAAAGAGCAAAAAAAATTCTCTAAGTCAGAATTTTCCAGTAATACTAGAAAACTAGGTATCACTAATAGCTATTACATGAAATCTAAATCTTAGCAATGTGCCTATGTAATGATTTAGGAAATTAAAAGCATATGCAAAATCATTAATAAGGCATTTCATTTGAACACTAAGTCTTTTTATCATCTCTCAATAGTAAAAACTGAACAGTTTAGATCTTTTTACAAATAAACACAGTACAGATTATTCCTCACATACTTGGGAGCACAGCAGAAAAAAATTTAAAAAAAATATAGCACACAATTGTTTTAGATTTCTATAAAATACATGCTTACATATAAAGAACTTGATTTTGTTGTATAAACACTTTGCAGTCACAACACTATACTTCCGGACAAGTAACTCATTAGTAAATTCTACCTTAGGAAAATGCATAAATTAATTCTAAACAGAGTAATTATTCCTTAAAAACAGACAGACTGCACACAGTTAAGACCTTACAGCACTAATAGCTCTGAACAAAATCCACAGGGCAATTAAGAGGAAAAGATACTACTAAAAGAGGAACCAGAATCTGGTGCAAAACACTTTTATTACCAACTATTTACATTACAATTGTAGATACTGAGTACTTACTGCCACCTCTGCCCTCCAAAACAAGAGTACACCTACCAATCAGTAGAATGTATTACTTGAGAAAAAAAGCAATTTCTTTGTCACTTGGTTTGTCTGTCAATAGTTGGAGACAAACTATTTGATTGAGTGATGAACGCAAATTTTCACTTTGTAATGTATAGCAATATCTTCCTTATGGCTAGACTGACAATCTCACTTTATGTTCAAGGCAGAGACAAATCTCAAAAGAAACAGAGGTGGATAAGTTTTCTCTGTAAGCTGTGCATGTAAATGACTTTATTTGCAAAAATTAAAAGATCAGCTCACATTTTTTAGCTTGGAAAAGATTATTTTGACTTTTAACACCACATTTAAACATCAACAGCGATAGATATTTAAGCATACATATGCATACCCCATGGATTTTTAATAATAATGCTTCATACTGTGACATATGTTTCACTCGTTAGCAGAGTCTGAAATTCTCAGAAGACACAAGGTAAGAAAAGTATAAGTGTAACTTCTAAAAATAATAGGTTCGTAAACTGAAGATGTACCAACAACCCAGCCGCAGGTCTTCAGCAAGTATTTAGCCATGGAAGGGAGAATCTGAATGAACCTCCTCTGAGCAGAATCATCTGAGAGGAGCCTGTGCCTTGTACTTCTCCTCAGAAAAGCCAAGGGCTGCTTGGTCTAGGAGGGCCTATTTTATGCAATACTTTTAAAATTAGCATAACTTGTTCCTGGGGGGAGGAAAGGGAGAGGGAATCTTAAAATGTTCCCCAGAATTAAACTATCGAAAGTGTAAGCAGTGAAAGATTCTTTCACCTGATTTGTTCTTTAAGACATTGATCTTCAGACCTCCTCAGTTCACACAGTTAACTTTTCTACCCACATCCTATCTGAATACACATATTTATGTACAAGGCTCATGGCTATTACAGGAGAAAAAAAATAACATTATCTTGCTGTTTCACCAACTGTTAGTCTTGGAAGAAGAAAAAAATAAAAATTGATATTATATATTGCACATATACACAATGCTGCAATAATGCAATCGAAGATAGCATGTTAATTTGAGTTGCTAATTGGATCAGATCCTGAAAGGTACTGAGCACCATTAATATATACGGCAGTCTAAGAAAGTTGAAAAGGCTTCAGCACGTCACAAGATGAGGCAATATCCTCATCCCCCTCCCTGCTAAGACTGTAAAGGTTGCTTCCAATCTGTTCTTCCAGAATTCTACATACTTTTGCCTAAATAATCATTTTCTTCACTTCAGAGCATTCAGCATAATTCTTCTCCACTCCTTCCTGAGGCTCCTCCTCAGCAAGAAAGTTGATGTGCCTCAGCACAGTGAAATCATTGCTCTAAAAGCCAGCCTGCTCATTAAATTATTCTGCTAGCTGTGTGTTCTCTCATTAAAAATGTATAAAGATCAGATAATTGCAGTACGTATTATTAACCTTGTTTGCCTTGTTTTCATGTTCAAGTTCAGTTTTGCTACCAAGAAAAAGACCTGAAAAGGGTAGGGGAAATGCTCAGCTAAAATGCACTACAAAAAACTCTCCCAACTTGCCCTCAAGAGCACAAGGAATCATGGTGCAGTCAAAATTGCCCACAATTTCATAACGGGGTTCAATACTGTAATTCCACTGCATGGCTCCTACAAGTCTAAGACAGGCATTTTTTGCTTTAGTTAAAGCCTCCGATAGGGAATTATTTAGATCAGCCAGTCTAATTCACCTCAATCTTCAAATATCTCTGCTATAAACTTCACAGGTTGCCAGGTTGACTCCTTTTCTTTCTAAAAGCTAGGAAGCACTGCCAGACGACAACCCAGCTAAAAATCCAATTAGGGTAGCAGCACTTCTGAAACACACTGACCTATTTCTTTTTTTACTTGCATTATTTTAATATGCGTATACTCACATTCTATTTCCGAAGAGAGCTATTTCTGTTGGGAATTATTTCCCTTTGAAAACAAGTTACCATAAAACCCACCTACTGCACTCAAACCGAATATATTCACCGGAGAAAAACTGTTTCCCCGACTCCCCAGAGCAACCCATACAGTATGCAGCACACTGCAGCAAACTCTTTAAACGTTCAATAAAAGACAACGATCCTCCTACCTTGTTTAGCTCTGTCTATTCGACACATTCCCAACGCAAAAAGGAACATCCGATATAAACAAATAGCCATATCTTCCCCATCGCATCGTGGTAAGTGATTTTTACATGAAACAAGAAACAGCCTGGTTTGGGTTTGGGTATTTTTTTTGGTGCTCAGAAAGCCTTGTGCCTTATCTCACTCGGGATTTTTCCTTAGATGATGAAGCAAAGACACAGCCTAAACTCTGTTGCTGACTGCAGCCCTTCCTTCTCCCAGAGCCCTCCCAGCATATGGCAGCCAATCACACCCAGCTTCGTCAGCCCTACTGCTCTTAAACTGATCCTAACAGGATGATTGACATGGCAACACGGCACTTCTAATGTGTAAAAACAATGCATCCATACTGATGAACCAGGAATTTCCCTCGCGCAGGGAAGGAGTTTTACTGGCAAGGTAAAGCAATACCTCCATGAATTAACAAATGCAGCAAAAGCAAAACAACTCCCTTCCCCTCCACTGCAACGGCAGCCACATCATTTCTTGCCCAAGAATTTTCGAAGCTTTTGCTAATCATAAATCTTGCACAAACAACATTTCTGAAATTGCAGAACTGCAATGATGCTGTGTTGGTTGTAAAGGTGAGCTGTGCACCACAAACCGAACAATCTTTTATTTTAACACACAGCTGAAACACACTCTGATTCAGGCAGTAATATTCTCATTTTAATACTGCATAATCTTACTGTGCAGTGTTTGCATTATCAGCAATAGACACATAATGTCTTCCCAAATATTTGAGACCAGTTGTTAAGGACTGCAGGTACGGGATGCTTCTCAATGAAAACAGAATCTATATGATGGTGTTTTAATATCCTTGGCAGACAAATCACTCCAGCAGCATCCAAACTGCAGTTCCTATGATTAGCTTACAACTGATGTTAGTTTGTATCAAGGGTCTGGCATAAGGACTATGACAACCAGCTTCCATTTTCAAGTCAAACTGTGGGCAGCTCAATACGTTGGGTACAAAAGGCTGCTGTCAATCAGTTTTCCCACAAATTTTGCTGGTTTTAAAACAAGAGAACAAAGCAGTCAAGGATTATTGAACATGAGTGGCAATTAAGAAAAATACAAAAAGGAGCTTAAGCTGAAAGTCAATCTTTATCCAGAAAGCAATAAAGATTGCAGTGCAATACTACTTTAGACAGCAGTTGACGCAATTCCAGTCATTAGAGAAAAATGTGTAAAATGTATTTAAAATGCCACTAAAAGTTTAGAAATATGAATAGACAAGAGGAAAACAAAGCTCTCATTCACTGGTAGCTCTGTCCCAAGGCCCTATTGTTTCCTATGGACTGTTTTGCATATTACAAATGCAGCTTCCCAAAAATCTATTATTCTTCTATCCTGCAAGTAAAAACCCTCCTTCGGGCTCCACCATCTCCCATCCAATTTGTGAAAACCTTCCCCTCCCTGGCACGGCTGAAATGCACTCCTGCTGAGGGAGCCTCCTGCCAGCCAGCTCTCACTCTGCTTAATCACTCCCCGAAAAAGAAACAAAACAAAACACCCCCCACCCACCCCCCCAAAAAACCCCAAAACAGGTGATTCTGGCCGGGTCTTGGGAAGCTCCAGGGACAGGGGTGGTAACTCCATCTGTTATTAAGGTGGCCTGCTGCATCACACAGTATTTTCCACATTCTTTTGACTTTGCCAAACTAGAGCTGCCTGCCGTTAAAAATTTTCCATGCTGGACATCTGCTACAGGATTTATTTACTTCCCTGCCAAAATGTAGTTTGCCCATTTCTGAGATAGCGTAGACAAAAACATGTTGCTCTGCCACCTTTGTAACCCATTCATTGGGGAACTGGCTTGAAATTTGGGGCAGTCTTGGGGCAGTCTTGAAATTTGGCAGAGGGCTGACCCCTTGCCTTTTTAGTTTTGTTTTTTTTTTTGTTAAATCAAATCTACATTTTTTGCTATACTTATTAAAATATTTCCCTACTCAACAAAGCTTTCAAACCTGCTAGAATTCAGCTGATAGACAACATCCTTTGTACTTTGTTTTCTGATCCCTACAGTGCAAACCTCAGAAAACGTTCTGCAGACAGCGGCCACCGCCTCCTCCAGCCGTCTGTCCGTATGTGGCTGGACAGGCACCAGCCCCACAGTGCGACTGAGCATGTAATGGGCTCAAGTTACAGGAGATTAGCAGGATTTCCCCTGTAACTGCTGCTCCCATCTGCCAGAGAGCAGACATTGGAGCTGACAGCAGGAAGACAACCTTGCCTGTTGCTTTCATGACCCTTCGGCTGGTGCCTCACGTACATGTAGGAGACTGGCCCTTGAGAGTGCACTGCAGAATGGGTGAGAGAAAGGTGGAGTGGACCAAAATGTGACACAAAACTGGGCAGAAGAGAGAAAGACAGATGAGAGAGAGAGGGAAGAAGAGACACAACAGCTAGAGTCTGGAAATCCCGAGTCTGGTCAACACATGGTTACAACAAGGAGTAAGATGGTGTCAAAACCGGTCAAGGAGCTGGGAAAAGTTAGCTGCAGAGGTACCACCAGTCAAGAGGAGCCACTCTCCCCATGGACCACATGCACATTCATACGGTAACACATGCCAAAAGTTGTCATGGTTTAACCCCAACTAGCTTTTGTGGTCTGTTAAGTTTGCTTCTAAAGGGTGAGGAAACTTGCAAACTACGTCAGAACAATCTCCACAAACAAGTCACTAACAGAACCCCATGAAAGGCAACTGTTCGGCACAGCCTGCACAATCCAATTTCAGCATCACTAGTTCACCATGCATATACCAGTCTTCAACCACTGCAGAGCTTCAACTGCAGTCAAACAGGGTTGAGGTGCTCCCAGATTTCATTCCTAGGACTCTCAAATCAGGAACAGAAAACTAACACACGTGTGTCCACCCGGCTTCTTGTGTGGATTATTACGTTTTAGTCCCTCCCTTGCCAAAGGACCAGAAGCTCCCCCAACTCAATAAGGCATGCTGAAAACAAATCATGTCACATCTGTGAACCCTTCGGCTGGGCCCCATCAAAAAGCTCCAAAGAAGATACATGTTATTTCTCAAAAATGTTGCTTGAATATTGTGCAGCACATAAGGTTTGAGTTCATGGACTGAAGAAAAAGAGATTTTTAAAAATACCTGCTCTGTACATTGAGAAGTGAGTGGTTCCAACACGAAAGATCTCAAACTGAGATGTGCCTATGAGCCCATTCATTTTTCAAATCAGTTACAAAGAAAAAGGCCAGGACTTCAGGTTTCCGGCAAATTTGTATAATCATAATATGTATTTAATTGCAAAGTGATACCATCCTAGAAAAATTGAGAAATTCAGATGTTGAACAAAACAAACAATAACAAATACAGGTAAATTCTTAACTCAAAAACCACTATCTGCCCTGCTTGACATGCTCCTATAATTAAGGAATCAAGGGAAAAATGCTGCTAAAGGTGACTATTACATACAATTTCCTGAAGGGTGCAGATGAAACTCTTCTCCCAAGGTAGACTATTTTGGAAGTAATAAAGGGGAAGAGAAATGGAACCTGCAGAAGCTGCATTTGTTTTTCCTTCTTTACTCCTGAATCCTAGCAATTAGGTTTAATCCCAGAAACAACAAAACTTCTCAATTTGAAGGGAGTTTTGCAAAAAGCATGGAATACATATGACACTAACACTGAAGACACCAAGCTACTTATGTGACATTCTGTACAGCAGAAAGATGATTTTGAGCCTTGCATAGATGACCTATGGCAACAGGGACATTTTGTTAAGTTCAGCAATGGCAAGAACAACTTCAAAACTATTTCTTGGGTCAGTAATAGACTTTTCTCATAGTAACTTCCCACAACTACTGCTAGCAGCAATCCAGCCTTGGTAGCTATGCTCTGAATGACAGCATAAAGAAAAGTCAAGGCAGCTGCCAAGATTTTAAAACTAGGCACCTAGACATATTCATGCATAGCACCACTGATGCCAGCCTTTGCAAAATACCTCTCTCTCTCTCTCTCTGTTGGGGCTGAAGTGATGGTAGAAATCATTAAGTTACAAAAATATAGAGTAATGCCAAAATCCAAGTTACTTATTGGAAGCAGGTATGCCATTCTGAAAGGACACTGCTAGGTCTAATTTTGGTTTTAAAAATATGCTTATCAGAAGAACTCTAAGTCCAGGATTTTCAGCTTTCCAGCACCCAGACATCCCAACATCTCCCTAACCTAGGAAAAGTGGAGATGGATTGTGCACAGACAAGAGACTACTCTATTTTCACACTACATTCTGAGAGATATATGAAATTACAACACATCACAGAAGCGAGCATATATTCAAGTTACATGTTAGGATGCAATCTTACCAAAATTAAGGTGGCTTCTGGAGGCCTTCCAAATCCCCTCTCTGCTTCCGCTGGTTGCACAAGGAATTTAAGCCATGTGTAAATTGTGAGATCCAAACACATGCGTTCAGGCACACATTCAATCTGCATCCTGACTTTATTTTAGGATGACACCAATTCCCCATCAGGACGAAAACTGAGTACATGTGCACCGTTCCTTCACAGAGTGGTTCCAGTTAGGAAGGGTGATGAAGGCACCAGCAGAGGAGAGCTCGTTATCCTCCAAACAGGCTTTGTAGCTTAACGTTTGAGACACATATCTTGGGTGCCATGGAGAGTTGAACTGCCTCTGGATTGTAGCCTTATGCACTTAGCTTGAAATATATTTGACCAAATATAAACAACCACATCTCACTGAGTCACTCTACTCCCCCTCTCTCTTTATAGACACTGAAGAGAAATAGGCATTTATGGGCTGTGATTCATCCTATCCCAAAGTAGCTATTCTAAGAGATTCTATCATACCCTAAAAGCATCTGTGTTTCTCTGTTGGTTACTTGAGATGGTCACCCTTAGACTTACTCTATCATATCCTTCATTAAACATATAAAAGGCGAAATCTTACTATAAAATGAGCTTTATTAGGAGTATAAATACTTAAGTATTTAAGTTACATGCACTGGACAGCACTTCTGATTTTCAAATTCATTTAAAATAACTGCAGACATTAACATATAGCTAAAGAACACCTGTACTTTGGCAATGTACAGTTATAGCTTTGGTGTAAATCCCCAGCTTGCCATAAGCATGTTCCAGCTATGTTGCTATATAAGCTACATAAGCTTGTTCTCTAAGCTATGCTGAACATGTTCCAGGTTTTTTTTTTTTCCCCTGACTTAACATCAATCCTTGCACTCACTCACGCTTTCTTCCTCTGAACAACTGATTGACACCAAATTAACCTAAGAGGAACTGGACTGGGATCCTCCTCCTGATTTTCTTTTTGGTGTTGGAGGGGAGCATTTTTGAGGGGAGAGAAGGCTGATAAAACAACCAATGTTTTGCTGACTCTGTCTGTATAAGCTACATTATGTAAACTGGCAAAATACTAAGGTAGTCAAAATAAATGGGCAAAACACCTATGTTGTCTTACTCTTAGAACAAAGATTTATGCAAAAGTTTCTTCAGGAAAGCGATTCTATTCTCCTTTCTGACAGCTAAAAAAAAAAAAAAAGCTGATTGCAGTTTGCTGATCTGAAATGCCAAGTCACAAGTATTAAAATGTTAACATTTAAATTTTAGTCCTCCAAACCCAGATATTTAATTTAGTGCCTTCTTAGATGCCCTAGGGAATTCCTGTTGTCCCCCAGTGGCCACTGCTGGAAAGACTGGGTTACTGGTATGTCCTGGCTTACATCTGCCAGCCCCATGCAGATGTCCCAGATATAAAATGGTCTAGTGTCAATTTAGATGCCTTATATTTAGGTACCTATACCTGTCCAAAAATGCAAACTATTTCCTCAATACATATCTGCATAGATCTTCCCAGATCTTTTAGCATAATGTAAAGGGGTTACACAGAAAACAGAAACCCTTTATCTTCAACTGCTGAACGCTACTCAGAATCACAAGGAACTATGGGGTAAAAGCACAAGCACTATTTAAGCCAGCAACATATATCATAAATTCAAGATAAATCCTTCTCTCTGCTAACTGACTTCATGTCCCCTCATTTTGTACAGCATCCATCACAAGCAGGGAATTATCTGATGGAAGTCTCCCAAGCCTCTCACTCCAGCTGAAATAAACACCAAATGCTTAAGCCCTCATAAAAATGTATTTTGAACCCATGTGGTTATGAAAAATACTTTCCAAATGTGTCAAATTAAGAAGAAAGCAAGCGTTATACCCTTTAGTCTTTGATATTCAGTGCAAAGGTGTAAACCGCTACTACTCACTAATGCCTAAATTATCTTTAGCAAGACCCCTGTGTACTGGGAAGTTCCTCCATTGCTGGTAAAAACATGCTCCTTCCTCCTGAGATCCCTCCATGACTAATTTCCTCCATAGCTATTGTTCTGGCCTCAGATTTGGAGTAGTTTCTATTCAAATGCACAACGGGAGGAAACCATCTGATAAATCACCTTGTCAGAAAACCTACTAACCTCAGCCACAAAGCCACATGGGCACAGGAAAACTCTTGTGTTTCAGGGAGCATAGGTGGAGGAGGTACATATTAAACTTCTACCTTTTATTCTGAGAATTTGCTGGCTTGTGGAATAGCCAACCCACTAGGAAAATGCAGGGGCAAGATTTGTCCTTTAAAAAGTTCCTAAATTACCAAAAATAATACTTGACATAAGTACATGAGAGAAGTATTCCAATTATGTTTTCTGCAGGTAAACTAAATTTTTTTAATCTTCTATGAAGCTTCAGTTATCAGCCTCTAATGTATCCCAGATCCTGCATAAAATTCAAGCAACGGCTGCAAGTAGTAAATCTTCTGACCAGTGATGTAATGAGGACTCTCTAATTATCCTTTAAATCCAAAAGCTCTACTTTATTGTTCCATTATAAACCCAAAGGGAAAAAGATGCCACCGAAAATAAGCTAAAGTTCGACTCTTCCCACCTTCAATTAGCACAAAAATAATTGAACTCACTCTTTCAAATTCATTAACATTATCCTGGTGTTTTTGCACACCACTGTGATACAGGTATAAAACATCCCATTGCTATTTAACGGTAACACTAGCTGCCACTTCCCTACAAGCTGCTACTTAACAGCCCGAGTCTTTAGGGTAGATGCTCAGAGGCATGCAGCAAAATCAGCAAGCAATCTCCACTGTAAGCAGAGAAAACAGGCTCCAGGAGACTTCACAGAAGAGGAGAACCGATTGGATAATTTTTGGTTTTTAAATCCAGTAAGAGTAGGATTCAATCCCTCACCCTTTTACAGCAATTAATAACCTGCACGTATAAGGGCAGAGGACTCCATATAATTACCAAAGCATTACTTTGGCAAGTAGGGCAGGCCTGGAGTATATAAGTACGGGGTTTTATTTCTTTCTGTGAAGCATGGATGGCAGGTAGGAGAAAGCTATGCCAAGTGAACTGCTGGCAAGCAACTAGTCTGTTGGTTGCCTGCTAAGGCAGCTCTGTTTTGTGAAGTCTATGAGATTGTGTTCACATAGGCAGGCTTTTCATCAGCCTTACATGCATTCAAACAGGCACGAGTTTTGCATCAAATTTCCATTTTCACTCAAAAGAGGTTGTTTTGTTTCAGCTTACTCTCTGATGACTGTGGAGTGTCAGGAATGCTTTTATTTGTACAATGTTTTTAAATGTTACATGTGGATCTTTGCCCACCCAATTATTCTGCCACAAATACTATAAATATGATGATTAACCTTCATTTTTCCCAATGTCATGTAACAGGAACCAAAAAATAAGTAGCTGTATACACAGAAAGAAACAGGGATTGTTTTCACTCAGAAAAAATAAGCAAACAAGTAAGAGTAATGAAGGGCAAGAAACAAGGTCCTCTAGCAGAAGCACTAGGTACGGGATAAAATGGCAACCAAAAGCCTTAGCTCTGACGACAGCATGTTTCGAGCAGTGCACACCATGATTTAATCTTGCCACCTCAAAAATTAAGTAAATTATAGAAAGAATGTCTCAAAAATCAAAATGCACACAGGGCTTCATTCACCAGAGATCCAAAGATAGAATGAGGAATTTATTTGTAGGGAAAGGTCTGTAAGGGGATAGCATCCAGCTTTCTAACGTGGCATAATTCACCTCTTCTGTATTTTTCTATGAATCCCTCTCTCTCCCTTTCCCCCTCCAAAAAAAAAAAAAAAAGTGTTTTAAAAGCGATAAAGCCATTCATTTAGCTATTCCCTCTCATATAATATAACTCTAATAATGATGAAATATGAGTACTAATACATATTAGTAGAGCAAAAAAAAAAGATTAGAAGGCATCCTGTCTGCTACTTTTGGCTTACTTAAAGGCTGTACTAGGAAACGGCACTGCAGAGGTAAAGTACAAAATGAAGATTACGCAGATCCTTTGCTGTAGGGTATATAGGCTTATGAACTTGAGATCATAAGGCAAATTTCACTGCAGTCCACCTGCCCTCTTGGCAACTGTAATGCCATCTCATCCCCCGAAGCCAACTTCAGCAGGCCTCTGAGGAGGGATTTGCTTGTTTGGGCAGTACTAATCATCAAAGAGTTCTCCCCTTTCCCTCTAAGCTGGGTGCGACCAAAAGAAACCTGCTGACAACCTGCAGGTTGTAAGTATTTAGGCCAACAATCCTGATCTCATTATTGGTCACTGAATCATTATTGTATGAACTACAAGAGCTGTATCAAGGACACGAAATAGAGTTTACCATCAAGCATCCCAGAGTAGCTGGTCAGCTCTGTTCAAAGTTGTCTAAAAAATTCTTCATTTTGGAGGATCTGAGCCTGTGCCACGTAAAGTTGGTTGGAAAAAAAACCTCTGGAGGTTACCTAGTCCAGCCTCTGACTGAAAACAAGACTATCACCAACAGAGGATCAGGCCACCTGTAGCTTTGTCTTGATGAGCCCCGAAAAGCTCTGAGGACAGATATTAGCTTCTCTGGACCATGTGCTGCACTACCCTCCTATTAACAAGATTTTCCCTAAGTCCAACCAAATCTCCAAAGTAACCATTTATTGTCGTTGTCCCTTGCTGTCATCTAGCACTACTAAGTAGAGTCTGGCCTTATTATCATCTAGTAGTTGTAAACAGCTACTGGGTTGTCCCTTAGCCTGATTTTCATCCAACTCTCAACATCAACCCTTATTCATAGTAGTAGCATATCACTGGATCTGGACATGGCAACAGGACTCCATGTGACCTAGAAGTACTGCCTTTACAAAAACAGTGACCATGTGCTCAGTTCCCTGTGGGTGAACTAGAGAAACTTCTTAGTTTTATCTCTTCCCCGTACTGTCGGCAGCATATACAAGGGAATACCACTCAGGTGTTTTGCATTTGCTTCTTTTGGTTCTTTGAACTGCTGACAGATGGAATAATTTAAAGGCTCTGGATCTTCCACAGAATTTTAGACTTTAATATTTCAGACCTCTCTGATATTTTGCATATTGAATGCACTTCCATTGTATGAAGATATCTATGACCAATACATCCAACAACAAAAATGAAGTCACCAGTGCTTACTTTCTAGAAGAGTTCTTTACAGAACTTTACAGTCCTTCAAAAACCAAAGTTTGATGCAGTTGCTTTCAATTATGGCCATCTACAAAGATTTCTTTTTGACACAATGTAACTTCAAGTGTATTGGCAGCTCCAGAAAACTACCCAGCCTTTAATGATATCCAATTGTTAACGCTTCTTTTTTTCAGTCTATTATGCAGAAAGGAACAAATGACTATGAACCCACTGACAAAATCCTGCTGAGGTAAGCAAAGGGAAACTACAGCAGTTTCAGTCATTCCTCCTGTTCAGAAAACTCATCATCTCAATCCTAAAAGCCTTCTGTACAGTTATACACAAACAGACATTCTTCCCCTTTCTGGTTTGTTTCCAGCAGGAGACTCCACCAGGACTCAGCAGCAGCAGGGACCAGCTCTAGCAGGTTTGGCACTGTTGGAACCACGTAAGAAACAGTGTTTCAATCATCTTTAAATTGTGTAAAGAAGAATGAAGTAAGCTTTCTAGAAAGCAAGAACAATGCTGTAATAATCCTCCTGTCAGACCCAGGGCCATTGCCACAATTCAGATGACCAAACTGCTATACTGCTTTATGAGGGAGGAGTATTGACCTCCACTCAGCTCTGGCCTCAAGTTATTGCCACACTATTACTCACGAGACCTCTTTATAGCTCAGAAATTGTATTGTTTTTTCTTACCCCCTCCTCTCATTCACTATAACAAGAATGAATTATTTCAAGAAAATTAGTAACTGAAGCCACTACCAACACCACCTTCCATTGGAACGCACTCTAATCTTACTATTATGGTTATTACGCCTTCATCTTTGCTGTCCACACTCACAACTGCTCCCATAGGATGCATATCCAGCTCTAACCATTCCCAAGATTCAACAGCTTGGACCTCCAGGAAGAAACGCGGAGTGTCCATGCCTCTCCTGCAGTACCCAGCAATCCAAATGGTACAGCCCACTTCATCTGCCATTGTATAAACTGGAATGGGCTCTTTAGTGAATTCGGAAAAGAACAAGAGAAATAAGATAGCTTCTAAAAGCTGCAAGTAGCTGGAGAAATTCACTCCACCACAAACAGGAAGCAAAAAGCATAAAGCATTATGAAATTAAGTGAACTAATTGAGTAACATAAGGCCTACCTCCAACTGCCAACAGGCAATAGACAATCCCAAGAAATACCTGATATTCATTGCATCACCCAAAGCTCTCTAGATGAGATGTAACTCCCATGTCTTTCCCTGCCCACCCTCTCCCCACCCTCCATACTGTGTCAAAGACTCTGGCATAAGCACATGGCAGGAAGCACTTTGTTCACCTGTTCTGCAAACATGAAATCTACGGTGCCTCTAGTAAGGCATCTGTATTAAATTTCATTAATCTGAAAAGCTAAAGCTAACATTTACTCACTTAAAGACTACAGTTCACAAATGGCTTTAGAAACGCTAACACTAATACCTTTAAATGGATGGTAGCAAAATGCCCTAGAATAATAAATTTTGGCTAAAAATGCAGAATTCCCTAAAATTCATCCTTTCATTTTCTGCATGAAAAGACAGTTTCTTCATTGCTCCCTTGGCACCTTCAGAGGTCACTGCTGGCCCAGCCTGTGGAGTTGTTTTGGACCTGACCCTTGACAAAGAAGTTGAAGATAAAGGATATTTCAACTCTACTGCTGTTTTGGAAAGAGTATAATCTCATTCAAATAATGAACCAGAGAAAGCCTCAGCAGAGTGAAGATCACGAAACTCCAAAATCTTTTCCAGCCAGCAGGGCAAGGGCCTGAGGGCTCAGGAAACCACTAAGTGATACCACTAGCAATGACAAAAAATACACTCAGTTCCAAACAACCACTGTTCCAGTAACACACCTCAAAATCACCTTGATGATTTCACCATATACATACATAGGATAGAAAATTCATATTTGAGAATGGCAAATAAAGGCCAAAATAATTAATGCATGAAAACCACTGCCAAGACCTTCAATGCTCAGAGCTTATAGTGTCCATATAGACACAGAGCACTACAATGAAATGCTCTCCTTCCTGAAAACCTTGTGCACTTGGAAAGCCTTCTCAGTTAAGAAGAATGCACCAACAACTGTCTTGCACAACCCAAGCTGAGTACACTTAGACATCTCTGTACCATAAAATGGGTTGGTTTTTTTTCCTCCGAGACCTGTGAATTCAACCTTCCAGAACTCCTTTTTCATACCACCAGCCACGAAGTATTTGCCTCTCACCTCATGAGGGCAAACAAAAATATGACCAACAGTCTGAGGCCTTCCTGGATAAACTAAGAGCAATGGGGAAACAAGCTGCAGCACAATCTAGTAGCAGTGGGAAGGTGTTCCCCCATCACTCAATCCGTCCCCTGTAAGAGACCTACAAAGCTCAATTTCCTTTTCAATATTTTCTATCATCAGTGTTAAACAACCAGGTGAAACAGTCTCAAATTCTCTCAAAGTGGAGATAAAACAGATCTATTTATCATTCAGGACAAACAGCACCATCTAAACAAGGAGAAGTAGCTCAAGTTAAATCTCAACCTGGAATTCAGTGGTGAGCAGAGGAAAACACTGTCAAGAGTTTGCAGCCACACACAGACTGTGGTTTTGTTGCTTTAAGATACATGATCCTGCCTGGTCATAGGTCAGAAGTATTTCTGGACTTTGAACTGACATTATACTTTCATACTGAAACATTACTCAATGACAGCGCTGCTGTCTCAGCTCTATCTAGGCAAAGAGTGACCTGTGTCTCCAGTATGCTGCAGGCAGCTCATGAAGCCTTACAGTCTAGAAAGTTGATTAATCTAGAACCTGCTGTCTTTCCTCAGTAATACAGCTGTGCACTATCATCCTCCATATTCCAGGCTGCGTCCTCACAGTGCTCAAACACCTGTCTGCCATCTTACAGCTCTCTGTGGCCTCAACTCAGGGCAGCAAAAGGTCTACCTTGTGCTCTGAGAGGAACGGTCCCTGACAGTCATCACTGGCATCAGTCACCCAAAGTGAGACAAAAATGTCAGTGTACAGGTGCAAGTCAGGATAAACTGTTGAGCTGCTCAACACTTGAGGCTTTCTGAAGAAGTCTACTTTTCCTTCATACCTGTAAACTGACTGAGCCATACCAACTACATTTTTATTCCAAATTTAGTAGAGCGTTTCAGTATTGCGTTTCTCTGAAACTGTAAGTGAATCAGTTGTGTCAAACCCAGTTATCACAAATAATCCAACTACAAAAAGTGGGGGGGAAATATCACTAGTAGAAGAAAAGGAGATTTGTTTTTGTTTTTAAAGGTTTATTCACCAGAAATGAGTGACTCAAAACTGAAAAGCATTTTTGATCAACGCTTTCCTGACTTTCACTTCAATGACATTTTAATGAACACTTTCTAAGTAGCTCTACTTACATAAAGTTGCAAATGAACGTGGGAGAATACTTAAGAAAGGTAAGGGGGGGGGGAGAAAATTCCATCAGGCATTTTATTTCTTGGATGCCTCTGAGAAAATGAATAGCAATTCATCTAGGGAAAAGTGATCTAGCAAACATTTGACTGGTAAAAGACATCCAGAAAGGAGCAATAAGTGGACAGAAGGAGTCTAAATTATGACATAGGGACATGAAGAAAGATACAGTGAGATCTGGAAGCTGATTAGGTTACTTTAATTTTGCAAAGGTGAAGGTAGTCTGTTCACGTCTGTCCTGAACACTTTAGCCCCAGACAGCTAACAATAAACTGCTACAAAAAATTTTATAGAAGAGCAGTAAATATGATTGTAGGACTGGCTGGAGCCATCTGAAGTGAGATTTCTACCCTGATAACTGATAGTTTGAAAATACCTTCTTCAATAACAGATTTAACATGGTTCATAGTTCTTTATTTTTGTTTTTACTGGCAGGTTGGACAAAATTCTGAAACCTTCCAGTAGAACCACAATAAGACCTCTGAGGGCCTATTAAAAGGGGGGTGGGGAGGAAGGCAATATAAACAAGCAGATTGTTCATTCACCTAGCGTGGCATGAGTTTCAGCGAGAACATGCCAAACCTAAACAAATTAGGCAGTATAATTTCACTCAGCAGTGTAAGGAGTAAAATAATCATGCAGTGTTGCTGAGATTCCAAGAGCTACCCAGAGGATGCAAGAATATCTAACACCATCAGGCAGCAATGGGAATACAAATTTAATAAGCGTTTTCTTCTTCCTGCCATAAATTTCAACAGAACTTTTTACAGTGTCTTATAGCTAAGCTTTTAACCCAAGAAAAAGCAAGGCTAACTAAGAAAGTTCCCAAAATGGCAGTCACAACGCCACTGGTAGCAGGATTCACATACCACTTTTGCTTGGTCCACAGTTGTTTAAGAATCCCCAGGTTAGTAGAAAAAGTAGTCTATTTAGTAACACTCACTACAATCCTAGAGACTCTGCAACCAGCAAAGCAACTACAGAACAGCTGTAGTAGAGATGAAATTTTCACCAACCGTTAGCACCAAGTAGATTTTATTTTTAATCTTCTTATGATAACCGTTGTTCTGTAAAAGCCAAATTTAAGAAAATGATGCTCAAATAAAAATTTCAGACTCACAATCCCAAACATACCAATGCCAAAGCTTTGAAATTTTGGCAGGCCTGCTCTTCTCTAAAACCAGGCCATTTCTGCAGAGAGAAGGGCATAAATGATAAAGAAGATAGGCTTCCGAGGGAAAAGTACGTTGAGGTGACACATCACCCACCCACCTATTTGCACAATGCAGAAGTACCATTCCTGTGGTGACAGCAGGGATACCACCACAAAACAGCTCATCTCTTTGGCTAGAGGAAAACATTACTGTATAGCCAGCATCCCGCAAATTATCCTGGAAAGACAGACAGACCCTTACACTAGTGTAAATCACCGCTGTATCCTGCTGCTATTCCAAATTGAACTCTAATGTAGGTAAGCCATAGTACACACCAGCAATTATGGCAAGCGCCAAAGACTGACGTGTCCCAACTCGGAGCTCCAGCCTGTGTCCCAAGTTTTGTTGTTAAGATCTCCAAGGAGCAACTACCTTATCACAAGAGAGAGAAACCGCAGGGCTCTCCCTGAGGTTCATACACCTTCTAAAAGCACACGAAGTTGACACTACACAAAAGGGTTTTGTCCACAGCAGGAAGAATTACATGTCTCCCAGCAGCAGTATCAGCTGTATTGGATGTATGCAAATAGCACTAAGGCCAAATACAAGTTACAAATTGACAACACTGATGCTGAAGTAACCTTTTTTTCTTAAAAGTACACTTGAAAACTATAAGAAAGAAGCTTTCAACTAGTCCTTGACAGTACCTTTAGAGCATTTCCCAGAAGAGTTTAAATAAATATTTAGCCCTAAAGCTTACTACAGGTACCTTTTCCATTTGTGCAGTGTGGTATTATAAGCACATGAACAGAAGAGGGAGGACAGATGGCTAAACCTATGCCTATTTACCAAGGTATGAATACCACATTAAAATCATAAGCACTAGGCCAAGTCACATATTTAAAATTAATTACACTTCCGCCACTACCTACATGTGCACACTGTTTTAAAAAATCTACAAGTCTGAACAAGATACGTCAGCGTGTCATGATCGCTGCAGTATATTAATCTCACATGAATATCTTCTGCTGCTGAATCAAAGGCACACAAGTTGTTCCACGCTACTGTTCAAATACATATTCAGCAAAGTTGCTGCTGCCCGCTCCCCTCCCAGCAGAAATGCAAATACGCCTAAAAGAAATGGAAAACAAAACATATGGAAAGAGAAGCCTATAGGCAATGTTCTCATAGCTCAGAACATACATGTCTATTTTCCAAGTATACAAAAATATCCACATATTTACCTACAATGAATAAATATATGGGGTTTCTGCACAAAACTAGTAGTAAGAAAAACACCTAATTTCTGGCAGCTTTTCATAGAGTGGTTCAAGTCCCCTAAGTTTATGCAACTTCTGGAGGGGGAAATGGAAAAGGGCTCCATTGGTGCCGCAGCTGCCCCGGCAGCATCCTCCCAATTCATAGAATGGTTTGGGTTGGAAGGGACCTTAAAAGACCATCCAGTTCCAAACCCCTTGCCATGGGCATAGACACCTTCCACAAGATCACGTTGCTCAAAGCTCCATTCAACCTGGTTTGGAACACCTCCAGGGATGGGGCTTCCCATCGATCTGGGCAACCAGTTCCAACGCCTCACCAACCTCACAGGAAAAAAATTCTTGCTAATATCTCATCTAAGTCTCCCCTCTTCAGCTTAAAACCATTACCCTTCATCCTACCACTGCACTCCATGATAAAGAGCCCCTCTTCAGCTTCCCTGCAGGCCCCTTTTCAGTACTGGAAGGCTGCTTTAAGGTCTCCCTGGAGCCTTCTCTTCTCCAGACTGAACAACCCCAACTCCCTCAGCTTGTCCTCGTATGGGAGGTGCTCCAGGCCTCTGATCATCTTCATGGCCCTCCTCTGGACTTGCTCTAACAGATCCATGGCCTTCCTGTGCTGAGGACTCCAGAGTTGGACGCAGTAAACCAGGTGAGGTCTCACCAGATTAGAGGCGTGAAATCACCTTTCTCGGCCTGCTGCTTTCCCTCCTGTCACACTCAGCTTCACAGGTGGCAAACTTCCTGCCATCCCAAACCCTGCCCAGCTCTGATTGCTGCTGACCACAACGAGATTCCAGCCGTAGCGCTGAAGCACGGCTAACACAAGAAGAGAGGGAGCAAATGAGAGCAGCCCTGCGGAGAAGGACTTGGGGGTGCTGGTTGATGAGAAGCTCAACATGAGCCAGCAATGTGCGCTCACAGCCCAGAAGGCCAACTGTGTCCTGGGCTGCATCAGAAGAAGTGTGGGCAGCAGGGCGAGGGAGATGATTCTGCCCCTCTACTCCACTCTCCTAAGACCTCCCCTGGAGTACTGTGTCCAGTTCTGGAACCTCTAAAATAAGAAGGATATAGAACTGTTGGAACAGGTTCAGAGGAATGCTATGTAGATGATCAGAGGTCTGCAGCACCTCTTCTATGAGGATAGGCTGAGAGAATTGGGCTTCTTCGGCCTGGAGAAGAGACAGCTCTGGAGACTTTTTACAAGAGCAAGTAGTGATAGGACAAGGATGAATGGCTTTAAATTGGAAGGGGGGAGATTTAGATTAGACATTAGGAAGAAATTCTTCACGGTGAGGGCAGTGAGACACTGGCACAGGTTGCCCAGGGAAGCTGTGGATGCCCCCTCCTTGGAAGTGTTCAAGGCCAGGTTGGATGGGTCCTTGAGCAGCCTGGTCTGGTGAGAGGTGTCCATGTCCATGGCAGAGGGGTTGGAACTGGATGGGCTTTAAAGGTCTCTTCCAACCCAAACCATTCTATGATTCTGTGCTGAACTGGGAGGAAGCCGCTGGGGCAGCCGCCGCACCAACGGAGCGCTTTTTCCTCTCCCCTTCCAGAAGTCGCATAAACTTAAGCGGACTCGGGCTCGCTGCTGCTCCCTGCCAAATGCTGAGTTAACAAAACCATAAATCACCGCTGAACCAGATGCAAAGGGGCAGGCGGTACTGCCGCCTCCTCCCGCCCCGTCCCACCCCATCCCACGCCGCGACGCCCGCTCCCCCCGAAAAGCGAAAGGGGAACCGAGCAGTGGGGGTGCAGGGGGGGCACCCCAACAAGTGCTGGGCTCGGGGCACCTCGGGAGAAGGAAGAGAGGCCGAAGAGAGCTCGGGGCAGCCCCAAGGTGCAGGGAGGCGCCGCGACCAGGCTCCCCCGGGTCCACCGCGGCTCCTCCCCGGGGCGACGGGGAAAAGGACGCCCCCCCCGCACCGTGCACCCCCAACGTCCCCGCTGCCTGAGAGGAGGACACGGAGCCGCCACAGGACCCACAGCCTCCTCCCCACCCCCCCCGCCGTGGCTGCTCTCCACCACCGCCGCTCCCCCCCGCGTCGGATCCGCTGTGTCGTCGTCGTCTCCCGCGGACCCGCTGCGTCCCCCCCCCCGCGAGACCCGCTGTTTCCCCCCGGCCAGGACCAGGCAGGCTGGGGGCAGCTGCCTTACCTCGGAGTGGGGCGCGGAGGAGCAGCGGCGGCGGTGGTGGGTACAAAACACACGACACCCGCTTCTGCCACCCGTGCGGAGGCGGCTCCGCGCAGCGCCTTGTCACCTCTCCCGCCGCGACCGCGACGGCGGCGGCTGCTGCTGCTGCTGCTCGCGTAGGGGCGGTCCGGCCCCTCCCTGCGGGGGCTGAGCGCCGCGCTGCACCGCCCCGGGGACAGGCTGGGACCGCCCCCCCGGATCCCGCACCGCCCCGGGGACGGGCCGGGAACGCCCCAAAGCATCCCATCACAGCGCTCCCTGTATCCCGCACCGGCCCCCCTGTATCCCGCACCGCCCCGGGATTGAGCCCCACCTCCCGCAGCGCCCCTCTCTCCCGCAGCCTGCACTGCCCCTTCCGTACCGCCCCGGGGCTGTGCTGTGCTCCCCTTCCCGCCGCAGCCCGCACCACCACCTCCCGCAGCCCGCACCGCCCAGGGGCCGTGCTGTGCCCGCCTTGCCGGTAGCCCGCAACGCCTTCCTTCCCCGCACCCTGCACCTCCTCTCCGCAACCCACAACGCCTGCCCCCTGCGCCGTCCCGCCGCTGGCGGGGACCTGCAGTGTTTTGCTGAGAGCCCTGCCCGGGGACAAATTGAAACGTTTCCCTCGCAAAACACCGGGGGCAGCAGGGAGTGGTGCAGAGGGGCCAAAATGCTGGGGGTCTGCGGCATGTTGTCCTGCTTCCTTTTTATTTCTGGAGGCGTGGAGGGTCACCATTGCTGTAGGTGGTTTTTCTGGAGGAAACAAACGTGTGGTTTGCCTCTCAGAGCTCATTCTTCCCATTTTTGACCTGGAACCCTGAGCAGTTTCTGTTCCCCGTAAGTGACACTCACGGGCGAACAAGCGCTCGCCCTTCGCCCGCAGCAGCAGCCAGTGCAGGCCTCCTCCCCTAAGCAACTCTGCCATGAGCGACTTGGCACCTTTTCCCTAAACCCCACTAAATATTCCCAGCCGGAAAGAGGGGGAACCTGTAATGCTTCCCCATTTGGCATCAAACTGTGCTTATGCTCTTTCAGGTGAAACTGAAGATTGTCTTCAATGGAACTGTAAGGGCATTGCCAACTCTAGCTGTGAGTCCCTGGTGGGAACAAGGGTTGATGCCTTTCCCTAAATCCCCACAAAATATCCCCAACCAGAAAGAGGGGAAAGCTGCAATGGTTCCCCATTTGCCGTCAAACTGCACTTGTGCTGTGCCAGGTGAAGCTAAAGGTGGGCTTCAGTGGAGATGTCAGGGTATTGCTGACTCCAGCTAAGCGTGCCTTGGCAGCCCCTTTGCCCTCCATGATCTCAGCTCACCCCTGCTCAGCGGGCTGGTAGGGCCGAAGCTTCGTCTGACAAACCCCACAATTCGTTTCCAGGTAGTTTAGGTCCTTGAGCAGGCTCTTCAGAAAGTCAGACAACAAGGAGGTGGTCAGGCATGGCCAGGTGTGAGGCCACGGCTGCCTCACCCTAAGTGGACCTGAACTGCTGTAGCACCACATTGTGAGGGGGGAGAGGGATAAATCAGATAGCATCTGCACTTCAATTTTAACTGAATACCTTTAGTCTATCCTGGAGGGTTTTCTGCAAGAAACCGTAACTGAACTTTCAGATTTCTGCTACCACAAAATGTGTTACATTTTGAGAAAGAAGGTGAGCTTTTCAACTTAGCCACCTCCTTTGTCGTTTAGAGGCTGAAAAAAGACACAAAGAGAAAATCCTTTCTTTTTTCCTAAAATAATGAGCAAAGTGGTGAATTAATATTTTAAGGCTAATTGGAAACCAGTTCTAACCAGTCTGTTCAAGGCGACCCCGTGGATAAAGGTGTTTGAATATAACCAATGAGGAATATGTTAATGTTCTTCTACTTTGAAAGGGAAATATAATAAATGGAATAAATACAAAGCCCAGCCAAAGCCTGGCTGCGGATGCCACCAGGTGAAACAAGCACCCTTCCCCAGTTTGTAGGAGGAGAGAATGGCTTTGAAAAGGGGGAAAAATAATAATAATAATAACAATAAAATCAACTGTTGCTGCTCCAGTTGAACCCACTGCTGGAGAGAGTAGTCCCCAGGCAACCAGGAGCAGCAACAGCAACATCTCTACCCATTCCTTCCTTCCATACATATAATTTTGGTCTTGGTGAATGGCAGTTCTATGAAGGAAAATAAGTGAGACTGAAAAATTTTCCTGGCACATTGTTTTTTAATCTTCATTAAATGAGAGAAGGTAGAACTGAAAAAGACTTTGTTAAATATGCAAAAAGCCTCAACAGAATGTTCCATCACTAAAACTTCAGTACACAGCTGATACCATAAAATGCAGGATCTCCCGAGGCCTTCTATTAAGCACCTACTCACAGGGAAGCAGGATTAAATGTATTTCAGGCCAAATCCAACATGTTTTTTTATCTTGCTTTTAAGAAGCTCGAGTGAAGTGTCTGTTCTTTTCAGACAACTTCTTGTGCCCATTAACTTTTTTTTGCGTAACACCCTCTTTCTGCATATTAATCCCATTAAAATTTTTCCTCCTCTTGTGATTGTGGAGGACAACTAATGTTATTCTGTTTACAACACTCACCTACATATAACTGTAAATGTAATATGAGGTATATGTCCCGTTCAGACCTCGCCTTTTGAGTCAAATTGTGATTTTTTTCCCAAACTTTTATCATTCTTATTGCTCTCCTCAGGACACTGCAGTGTCCACAGCAGGACACAGCACACCAACCAAGCCTCATTAGTAATGAAAAAAGTAGAGTAATTAACAGTGTCTTACATATAGCTTATTTGCCAATAAATCCCTTAATTACATTTGTACTTGTTGCAATGGCAACTTCATATTGACTCATTGAGTAGAGGGCCAGTGCCAACAGCACCCTTTCTTCCCTGTATGAATTTCATGCCTTCCTGAGTGCTGACCCTTAATCTTGTTCATTTTGGATACTCTCCATCAGTGGAGGGTATTTTTTAGTAGCAATAGTTTGTCAATGTACATTCTGAGGTGGCTTATTGATATTAGAACATGGATCATTAATTTTGCATTTTTCTTTAAAAAAATAATTTGTAAATGAGTTTAATGAGGCTTAGTCAATATTATCCTACTTTGAAAGGTGCAACCTAGAGAACTGATGAGAAACCAAGACAAAGTTAAATACCATTAACTCTTTAATATATGCAGGGTTGTCTAGCCTGTTTGTATTAATTTTACTAAGAGCATACCACAAAGACTCAAGATATCATGCCACTAAAACAAACTCCAAGAATAGGGTCATTCATATTTTACAAAATGATAACATGATCAGAAATTTTCAATAATTTCAGAAAAAAATCAGAAATTTTTAGAACACTTAAAGCTAATCTGTCAAATCTTTTAACAGACCATGAGACCCCATTCTTCTGGTCTTCACTTTGTGCACCCGTAGTGTACCACCTGTACTTCAGAGGCTTGCCCTGAGGCCACCAGCCTGTTCCCTGCCTGGAGTACAGGAGTGTCTAAAGACATACGAGCTACCCTGCAGCAAGTGCCCCTAGACATCAATTTTCCACCAGCAGCCATCCCCCGCCCAGTGGTGCCCTCATGTGTCTCCACATGTGAATATCAAACATTGGGATTCCAGGAATTCGTTCCATTCTTTACATGACATGAGAAATCTGATGTAACCCATCCCTATGCTGCACAGCCCCTTTCTCTGGAGTCTCAGATCAATTTGGGAATTTCATACAAGGGAAGATGCATGGATTGAAATAACTTGGGACCATACTGGCATAAACTGTGCTTTTATTGAATTATAGTGTATACCAAGAAAATTCAACAACTTATTTTAAGATCATGGTGAACTCCTAAATTCAGACATGGATTCTATTTACCCCTTAATTTTCAAGGCTACCAGTAAAAGGAAATTTTTGAAAAGACCCTTTTTAGTATCTATATATTTGCATACTGCAGCTGGGGAAAGTTGGCATGCTTTCACTGATGTTATGCCTGTCTACACAAGTCGAGATTAAATTGTTGTTTCAAAGGCAGTCAAATCAGTTCAGCCTTATCTCATTTTTTTATAGAACAGAAAAATTCAGCTAAGTGTGAAGTTTTCCTGTATGTGGGCACCTGTATGTACATACAGAGGCCATTAGGATTCATGGCCAGTGCTATAACTTGTTCTTATCTTCCCCCACCCCCCACCCCCCCCCCGCCTTTTTGTACAGTGAAGAGAAAGCATGAAACTGAACCTACGCACTCATGCAAGTTAATTGAACAAATATTTAAAGCTGGAGCATCAGGTTTCCACAAACAATTCACCCCAAGCTTGTGCAATGCCATCATCCAAGGAAACTAAATCTGCAAACTGCTGCTTCTGCACAAGTTTTGCAATGCCTTTTTTCATATATGCAAAGTTACATTTGGTCATGTGATGATTGAGGCACCTGACTGATCTATTCAGGGTGCTTTTTAGAAATAACACTTCAAATACCTTCATAATATGCTTATTGGCAAGTTTTAAATTAAGGGAAGGTAGGCTTAGACTGGATATAAGGAAGAAATTTTTTACAATGAGGGTAGTGAAACACTAGAACAGGTTTCCCAGGAAAGCAGTGGGTGGAGACCCCATCCCTGGAAGCATTCAAGGTCAGGTTGGATGGGGCTCTGAGCAACCTGATCTAGTTAAAGAGGTACCTGCTCCTGAAGAGGGGCTGGACTAGATGACCCGTAAAGGTTGCTTCCAACCCAAAGCATTTTATGATTCATAGGCCTTCATTATTTCAGTACTTAAGGCTATAATGGATCAATATATTGCAGACATCATGTACCATGTGCTATTAAATTTTCTCAAGACACAGCCACAGAGAGCCAGCCCAATGACTTTGTTACTCATCTTCAACACTCACAGCAGAAGCTGTCTTATCCCATAACAGATGTACTTTGCGTGCTATGCTCAAAGAAAAGGAGAAACTAATGTTAACCAAGAGCCTAGTAAGGACTGGCTTTTTCTTTCATCCGCAGTGGTGCCATGTCTCCAGATGATCCCAACAGAAAACCTGTGCCTTGTGTTCCAATAGAAGATAGAATCCCCCTGACTTGGAAGCAAATTTTTTCCCATTTCTAAATTTATTGTATGCTTTGGTACTTTGTTCACACTGCTGAAAAGCTGTAGCAGACAAACCTTAAAGGTTCTCCTTACAAACTCAGAGAACAAGTGCTTTCCCATCAATGTTCCAGCTTTAGGAGAGATTCCTTTCCAGCATGTTAGGAGATAACCCTCCACCCACAGAATACAATTAGGCTACTGTGTGAAAGAGAGGAGCTTTTCCTTACTGTGACAGCCAACCAGCTGACATCCAGGCACACAAGATTTTAATACATTCATTGTCTTAATGAAGAGCTGCAAATGTAATGAACATGCTCAGGGCAACACAGCGCTCATATCCTCCAGCAGGACTGTAAAGGACTTATTCTCTTAGCTTAGGGGATAACAGTGTCTGTTTGCATGTTTCAGTATTGTCTGAAAGCGTGTTAGCTGTTGTGTAACTGTACCATGTATTAGGTAGCCATTAAACAGTATGGACCAAGGCAAACTGCCAGCGCTTATATACACATAACCTCACAGAGTTCTCAACAAAAACACATATGCAGTACTTTGATTATCCATCCTGAAAGTAAGCTAAACTATATATGTGGAGAAGAATTCTGAGTAGGTTTTCAACAAGTTAGTGAGTCCTCCACCTTCCCCAGCAGCTTTTCACCCCGTCTCTCACTTCAGGTTTGATTTTAGCCAACTTCAAATTTCCAGCCACTGTACCTTTGACGACCAGGTTGAAAAGCCAGCCATGAGCTCTCTCCTTTGTTGCTGTACCTAGTGGTGAGTTTAATTCTCTTCAGTCTTAAACCGCACAGCATTTCCCAAGCCTCACGTTCTAAAACTCTTTTTTGACCCCCAAAATACAGGTAATGTTGTACCTCCCATGTGTACATCCCATGTGTAATACATTGTATTTGGCCCTTTTAATTTGCCTGTTTGTTGGATTGTGACTCTCAATGAAATGATTCAGCCCCACTGGGAAAAGTAGTACATGCTCTCCAATATTTACTGTCATTTGCAGACTTTACCATAATATTTTATGTTGTCTAGATCACTGATAATAGTATTAGGCAAAAAAAAAAAGTGTCTCTGGTAAAAAACCCTCATCACAATTATTTTCTTTGTTTATGTCTTTTCATTACCAGTGACATCTGGAGATCAACAAATGAGTCAGTTTTTAATCCGTGTAACGTTAATTTTCTATAATGGAAGTTCTTTTAAATCACAGTGTTATTGCGGGATTGACTAAAAAGCTTTGAAGAAATCAATTGCTGTTATGTGAACACAGTCCTCTTCAGTACTCGGAGTTACATACTTTTCAAAGCAAGAAAAGAGGCACAGACATCTCCCCCAGCAGGAGAATAGCAGCAAGATCTACCTCCTGGGATGCTGTGTTGACTGATCTTAATTATATTTTAACCTCTAATTTTGTTAATAAGATCCCAAATTAGCAATCTCTGCTATGGTTATGAATGGCATCATTAGTTATTCAACAGGTTCTTTCAGGCTTTGCAAAACTGATGCAACTTTTACAATGCTCTTTTGGAATTACCCACAACCTAGGGAAATGTCTTATTAGCAGCTGAAGACAGGTACTCATCTAACTCTATCAGGACTGAAGTTTAATTGGAACAGATCCTGGTCTGCTTGCTTTCTTGCAGGTATTATTTATTCCTTTTGTCTCTTTTTCACGTGGACAGATAATCCCTTTGCTCCAAATACTGAACAAAAATCTCTTGTACTGTTTACCTACCATACTTCATGTATACTTGATGTAGAATTCTTCCTTTCTTTTCTTCTTAATTCTTATTAAAAGTGCCCTTTTACTGAATTTAATCCAGTTGCCCACTATTACTCCAGCAAGGTTTTGTTTTTTGATCTTGTTCCTTGTAATCCCTGTCATTAATTTCTTTGTTTCCCACCTGAATATTTACAAACTGATTTCTATTTTCTCATTTCCTCATTTCATGTTTATAACCAGAGTGGCTTTCTTCCCAGTAAATCTTTACATGCTAATAAAATCAAGGCTATCCTCATATCCAAGTGGCTCTTTTTGAAGAACTGGCAGTTTCTCTTAAAGCTTCCTATTTCAAAGCTATGTTCTCTGTCCATTACGCTGACAATTAGTCTAAGCTTTGGGTAATTAGCTCTTCTAGACTTTCGTAGATGGATACTGGTGGATTATATGTTTACACAAATGGAGTGTAATCAGATTCTAATCAGAAATACATAAACAACAGAGTAATTTTTAGAGTGACAACTGTTCTTCGTCAACGAGCAGGGCATTCTGCATTAAGAAGCTTCAAAAAGAAAACAACCTTTCTTGAAGTTTGTCACTCATTTTTTCTCATACAAACTATCCAGCAAATGTTCCCTAGGTTGAATTAACCAATGGTATGTATTTTCCATCTTGATGTTTTATATGTAGTTCATAAGCTTTAACATAAAATGGTTTGTCATTAGGTAAGATCCAAATGTTTTGACAACTCATATATAGGAGAATATATTTTGCATGGTTTACCCTGTAGTTTTTTAAGGCTAGAAGAGACCACAGCAATAATCCAGACCTGAATTAAAACAGGACCTGCATCCAGGCCATATCCCCTGAAACTCATAGCATCGAGAGGTCAGATGTTACTCCTACTTCCATGACATTGTCTCAATCAGGGCAGAATTTAATGCTGCAAGTGCTCATCTGCTAGGGAAGCTGTATTTTTAGAATAATTTTCTTTTCGGTTTTATACAAAACTCCATCATGTATCTGTCTCTATACATGCTTTCTGAAATACTAGTTTTGTTCTTAAATGTAATCAGACTGCTAAACTCTATCAAAAGATAGCACACATATTTTTAATCGTTGTTAGTTCCCTACCAGACAAGTTTTCTTGGACTAAATAATAAGGTTGCTAAAGTTCATACTTTACAGTTTCACCTGCATCTATTTAATTATTTACAGAGTGGGAATTGCATCACTGAATTCTATTTCAACAATGCACTTGACTTTAAACATTTGTTTAAGTTCATCGCTATTTGTCAGGCCACTTAAGTATGCCTTGAAGTTTCAGTGGAGCCTTGGTATGTTTAAATGGTTTGCTGAATAGAGATGAATGTAAGTACACACATATTCTTTTTCCGAAACAGAGACTTATTCTGCAATTTAATATACACTTTCAGTTTTTCTCCTACCAAATGTTTAAGAGTGATAGCTGTTTAAGGACTTTGATTTTAAAATTACCTAGAAAAAATATGCAAATTATTCTTTATGATTTATCCTTTGAAATACAGAACAAAGCACTGAAATATCCAGTGGCTTAAAAATTATAGTAAATTTTTAAAATGTGCAAATTACTCTTATAGGGATACACTGAATGAATACTTAACAGATCCCTAAAGCTACTGGCACAACTTCACAGAAGTTATGGCAGAATTTCATACCTATGCAGCACTGCTGTGAATGGATGTTTAAATAATTCATCTTCTTCTACATGCAATACATTGGTAAGCGTAGGTGCCCTCCTAGCTACCTGAGCCTTTATTATGGTGTGAAAAGGCAGCTGAGAGTTTCTGAAAGCACAAAGGTGCAAAAGTAGCATAATGAAGAGCGCAATCATGTAAATTCTGACATGAAAAATGAGCATCGAAAGCAAGAGGCAGCTAATCAATTTCAATTAAAAAAATTCCTTTTAAATTAAAAAAAAGTGGAAAATTTTAAAAATGTACCGTATAATTGCTCCAACTGCAGTGAAGCAGGTTCTGAGTGCTCCAGTTCCAGCTGTGCCATCTGAGAGTTGTATCACCACACAGTTGTGCAGAGAGCAAAGGTTCAGAGAGGCCAGCCAGGAGGTGCAGAAGAGACGATCGAGTTGTGTGACCCTGGCAGAACATGGAACTGGAACTGAGCAACTGATTAGAGCAAAGTCAGAAAGGCTTTTATCGCCAAATCAATAAAGAGAGCAATATAAAGTGAAGTTGCAGATGAGAAACTGATACATGCTTTCACATCTACATAATTCACCACTAATGTATGATTCATATAAATATGCTATTGTGGATAAATTCAATGCTGCACTGTGAAGAAGGTTCTGTAGGTTAACTAATAGGGTACCTGGCACTGAACAGGGAAATCTTCTACTCGATTTTTCATCTTAGACTGTAGTTACATATGGAATAAAAGTTTGATTTGGCAGCATCCTGTTTCTAATTGTGATTTAGCTGATCTGGACCAAATCTACAGCATGTAGAGTACAAATGGTGTCTTAACTATGTTGAACTTATGCTTTTACACTTAAATAACTGTCTATACTGTCTTTTACAAATATAAAGAGGCATATGTTGGGTATAGTCCCTGTTGTTTTGCCTTTTCTCTTCTACCATTTATTGAGTGCTCATTTATTTTTTAACCAACATAACTGAAAAGAATGTAACAGTTCTGCCTAAATTCTTCTTTTTTGAAAAATACTTCAATAGAAATTTTATTTGGGAAAAAGCTTTAAAAAATTAAGCAGTGAAACCTGTTATGCCTGGAAGCTTTTTGGAAACATGGTAGTTCACCAGTGGAAGTTCAATTGTGGTTTACAATGCTAGAAAAAGTTATGTTAGGTAGTATATATATTCAAATATAAATTAATCTTGTGGATAAAACACCCATCTTTCAAATTATGGTTCTCTTATAGGAACACATCTTAAGGGAGCTGGGTAAGGTTGAAATTATGTAAGAATATTTCTGTTCCTTTTTCTATGGATTTTAAACTGAGAACCAGCTGCGGCTAAAAATTGCAACCATATGTATTCCTAGGTAATAACAAAGGTCAGTAGGATTTAGCCCTTCTTATTCTGTTATTTTACCTTTCATTATCTACCTTTAAATGTACCACTGCTGGAGTACTTGAATTCTCCACAACGCAGATTCAGTTCAGTAGAACTAGAATACAAAGTACGAGTGGCACCATAGAGAAAATGAGTTAGGCAAAATGGACATGAAATCACTGGATAACAGAAAAAGTGCACTGTGTATAAACCAAGGGGGTTGTTGCCAAACTATTCCTGTTACCAATCTTTCAAATAAATTTGGAAAACCAGAGGATTATACACAAGAACTAATGCAGTGGAAATCTCAGATTTGGGCTTCAGTTTCTCATTGCCAAAAGGAAGACCTGGGAGACTGATACAGTCTTTTCTACACGCAAGTAAAACTACCACAATTTTTTAAAATACGCTGTAACATCTCTTCCTTTCATGATCAATACTTTATAGCCATTTGCCTCTTCAAAGTGCGATGTAAGTGCTGTGAATTCGATATAATGTTAGACTAAAGTTTAATAGGCTACAAATTATATCCATTTAAAATAAGGCTACCAAGTCAGAAATTACATTAAAGTAAGTCCTCTTATTTGTGTTATTGATTAGAACCATCTACGTTTTCTTTGAAGGCTTGGTGCTATGCCTATCTAGATGGGTCCTGCCTATTTTAACACAAGACTTAACATCAATCCTAAACCACCTTATTTCTTTGACTCTTCCTCTACCCGAGCTGTGAAAGCGCTTGTACACTTCATACTGATACTATAGTACAAACAAGTCCCTGTACCTTTAAAGAGGCAAAGGCTCAGGCCTTAATAACCTGCACAGACCTTAATTCTTTGTATTGAATATATATTAACAAATTGTCTGTCACAACAGCCTTTTTTTCCCCTTTTTCTCTCTTAATTATAGGTGTATCTCTCTATCCTATAGGATTTTCCTATCTGCTCTCATTGCACCTGCAATAAATACAGTAAAGGTTAGTATTAAGTATTACTGTATTCAAACTGCATCTTATGTATAGGTTTCCAGAGATGGTGGCTCATATGTCAGGGAGAAAAGGCAGCAATGGCACATCTCCCCTTAGGACAAGAAATAAAGGCTGCCCAGATCACAGCCAAGCAGCTTTGGTGCACACATCACAGGTATATATTCGCAGTGCATCGGGCTGTTTCGGCTCAAAAACAGTCTAAGCAAAAGGAAGCCTTTATTTCTAGGCTCTGCAACAAGCAACACCCTAATCCAGAGCCAGAAAGCATAGAGAAAATGACGTTTTTGAGAAAACATAGCTTCTCCAGGGGAAAGATGAATGTGGGAGACAGAGGCTCTGGGAAAAAAAGCAGACTTATCTAGATCCCAAAATATTCTGGATGAGCTTTCTTAATGATCTAAACTGGATCTGTTGCCTTTCTGTAGCCAAAGAGGGCCGGCCACCACACTAAGATGTATGTGACATTACATAAGACAAAGTGTAAGCTGTTAACTAAAGAAAATAATTTCTAAGCAGCACTTTACTCAGTTTGCTACTAATTTTCAATTTGCTTTCAGAAGGCTCCTTACTCATCCCTATTATGACTACCACAGCAAAGGGAGGATGTACCAGGAAGCACAGAACCATCTGATTCCAGTCAAAGGGGATGAATGGTAAGAAATTCCACACCTACCCATGAAAAGGACTAAGGCCTAATGCTCAAAAGCACACAGTCATTTGCTCTTCCAAATCACATGCCACTGATTTACTGTAGTTTATAAAATCATTGCACACATATGAAATTAAAATGACATCTGGAAACTGGCTCAGAATTTCAAGTTTCCATGTAATCCTCAGCTGTGTCTTTCCTATCCATACATATACCTTAGATAGCTTCTGAATTATCGTGTTATTTTATGTTCCTTTTTACGTATAGTGATCTGTAGTATTTCGTCTTTGCATTTAAATTGCCACCTAAAAAGTTTACTCTGATGACCTTATTAATCGTATTGAAAGCAGCACCCATATATCTGTATGTTTCTACTCTTGCTGAAGACCCTTAAAAGCATTTTGCAGCTGTGCACCAGCACTGTAATGCTTCCAGCAGAGGCTTAAACAACTTAGCACACACACACATAGAGGCTGATTAATATTCTCAATCCTTTATAATTATCATTTTTGAACAAACAGAGAAGTGGACTTCTACAACCATTTCAGCTTCCCAAAGAGACATATAAATGAATCCTGATGTACAAACTCTTATTTCTTATCAGATAGATGCAGAAAGAAACAAAAGGGAAAGGGATAAGTTTGGACATATCACTTTATTATGTTGAAATTCCTTACAAGAAAAACTTTAATACCATGATCATCTTCAAATTGTCTTCTGCAGCATGTGAAATGGCAATGAGTAGTGACTGATATTACCCTTGCATTATTTACAACTCTTTAAAAGGCAGATTTAAATTATTCTTTTAGTTACTATGGTAATCTAGGAGACCTTTGCAGCCTCCAGCTTTTCTGAGTAAGAAATGAACTGTTGCTTCAAAGCACTTCCAATATTGCTACAGAACATTATTTACGATGCTCTTTTTTTTTTTAATCTTTCCCTTTTATATTTGTTTGGTTGGTAACACATTAGATTGCTGTCATCTGGAATGGTGACTTCAATATAATAATTCTGGCATCAGATCTGTAGACAGCATGGGTTGAAGATGCTCAGACTCTTATCCTCATGTGTAATGATGGAAATCTAGATTTGACCCATAACAGATCATAAAGGTACTCCTGATTAATAAAATATAAGGAAAAATTTTTTAATTTATTTCATTATAATGTTACACAGACTTTTTCTTTTTTTTTAATGTCTTCATTGAAGAATTTACGTTGGACATTTAGGTTACCCTTACAGATGCTCTTCTTCTGATGAGACTTACAAGAATTATTTCCAACTATTACCCCTGAACTTCACTGAATAGAACTAAACATTGGCAAACTGCTTTAAAATATTACCCTATTGTACAATTTTAGTGCAACCTGGATGCAAATAAATAGTTTTTTGGGTTTTTTTTAAAGAATTACACAGCTATGAAAAGTGATGGACTGGAAGATCCCTGAGATGTTGACTCACAGACAAGGTGCAATAATGAAATGTGGTGGAGCTTTCAGTCATTACTGACCAGGATTTGATTTGAGTCACAGATCAAAAGACTAGCTTTAAACTTGATTTATAGTTGACTTTTTTTTGTTTTAATGTCATTGGATAGAGCTCATATTCCTTTTATCCTGATTAGAAATCATAATTTCAATTAAAATATATATTTTTAAGTTTTCTTCTGCTGATTTAGGTAGGCTTTGCATTACAATCACTTTCTTTGTTCAACCTCCTGCATACACTACACAAAAATATTCACAAAAATATAACAACTTGTAAGTTTGCATGAACAGTTACATTGCGGTGGTAGCCACCATCTCAGAACTTCTAATCACTTGACTTGTTTCTCTGGTATTTAAATCAACTATCTGTGCAGCATTCCAACGTAAGTAAAATTCATGTTGTTAAAATTCATGTTTTTTTCCAGAGGAAGCAATTGAAATAATACATTTCAATTTTCCAGCTCATTATAGCCCATTCTTCAATTTCAAGCTACTTTTACATGCCCTTTCAAGAGAATGCATATGGAATGACTCTGGGTTAACTTACGTGACTTGTGCACATCTTGCTGATCTAAAGGAAATGTTGAATCAAGCGACCAAATATAATTAGAAAATTAATTTGGCTGTGTTTACATTGACATTTTGACTTGGACCCTTAAAGCAGCTTTGAATCAAATTCTTCATTTGTTCACACTTACTGTACATTGTTGCATGAAAGGAATGATATTAGTATACACAAAGATCTAGCCTAAATTTAAGCCCCACACCAGGTTCTCCCCAAATGTGCTCCATTCTCATGAGGGAGTCCAAATCACAATGCCCAACCCAAACTTCAGACAGTTTCTTACGTGTGTGCCAGAGATTTGGTCCAGAACACCAGACAGACAGACCTAGTCTGAGTCAAAACTGCAGACCACACTTATTGAAGATGTAGACGGCTCATCATCTAACAGTGGATCTGTTCCTAATGCGTCACATGGCTGGCTGATGTGCACATAGCCTGGGTTTTCTCTGCAGGTGTAGGCTTGGTGCAGCTAGAAGGAGGGATGTGTCCGCATGCTTTTTGCAAACCAATGTGCAAACCTGTGCCCTAAGATGGTCACTGCTGTCGTTGACCAAATCACAGCGACTAAACCTTTGCTGATCATTGCACTAATATTGCTATGTGGCTTCTGTGCAGCTCAGAGTGCAGGCCAGCTCATGCCTGCCCACCAAAGACTGCATGCCCATCCTCAGGGCACTGCTGGTCATCTGCTGGACATGATTCTGCATAGAGCTTCCTTAAGAACAAGATCATCCACAGACACCGCCCTCAGGCTTGGGTTCTGTTATGGTGCCCCTCAGAGGCATGTTCTAAATGATGGCATGCAAAAGTATACAACAGTATCAGATTTCAGCCAAATCAGAACCATAGGTCACGTACAACACAGATATGTCTGGAAAACAGATGCTCCTCATAGCTGTGGTTATCTAAATGTATGTGGTTGATTGATTGTCTTTTTCACGTTATTGTGTGGAAATCATGGGAAAACTTCAAACAAAAGATTACAACCATTGTGATGGCAGTGCATCCAAAAGGTCCAAAGATATTTTGCAAATGTACTTAAAAATGCAGCTCTGAAATTACAGTGAATACTTGACACAGAGTTGTCTTTATCAATACACATGATGTTCCCCTTATTGTTGTTGATGAGATATTCATAATAAAATTCTGAGGCTTATTTTTAAGCCTATTTGCAGATTACTTCCAGCAAGTTGGTTTTACAAAACAATCCTAACAAAAAGCACACAGTGTAGCTCTTTATAGAAATTTATTTCCTATTCCTCTTTTTATTGATACTTTATAGTCCACCTATCATATGATATAAAAGGAAAAACTCTTTCATTATTGAGAACTGGCTTTCATATGAAATAACATAACTCAACTTTTCTGCTAGGTAGGAAAAAGAATCCTTTCTTATTAAAAAAATCTGGTTTCATTTCACTCTTTTTCTCTTTATTAACAAAACGAAAGATGATCAAACTTCAAACATATGTTCAGTATTTCAGCTAAAAATCTACCAGTGTATTTGAAAAAGCCAAACTTCAAACCAGCTCAACAGACAGTTCCGTGACACGACTTTGAATGGCACTTACTGTAAGAACTACTCACTTGGACAGAAAACCTTGCAGTAACCAGTAATGACAGTTCAAGCATACATTTAAGTCCTAATTCCAATGCCCAACATTAAACTCTCGGCCATCTCTACAACCAGCATGCAAAAAAGCTTGACTTTCTTCTTTTCTGTCTTCTGTTTTGTTTGGCTGCTTGCTTGTACTCATCTCTGCCTTTCTTATCAGACATAGAGACATCATAAGACTAGTATCTGTAACAGTTGGTTCAAAAAGTAGCATTATTCCTGCACAGAGGATTGGATGGTCAAGCAGCAAAATTTGTTACTGTGAGGTTTATTCCTATAAACTAAATGAGGGAGAAGTCAAGAAATTATTAATCTCCCTGAAAACATCAATTCTGAGCGCAAGCTTGAAATATTTTCTAGCATTTCACAGAATTTTATTTTCATAAAATTGATCTTACGGCTTAAAACATGAAGCAAATAAACAAAAAGGATAAAAAAGCTTAAGTTAGTAACTCCTGACAGGCCATCTTCATTGTTCTGGAGATAATAATTAAGGCTGCTGCTAATAGGCAGAGGTTCAAAGCCATTATATCATAGACTCAAAAATCATATGGTTTGGGCCGGAAGAGACCCTAAAGATCATTCAGTTCCAACCTCCCTGCCACAGGCTGGGACGTCTTCCACTAGATTAGGCTGCTCAAAGCTCCATCCAACCTGGCCTTGAACACCTCCAGGAATGGGGCATCCACAACTTCTCTGGGCAACCTGTACCCGTGCCTCACCACCCTCATAGGAAAAAATTTCTTCGTAATGTCTAACCTAAATCTCCACTCTTTCAGCTTAAAACTGTTACCCCTCAACCTATCACTGCATGAAGACTCTCTCCCCAGCTTTTCTGTAGGCCCCTTTCAATACTGGAAGGCTGCTATAAGGTCTCCCCAGAGCCTTCTCTTCTCCAGGCTGAACAACCCCAGCTCTCTCATCCTGTCCTCGTATGGGAGGTGCTCCAGGCCTCTAATCATCTTCATGGCCCTCCTCTGGACTTGTACTAACAGATCCATGTCCTTCCCATGCTGAACACAATACTCCATGTGAGGTCTCACCTCATTTTAAGGCTCAGGGCATTTTAAAGAGATGTACAGAAGTAGAAATGTCACAGAAGCATTTTAGGATGTACAGAGGTAGAAGGTAGTTTGTTCTAGTGCAACTCAACAGTGAAAAAAGAGTTAGTTATGAATAAAAAAGGGCCTCTTGCCCTCAGCAATTCTTCAAACGCTGCACAAATGTAAGCCCTCTCTTGTTGCTTTTGAGAATGAGTCTTCAATCAGCCAAGATAGTCCTGTTGGAGGCAAGCAAAAATTGATACCAGCTAGTCCTAATGTGACCTCAAGGACTAGACTCCTGTGTGCAGCTCTACGTATCCACAATTAAGAGATAAGTGTTGAAACTCCAGCAGTTGCAAATGATATTCAGATAATCCACGGAATGGAGAGCTTGTTTTAAGGGGGGAAAACTAAAAGACTTTGGATTGCTTAGCCTAGCAGAAGGGTAGGAATATGATTCATGTCATGTGCTTGGGGTTGTTCCAAGCTGTGTGAATCCTGACCAGCAGGGCAGGACGCAAGTGTTAGCTGGCTACTGGGCAAAACGAACAGATCAAAGTCGTGCTGGAGCCTCTCCAACAGTGGCCTGCTAATGTGGCTGCCTACTTGGCAAAACTTTTAGTTCCTTAAGAATCATAAAAATTTAATATCTGAACTGTCAATCCCTCTGACAAATTGAGCTAAACCTGAGCCATGGCTTGACAGATACTGAGGCTAGAGCAGACAGAAATGGACCAACTGACAGGCATAGAGACAGAATTGATAGTTTCTTAGGAAAGCAACTGCGGACACCTTATCAAAAATGTATAGTTACAGTTAACATATTAAACAAGGAAACAGTGGTGAGACAGAGGTAAGGGAAGAGCAAGACATATTTGCATGCGTTGAATAAGCTGAGAAAGAAAACAGCTTTTGGAGCTCTGATCAGCAGAAACAGTGTATTACATTTTGAGCTTCTCCATTGAACAAATGTAGACTGCAAGCTGGAATAAGTACATAAAAGATAAAATAAAACACATACTATACTATTATTTCAGATTGCAACAATCATAGTTTAAGAAATTGTACTAGGTGAAAAAGAATGAGCAATGTGGTTAATGAGGCTGGTTGTAACACAATCTGCCTGTTATAGGGGCTACATTTCAGCATTTAAACAGTGATTTTGAGAAGACTAGTTCACCAAGATACCTATGGAAAGAAAGAGATGGTTGTCTCTGAAGACCTCTATCCCTTCACTTCTTAAAGAACCCAGACACTTACTTTGGGAACAGTGATTCAACAAACATCCTGAGGTACAAGTCAAGTACACAAGATGTGTGAATTGAACAGTGAAGTATGACCTCAAATACTTGTATTTTTTTAATCAATGCCTTATTGATTACAAGAAAGCAGTTACTTTTATTATTTTTTCATATATACACAGCAAATAATACTGTTTGCCTGTTCCCGGCATTGTAAAGTGTAAATCCTTCCCATGTACATTCAACATTTCGACATCCCACTAAAAAATTTCAGTCTAGTTAAGGAGTTGGCTTTGAAAGCTGATGAAAGGATCAAATAGATTTAACTTTCAGCTGCTGTCATTCATGAGTTTTCATAAGAAAATGTTTCTTTTTCCTCCTTTACATGTTGTGAGGGAATTCAGTTCCTTTTCAGTCACATTTATTTGCAGGAAGCAAGTCAAAGCGTAAAGACTCCATTGACCACTAGACTGAAAGGACTTTTAGTCAAGAATTAAATTCTATTTGAAATACTCAAACATTGTTGTTCTTCACTTACGGCTTATAATCAGCAAGACCCATTGGTAACACTTTCTGTTGGTGGTTAGAACTTAATTAACACTAGGTATCGATTGCAACAGTTTGTCAGTAAGTTAGAGACAGGTTTTATCAGGGGAAAGAAGGCAATGGGAAATGGTAAAAGAAGATTTTGTGAGAGGTGCAGGGGGTCCTGTAGCACCTGCAACTGGAGGTCTACCAGAAGGGATAGCTTCTTCATCACTGGTGTAGAGCAGCATGGCTTCTGAGACATACATGCAAGGCAGAGAAGAACTGAAAAAAAAGAAGAGTGCAAGGGATCTCATGGTCAGCTACAAGGAAGAGTGCTGTATCACATCAGTTAGCAGGGTGATGTATGCAACACTACAGGTGGCTGGGAGACATCTTTCTCCAAATCCCTGCCAATGACAGCTTCTCTGCCTGGTCATTGCCAGGGGCAGTGCACATAAAAAAGACTGAATTCCATTGTGAAGACCTCACCAGTAGCCCTTGTCGTCTGGATTTCTGCCAGAAAACATGAGCGTATAACAGTGAACATACTATATTCATCTGACAAACACATCCCCATGAAGAAACCACATGGAGTCTCAGAACTTCAGCTTGACAGAGTTTTTACAGAGTTGGGGACTTCTTTTGCACAAAATTTTGACTCCTAAAAAAAAAAAAGGGAAAGAGAGAAAGAAAAAGGGAGAAAAAAAGAAACTCTAGCCTTTTCTCATCTCTTTATTCAGCTCACTGGTATAGAGATGAGTCTGGATTTTCATTTTGGGCTGTTTTTCAGTCTAGTTCTCCACAGGAACCCTGTCTAATCTAACAGCTGCCTCAGACTGACTCCAGGCCAGTAGCTGGATCTGACCAGGAAGAGCAGTATGTTGCTGTAAAGACCCGCTGAATTGGACCACCTTTCAACATCAGATGTACCTATCACCATAATTATGGAACAGTATTTCAAGGAACATAATGTATTTAATATTTACCATATTCTAGCTCTTTTGTGAGAAGTTAGAGAGTGTACAGTCTTGGCATATGGACTGAATGATCCAATAGAATGAAAACCTTCCATTTCTAACATCTGTAACATTGTCTCTGTTTCAGGCATCTGTGACAATGGTCTATACTTGCTGTGTTTTGGATTAGTGGTCTAAGTGATATCTTTTCCAAGTGTTACCAGACAGAATAATAATAGCTCATTGTTGTAGATGGCAGCAGGCATAAACAGTAGGAGACATTAATTAACACCCTTTGGGTTTACAGCAGCAGAAACCACCAGTAAAAGAAAAAAAAAAAGACACTGAGTACAAGATAACTTCACTATGAAAGCTTCATTTCCTACCGAAATGTGACCTAAAAAGTAAAATAAAGTTGAGATTACACCTAACGTGATTTTTTATAATGAAATACAGAGGCAATCTGGAAAAGTATTTTTGATCTGCCTATTGGTTACACTTGAAATTTTGATGTGTAATATGCAGAGAATGAAAGGGATGATAACCTAAGATATACCAAAAAAATAAGCAGAGAAAGAAGGAAAGGACTTACTCAAATTCAAGTTTTGCCTATCTATTAGTAGTGACAGGTCCAGAGTAAACTGAGACAAAAGTGTAGATGGCACAAAACATAAAATATCACTTCCATCTCTGTTAAAATACCAAAAAATAAATATTCATGTTATCTTTTACTTGGTGCGACAGTAGGCTGATATCAGGTCTTCTTTCTTTAAATGCATTTTCTTATTTTCATTATTATATTAATAAGCTTGCTTTTTATGCTACTATTATTTTGGGCACTATTGCAGGGAAGGCTTTCACCATTGTAGTGATTTTTGGTACCAAATCAATTCATAGCAGTTGAAGTAGTATTACAATCATTACAAGTGTAAGGTTCTCTATTTGCATCATGCTTCCCAACTATTACTGTTTCTGTGATTAGACAATTTTTGCCAACGTTTTAGAAGAAGTAATAAGATCACGTTAGCTCTGAAGCCTCCCTCAGAAAGATACGGATTAGAGAATCTTCTCTCAAAAGAAAATGTGATTAAAGCTGACGTTATAAGAATACACTAGCAACATTTAAAAATGATTGGGGTAGAATTGAACTGAAATCATGTAATGCGACTTTACTCTGGAGATCTTTGAATGCCAAATCTGCATCTTGAAATAATCCTACAATAATTCTGGTTTAGTGATTTCATCTATTTTAGATTTTCTATCTGTAATCCTGAAGTTGACTAGAGGTGTTTGATATAAAGGCTGCAAAGAAGCCGTTCAGGAAAGAGTATGTATTAAAAGCAAAATCTTCTGTCCTACAGAAGATCTGACACTCATCCAATTGACCCTTCACAGTATAAACAAATTGCTGCTATAATGCATCAGCTTTTCCAACCTCTGTGATTTATTAGATTGTGTGTTTGTGATCTCATCCTCTAGGTTTTCAAGGCTAACGATTCTTCATATGTCTGCTGCCAGAAGTTTATGATAGTCTCTGCTATATATCTGACATTTGATATATAACAAACCAAAC
This sequence comes from Neomorphus geoffroyi, assembly GCA_033558235.1. NCBI lineage: Eukaryota > Metazoa > Chordata > Aves > Cuculiformes > Neomorphidae > Neomorphus > Neomorphus geoffroyi. The sequence continues at coordinate 18,601,840 of JAUMJM010000005.1, forward strand.
CAATTTTAGTTTCAATGAAGCACCCCACTTCTGCTCTTCAGCACAATACCAATATTTGGATGAAAGTTCTTGAAATCACTTTTATGATGGGATTCCAGGAAGGAAAATTCTGGGTCATGGAGAGGAACACATAGAAAACCCTCTTGCAATGGTGGGTTTCAGGTGAGGTGTCCATCTCGAGTGTCATCAGTCAGTTCATTGATAACTGATACTTCTGCACAAAGCTTGTTCTAACAAAGCCATAATTTGTCATTCCTAAAACAGGCTGTAAATCAGAAAGTGATGACCAGTTTATTGCTGAAAGAAGGGGTCCCCAATCTCCTCAACTCTCCGCAGCTCATTCCCACCCCTGCACTACTGTGACCCTTTTGTGGACACAGCTGCTTCTACAGCTACGTGTTCAGTCAGACGGGAGACCGGGTCAGGCCATGTGTTAGCTTTCAGCCCAGTTTGTTCCCTAGTCTAGGTCATGGCTTAAACACGCAACTATGCATGACTATAAAACAGAGAGTGAGCAGCTGAGGACTAGGGAAAGCTTATTCTGGCTTAAAGAGTTCCTCAAATTACAGACTTGGCTATGAATCACACACAGTCACAGCTACTTCGGATGGGCAAGTCCTGAAAAGACCCCTAGGAACATCAGAGGGACTTACCCTAGTGAGATAAACAAATAGCACAACAGTAGGCTAAGCTCAATGTCGCTAGATAACACACATGTGAAGGGAAACCTAGAATTATCTGGGATTCTTTTTCAGAAAAGACACCTGCTTACCTCTTGGGACAGCTCAAGTAAAAGCCTTTCTTCAGTACACAATTATATTCAGAAACAAACCCCGGCCTTAGACTGCCTGTGAACAACACAGAAAAAGCACCAAAAAATACTATGTACCATTTATCTTAAAAGAAAACAGGTTGCAGAAATGATTGTGCCATCGGCCAACAGAACACAGTAGAGAACAAGTTGTGGGGGTTGAGAGGAAGGCAACAAGAATGATTAGGATTATAGAAAAAAACATGCACCAATAGATTGAAGTTATTGGGATTGTTCGTTTCGCAAGGCAGACATTTAAAAGAGAACATGATAATAGTATTTAAATTAAGGAATGGTACAGGCAAGGTAGATAAAAAGCTTTGTTGAGACAGCTTTGTTCCCTGGCTCAATGCAGACTAGGGAGACATTCAGTGAAATTGCAGGGTAGCAAATTAAAAAGCTGATAAAAGATAACACTTTTTAGCACAATATGTAATCAGAAGACGGGGTGCTGATGTAAGGGGTGGGGATTATGGCGTAATTTGAGGTTGCTTACCCCTCAGTGAAAGAATACGCTACTTAGCATGCAGGGTAAAGCAAAAATCATGAAGTGAGGCGGTCACTACAGAACAACACTGATTGCCACCAGCTGCTGACATACACTAGCTTGCTCTCTGACTTTTAACCATCCACCTCTTGTCTTGCTGAAGGATTCATAATTTGACAAACAGCAAGACTCCCATCTTCTGACTAATGTCTATTCAAAGGAAGTCAAATATATGAGATTAAATGTATGCAAGCATAAAATTCTGTAGAAGGGGATATCCTAAAAAAGAATGTCTATAAAGGGTCTTTCACAGCATACAGACATACATCACCACAGGAAATGTCTGTTCTGTCTTAGAAGAGATAAACTGTCATGTCTAAAGATTTAGGCCAATTTGATGCACCTTACCCTCAGTATGAAGCTGAGGTGACAGCTTCTGTTTTCCCACTATTGGGCAAGCAGCCTAGACCAACACATGAAATCATCAAAACAAATCACTTTGGAAACAAGATCTAAAGCTGTATTTGTCAGAATTAAATAAAAAATCTGCACATAAAACACTTCATGGGGGAAAAAAAGCAACATTTCAAAGCAGACTGTTGACAAGTGGCATTATCTTGTCACCTGCTAAAGATTAATGACTTGCCAAACACAACTACGCTGGATGAAGCTATATTTCACTGATGGCTTTTTGGCTTCCCTAGTCTCTCGCATTCAAAATTTGTGTCCATGAGACTGTGACGGAGTGTTGCCACACCGGACTTTCCTTAAGGAAGCCTTTGCTGCACATAAGAGTACACTGGTCCCCAACCCATGTCACAGCAGGGCAGTGGCCCTTTCCACCACCAAATATCACACCAAGAGGGCCATGGATACCTGAGACATTCCCATCTGGGGATGGTCAGGAGAATGGAAGGAAGAAGCAGTCCATAGTGATTTTGTGGTGGGGGTTCTCCTTCCCCTCAATAGTGGGAGGTTGGCCCCAGTGGCGCGGCTGGTATGCAACATGGCTCCTCGCCAAGGAGGACTGGACTGGCCAGTGAGCCTCTGCCATCCTAGGGTGCCATAGGCTGTGTAGGTGGGTGCCACCTAGACTGCACTTGGGGCCAAGCCATGAGGGCATGAAGATGAAGGCTTCCTTGCCAACGAGCATGACCTCTGCTCATTGATACAGAGGTCTTTGAGGCTCAGTTTTGAAGAATCCTGCAGAAGGAATCAGGAAAATTACTTTGAGGTGGGTGGTTTTCAAGTGAGAGGTGTATTGTGCCCAACAACCCTAAATAAAAATGTAACACTGCATTTATGGTCCAGAGAAGAGAATGCCACATAGTATAGTTTGGGTTCATCATAAACCCAAGGGGTGGTTTTATTTAATTTTTTTTGAGTTGACAACCCCTTTGAAAGAAAGGAAAACTGAGCAGTTGTAATTCTAGTCAATAATTTACTACTTCTGTTTTGTTGGTTGGTTGGTTGGTTGGTTTGATTTAAGAGGAAGTATAGAATCATAGAATCATAAGGTTGGAAAAGACCTCTGAGATCATCAAGTCCAATCGTACTTGTACCCTTACTAAACCATGTCCCTAAGAAACCCATCTACCTGTCTTTTAAACAGCCCTAGGGATGGCAAATCAGCCACCTCCCTGGGCAGCCTGTTCCAATCCCTGACCACCCTTTCAGTGAGGAAATTTTTCCTAATGTCTAGTCTAAACCTCCCCTGGCACAACTTGTGGCCGTTTCCTTTCATCCTATCACTTGTCACTTGTGAGAAGAGACCAGCACCCACCCAGTTACAACTTCCCTTCAGGCAGTTTTAGACAGTGATGAGATCTCCTCTCAGCCTCCTTTTCTCCAGGGTATTCAACCCCAGTTCCCTCAGCTGCTTCTTGTAGGACTTGTTTTCTATCCCCCTCACCAGCCTCGTTTCCCTTCTCTGGACACACTCCAGCACCTCAATGTCTTTCTTGTGTTGAGAGGCCCAAAACTGAACACAGTACTTGATGTTGTGGGCCAGAGAAGCACTAACAACTGTATTGGTTTCTCCCACCTTAAGGTCCTTCTCTGTCCTGTCAGCTCTGCCCCTGTGTTCCCTAAAACTATTTTCCTCTTTGGCGAGCTGGCTCTACCAGGCCAGCCATTCTGCTCCCCATCAGTCCCCTGCACTTATCCAGCCTTCAGCCATGGAAGCCACTCTTCCCCTGCCTTATCCAAAAATCAATTACAGCAGCAGCTCCTTTACTTTATTTTGGAATTACTCACTGCTATCTCTTTATGCAGCCTCTTTATGCAGCATAGCCTTACGTACACTATTAAACTTCCCTTTTCCTTAGCCCATTTTTTCATCTTTAATAATGTTTAGGTTTTATTCTGTGGTGTTATTCCGTGTTTGGTAATTTGGCTTAGGAAGAAGCACAGTTACTCAGTCTAGTTATGGTCATATTTTTGCCTTCCTATGATATGATTTTCTAGCTATGTTTTCTGTCTTCCCCCTTTCATACTGTTTGTGAGGGATACAGCATCTCTGTGGAAATTTGTATATGTGGTGTGCAAGGTGGTCTCACACAAGATCTTGTAAGTATCTCAGCATCTTTGTTTTTAATAGGTCTTCAATAGAGCTGAAAACACTTGAGGATCTGTGCTTGGTTATTAGCATAGTCACAGCCAGATTATGTTACTTTAATTTAGTAGCAGTTTGTTGACACTCTGTGAGAACATAAGCAGAAGACAAGACAAGCATTTAGCAAAGTCCTTGCAATTTGATACGCAGCACAGCAACTGTCCATAGAAGGTTAGGACCTATTTGTCGAAGAGCTCACCAAATCATTTTTGACTAGCAAGGTCAAAAACCCTAGGAAATGAACCAGAAAACAATCTAAATTGACAAGGACATTTTTCTACAGGGATCTAGGGAGCTGTTTGCACAGAACAAGCATCTGCCTGGAAGGCTGCAGAAGATTGTGCAAGAGTACATTCTGGTTTTTATTTCATGGAAAAGCTTTGCCAAACTAGAAACCTCTGTAGTCCTTATAGTGTTTCTAAATTATCCTTTGTCTTGACTGTTAAAATTTTCTTCAATCTCTAAACAATAATTTGATAAAACAATCTTGTATTCACAGACTACTACGGGGAAGAGTTAGACCCAGTCGGCCAGTCTGTTTGGTACAGGGCAATAGAAGAATTGCAGAATTGGCACCTTGAAGTTCTCAGACCTCAGACTTGAAAGGACATACCCAGACAGGAGAAGAGACAGCTGGCTTGGTGCTAATGGTGCCTGTGTCAAGTTGTCTCAAGTTTGTGGAAATGTTGGTAGTCATACTGAACAGCACCTCTGTATTTACTGAGTGAGGAGACAAGAGGGAGAACAAGACAGTAGTAAATCAAAATAACGTGTTCGTAAATGTAGAGTTCATCACATTCATTTTGTAACAGCTTTTGTTAAGTAGTATTAGCTATACAAAAGTGCTCAGAATTGATGTTATTCTGAGCATGTTTTTCTCTGAGGAACACTGAAGACCATTTTGGCTTCTAACCTCAGTGTATGTCCTGTCATTGTTGTGAAGGAGAGCTACAATAAGTCAGTGAAGTCAAGCAGAAAATACTGAGCATAAATGTGAAAGATAAAAAGAAATCCAGTGTTTCTCCACATAGTTAAAAGAAACCAACACTGTTCACTAGTTGAAAAAAAAGCTGCTTGTTATGTCAGCAGAAGCACGAGGCTCAGAGTCTACCAAGAGAACCAAAGCAGAGACAAACGTTAAACTGCCTACATTTTTAATGTCAACATAACTTACATTCAATAATCTAGTATGAGACTGACTTAATGAGACAGGCGATAACCATATTTCAAGTTTAGTGGTTCTCAATAACAGTGCTGGAAGACTGTAACCGAGATTGGAGACAAGGCTATTTTTAGAAGCACCAGTATTAGGGAAGTGATTAGAAATAAAGATGCTTTTCTCATGTAATAAGTATCTTAATCAACAGTGTAATTCCCAACATATTGAGACAGTACTGTGCACCAGAAGTTAGGACCAAAAGCTTATATGGAATCACAACATTGCTAAGCTAGAAGCAAAGATTAACTGCTTTCCTGCTCGAGGAAAGAGAACAAGGAATGTTTGACATTTCCTATGGTGTAATTAGGAATAAGCTCTCTGGTCCTTTGGACAGGGAAAAAAGCAAGAGGGAGCCCAAGAAGTAGGCTAGAAAACTTAAGACAGGACATGTGAAGGAAAAGACCATCACTGGCAGGTAATGAGGGTTGAGGCAGAAGACTTCACTAGTGCCATGGCCAATCCATATTTAGAGGGTGTAGAAAGTTCTTGACCTAGAGCCTCAATTTACAATTGGATGTAAAAGGATGCAGCGGTGGCTGGTGGCATAACATGGTGAAGTTCCAGACGCGTGATTGAGACTCTAACCTTGAGACCACTTTTTGTGGAAAGAAAACTCTGGCTGTGGATTTTATTTGGAGGAATGTGAACCCAGAAGAATATTGTCACCTGAGCCTCAAAAAGAAATTCTATGGAATTAAATATTGCTTCTGTGTGACATTTTCTGCTAAACCTTAAGTGGATGTATAGAGGGTTTGGTTTCACTGAAGACATAAAAAATCAACAATGCAACAATCAATATTTTTAAGAGACATTAAAGCTATCTAGATGTGCCTGGCATCCTTGGTTTATTGAACTTAAGATGAGGTTTAAACTAATCCATCAATATTTTGTGATCTGCCATTTACAGCTATGAAACCCTTACATGCATTCATCAGTGGAAACATTAATAGTGACTAGTACTGATTAAAATTGGGTATTGTAATGGGACTACATGTAACAAATAAATTCTCTTGACCCCAATGAATGTGAAATATTGCTGGGTTTTTAGTAATACCCAGTGGGATGCAGAAAAGCGTTCCTGCCAATGTGCTAAACTGTTCTGTGATCAATAAAAACTGAGAACATGAGACTGGATAAATAAAACTGTCCATATAATTCATGTATTCTCTTCTCCCAGAGTATTACATTGCTCCTCTGTACCTATGAACTTATGTGCTCCCACTGCACTGCTGTAGCTGTTTCACAATTTTATCATCTGCTCTTTTGTTCTGCCTTCTCCCTTGTCGTTGTTTTGTAGTGTGTAAGGGACAGAGGAGGAGGGAAATAATCTTGTGGGTTTGTCAGATGGCTACAACTGAGGGGAAAAAACCCAAACCCACTAACCAAAATAAATATTCTAACTCTTATCAGTGACCCATTGTGAGAGCAATAGGATGGGAAGGAGACCTTGAGCTACCAACAAAGTGGTGTTCTCTACATCTACTTATTCTAGCTGTGTCAGCTCGTCAAAATCCAAAGCACTTTTAACACAAAATCCTAGGTCTGCTAAAACCTCATATTATGCAAAATGACATTTGCTAGCCAAAATATTCATGTGCCTTTCCTTTTTCCTTTCTTTTCCACTGACAGTTCTTTGCCAGTTATGTTTTCTCATCTATGTGCTAATAAGTGAGTGACTGAGTGTGCCCTGACTACATGGCATATCTACACCAGAAAACGATGTCCTTTAGTGACATTTTACTTTTGGGCCTTCAAAAAACAGAATCTGGTGAAAATGCGCAGTGACAGACCAGTGTCATCTCCAAGACAGTTAATTTTCAGTGCCTGTTTAACAAGGTGGAAATGGCCATGCTTTAATGGAGATGAAATGCCCAAGTCCAATTAGATCACTGGTGCTCATGAATTTAATAGCCACTCCATGTTCAGCAGTTATCTCAACACATTTAGTAAATCTCATTGCCTATAAATTAACCCAATTCTCAGTGTAAGTTGTACTGTGATACTGATTGGCATCATTTTGACCCACTGGGGAGCAATGATAGCTGATGACTGCATATAGTGTGCAGTAGCTTTGTGGAAAAGAGTGTGTTGGAGGAAATCCTCTACAAGTAGCACAGATAAATTTGGGGTTGTTTCTATATGTCTAAGACAACCAGGTTGTTTTTGTCAGCATCTACTATGCATAGATAATGCCTGTCTCCAGACAGGAAGGACTGGTAGGATATGGTGAGGGTTGCCTGCTTGCTGAGGCTGGGGTGATGGGAGTGGAGAAGGCTCCCCAGGCTGGGGTGTACTGGGGCAGGAACTTGGAGCCAGGACCTATCTCACCACCACAGTGAGGAGCAGGGCAGCCGGGTGCACCAGGCGCAGTCCCTGGCATCGAGTGCCTCCCTGGGGAAGGGTACCAAGCAGAGGCTGAAAAAGGACATCAGCCCTGGCTCAGCATGGCCCAAGCAGCAGCTGGCTGGCGAAAAATCCTAACAGCAGGATGTTCAATCAGTTGGAGTATAAAGGCTGGCAGTCCTGGAGGCAGCAACAGGTTTTCTAAACTTTGCTGCTGAAGATTCTTACAATTTCAAAATTAGCCTAGAACAAATATATTACTTAAACTCCATTCAAAGCGGTGACTTCAAAAACTCACCTGCATTTCTATAAATAAGTACATATCCCACATTTAACATTTACTAACCTTTGAAGTAAAGGCCACTAAAGAGCTTAAAATACAGTTAATTTGTTGTTGAAGTAGTTTGCCAATACCTGGTACAAAGTCTTCAGAGGTTGAGCAGCTATATTTAAAGTAATTTGAACCGATTCATGATTGCTAGGAGTGTCCTGGAAGCCCTGGGCATGGTGAAAAGTAGAATGTTACCTTCTTAGTTATACAGAGTGAAAGACATCTGAATTCAATCCTTCCTTATATATGTATTTATTTTTATAATTATGGTATCACAGAAATAGATTTGGTAGGAGGAGAAAGCTGCTATTTTGAAAAGATTTATATCTCTGGCAAACTGGGAGCAAGGGTAGGGAAACAAGGAAGTTTCTGTCTGAGGGATTTCAGACTGTTAGGACTCACTGAATGGATGGCAAGAAAACATAACTCGAGAAGATGGAAAATATTGAAGTATTGTGCATTGGACAGTACATTACATAGTTCCTTTATCCAGTGTCCCATGGAATGAAAAAACCCAAACATTGCTTGGATTTTGCTTCTGAACCACTCTGTTCACTGAGCACAAATGGTGAGCCACTTTTTAGAGCCAGTCATAGCATACATAGCTGCATATACAGTGCGTACACAATTACATAAACAATCCCTATCTCCTCCTCCACAGGCTCATTCTCTCCATATTTTTCTGTCCTGCTGAATGTGCAATGTGGTAGTTGTTCTAACAAGAGCTAAAGAGCAAAAAGTTTTGAATTAGATAGTGCCTGACCAGATAATAATTTTCTCCAGTGTGAAGCAAAAATATGTTTCTCTGTCACTTACTATAGGGAATGGATGAAGGAAGCTTCATTCTTCCCTCTGTTTGAAACTCAACTTTGGTGTACTGAAAGAAAGCAGAAGTTTGTCCTGTATCTCCTGCAAATTCTAGTTTAACGTCTAAGTCACTTTCTGCATTTGCCAAACTCTGAGAAGCTCAGACCATCTCGTTGAAGGCATCTAAATGAGATGCTTCCATTGAAAGCTCAGTCTCCATGGTCCCTGCGGGGAAAGTGGAGGGAGACAGCCCTCTAGAGGTGTCTATTTTTACCCTATTGAGATGAATTCCCTTCCGGAGATACCACTGAAGGAAGCATTAAGAATCTGCCTTCTCATTCAGGTATTTCTGTTAAGTAGCTAAAAGGAGAGAGGACAAGTTTTTCCCAAAGCTCTCAAATAGAAATTCCCTCCGTGGGATTTCTGTTATCCAAGCCTTTGAACTGTCTCTCCAAGATGTCTTTAGTCACTTCAAGGTTCCTTACAGAATTTATTGCAGGTAGAGGACTCACATGCATCTTTCCCTGCATCCCTTCGTCATCTGCAACTTCAGTACTCCTGAAGTGAACATAATGAGGAAGCCCTCAGGTCTAGGTCAGAGCGATGCGTGAACAAAGGTACTGTTAAGCCAGAGTCTCTGTTAAGCAAGAGTCATTATAGGGTTTTGCAGGTTAAGGGGTGGGGAAGGGTGGTATTAAAATGCATGTTGTTCTGGAATGCTTTTGTGTATTCCTTATTCTCTATGACCAGATCCTCAAAGGCTCCCAGCTTATATTTAAGTGTCTGAAATTCTACTAAACCCGCTTGCCTTTTTGTATTCTGGCCTATAGATACTGAGTTCAAGGATATGGAAAGCTTCTGATATATTTATGAAACGCCTTGTTTACAGGTGTGTAAATAACACAGATAAATTTTATTTAGTAAGGAGGATAAATTTTAGTTCTGTTTCCTGTATCAATCGTAAATAGCTGCTGTTTGGTATTCCTTGTGCAAATGGTGAATCCCACAGAGGCTGACAGATAATAAAAGGCAGATTAAATTAAGTTGAGGTTCATCTTCCACTGATGGAGCAGTGCAAGATGGCAAGAGTGTGATACAGGTCTGCAAACAGACCAAAGAGAGGAATGATAATACTTGTAAATCATACCTCAAAAGCACAGAAAGTTTGTTTCTTCTGCATCAACCTGTCTTGAAAGTCCGAATTATTTTTAATGAAAGTCAGGCTGCATAAGGAGTCTTGCAAAACGTAATCTGTACTCTTAAAGTTTTGATAAAGTAATAAAAGCCTTCAAGAAATGTACCAGCATAAAACATTGTCAGACAGTTGCTTAATCTAGTAAAGAAATAATGATTTGGAGTATCACCATGGCCTGACTACACGAAAGTGCTTGCTTTACTGCCGAGTACTATAGAAGAGTGCTGGGAACCGATGTAGCTCTGACTCAAGTCCAGGAAAAACATTCCACTGTGTTCAGTGAAAGCTGGTCTGAGGCCTTGATTCAGAGATAAGAGGATGGTCTTTCTCACCCATGGTCAAAATGCAGTCTGAGTTGTAGTCAACTTGACTTTATTTTTTTCTTTTTGTATTTTTTCACTTTGTAGATGCCCTTGCAGACTTTTATCTATTCTAGGAGTCCCAGGAGACAAGAACACTCACACTAATTTCATGGAATGGACTGAGAAGTTTCAGGAGGCTCTTTGAGAAGCACTTTATGCCTCTGGCTAAAATCTGAAATACAAATCTACAAGAGAATAGGGAATTAAGGTAAGGAAAAGAAAAAGAAAAGGATGATACAAGAGACAAAAACATAGCAACAGCAACAAAAACACATTTCCCTCTGAAGCCATGGGCTATTACATTTTACTCTTTGTAGAGAGAAGAAAGAATTAGAATTCTACTTAGGTATCTCCAACTGAAAAGTATGGAAGTAAGGGATTGGAAAGAGATATTGATGGCTCTTAATAATCATTTTTCTAGAGAGGAAACATAAAGTTCATCCTGTAATGCACTCAGAAAACTGCTTGCCTGAAGTCCCCACCATTTTAAGAGGAACCTCATTACGTGTTTGTTACTTGAGAAAGAAATCCCATATATACAAAGCTTAAACAAACAACAAAAAAGGATAATACAGATACTGTTTTCTTGTCTATCTACTCTTTTCTGAAGGTCTCCATCACAGCAACGTCTGAGCATCCATGGGTCCCAGCCAGACCTTCAAAACATCTATGGAACATGCTACTGTTTCTCTTATTTACTCTTAATAAGTATTGTTATTTCCTATCACAAGTTGTTTCAGCCTGGAATTTAGCTGCTTCTACGTGCATTGTTTTCACTTTCCACTGGTATATATGGACTGTATTAGTATTTAGAGAGCACAGTGAAAGGAAAAGTAGTTGGATAAAAATGAATGGTTATATTTCTTTGATTAGATTGAACAGCAAACAGTACAAATTTGGGTAGACAAAGAAGCCTGTGATTCCATTTTGAGTGAGATTAACTACTAAGTAACACTAAAGCTTACACAATGGTCTAGAAAACTGCTATCAGACTAAAAGGATAATAAAATGTTTTGGACAGAAATCCAAACAATGGTGAATAATGAATATCTAGCTATCTATAATTCTGACAAAGGTTTTTCTTTGAGGCTATGTGTTAGAATTACATGCACATACACATGTTCAAAATCCTGCAGTACTCAGCATGATTTATGTACTTGATAAAATGCCTCAGAGTAGCACAAAAATAGAATTACACCAGGTGCACAACAAACAGACATACTACTTTTAAAAACCTCAAGTAAGCCAACTGGAGTGAGAGCCAATGAGAGCAGATGATCGACATATTTATTTTGAAAGCAACCAGAATGCCTCAACCTTCTTCAGTCACAACTATCAAAACTAAGTCATGGTAGTGCCAGATTCAGCTAATCTGGTTATGGCTCTGTTATCAGGTGAGAGTAAGAGTAATTCTTCTACTCAGGCCAACTTTCTCATTTCTCATGACTGTCATTGCTACCCTTCTTTGTCCATGGTCAGATAAACCTGGGGCCTCCTGAAGCCACGACATAAGTTCATATAAATCTATGTCCAAATTAAAATACAGCAAATTCTGCAAATCCTGTCCCAGTATCCCCAGGCTCCAAGGACACAAGAAAACAAGGCAATGACACAAAGAAGAGAGTTGATACAAAGTCCAAGGGAGGAGACATAGTTGCTTTGCTAGAGCCGAAGGACAAATATGACTCCTCCTGTCAGTATAAGGCCATCTTTGAAAGAGGTAGACTGCAATTCTGAATTAAAACTGGACATTCCTTCTCAAAAATTTTACTGAGGAAATAAAAATATCTTTGAATATTGGGAATCAGATTCTAGACTTTAATGTGGATGTTCAAGAAATAGATGCTAAGAATGAGGAATTTTAACTCATCAGAGTGAAGTAGTTTTACAGAACATTCTTTTAAAAGAGTAGTCTGAGTGATGAGTAAAATCATCAATATAATATCAAAGTATAGTCAATGGTAGAAAACAGGGGAACAGGATAAGCTGATGAGAAAAACATTTTCCCAGAATCTAATTCTAGCATCAGTGTAGCTATGATTCAGCTAATTCTGCTGATGTAAAATGATCATTACCTAAAAGTTTTAATGGACATAAGTATCCCTTAAGGGACATAAGCTGTAAGGACAACATACTGTTTGGTAAATTTGATATCCTGACTTTCAGAATTTATGGGTGGTGAAAACATTTGCTGATAAACAACTTGGCTGACTGTGGAGACACTTTGTAGTGAACACAAACAACTGCATAGGTCGGGACTGGAGAGGAGAGTCAGACAGGAAGAGAAAATACAAGAACAAACAAGCAGATCTGGATGTGACACAGAAGAAGCAGTAATCAAAGGGTTTATGTGAGCAGAGAAAGCAGTTTTGGAATTGTGATAGGTGGGTGAAGTACAGGAATCAGACAGAAGAAGTGGCTGTCATGGAAGTACCTTAATCATGATGCAGTGATTTTACCTTGAAAACAGCTTGAGGGTGTTGAGGGAGAAGGTTAGGAAACCAGAAGGATATCAGAAGGAGAGAAATTGAACAAAAAGGAGTAGAGACCTAGAGGTACAGTAAGAATGACAATGGACAAAGCAAATATTGTTCATGTACTCTGAAAACAAACTGTTGATACGGATTTCAGTTGATGTGGTGCCTTAGCTGTGAAAAAGGTATTAAAATGGAGACCCATTTAATGATGTAGACCTCTCCTGAAACTGTGATAGCATACTTTTGTCTATTAGCACTTTAATGAGTCATAATAAAATATAGTATGCAGATGTAATCTGTGCACAAACGCTTGAGGAAATGAAAGACTAAAAAACATTGCATAATTTCAGCTTGGAAAAGTTATTGCACAATTCAGATGTCAAAACCATGCAAATGGAGATGCCTTGGTCCTACTTGGTTAATGTTCAATTTGTTCTATTAGAATTTCAAACACCACAGCACAGGGACCCCTGGTTAAAATTATGTCAGTCAGCTCCTATGAATAGACAATTTCTGATTAAAAAAAGGAAACTTTAAAAATAATCTTTCCCTCCTCTATTATATCCGATTTACATGCTTCATCAGAGTAGAAATTGATTTTGAAATCAGTTTTGCATACAGTTGGCAAAGGTTTTTTCTTGCACAATGATATTTAACGTTCCCAACAACAGTATGAAGAGAAGAGAATACAAAGTACTAAATCAGGAAACACGTAGTTGGGTAAATAGGGAATTTAAGACAAGGAACCATTAAGCACACTCCTCTTACTTCAGAAGTGAGTCCTTTTCAAGGACAAGGGAAAAACAAAACGTACAATTCAGCTCTGTGGCAGTAGGTGTAACATTTTAAGAGCTGGCATGCTGCCTGTATCTGATGCAGTCGTTCAAATAGGCAGATGCTGGATTGGATAAACGGAAGGGCATATAAGGACATGGAGTCTAGCTCCTCACTGCATTTATTATCACAATATCTCATCGACTGCAGAACGTGAGAAGAAAGTTCCCTGCGTGTTAAGAGAGGCTCTGTACTGACAACCTGAGGTGGAGAGTTTTGTTGTGATTAATGGAACTACATAGAACGTTACAGTTCTATGTCCACCTTATAACATTTACTGGTGAAAAAACCTCTCTCGCCTAAATATCAACTTAAATATAACTACATGATTTATATTCTCACACAGGTAATCTTATACCAATCCATTCTTTGTAAGCAGATATTTTAAATCCTGCACACTTTCATATTTACATATAATAATACTTGTTTTTTGGACTGTGTGTGATGGGTGGCTTGGGTGATTAGAGACCCCAGGTCTGTATTTCCATGTTCCATGTCACTCTAGAGCACCCAGCTGGTAAAGCCTGGCAATCAGCACACTGATGGAAAGAAAACTCACTCTTTTAGAGAGGAAATATGTCAGATTCTCCTTTTTGCTTGTAACATTTTAGGGTTGACATTAACTTTAGTCTCAGCCAAGCCACTAGGGATATGATTTTTCTTTAAAAAATGGAAGACTCTATTTCTGGGTTTGGTTCTTCATACAAATTTGAGCACACATGAAAATTTCGTAACCAGTGGGTATTGTTTTAGCCTTTGATGGTAGCACACTACACATTTTATGTACATATGATGTCATTGTTACTAAAAAATGTCTTGAGAGAAAACTGTGACTGTATCACCCAGTTTCTAAGGAGAGATGCTCAGATTTGCAGAGCTGCCAGAGCACCTGCATGCACTGGGTGAATTACAGTCACGGAGGGTGTGATACCAGTTGCCTAGGTACGAGCCCCAGCTTCTTAGAAAGTATATCCCCAAATATCTGTTGCTGCCATGAACGTCACAGGTGTCCATGAGTCAGCACTGCGGTCCGTCCTATTTTAACGCAGAGACTGAGCCAAAAAACTTCCGCAAGAAAATAATGCAGCATCCACCCGTGGCTGTAATGTGTGCAGAGATCCTCCTGCTGGCTCGCAAAATGAATTAAAAAGGAAAGAAAATGTTTATTTGCCTTTGCAGCCCTGGTTTTTGGTGGTGAGTTGGTTTTTTTTTTCGGTGAGTAATGACTGCTCTCTGCTACTTGATAGCCGAGGCTGGCAGCTCTATGGCAACCGGGCTGCTGGAAGGGCGGAGGGGAAAAGTTGCTTAGCAACTGGAAGCTTTAGACAGGCAAGGCTGCTTTAAAGCACAGCAGCTAAAAAAAAAAAAAAAAAATCAACAAAAAAATCAACAAAAATCCCCCTCCCAACAAATCTACAGTTGCTGTCATCTGAAACTATGCAATGATTAAAATACAGATAGAGTTGCGTATTTAGAAGAAAAAAAGAAAAAAAAAGGCATTGCAAAGTCAGTAAAAGAAGGAAATAACAGCTTTGGCAAGGAGGGGGAAAGTAGAGATATTTTACTCTGATCATCCTAGATGCAAGCTTCATCAGCACAAATAATAGCCCTAAACCAGGCTATTCCCTGGGATATTCTGCTACTGTTCCACAAAGCAGAACTCCATAGGCAGCTTTTTCCTGAGCCTCGAGCTTTGGCAGGGAGTCCAGAGGGGCTCAGTGGGTAGTGGGTCCTGTAGGCTGCTGGCGCCCAGAGCCTGCTGGCAGCGGGGCCGCCACTCCTTGGGGAGGTGGAAAGAGCAGCGCCTGCGTAGTCTTGCTTCTGCTCGTTATTATTTATAGCTTCCTTCAGCTTGATAAGGTCTCTACAGACAAGGGGAAAAAAAATAATCTGAAAAGTTATCCAATGCACCAGTTCAGATTTTTTGTAATAATTTTCCAGAGGTGTTTTTCCAGTGCTCCAGGCATCCTAACACTTCATTAATAATGTAGTAAAATCCCAGCAACATTACATTAATCACTCCAGTGGGAACCTAGCCAGTCAGGCACCTCTTTTTCAGTCCTTCATCCCCAGCCTTCTCTAAGCAGTGTCTCATACAGACGTCTTTCACTGTATGCTTGGAAAGCTGCCCAATTTGAGCTATTTTGGACTAACAAAGGGACAATTTCATCCAAAGACACAGAACCCCCACAGAGATGCTGCCCTCCCCTTCTCTAGTGCAATGGGGGTTGTTTTTTCTGCTGACCATCACCCAGGTAGGAAAACATAAAAGGAGAAACTAAGTTGGTCTGACCCTCCCTTTTAAAGTCTACCTAGAGACCGACAGGGAACTAACTCACATCTGCAGGTAAGAGGAGACACAGATTCTTTACAAAGTGTGGGATCCTGCGACTGAGCTGCTGCATTCTGTGTACGCCACTGAGTTTGGTTTTGGTGAAGGTTTTTTTGTGTGGGAGGGTGTTATTTGGTTATTTTTTAATGCAGAGAAATCAGTTTACTATTGGAAAAGCCTGATCAAGCAAAAATGAAAATAGATGCTGGGAATGTGTAAATCTGGTCAAATAGCTGCATAGTCAAGTTGCAGGAAGGTTGGCAGACAGATCTGGATGGCATAATTTTTTTCCAGCCAAGCAGCTCAACCGGCAGCTAGAATGAAGACACTGCCTGAGATCTCTGCACCCTGGCCAGCCCTGGCATTCTGTCAGGTCCTGGCTGCCTGCCTGTTCCCTCGGACCCTGCAACCGCCAGCTGCTGATGGGCAGCCAGCTCTCCGGCTGCAGCCTTGCCACCTCTCAGGCTCCAGGGCTCCTGGCTGAACCAGTGTTTTTAGGGCTTATAATGCTACAGGATTTTGTGTTCATGTTTGCGAGCAGCATTTTCTCCCCAGTAGATAATGCTGACTAAATTGATACTTTACAAAGGCACAAAGGAGTCAGCTTGTGACTGATACACAATACTGGTTAACAAGATACATACAATGGTGGTATTAGTGGGAGGAAAGAAAAGCTCAACTTTCTGTCAGTCATAGGTTCATTGGAAAGTAAAGAGTTGTTAGCAGACAGAAAAGCCTTTTACATGCATGAAAATGGTACCAGTTCTGAAAAGAATAAGAAAGGAAAAATTAATCTTGCTTTAATGCTGATGGAACTAACTCAAAGTGTCTTCCTTCAAGTAACCTTTTAAAATAGGATTCTCAAATATGTACACTAAAAGAACAAGATCTATGAAAATCTCATTTTATTTTGTTAAAAATACCCTCAAAGCATCCATCCCAGGTGCACTTTGGCCAGAGATTGATACTGTGGATGTGAAACTTCTTGAGGAATGTTATACATTATTGTGACACTAATAACCTCTAAAAGCTTCTAGAGTTATAAGAACTAAATAATTTGAAAGGTACATTATCTTTTCCTTTTATCTCTTCTAATGCTTTTCTAGGGTTCAGGAAGTTCTTACAGTCACAGGGTTTGAGAAGGTGGTATATAAAATGCTCTAAATCCTCCAGTCATACATAGACAAAAGAGGATAATTGTTCCAGAGAGTCTGCTAACTTTTCTTCCAATAAATTTCAGTGATTCTTCGATTTAAAAGTCTGAGAGACACACCAGCATGTCCTAATAGCTAAGTAAACACCTAGTTATTTCATCCGTTTTTTCTTTCCAACAGCTTTGTGCTCATTGGATGAACTGTCAGAGTCTCCAATGCAGCCTGGGAGTCCTGCTCCTTTATTGTTGCATTTTTGCTGTATTATTATTTTTTGCTGACAAGTTGTACAAACCTTATTGCAGTTCAGTTTGTCTTGGAGAAGAAATGGCAAAATGTAACCCACCTCACTCACATGATATTACAACTCAAATAGCCGTAGATTTTAACATGGCCCATGGAATAAGATACCACACTCAGTCTAGGATGTAAGAATCCCGATATAACTGTGAATAAGTAGATTCACCGATCTCGCTACCCTCTCATTCCCCTCTTCACTTGAAAAGTCCCAAAGATAGAAAAATTCAGGTATGAAAAACATCAGTGTAAGACATGAATATTGTGAAGTGTATGTGCACTATTATTTATTGGGCTGCTGGCTGTCAGTGACACCAACAAGGTACTGGATTAAGCTATATAAGCAATAAAGGTTAGTTTTGCCTTGCTTTGGTTGCCACATATTGCAGCAAATAAGGTATGTTTTGGTAAGGACAGGAAAAGGAATTAGTATTCTGTTAAATAGTAACTTTTGCGAAAAGATAGTGGAAGGATCTAATTTTCATGTTTTTCTTATCATTTGTTTCCTTTAACAATATTTTACATTATATATGCCTTTAAAGGACAAATAAAAACAAAAATATGGAAAAATGAATGTAATCTATGCAACTGAAGATTGTTGTGATGGATGCAAAAGCAATCTAGGCTTGCTCAGGCCACCTGCTTTCTTTAATAAGTTTTGAGTGTATCACCTTGAAAGGTTAAAAGTCTTCACCAGCAATTTCTTGCACCCCCAAAAGCCTGACCATTTTCTTCTTTTCAATGCAGAGACACTATTATTATGATTATCATCCCTAGGAAAGCCTTTCAAGACAAATGCGTTGCCTGAGTACCATCTAGTGGAGGGAACGCTGGAGAGAGGTATAAATGAACATACTGGACCCACAACCACCCCTGTGGCTTTCCTGGCCTCCCTCTTTCATCCACTTCTCCTCTGCCCTCTGTGCTGCTGTAGTCATATCCACTGCCAAGCACTTGCTCCAAAAGAAATTGCAGAATTTGCATAAAAGAAAAGAAATTATGTGAGGTGGGAGCCATCCCATCAGGGTAGTTTGGGGGTTTTGGAGAAAGAAAATGCAAGCCTAATAAATAGTCATCTTCAAGCTGCACAGAGATTTTTTCAAGGCTCTCTCTTCCTGAGTCCCACAGAGACTACCTAGGACTGAAATGCCTTTTAATAATATAGACCAGCAAGCTTAAGAACATTTTGAAATCTTACTCTGTTTTCTGAAGAAATTTATAGGCAAACCACATGTCAATGATGCCACCTGTTTCTTATTTGACAGCAGCCATCTGGACAGCAAATACTCTAAAGCCCAGAAAGTCGTTGCAGTCTGCAAGGCTAGATAGAGAGCTGTAATTTAAATGCCCAAATGTCAACCACAATATGAAGAATTATATGTGGCCCAAGGGAGGGATGCATAAAATGGAAAGCATGCCTATAGCAATAAGTCTTGCGTTAGAGGAAGCAATGATTAAATATGTAATGTATGGGCTGGAATTGCCTCCTACTCACCGTCTTTCTGTTTGCAACAACCACTAGACAAAAGAGAAAGTCTTTCCAGAGATTAAACCAACTCAGAGGTGGAGTAAGGAAAGCAAAAGTAGCAAAAAGCAGTGCAAACACACCTCATGACCTCATTCTTTCACACCCCTTGGACAGCAGTGAAGTAAACAGCCTGTGCATGCAGCTCAAAAGCTGCTGACTTCTGGCTGCTGGCCACTAATCTGACTCTCTCCTTCCCCTAATTATCCTCCTCAGTGTCCTATCAGTCTCATGTTTATCTTCTCATCACTTCTTTCTACTGATCTCTAGGTTTATTTGGTTCCTAAAGGTTGAAATAAAATGAAGGAGTAAAATCAGAAAGAGCAGGGGGAAGAGTTAAGACCCGTATCTCATTGCAGCAGGGCAGTGCTCTGCACAAGAATAAAATTCAATAGAGACTATAGGGCAGTAAGGCAAGAATTGGGAAAACATTGGGAATTGAAGCGTATAATTTACTTTTGGAAGGTGGAATACTGAGCCAAGCAGAATAAAAAAGCAATGTCTTTCAGTGCTGCTTGACTAGCTGGCAAACCTCCCATCTTCAGACTGAGTGCTAATTTTTAAGCTATGTAAAGTGTCTCCTGGGCCCAGAGAGCATATCTGTAAAGGAGACCCAGGGGAAGGTGGGCAGGCTTCACTGATAGGCACTAAGCATAAGAGAAGTGCCTCGAGGTAGCAGTGAGGCAAACAAATCAACAACCCTTTACTTGCATTTTCCTTATAATAGTGGAAGCCACATGGCAGTGATCAATAGAAGAATTACTAGCGACAAAAGCACAAGAGAATCCCTGTCAGACAGCAAGGCAGCAGTGTTCACTATAGTCTCAAGCCATAGCTGTAGCATGCATTAGCTATGATTTTTATGAGAGATCCAAGATATTTTGGAGTCACAGTTGAATATCAGATGCTTTCACTGAGTGATGGAGTAGGTCTTTCCCATGTAATTCTCCCAAACATAGGTATCCTAAGTATGAGAGTCTTATCTCCCTGGATGTTGTCTAGGCTCCATCTCACTGAGACAGGCAGCCCTACCTTACACCTGCAGTCCCCCAGAAGACTTTAACCAGGCCTCCATTGCCTAGAGCACAAAGGGAGAGTGTGCCTTCAGCACCCTGCTCTGTGCTGGAGGACCTTGAGGGACAAGCTCAAGCCAACATCCCTTGTAGTCTCAGTAGTGCATGGAGATGCTAAAAACCTAGAATGGTTATCATCTATACCAAAATTCTTGCTGCACACCCACCTCACACCTAAACTATGTGACTTTTTATGAAAACATTCAGCTAGATTTGTGCCTTTGCAAACCATGCCTCAAGACCTGCATAGAGAAAAGGTCTAAGGAGAATGGCATTGTAACTCCTGAGACCATGGATCCAGAGGACATGGCATGGTCATGGGTATCAATGCTACTGTCTGTGCAGCCATTCAGTATCTATAAAGCTTAACCAGAAAGAGGAGGAGGATGTTCAAGTAAGCACAAGCAAATGGAGAAGTAAAGAACAGGAAGAGCCCATCTGTCTGCCATGTGAAGAGTCCCATGGCACTACCCTGCTGTGTCTG
The DNA here is from genome assembly GCA_033558235.1 of Neomorphus geoffroyi. NCBI lineage: Eukaryota > Metazoa > Chordata > Aves > Cuculiformes > Neomorphidae > Neomorphus > Neomorphus geoffroyi. The sequence goes on from JAUMJM010000005.1 coordinate 18,622,182, forward strand.
TAGGCTGCACTGCTAAGTGAATGGATAGCCTTCTGTTATTTCCAGTGTCTTACTGGGAAAAGGAGAGGACATTCGAGATCAATAATCGAGCTTTGGCTAGGTTTGCTGAACGACTGCTGGCATGTGTCTTGCTGCTCGTTGGCAAGATCTGAGAATGCTGCCAAAAACACTCTGCTCACTGGGAATTGGCTTTAATGGTCTGGAATTGGCTGCAGAATGTCCTGTATGAGAAGTTTGCTTCCCTCTCTTAACACAAGTCACTGCATTTGGCCGAGGGAAAACATAATGTTCCCACAGGAGCATGAAAACCCAGGGATCTCTGCCCAGGGTTGGTATAAAAGATTTCTCTCCAATTTTAGTGTTTTCCCTGCCTCTGTTCCTCTGTCCTGAGAAGAGAGCTGTGCCTCTTTCATCCCAGACTGCATGCAAGACTCTTCAGTCAAATCAGTTTCTTTAGGATCTTGTTGTGCCAGCCTCTCACTAGAAAAGCACCTGGAGGGCTCTTTGTGCTTGAAAGTGAAAGACTGGGTGTTGTACAATGCCTTCTTGCTTAACAGAGATTTAGCCTAGCCCCACATGGTTAGCACTTTCAGCTCATCATTACGTAGCATTTGAAACACTGTGCTTCTGGGCTGGAAAAAGGCAGTGTCAGACATGTGGACAGTGTTTTGGAGCTTCTTAAGCTCCTTGGACACCAAAATAGAAACTAAGTGTTGGACTGAATTGGAGAGAGTTGTACAGGACAGTAAATTCCATTGTATCACCAGTTCAGGTCAATGGGTGATGGACTTCGCTGCTGAGCTCCTGGCTCTCACCAATGCCTGGACTCACCTCTGCAAACTAGCTCGCTCCAGGACAACATGGACGGAACTGCACCAAATGCAACTCCTTCCATCCTACACAATCTTCCAATCATACCCCAGCAGGTTTCATACCCTCAGAAATACTGTACACACATGCTTTATAACACATCGTGTTATAAAGCCACCACTCCGGCATGCTGCAGCACAGGTTATACATTACTTTATATGTCTTGAACTGGGGAAAAAAACCACATGAAAAGAAGCATTTTCCATTGGACTGTGTAGGCACCACACGGGATGAGGCAAGTTACAGGGACAAGAACTATGTGGCAGGGAACTGTGTGCTTACTGCTTGGCCACAGCACTGAGGATTAGCTCCTGGCTGTCCTCTATTTAGCAGCGTAGCCATGGGGTGTAAGTAACTTTTTCCAGCCCTATCACAGCTAGAGTTGTAATAACATAATCCTATTATTCTTAATATAGCACAAGCTTAGGAAATCATTGCCAAATTCAGCCATCTTCCATAGGTACATTTTCAGAATCTTTGAAGGATAAGGTTTAGCATCTCTGAAGAAAAATTTCATGTTGATTTAGATCCATATCCTGCATCAGTAACTACATTCTAGGTCAAAGAACACTTATATAGAGGTGTGCTTCTTATTTCTTCCATTGTCTTTTATCTTTGAGGAGATTGTAGGCTGCTTTTTTTTTTACTACCTATCAAGAAAAAGTATGATGTGGCGTGCATATGGCTATGATATAGATGCGGTGTTTGGAATTACCAGAAAGATCATATTTACTAGGCATTTCAAGAGCTCTTCAACTGAAATAATAAATCAAACATCGTGGACCAAATGGTGTTCTCTTTATACTCTAGCAGCCAGAGTGAAATTAATACATAAAAGTAGAGCCAGAAAGATTTGGCCAGACACTTATTTACCTTGATGAGAAGTTAAAAATAATAATAATAATTTAAAAAATGATGCTTTGGGAAAATTGCAGATTCATAGCATGAAATGCCCATAACCAGTAGTAAAAATCTACTTACTTAAATGGATGCCATCTGTGTATTCTGGCATTTAGTAACCTAAACAGCTTTTAATATATTTTGACTTAGAACCAAAGCTAGAACCTGTAAAGCTTCCAGAAATCATAAAAGAGAATTAAAGAATATGAATTCACAGTTTCAGTCCTCATATTTCACATTTGTAACTCAAACTTTGTTCCATGACTTTATGACAGAAACAAGAAAAGGGACTACAGTTACAGCAGCCAGAAACTATCTTTGTCGTTGACAAGGACTGAGGAAAGGAACAGGAGGAAAAGGCTGCAAGAGGCTCAGTGCCAAAATAGAGCTCAATAGACAACCATTATATGGATCCAGCCTTCTATAGGCTTGCTTGAGTCTGGGTCATAGACTCATAGAATCATGGACTCATAGAATGGTTTGTGTTGGAAGGGACCTTAAAGATCATCTAGTCCCAAAGCCCCAGACAACTGGACTTTTTTTTTGACATAAAACTGCAGGACTTTGCATTGTAATGTAGAAACTGATTCTTTCATCACAGTTGTTTGCCTTTGAAATAAGAGCTGCTAGTAACTTGATTCACCCATGAACCAAATACAAGTTGGTCTGATTCTATGTTATAGAAACATAAGTCTAAATTATATGCCCATAAATTCCTGTGTTTACCTTAGCTGAGGTAGCTTAAATTGACTTTCTTTAAGTCTTCTCAGATTCCTTTTGCTAAATGGAAACACAGAAAAATTTCATTTTGGGGCAGATTTTTTGGGAAAAAATAATGAACCAGTGGTATGGAGCAACATTTTTTGAAGAAAATGCTATTGGAAGCTGGTACTGTTTACAGCCTCAGCTAATGCAAAACATTAATTCCAACCGCTACCAAAGTGCAGTTGGTTTTCAGAGGAAGGCTGGTAACTATTTATACAAATCTAACAACAATATGTAATAGTTTTCTACTTGGCAGAGAGCCAAGAAAATACCACCAGTGTTTGAAACTGCAGGGATAATATCCCTGTTGCCTATCACAACTGAATTTGATCCAAAATGCTGCAGTTAATATAGCTACTCTATGGGAATGTGAAGAGCTTTGAAATAAAGAGAAGTCAGGAATCTGAATTTCATTGCTGTCTAGCTGACAGCTCTCCAGGACCATCATAACTTTTCTCAAATGCACACAATGGACCCAAAAACCCTGGCAGTACCTGCAATCTGCCTGCTTCTTGGTACTGTCCAAATCATTACGTGCTTCTTTGCTTTAGGATGGTGTGGGTTTGGTGGTGGTGGATGGCAGCAGACCCAGCCATAATCAAATGTGAGCTGCAGAGCAGTGGAGGTTGGATTGCATGAAGGGTTGAAAGCAGAAGTAGGTCTGTCTCAAAGATAGATGGGGTGTATTTCACTTGTAGGAGATTTTTTTAAATGAAAAAGTAGATTTTATTCAAAGTACCAGAGAAAACATTTTTAAAAATACGATAATTCTCATTTTTTTCCAAGGAAAAGAAAACTGACTATATTCACAGAGGAAACGAGGCACTAGAGTGCTCTGTGTTCCACTGAATAACTAACATAAAATTCTTTAACATTCATGGCAGATGAACTGGGACCCAGGCTGCTATTATACCATATAATTGCCAAGGAAGAAACTGGCTTCAGTTTCCAAGAACTAAGGGCAAGTTGTGTCATCATGAATGACACATCAAAAGAGCCGGCAATGAAAGCCTGATTTACAGCAACTCAGTGTTAATGGCAGAAATCATCTTCCTGGTTTGCATTGACCTAGATTGGAAAGTCCTCAACAAGATGGACAATCTGTCCAAAAGTCTGCAAGTATCAGTTATTTTAGACAGTAAATCATAAAAAGGATTTTACAAGGTATTTTGTGAAAATATTGACTGCTCTAAAATTCTTAAAAAACCCATTGTTGTGTACCCATGCTGAATAAACAACATACTAACTTATGAACTTTGCACTGAAGTTGTAAATGTTAAGTATTGACACAGTAGTTGTGCTATACTTCACATATGATGACAAAACATTAATCTTGGGAAAAACAATTCTTCAAAACTGAAAGCCTTGGTCCCACATAGCTTTTTTTCTTTCTTTTTTTTTGTTTGTTTGTTTTTCTATTGATTTGCTAAAATGTCAGTTGGACTCTGCAAAGGCAGAGAGACAGACATAATAATTTCCCTTCTGCTAGCTAGAGATTTTTATGGGGACATTGAAAACATGAAATGCTTTGTTGAATAGTTGGCACTAATGTCTGTTTTAGGAGCATAGAGGAAGTGTGGCTATTCCTTTTCATGGTGTCTGGATAACTTTCAACAAAGAACGACTCCATAAACCACTGCCATGAACAGGATTTAATATGCAGAATGCTATTTAAGCAGTTAATTTAAATGTGAGATAGTGCCCTACACATTCAAAAGGTTTGTTTTCTTCCTTAACATCTGGTTCCCAAAAAGGATCTTTGTCAAAATGTAGTTTATAATATCTCATACAACATATTTTAATAGAATAACTGAGATGGGTTGCTCATCATCTGAAAATTAAGGGGCACCACCACCATCATCGTAAATGCTGCATTACCTTTGAGGTTTGGCAGGTTTTTAAGGTCACCTCTCTTTAAATTTGAAAATGCTTGCTCACATTCAAGTCTTCCTGCCAGGAGGACTCAATTCATTAACTTGCACTTATATGGATGGCTATTTTACTGTTTCTTTAACTGAACTTTTATGCTAGCTGCCTGCTGTGTCCTGAATGCTGAGAGCATTTCAGAAAGTAGGCGCATGCTGTGAAGGCAGTCCTCTCTGTAAATGATGTTCCAATTAATAAGACAATTATACAGCATTGCAGTACTTTATTGGTGTTCTCTGTTACTGCAGCATTGGTCAGAGCACAATATGTAAGACAGCATCAACATTTTCGTATAAGTTCTTCTCTCTAGAAGCTTAGACTTAGAAATTACCACTCTGAAAATCCAATAGCAAAGAAAGAGAAAGATGTGCATTTTACAGTGGTTTTGTATAAAATTGTTTATAGATTATATGAGTAAAATTAAAATGAGAAGAGGGGATTTGGTTTAGACTCTTTTTATATGAAATGCTTTCTACTTTATGGGTTGTAAAGAGTAAAACCAGAATGGAAATGCGTCTTCGGTTACATTTTAATATGTTTACTATAACTTTCCAAAGGCATTTTAAACTGAAATTTTACAGGTTGTTAATCTGTTATATGAACGGGTCCTTGAATGACTGTAGATTGAAATTGCTAAGGTCTAAACACAACCTGTAAAGGCTAGGATAGAATTTAGCTGTCCAACACAAAATATCCTGTACTCCTCCTGCTGAACTGCTGTGTCACCCCAGGGGTGCCTGTGGTCTACAGCTGCTTTGCTCTTTAAGTTCCCCAAATGCCAAGATCTGTGCTTCTGGGCCCAGAGAGTTTTTGTCTAAACCACTTGGTACCTATGCAAGAAGTAATGGTTCTGTTTCCTTCCAAGTCTCAGAAATGTAAGGGAGCCTCAGACTATCCCCTCCTAGGTCATGATGCCCTAAACAGCTATCAAAACCCCACTACTGCTTTCTTTTAAGCAGATTTCATCTTTTTCCCATATGACAGCTTTCCTATCAAATATTCAGAGAACTAATTGAAGAAGGAGTGTGTCCAAGGTGAGGCCAAGAAATAAATGAAAATAAAGAAAGCAGAAAGCACAGACCTTTCAGCCCATTGGCAAGACCATATGCACAGGAGGCAACAGTGCTTTGTCTCTGCATAAAATACTGATACAGTCTTCCTTCAGGTTCTCCTGTATGTACATTTTATATACACATATATAAACATAGATAAATGAGTATATATACATGCACATTCATTTTTAATTAGTTACAATGTGCATTTCAGATGTAATCAACGTTAAATTTACAACTCTAAGTAATATCAGTTTTCCATGCTTCTGTTGCAGTTCATCCAGCCATTATGAACACTTTAATTCTATAAGATGTAGGTTGTCCCTTTTGGGTGAATTCTGGTGCATTGGAGGTCTAATACTCAGTTGGGATCTTTCAGCTCTGTGATAATATTTAATAAGTATCAATTTTGCTTGTCTTGTGCCCACATGTGGTTATTCATTTTTCAGATTATCAGTTTAGAAATCCTGCTCCTTTCTGTCATTATCAGATCTCATGGCATTTTTTCAGGTTATTTACTATGGCTTAGATTTTACATTATATAAAATACAGAATACAAACTTCAGAGATTTTTCTAATCTATTTGATGAAAAATCCACTGGAGAAATTCCTGTCCTCAGCACCATTTACCTGACAGGATGAATCTGTTCTTTAAGTTGACCGTCAGCCAAACCACATGAATTTGCATTGTTGTTGTCAAAAGATGGGGAAAAAAATAGCTGTTCATGTGCCTGCATTCACTTTTCAGAAGTGTTCCAAGGTCAGGTACTAAAACCAAGCTGTGACCTTCCTTCCAAATTCATTTGGTCTCAGTTTAGGTGCCTGGAGAAGGGTGGTCCACATCTGAGCTGAGTATCTCATCTGTCATTATACCCCAAACTGGCCTCATCAGTTAGCAAAGGCAGTAGTATTTTAAGATTAAGTGGAATTGCTTACTACAGGATGATGTGACTGCAGCCTATACATTGCTGACTGCATTGTCCAGCTTTCCATCCCCCATGAAGACAACGGGAATTGTTTGTTCAGCTGTACTGAGGTGAAGCTGCTCCTGACCTCAGCATTCCTGCTGACCACAGGGCGTAGGCAGACTAGAAAGACACCTTGTCATTTCTGTATATTTATGAAGATTTTTTTTAAACTGGATCAGTATGGTAAAACCTTGAGAGGAAAAAGAGAGCTGTACATTACTGACGACACAAGAAGCAAGGAAAGTGGAAGAACTAGCAAGCCAGTCCTTTCCTAAGTTGCAGAAAAGGTTTTTCCTATCAGTCATACTGAAAGTCGCTGAAGCTCATCGTGTTTCAGCACCTGGATGTCCAGCTCAGAGTATCTTTGCTACAACACCTGTGGGCTGCAATATGGTTACCTGCAACTTCCTAGCAATAGTTCAGTCTCAATAGAGTATTTATAGAACTTCCATGTTCTAGAGATGTTCAAGGCCAGGTTGGATGGAGCCTGAACAGCCTGATCTGGTGGGAGATGTCCCTACCCAAGGCTGGGCAGGGTGGAACTAGATAATCTTTAAGGTCTCTTCCAAACCAAACCACTCTATGATTCTAAATTGTATTATTTGAAATATTACTTTGTGAGGCAATGGATGAAGGTCTGTCAACAGACCGTGTGAACCACTAACGTGAGACTAAGACAAATTATGGGCCCTTTACAGAATGTTGGTAATGAATTTAATCTATCCATGCCTACAAAATGTAAATAAAGGTTTTCATTAGGCCTTCTGGTAGTGCAAGATGTTCCCTCTTTTGGGTGCCCAACACAGTGCAAAGGAGGTGCGCTGGTTTCAGTAGGGCCTGAAAGAGAGGAAAGGCAATTGCAGGGAGGAGAAATGGAGAAAGCACAATGCAGCGGGAGTGATAATAGACCTCGATAACGTGATCTTTCTCCATTGGAAACATTTCTTCTTCTAATACATTGCCTCTTCGCATTGCTGTTGGTGTAAAATAATTACTGAAGGTAGGAAATGAAAGTTTGTAGAGGAAGCCAGGATTCTCATTCCTGGGGGGGGGTGTGAGAAGGTGTAGAAGCACCTGAATTGGGAGCATTTCCACATGTGTATGGACGTTGGGTAGTGGGTGAGGAGGTGTGTCTAGAAGCCAGGCTGTCCTGCAGATCAGCACAAGAGATCAATTTTCTTGCTGTAGAATTCAGGAGAAAAAAAAGTTTTGACAAATCAAGAAGATTGGGGAAGGAGGGATGAGTGAGGCAGCTTCCACCACTGATCTCCTCTCCACAAGGAACCATCAGGGAGCAATGATGTTTCTGTCCTTGTCAAGCAAAAAACCTCTGCTGTCCTGCAGACAGGGCACTAATGACTAGTGACTAATGAGGTTTATCTCTGGCAGCCAGTGCTCAAACACTATTTTTGGTGCCAACCATCACATCATGCAGTAATTTTACAGAGGGGTGTCATGCACAGATCCCAATGCCTGTTATGGAGGTTGATGTAGCTGGAAGTGTTGAGCAGAAAGGCTATTTTTGTGCTGTTCCTATTACACAGCTGAACAGCTGGCTCTGCGCTCTGACAGGCACTGAGGAAAGTCCAGCATGACTTAAGAGAGGGAGAGCACTGGACAAGAGAAATGCTGCATGAAATACTGCGATGCCCCAATCAGGTTTTCAAGATTGCTTTTGGTAATGTGTGAAAGAAGTAATAGAAGCAGAAGAAATAGTAAGAGAACTCAGACTTGATATATCTACTTTATAAAAATATTTGTATGTATTTTAAATACCTTATCATTAGGTTTCTTCAGGCACCTTGCTTTGACTTTGCCTTTTTTTCCTTTCAATGTTATAGTATTATTCTGGAAGGACTTACTATGACATCTATAAATTTGTATAAGCTTTTTAAAGGAAATCCCAGTTTTCTGACGAGATGTGTGGAGAGAGATGATTATATTAGGTCACTTGTGTGATTACACTCCAGTGCTTTCATTTGCTCAGCCTTTACTGTAAGCCAAAGACGTTTGCCAAGAAAGCAGGCCAAAATGAGGGTGAAGACTGATTACAAGAAAGTTATTTATAACAATGAAAAAATTCTTATCAATTACCAGCATTATCCTGTGGTAATAGAAAAATTCTTTGTTCAGAAAAGCTACTTTTGATATAAAAAATTCAGGCTGACAACCGAAGCATGACAGTTGATATGTGCATGATGACTTGTTTTCCAAAGTTTAAAGCATTTATTGCAGCTTTCTATTCTTAGATGAACTCTTTTACGTGCCCAACCAGTGGCCCAAAATATAAGATGATTGCAAAACTCATAATGTTTTCAGCAGCTCCATTTCAGGCTGTTGAACACCATTAGCGATGCACCATGATAACTGGTTAAAAGAAAAACATACTATTCAAACAAACCTCCATTACACTGTCTTCTTTATTGTTGTACTTACTTTGTTGCCATTATGGGGATTTGTGTGTTTTTTCTCTATTTTCCATGTCTCTCCATTAGCAAGAGGTAGAAATGGACTGCCTAAATGGACTTCTTTCATTATTTGAATTGTACACAGGTTGAGCACTGTGTACAGGACATGGAAACAGCACATAGTGGTGCTGGTTTTATTTACAATTAAGTGATGCAGAGTCGTAAACTAAGTTCAGTAACAGCTCCTGCAAATATCACAATGATATCTCATGTCTGCTTCTTGCTCGCAGGCAAATAATCTTCACCTGGGCCAAATAAATTGCAGTGATTCTGGCCCATGCATTAACAGCAAATAAATGTCAAAGTGGAAGAGAAGGAATGTTATTATACTAAGATCCAAATAACAAACATCTTCATAATGACGTTTTTAGTATTTAAATTGTAAATAAAATCAAAATGATAGAAAAATTCTGAGCAGGGTGCCAAAATAAATATTTTAAAGGCAAGACGAACCCTTCTCTGCCTCCCCTGTAGCAACAGCCTCCCTGAAGTCACCACTACCTCCTTCGGACATGGTAAGGAGAAAGGTGTTAGGGCTTTCTCCCTGTGAAAACCAGCCAGGACCCACAGGAGGGTTGATCAGGCTGATGGTAGGCAGCCAGGCTGTGCTGCAAGGAGGGGAGGCAGAGTTCAGCTGGGGAGAGAGGGGCAAAGCCAACCTTTCACGTATGCCCAGAAAGGACAAAAGGAGACATGGTCACTGATAGCAGCAAGGGAAAATGCCAGTGAAATGTAAGGAAAAAAAATCTTCCTCGTGAAGGTGGTTAAGCATTGAAGCTGTTTGCTCCATCCTTGGAGGTGTACAAAATGATACATGTATTAGTTATCCCAGTTTTCTGTACGGCAACACTATGGTCTTTCACTCTGCACTTGCACCCAGATGCATTAGGTGCACGGATGTTGTTTTAAAACACTCTAGCCCGTAGCAGCATGGCACTGGCAAATATTCCGGTGGCGAGCTGGCCTTAGCCACTTGTGCCTGTGCAGTGCTTACTGACAAGTCAGACTCTGAAGGTCAGAATATCCTGTATACTGCATAGGATCCGTGATGCCTTTTAGCTGCTGCCAAGTCACTTGCTCGTGACTGCAGGGGGAAACAAACGTGTGCCCTTGGCAGCCATGCAATTTTCGCTATGATACAGTATTTAATCACATGCTAAGTACAGTATTTGATACAACAAGATTTTCTCCCCCTTCCCCTCTGTCTTTTTTTTTCTTTTTTTTTTTTTTTTCTTTTGCAGTTCTTTTCCCAGTCTTAACACTCATTTCAGTGCTTCTCTCACTTCAGGAAATCTTTAGCATTGCACTAACTCCACCTTTTGATTTTCCTCTGTGAAACTTCAGGCAAAGTTTTAAAGATAGAAGTTATTGGTGTAGTACTAGCAGCTCCAAGTTACTTTTTTAGTATTTCCTTTTAACTGAAGCAAAAAATCCTAGACTGGACCTGGACAGTTTTCCAGCATAACCACCCAGTGAAAAAAATTGTAGTGCTTTCTGTGTAGGCTAGAGTTTAGTGAACAAGGCTAGTAATTAAAAACAGCTGAGAATATCTTTTAGGAAAATGTTCTTTTTACCTTGAAAATCATAGAATTATCCGGTTGGAAAAGACCTTTGAGATCACTGAGTCCAACTGTACCTGTCCACTACCAAACGATGTCCCTAAGAAGCTCATCAACCCATCTTTCAAACACCTGCAGGGATGATGACCCAACCACCTCCCTGGGCAGCTGTGCCAGTGCCCAACCACCCCTTTAGTGAAGATATTTTTCCTAATATCCAGTCTAAACCTGCTCTGGTGCAACTTGTGGCCATTACCTCTTGTCCTATCACTTGTCACTTGCGAGAAGAAACCAACACTCATCTCGCTACCACCTCCTTTGAAGTAGTTGTAGACAGTGATGAGGTCTCTTCTCAGCCTCCTCTTCTCTAAGCTAAACAACCCCAAGTTCCCTCTGCCGCTCCTCATAAGACTTGTTCTCCAAATATTACGGTATGAGCAGCTCACTGGAAAGTATTTTAAACCATGGTATGTAAAGTTCACACAGTATAAGAAAGGCAGGAACAGGAGGTCTGTTGAAAGATATGGAGCTGCTCAACAATGTAATCAGTGATTTGAAAACACTGATTAGAAATATCCAATTGTCAGCATTAAAAGATCATATACTCTTTAAAAGACAACAAATGACTAAAGAGTGTTCCAGCTATAGTTAATTCCATTCTAGATACACATTTGTAACATTTCCTTGAATTTTGTAACATTTTCTTGACTTTCGTTGCAAATTCCAGCCTTGACCTTTACTGTAAAGTAAGTCTAATTTATGTAGATTTTATATACACTGATGGAGTTCACAGTCCTGACAGATATGGGTCAGGCAAAGAGTAAAGTCAGGACTCTGAATTTTAGGAAAGCAAACTTCCAGCTCTTCAAGCTGTTAGTCAATAGGACCACTTGGGAAACTCCTCAGGGAGAATGGAGCAGAACAGAGCTGGCAAACTTTTAAGGATGCTTTCCATAGAGAACAAGTGCTCTCAGTCCCCAGGTGTTAAGAAATCAGGAAAGGAGAGCAAGGCATGTGCATAGCTGAGTTGAAACCTGATGGTCAAACTTGAGGGCATAGGCAGCGGAAGCAGGGAAGTGTTAGGTTTATGGCTGGGCTTTATGATCTCACAGGTCTTTCCCAACCTAAATGATTCTATGTGATTCTGAAGTTTAAGCAGAATTGTTAGATGAGCAATACCTCTTCTGACGTAAATATGTAAATATATACACATTACTGATTTTTCTAAATAACTCTTTAGGGAAAGTGACTAGGGAAAGATACTGAAATTTGGCCAGAATATAGCCAAAAAGAGGGCTTTTTGGCACACTAGTGTATATTCTCTTATTTCATAGTGATGATCCTTTTAAAACTTTTTAAAAGTGGATTGGTTTCTTTCAATACAATACATACTTTGTTTTGTATGGATTAGCCATGCATTGATCCCAAGGCCCCAGCACTTGTGTGCATGTGGCTCACTGTACAGCTTACTTTTCCTTCATCTATCATGCACTCAAGCAAGGGATTGTTGAAGGTGGCAGCAGGTAAAGCAAGGCTGATTGCAAACCCACATTCACATCAGTTAGAAGCACAAATGGTTGCAAAGAGAGAAGGGAGAAAAAGTCCTTTCCAGAAATTTTATTTACTAGACCGTATTTACTGTTTTGGGATTTTTCCCTTCGAGCTCCTAGCAATAAGTGATATCGTGGGAATTCTTATTGTCAGATTTGGATATTTTTTTTTGAGAAAACAGTTAACATGGCAATAATGGTGGGTTTATTTTCACCATACCAATACCAATATTCCTCTGTTTTTCATCCAAAATCAGGGCTGGGGTGGAAAGGGAAACTATGGTCATAAGCATGGGTATCAAGTTCCTTCCCCTTCCTGTCCTGGTGGCCAGCAGGCTACAGTGCTCACTTGGGAATCTGGGAAACTGACTTTAACTTCTAGCTCTGCTATCAGGGATTTAAATCCAAATACCTTGCCTCTCAGAAGCATGCTGTACCCTTCCTGTTATAAGAGACAGAGGATGGAGCAGGGGAAATGCCCTCAAATCCTCTTGTCAATGGCATAAGACCTTGAGTGGCTGGACATCCAGCAGAGTAAGGAGGAGGGGCAACCACCTTGTGCCCCAGGGAGCAGCCAGCCCTCCTCCACAAGCAACTACACTTCTTCCTTCCTTTCCCAAAGACTTTTTAACAACATGGAGCTGTGCTGCAGGACAGACTGACAACCAGCCAGCCTTAGAAATATTGCTCAGGTAGCAGAGGCAGGCAGATATAACTCTTCCTTAGGGCAGGCAACTGTGTCCTCCCTCAGCCACTGGGAAACACGTAGGAGCAAGTCAGCTTTTGGGAGATTTTTGGAAATACAGTATAGCCTTTTATTTCTTTTGCTTGGCTTGATGATAAAAAAAATGTAGTTTATTGTTTTATATTACAACATACTTCAGATTTTTTTTCCATTTACTTGTTGAGCATAAACTCCAGCTGTGAAAAGTGGAAGAGGATTTTATTTTTCAGCTTTTTTCAAAAAACCCCCACCATGTGAGATTTGAAGGAAAAACCCTGCAATTATTGCCAAGAATATAGCCCATTTTAAGTACAGCACCAAGTGGTGCCTGTGCTCTTCCCTAAGGGCTGTAAGGGGCGTGGAGACCATTTGCTACATACAAATTTGTCTGTCCATGGGAATCACGTTGTTAGGAATTTCTAAAATGTATTTTATTAGGGCTTTTTTGGTGATGTATGATCAGTTCACTATCTTCATTGCTGAAGTCACAGTGAAGAGCAGAATACCTGTGCTGGGATGGGTCTGATAGCAGCATGGCTGATATTCATGGCAAAGTGTGCCTTCAGCCAGTCAGTTGTAGGGTCTTTTCACAAACCTCCTCCAGGGGTGAGGTTTACCTTCACAACAAAGGGCTCACAGTGTCCCATCTCTTCTCAAGACATGATTCTTACCTTAGTGGTTCAGTGGCCCAGCACTTGAGAATGAGCTTCACTGAAGCATCCTGAAGGTAGGACAGGCACTCTCACCATGACCTGCTGTTGAGCTGACAGTCATTGTAAACAGGAGATTGCACAGCTGAGCTGTTTGCAGTCATCTTTGATGCTGAGGAGCTGTTCTATGTTCTGTATTAATATCCTAAAAGGGAGCACAAAAAGCTCAGGAACATTGGCCCTTCAGCATGGTAAATGCGTGTATAGCTACAGCATGGGGTTTATAGAGGCATTACTGTCTGTTTCAAATATAGAAAAGAACACACTTCTAGGATGCTTTATAAAAACATAGTTGATTCAAAATATGGCTGCAAAGCCCAGTTTTCCTGTCCTACCAAACTTGTGCTCACAGTAAAGACAAGCATGAGGCCACCAAAGTATCACACAGTATCATAAAGTTGGAAAAGACCTTTGAGATCATCGAGTCCAACCTATGACCCAACACCTACACCTACACCTACTCCTACTCCTACTTGTCAACTACACCATGTCACTAAGTGCCTCATCCAATTTCTCTTTGAACACCTCCAGGGATGGTGACTCAACCACCTCTCTAGGCAACGCATGCCAATGAACAATTACCCTCTCAGTGAAGAATTTCTTCCTAATGTCAATCCTAAACCTCCCCTGGCGAAGCTTGAGACCATGTCCTCTCGTTCTGTCACTGGTCACCTGAGAGAAGAGACCAACTCCTGCCTTACTACAACCTCCCTTTAGGTAGTTGTAGAGAGCAATAAGGTCTCCCCTGAGCCTCCTCTTCTCCAGGCTAAACAACCCCAGCTCCCTCAGTCGCTCCTCATAGGACTTGTGCTCCAGCCCCTTCACCATCCTCGTCGCTCTCCTCTGGACACACTCCAGCATCTCAACATCCTTCTTAAACTGAGGGGCCCAGAACTGGACACAGCACTCAAGGTGCGGCCTCACCAGTCTCCCATATAATTCGTTTGCCCGAGAGGCATGTGGCTGTGCAGTGAGCTGACAATCAAAAGCTTGGCTTCAGGCAGCCATCATCTTTCTGATACCTCATAAAAACAGCAAAACCTTTTAGAAATAATTCATGCCTGAGCCTATGCCTCCCAAGGAGGGTTATGGGGGATCTGGGATTTTTAAGGATGAAAACGTTACCACCTAGTGGTAAGGCTTTAGAACATAGTAAATCTGGTGTCAAAAATCAGGTAGTCCAACTTCCTACGGTTGATGTGGCAAGCGTAATGAAAAACAGGAACAAAGAGATAAATAATTTTAATTTCGAATGTGAACAGGCAGCAGAAAGCTGGGTGTACAGGTGGGTAGGAGTTGAATTTCTGCAATTCTCAAGCCAAAGCCTGCTGGTTGCCTGCTGCAACTGGTGTGTGTTTGTTTTGAATTTTCATCCCACCTGAACTGAACAAACATGGTATATCCTAAATCCTTCAATTAATAAATAGATATGAGTCAGTCCCTGCAATCAGAAAGCTGATCACACGTTTTCTTCTGCCCCTAGACTATTTAGACCAGGAAAATTAGGCTCATGGTGCTGGAAAGAAGAGCTGGTCCTAATGAGAGTGGGTTCCAAAATTAACTAACAGTCTCAGAAAGAAGAAGGGGGCCTGGAAAAAAAGCAAATATCTTGCCTGGAAGAATAACCCTGCAGTGGGTCAAGATGCAAAAGAGCAGACAGCTTGTGGCCCATAATGCCTGCATCTGTTAAGGAAGAGTAGCAGCAAGGCATGAACCAACCTGACTTTCTGCTTGACCATCCTGGGTCAGCAGTAACCTCCCTGCTGAGATGAATGGTGAGACCTTGTGACTGTAGTGCTGGAGGCAGCAAGGGAGTTTGTGCCTGAAATTAAAAACTCTTGTCACCTTGTTTTAAGAAACTCGAGTTACTCAGAGCCACTGCAGTCTGTTGTTCACTGTGTCTCGCCATGACAGTATCCGCTTTTCAAATTATCCTTTCCAGCCAAATAAAATTTCCAAAGAATATGAATGACTAGATCCATGAGGTTTCCCGATCCCCCTTGGTTTAATTAGACTTGTACAGCTGCCAGTGATTTATTCTCTCCTGACAGCCTCTTGCATAATCCCCTAGGTGAATGCAACTCACTGTTATGAAAGAAGCCACGCATTGACTTCCTCTAGAGAAACTCAAGAACTGCCAGACTGACATACATCCCTGTCACTGTCTCCGCTAGGGTTATTAATAACACTGCTAATTTGATAAATCTTAGATTTTTCAAAGTTCCTTCTAAAAACAAGGATTTAATGCTTGACTGATATCTCTTTAGGAGTGGGTATGGGGGGAATTCAGAAAGAAAGGAGTCTGTGTATTAGTGAAATATCTTGCATTCAACATCTCACTCAAGTGGTATCCCAGTTGTGTAATTCCTGCATTTTGCCTCGCTTTTGAAATCGCATATCCTCAGCAGGCATTAATAATAAAGACAATTTGTGTCTCTTTTTGTAAACACCTTCTGGCCCTGTACAGCAAAACTGTGCTTCTAGGGATCCAGACAAAACCAGAAGCATTTATGCAGTTGTTACACGAAAACAGTGGATTTTTTCTGGTAGAAAAATATCTGCAAAAGTCTATAAAATGGTGAGTATTTGAGAGAGAGCCTGATTTAGATAGGAGACTAACAGCCAGAATTCCAGCAAATGTCAGAAATTACTGTGGTTTCATAGAATCATAAAGGTTGGAAAAGACCTTTAAGATCAGCCAGTCCAACCATCAGCCCAACACTACTGTGCCTACTATGATGAAGTGCCACGTCTACACATTTTTTGAACACCTCCAAGGATGACTCCACCACTTCCCTGAGCAGCCTGTTCCAATGGTTTATCACTTTTTCAGTAAACAATTGTTTTATAATATCCAATCTAAACCTCTCCTAGTGCAACCTGAGGCCATTTCCTCTCATCCTATCACTTGTTACTTGGGAGAAGACATCAGCACCCACCTTGCTACAACCTCCTTGTAGGCAATTGTAGAGAGTGATAAGGTCTCTCCTCAGCCTCCTCCAGACTAAAGAACCTCAGTTCCCCCAGCCACTCTTTGTAAGACTTGTGCTCCAAACCCTTTACTAGCTTTGTTGCCCTCCTCTGGACATGCTCCAGCACCTCAAGGTCTTTCTTGTACTGAGGGGCACAAAACTGAACACAGTTTTTAAGGTGCCGCACATTGCTGAAAAGTATGTTTACATTGAAGGTTCTCACCCCTGTGAGAGCAATCAATATGCAAACCTTCAGGGAATCTCATCAAGAAAAAAATCCCAATAAATAGCACACGTACTCCCACAGCCTGCAACTCTGCCAGCCTTTCACCCCCGTCTGGGCACTGGTCCAGTCTCCCCAGATACTCAAGAAGTTTGAACATGCTATTAAAAAATGTGACGGATAGTGACACATATGATTGTAGTATGAATTTCTCTGCAGTCTTCTGAAAGATCCAACCCTCGGTGCTTGGGGAATAACAGTGATGAGGTGGTTGCACAGCTGCCAGAGAGCTGTTGAGCAGAGGAACACAGGATTTGCCTGCATAACTCAGGCTGGCAGCATTTCATTGCCAGACATTACAGCATCACAGATATCACGGGAGTTGGCATCATAGAATGATAAGAATGGTTGTAGAGGAATTGCATCATAGAGGAGTCATGTCACGGTGGTATATACATAACAGAGGAGTTGAGTCATAGTGAAGCCTCATCACAGAGGAGACGTGCCATAGAGGAGTTGTGTCATACAGAAGTCACGTCATAGATGAGCGGTGTCCTAGAATGACAAGCTGGGTCATAGAGGAGTCATGTCATAGAATGGTAATAAATGTAGTTCAGGTGTCAGGTCTAAAAGAGGTTGCCTCATAGAGGAGTCGAGTCAAAGAGGAATTGCGTTATAGAATGATAAGAAGAGTTAAAGAGGAGTTGTGTCATAAAGCAGTTGAGTCACAAACCGGTCAAGTCACAGAGGAATCAGTGACAGAAGAGTTGTGTCATAGAGGAGTTGGGTTTGGAGCAGGTTTGATTTGTTCTTTATGCATAACACAGATGGTCAAGAAATTCTCCTTCAGCTACCCAGTACACAGATTTACTGTTAAGTTCCCACTGGTTTATGTTGGGCAATTCTGTGTAACTTAGCAATCCCTCAACACACATTTCAAAGACTGAGTTTAAAATTAATTAATTGTACTTCCCCTGCCCTGAAACATATCTTTTCTTAAGGAAAAATATCAAGCATCTTGCCTGGACAGAAGACACCAGAGAGGCCTTATTGCAACCTTTCAGTACTTAAAGTGGGCTTATAAGAAAGATGAAGAGAAGCTTTTTACCAGGGCTTGTAGTGACAGTACAACAAGGGGCAATAGGTTTAAACTGAAAGAGGATAGGTTTAGATTGGACATGAGAAAAATTCTTTACGATGAGGGTGGTGACACACTGCAACAGGTTGCTCAGAGAAGCTGTGGATGTCCTATCCCTGGAAGTGTTCAAGGTCAGGTTGGATGGGGCTTTGCTGACCTAATGGAACATGTCCCTGCCCACGGCAGGAGGGTTGGAACTAGATGATTTTGAAGGTCCCTTCCAACCTTAACTATTCTGAAGTTTTCTATATAGACATCTTATCTGAAAATAAAGTTTTCACTTCGTAGCAATTATGACCAGCAGCCACTTTCACTTCCCCGTGCCCTTTCTGCTTACCTCCCCCTCCCTCCCAGCCCAAAGACTCCATCCTTTAACTGGGGAAACCAATTTCTATACCTTAGGCAAGAGTGACATCTACTGTCTGTCACCACTGGCAGCCCCAGAGCTGACGCATAATTGTCGCACTGGCCACCCTTATATCTCCCCGGATTGTAAAGACATAGGTGGTGGTAAAACTCCACGGTTTTTTGCCTTCACTCCATTTTGTCAATTGAAATGAATGAGAGTTAGTATTTTGATAAATATTAGTAAATCACCCAAACTTCTGGTTGATTTTATTAAGTTTGGAGTTGTTAGTACTAAAGCTAGGACATACGCAAACAAAGCAGTACTACCAGTAACTCAAAAATCAATACATCAGGAAGGTGGGAGCTCTCAGGAATTAGGAGTATGTAACCAGCCAGGTTCATCCTCCTTCATTTTGAGGGGGTGAGCCTCCAGGCTGTGAAATCAAACTCAACTCAAATACACTATTTGAATGGTGAAACGTTTTGATTTTGAAAATAGATCGCAAACTATTCCATGAACACAAATCTCAAAGCTTCCTCATTAGGACTTCTGTGTGTTCTCAGCCTTTTTTCACAATGGAATACCATAATGCAGGTCTGAAAGAAAGCATTCCTGCTAAACACAATTTGTTTATCAGAGATTTTTTAAGCCTCAAGTCAAATGAGTAATTTCACAATAGAAATTTCTGTTTCAAGCCAGGCTGCTTTCTGCATGGGAGTGCTGGAGGTAACCAAGTATACACGTATGCACACAGCCATACATTTCCAAATACTAAGTATGAAAGGGAATGTAAAGGACCGTACTGTCTTTAGAACTAATAGAATACAAAACAAGAAAACTAAGCTATTTCAGATAACACCTTCAGTTTTGCATTCTTCAGGACTCCTGGGAAACAGGGATCAGACAGACTGGTTCACATTATTGGTAAACGCAACCCTTCTAACTGTGGATAGGGACTAACCAAGCTCTAGGGTAGTTTTACTATGTAACATTTTGTCTTTCCTGAAGAAGTAGGATACTCACATACCTTCTTGCTCTTGAAACAATGGGTCTTTGATTTTACCCTTTACTTTTATAGCTTGCAGACTTCAGAGCATCATAAGGCCTTGGAACTAAACAGATTTGAAGGGACATTAGGAGGTCTCTAGTACAACTGGCTTCTCAGAGCAGGGTTGGTTTTAATTTCAGACCAAAGACTAATGTTGCATTGCAAATGCAAAACTACCTGTAGGAAAAAGAGGGGAGCAACACAGTAGGAAAGAAGCACACAGCCAATAAAGTCAGAAGAAGAGATTTATTAGAGGAATCAAGGCAATTAGTTTCCAATTCCTATTAATGCCCGTAACACCTTTGAAAACCTCCTGTCAAAATGAAGCATGGCAAAGATATTCTAGATAACATCTTTGAAGTCTTCAGTTATAAGGGACCCAAAACATCAAGGCCAAGTCAAAGCAATTTCGAAGACAAACGTTCTTTGCACAGTGTGAAAATGGCTCAGAGCTGTATATAGAGAGATTACACCATAGATAACATGGAATTTGTGTAAACACATGCTAAAGAATACCTAAATTTGAGCAAAGAAACCACACTGACTTAATTATTTAAGAAAAACTCTTTCTGATGAGAAAAAACAATTAGGTTTTGTTGGGAGAGACAGCAGGAGAGTCCCATTTGTTTTCTGACAGAAGGTGGCAATCTCCGACAACTGGATTACCCTAAAGAGTTTTACCATGACAAATATTTTGGAAGCAAGCTGAAGATAACAGCACAGTGTGGTTAGACCTGAAAAGCAGGAGAGATGCTCTTAGAAGTCTTACGTTGTGGAAACTCTCCTCACTCATGTTGCATGACTGAGGTTGGTCTGCTGCATGACTTTATTGCGCTGTATGATAAAAGTGAGCAGAATAATACTTTCCTTGTTGTGTTGTTGCAAAATGTTTTTTTCATGATCCTTAGAATCCATTCATTACAATCCTTCTGCCTGCCTTTCCAACCCTTAGCGACGATTTCCTAGCCCAGGACATCTCTTTGCGTTTCTGTCTTTTCTCCATGGTGGTGAGGAAGAAGATTTCCTCCATTTCTAGATTTTAAGAGGACAGGGATACAACAGCCTTCTCTTCTCTCCTCTCTTCCCCTGGCAGGACAGAGAGTGCTCACAATCCTCACTTGACTCTCCAGTCATTATAAGCAGAAATACCTATGCAATCAGTGGACGAAGGGACAGAGTCCCCAAAGCAGGAAGGATTCCCTGACTGCTGCAGGAAAACATTAGGGCTCAGGAGGGTCAAGTGTGCAGAATAGGCCACCTTTGACATCCCTCAGCAGTATCCTATAAGGTAATTTGGGCGGAGCTGACTGTTGCATGCCCTCTGGGAACACCTGGGATTTCTGCAAGTTGGCTACCACTGGCAGAAACATGGCTCCAGCCACATTACCCAAGATGTGGAAACCCAGGACAGAGGTTGGAGGACCTAACAAAGCCAACAGGAGGAAAAAGAATAGGCTGAAGAAGCCCAGATCGTATCACAGCAAATTAATTAGGAATAAGTATAGAAGATGATTGAATTACAATGTTTAAATACTTCCACAAAAACAGAGCAGCCATTGCTAATTGGGCTTCTCTCTCCACTTATTAGAGATGCGCATGAAGAAGTTGGAAGGCTGGAAGCAGAAACTAGAGAGTCATATTAAAGTCTAAGGACATAATTTCCTCTGTGTGCATCATTCATCTTAAAAACAAGCTATCAAAGTTATAAGAGGATTCTCCTCCTCTCTTCAAATCAAGATTGTCCTCCTGTAGTGTTAAATACAAGCTACTGGAAATTCTGAGATAAACCCTATAACCTCGGGTGTAAAAGGCCATTAGGATACAACCCTTTAGTTTTCTAGAGGTCCTTCTAATCTTTAACATCTATGAATCTCTCCTGCAAAGTTGCATGGTGGTGTAATCTCACTCTTCTCTGTGACAGGACCAAGATTTATGCAAAAGACATTCAATGTGGCTTTAAAAATTGTGAAGCTGAAGAATCTATCATATTATTATGGGGATTTGCTTTCGTAACTACCCACTTTCACTGAGAAATGTAATACTTAGGCGTCATTGCCAGCCTGGATCGGCATAGTTCCAGCTCTGCTGATGCAAAGAGTCACTTCCCATGGATGCGGTCATGGTTATCATCTGTTCCTCTTTGAATCTGTTCTTGAATAGACTAATCAGAGAGAATCCCTAAAGCTTCAAAAGACTCTCCAGGCATACCACATCCTATTACTCCATTCATTCCTGAAGCTCTTTTCCAGCTCCTCCCAATTTTTCAACTCTTTTCCTGAACTACGAACACTAAGCCTAAGTATGCAAGTAATGAATCAGTTTTGATATAATTTGGATCATAATTCCAGACCAATAGCCATCCTTACTCAAAAATACCATAACCAAGCAGACAAATATCAAACAATGAACAACAACCACAAAAAAAATCAAAAACCTCAGCAATGAACTTGATATCCTTTATATATTGACAGGAACTTAAGAATAAAATGCAGGAATTTTTTCACCTATGTGTGTAGGGATGAACTGGGACACCTGAGAACTTCCACCTTCACACTTCTGACTCCTCAATATGCCCTTTGCAAAGGGTGTTTTTGCACTTAGCAGAACGTACACTTTCCATGATGCAGAGTACTGAAATTACTACTACCTGTTAGCTACTCACACAGTAAAAAGTGGTTTTAACTCTTTCTATAAACAATGGTGGCTCATATCAGCTGTTACTCAGTTGAGAACTGCCAGTTTAAATACAAATTTAGGAGTCAAAAATTATTTTTCACATTCAAGGTGGCTAAATTTGTACCAGAAAGTGTTAAGGAGAACAGATTATGTACGACCAGTAAGTTGGAAGTCATTCATGAGATGACAAATACTGAAAGTATCAGGTAAAGAAACAGGACTGTTATGCAATCATTTAAAAAGTCATATTTACTAAATAATTCAAGCCTGATTCACCATTACATTATACAGTACGTAATTGTTTCCAAGTTCGCATCTCTTATCATCATGAGAAAGTAAATAATAGCTTCAAACGAGATCTGAAATTGAGTTCAGCGTTGGAAAACATTCAAGTTCTTTTCAGTCTCATCTAAACGCTTCCCTCTCAAGATAATAACTTTCCTACCTGTTCACAGACGTTTGCAAATATTTAATACAAAATCAAATCCAGATTGCTTATGTTTTTGGAAGTGTTTTCTTCGTGTGGAAAAATAAATAAGTAATAAAAAAACCCAGAGAAGCCTGCGGAACTGGTGTAAGGATCACTACTTTGAAACAAGATAAAATTCAGAGCAAAGTTTGCCCAAAAGTCAAAACCTGTTGAAAAGAAAGGGGTAGAAAAGATTAAGCAAAATATGTAAATTCCAGCTGTGTAGGAGATCTCGGCGATGTCATAGTCTCAGCTAACACCACGCTATAACTACACTATAATTATCCTGGCATCTCTGGGTGGGCCCATGGTCCTGGCAGGTCTCTGGGTAAAGGAGGCAAAATCCTTGTCATCAGACATCCCAGAAAGTGCCTGTGCCCCTCTTCCCTCTCCAAAGGGAGAGGCAATTTCTACTAACTCCTTCTTGAGGACTGGCCATCACATTCAAGGAAGTGCTGGTCTTTCTTCTGCTTGATTGTCTGGATATTTGCAGACTATAAGATGCTCCAGATAACACGGCAGGTTGTGTAGTGTTTCAAACCACGTGCAAAGGGAACACACGGTTTGACTTCCTTCTAGGGTTTCTTCAATGCTCTGACCTCTGGACAAGGCACACCAGCAGCAAACTGGTCAGGATAGTTGTCTGGCAGAATCATGCAATCCTTTTCTCCAGTAAGGCTCTCCTCCAGACAGATTGCCCTCACAAGCACATGGGCTTGGGTAACTCTGCAAACCACAAGACCCTGCTTGCACTTCTGGTTGCACAATTCCTGCTCTTCTCAAAGCCAGATCCCTCCCTGCGGTAGGGGCAGCTAGCCTCATCAAACTCCCAGCTTGGAGAGCACGAGTATCTTCACTCACCTCCTAGAGAGGTGATCTCAGCTCTCAGCAGCCACCAAGCCCTGCAGCTCCTGCCGGTTCAAAACCCTGCTCTTCCCTACATTTCCCTGTTTCCCACTTCTCTTACTCTATGCGCTAGGAACCGGGGAGCAGATGTACCTTTAGGAGGGCACTGCAATGGTGCTCCTTCTCCCTGCCTGAGTGCTGCTGGCCTTCATCCCTCACCAAGGGTTCAAACTGGACAGGTTAGAGATGGTTCCAACCAATTTTGCAAGCAACACAGGGCAGGTCCCCAATGTCCTGTGGAGGCAGCAGAACCCAGACATGAAGACAACCAATATGAACATAACCCTATCACTAGGGACATGACAGACAGCCTATAGGAATGCAAGAGGGGTCACAACTATTTCACTCAGCACCATGGAGCTCATATCACCTTTGCCAAGCAGAGATCTGTGAAAGGAGGAAGAACATCCTGCAACCTGCCCAGTAACCTGTGAGGGTTGCTACGGCATTCTTGGACAGTCTCACTGCACAAGCCCATGGTATTTAAAAGCAAACTCTGCCAGTTGGAGTAGGGTATTTAAAGAATCGGCTATGAAGAGGAGAGAAGACAGCATTGAGGATTTACAGGTAAAATACATATTTTGATTTAAAAGTGCGAATATAGAGGCAGGGAAAAGTTGAACAAGATGAGCAAAGGGTTAAAGTATGATGGAAGCATGGAACAAATGAAACTTATCTGAGGTACATCCAATATTCACATTAAATTCACATACTCTTTCTGCATGGAGATACCTCCCTGAATTATAAAGGCTAAGGGAAGGAGGGCTCATGTCTTCATCTCTCAATCTATCACTTGCATCTCTTAAATTCAAGCCAGTGGAAGAGTCAAACACTGCAAACCAAAACCTATTTAATTTATTCAGCTGCACATCTGTGTGAAATATAGTCCAATTACAGGCATTAGGTTACTTTGCCATGGCTGCAGCCATTTGGCTTTTATTTCCAGCAGGCTCTAATTAAATTATCACAATGCAGGAGCAGACGAGTTTCCCTTATACGTGACTGCAATTAGAGACATGCAATCACAACATTTTTTAAAGTGACTCCAATCAATTGGTTACAGTAAAGAATACCATGTAATAGAACAGTGACTCCACCGTTAAGACTGAAAGACAGTTTCTATTTCAATAATCTAGTTCCCTTTTATTACGAGTTCTGCTCTTGGATAATTTATTTAAAGTTCATTATGTCTCTACAGCATATATCATTTGTCCTCAGCTTGGGCTGCAGAAGTCCCATTATGGCCAATTACTTAGTGTGATAAAATCTGCCACAGTACAAACCGTTCCTTAATTAGATTTAAGTTTTGTCTAAATTCTGTTTGTAATTCAGACAGCAAAATAATAAGGCCAACAGCAAAGACTTGCTGTCTCCTTTCTTTGGTCCCTGTGGTAACCTGTTAGGATAGGTGTAATTTTAGGACAGTTCAGAATGCAGATCCCTACTCATCTGCTTTTCCTGTAGTATTTTGTCCACACTTCACATTTCCATAATCGGGCTTGGGGGTAGCCTGGCCTGTGAGGGAGCCCTGTGACCCAACCCAAATCCAGCCCCATCAGATACCTCACTGTTAGCAAAGGTGCAGCTCCAAAAGCACCTGAGGACACGTGGCTGCCAGTAGAGACTGCAGTGGCTGAGTGCCACTGTTGTGGTCTTTGGCAATTGAAGGTATTTGCTTTACAGGTATTTGCTGCAGCAGCATGCTGGTAGGTGGAAAAAAAGCTGCTGACAAAACGATAGCCCACCGAAACAACAACGTCACGCGGGCAGGTGCACCTAGCCATATCTTTTAGCTCACTTAATAGCGGTGCACTGTAAACACCGCAGTGCACATGATCCCTGGTGCGTCCAGTGCCAGGCAGCATGCCACGACCTGCTACTGCAGGATGGAGCCTTGCTATCAACCTGGTTAACCGTTAGCTACACCAGAGGCTTCAAGTCTTTTTTTGGAACAATTGTATCGCTACATTGCTTCTTAACTGAATTAGAGCCATTGGATTTATCTAAACCATTCCCTGCATCATCCACAACCATGAGAAGAAGTTCAAAGCTCTTTCGTTGTTTAAAAACAAATGCCAGTGTTTGGCATGTATCTCCTCAAGCTCCAGCTTCAGTTTTCAGTGTTTCAAATAAGTTTGAAGCAAATGGTCTAGAGAAATTTGAATTCAAATCCAGCAACCTGTCCCTGTGAGATCTCACAAGTAAGTGAATGTAGAAGCTATATAATGAAAATACAGAGTGGAATAAGGAATAGAAGAGGTGATGCAGTAGGATCAATTTCAACATATCCAGTCCACAATAATTTCACAGTATCACAGTATCACAGTATCATAAGGTTGGAAAAGACCTTTGAGATCATCGAGTCCAACCTATGACCCAACACCTACACCTACTCCTACTTGTCAACTACACCATGTCACTAAGTGCCTCATCCAATCTCTCCTTAAACACCTCCAGGGACGGTGACTCCACCACCTCCCCGGGCAGCGCATTCCAATGGCCAATCACCCTCTCAGTAAAGAACTTCTTCCTAATGTCAATCCTAAACCTCCCCTGGAGAAGCTTGAGACTGTGTCCTCTTGTTCTGTCACCGGTCACCTGAGAGAAGAGACCAACCCCTGCCTGACTACAGCCTCCTTTTAGGTAGTTGTAGAGAGCCATAAGGTCTCCCCTGAGCCTCCTCTTCTCCAGGCTAAACAACCCCAGCTCCCTCAGTCGCTCCTCATAGGGCTTGTGCTCCAGCCCCTTCACCATCCTCATTGCTCTCCTCTGGACACACTCCAGCATCTCAACATCTTTCTTAAACTGAGGGGCCCAGAACTGGACACAGTACTTGAGGTGCGGCCTGACCGGTGCCCATTTGAGGATGGGCATCATACCGTAAGAAGTTTCATTCTTCTGGAAAAAATTACACTAGTGATTTATTAATTTTTTTTCCATCAAAACATTTAATCCACCTTAAAAGAAGGAGGCATTCACACAAATGCACTTACTGGGGGCGATGTTAGCAGTTATTTGCTATATGCTTTGGTGGCCCTGTATTTTCTGTTGCAGAGACTATGTACTCTCTGCTTCCCTTGAATCCTGCTTAAGCCCCATATTGTTTCTTACAAATGGCTGATTGGCAAAGTTGGATGAATTTATTTTGAAGTTTCAGAAAAATTCTAAGACTTGTTTCTAAGCAAAACACTACTTAAAAAATTTACAGGGATAGAAATTTACACAGCAGCTAATGACAAGCCTAAATATAACCTATTTCTTTGCAACATCAATCTTGTTAATGAACTGAAAGAATGAAATATTCTGCTATCAGTTGTTTCCAAGGAGCAGGAAGAAAAATGTTAACCAACTCCAGCATCAAAAATGATATGGAAACATTTCAACATCCACCCTGTTTTCTATTTAATTAACAAGGCTACAAAACAGCTTTTATTGAGCAGTTATGTTCTGGACATTTATCTCTATATTTTTGGTCAGTAGCATAACATGAGTATTTGTCCTGTTCTGCTTGACCTCTGTTGAGAGAAGAATCGAACTTTACATAACAGGGCATACACATCACACACTGTGAGGCTGGGAACCCCTTATATTACAGCTTCATTGTGCCTGTGCAGACCTTTCACTGAAAATACGTATTTTAAAATAAAATGATATCTATCTATATACAGATATGACAAAAGGCCTCTAGATCAGGATCAGTTCTCACCAAAGCAGCAAGACCCTTCCTGATTCAGTAATGGCACCTTAATAGTGACACTGTTGGGAAGTTGGAAGGAAAGACCTGGTTATTAGTTGTTTTTAGCAGCCTACGAGAAGGTCTTATCTGTCAACTAACAAACGTTTCTCTCTTCCTTGAGCACTAAGGAAAAACCATGAACACAATAATTGCAGCTTAGCTAACCCCATCACCTGTCAAGACACTGAATGTGATTTTCCCAACTGCACTGATGTGCAAGTCGGTCTGAAGACTTTGTACTTCCCTATAATGTACAACATCACCTTGCTGGTGGGCTTCCCAGGAAAAGTAATTGTGATTTGTGTTTACAGCTTCAAGATGGGGTTTTAGAAGAGCAGCACTATCATCATGCTGAAGCCGGCACTCACAGACCTGCTCTACCTAATGAACCTTCCCTTCCTGATACACTAATTTGCCCTTGGGGAACATTGGATGTTTGGCAAATACATGTACAAATTCAACCACTTTGTCTTCCACTTCAACTTGTACAGCAACATCCTTTTCCTAATCAGCTTCATTGCCTTCTGCCATGTGGTGATTGTCCACTCTATAAAGTTCTTCCACATCCAGAGGAAGTAGTGGACAGTGATGGTTCACACAGCTGCATGGATGATCTCACTGGAAACCATCAGCCCCATCAACTTCTTTATCTCCTTAAAAGCAGCACAAACCAGATCCTTATGCCCTGACATTACCAGCTCTGAAATGCCGGACGCAGTCAGGTGGTAACTGGCTGCTGACTGGCCTTGCCTTCTTCTTGCCCTTGCTGACAGTGACTCTGTGCTATACGCTTATTCTTTGCACCTTGGCTACTAGTCCCCACATACAGGCTTGCTACAAGCAAAAGGCTGTCCTCTTGGCGGTCTTCTACGTGTGCTTCCTCCTCTTCCACATCTTTCAGGTAGCTCAGCCTGTATTGTCTCTCAGCTGCTGGCTGCACTCAACACATGCGGCAACCTACTACCTTATGTCGTGATGGGAGGTAACTTCCAGCTGGCCATAGTCTCTCTTTCATGGTGCATGTGGAGCAGATATGTCCAGCTGCCTGGAAACAATTATGTGACTGAGTCAGAAATCACGTTAAAATTATGAAGGAATCCCAGAAAACCTGGGATGGCTTTGGTTTTGTAAGCTCCTGCAAAGGCAGGTGTGTTGATACGGTAGCAAGGATTGCACCTGGCTTCTCCCTCTCCCCACAATAAAGCACTTGTCAGAGAAGCTGTCTTGGGAGCAGGTTTGTATATAGGTCTCTCAGCAACCAAAGAAAGGGGAGTGAAAAGAAAAGATTGTAAGCCACCTCGAAGGTGGAAATTAAAACCACCTGACCAGATAGTTTCCAAAGATAACTTGGGAAGCGCAGGTTTCTCTTGCTCTGGGCTTTGTGGTTGATTACAAGAAACACAGATAGCTTAGTCTGGACATGAGAACAACTTCCATTGATTGTCATTGATGTAGTGCTTAGTTATTACAGCCTGAGTGAAACGCAGCATTGTCATGGTTGCCAAAATTACTGAAGTATATACTTAGAAAGTAGTTAGATAAATCTGATGTTTTCAGATGAGATGGACTTGATAAACTTCAGCATAGGGCACTGAGGAGCTGAATGGTGAAATCTCACAGCTGGCCTAGGGAAGGATGAGAGGAGTAGCAGAGGAGGACATACATAATGAATACAAGGAGTGAAAGAGAGAGAGATAGATGAAGGAAGGAAGGAAGGAAGGAAGGAAGGAAGGAAGGGAGGGAGGGAGGGAGGGAGGGAGGAATTAACAGTCATGTTAATGTCCATCTCAGAAAAATACTGAAACAATCAAATGATAAGTCTACAGAAGATCAATACAGGTGATCTATCAGTTATGTACAATTCCAGATCATTCTGATTTCCTACTACAACAAATTAACAGGCTCATACATGAAGATGTTGTATACCTTGAGTCCAGAAGGAGTTTTGACACTGTCTGAGATCATCCTACTGCGTGTAAGTTGAGGAAACAGTCTGGAGGAAACTATTTTTGCTAGTTACAGAGCTACCGAGTGGAGATATTAGTGATTTATTACCAGACTAGTGGGAGCAACTAGATGGGGATTTAACCAGGCTGTCCTGGGTTTGAGGATATTTAGCATTTTCATTAACAAGTTGGATGATGAAATAAAGTCTAGTTATTATATTTGCAGATGGCATGAAGCTGAGAGAACAAAATCACATTGACAAATTGCAACTATTAGACAGTGACAAGTGCAAAGTGCTAAGTTTAAGTAGAAATAATGAACCATAAAAATGCAAAAGGAGAAAAAATATTTAGATAGAAGTTTGACAGAGAGAAAGATCTGGTGTTACAGTGAATCACAGGCTGGACAGTAGCCAGACATTTCAGTGGTTTGGCTGGCAGTGTCTGCTGTGGCAAAAAAAAAGGGAGGTGCCATACTGGAGTGTATGAATAAGAATATAATGTGCAAGATTTGTGTAGCAGCCCTTATGCTATTTTCATCCTTGATACCCTTTCAGCTGGAGCACCATACTGCTCTTCAGGAAAGACATAGATGAGAGTAGCATGGCAAGAACCCTCAGAGGAACAACTACAGGGGAAGGAACCGGACGGAGAACCAAAGGGTCTTAAAACCCCTCAGGGGTGGTTATCAGGATGGACCTTCTCAGGACAGATGATGAAGCACTGGAAAGGACCAGAGGAGTCTCCACCAGTGGGAGTCCCTAGGAGCAGGCCAGCCAGGCACTGAGCAAGAGGGACACAAGCCTGCATGACCTCTGTGATTAGGTGTACATTGACAGCAACATTTGTGCTAGTGAAACAAGGAGTGCCCCAGAGCATCCCTGGTGCCAGAGCTTGTCCTGCTACACTGTCACCAGGTTGGGGATCCTCAGGCAGCTGCCTGGCAGCAGCCAATGTACTGCTGGCAAGGCCTGGACACCCACCACAGGTTAGCACTGTGCCCCGTGGGCAGCCTGCACACAGGCAGCACTGCGTGGGTACTGCACCTACATAGGACAAAAAATGACAGTGTCGTATTTTACTATGTTCTCGTGGATATTTACAACACTTTATTTGGTAAAGGCTCAGCCATCAGATACAACTTTTTGAAGCAGTGTCATGGGCCTTTTGACCTGTTTTCTGTTTTGTCCTCTTCTGTATTGTTGTCAAAGCCTAAACTTTACAGGTTGCCACTAGATGGTGATCGTTCATGGTCAAACTACCTGAATCCACATATGCATGTTTGATTCAAACCCACAAGTTACAAAAATATATAAGACAATTTACATGAAGTAAATATTTTCTGACCTAGATACATAACACCTCTGCTCTCCAACATGGGCAAAAAGTACAAACATACTGCATAATTTTCTTCCTCTTCCACATAGGTGAAAGCACCAGATGTGTCTACCACTTGCACATCTGAAGAAGTGGATTAAAAATTATCCTTTCTCCTCTCTCAGAGCACTTTTAATTCTTCTCAGAAGCTCTTCCTTCTCAAGCCCAAGCAGAGCTTATCACACATGAACAGAAGCTCTTAAAATACAACTACATATAGAGTATAAAATAGAGTGGATAAAGGTAAAATGTGTGAAATGGAAGTATTCAAGTCTTTCCATCTCTGACAGCAAGAGTGGCAGTTCCACAGTTTCAGTGACTTGGAGAAGGGCTACATTTTTGCCTCCTCTCCTCTCTTTCCTGAACATAGCTGGTTTTTGGTTCCCTTCTATCCCATCTCGCCAGCTCATTCACCACCTTTCTTCAGTTAGTTTGGGCTAAGTTAGCTGATTTTAAAGTGCTGAAGTGGATTAGGGAATACTTCTGGGAGCTGTGGTTTGTTGGTGGGGCAATAACCTCCTGGTGAAGGTCGGTCGCGTCTTCCATTAGCATGGCTGGATCTGGGAAGGACAAAAGGTCAACAGTAGCTCAGGCATTTTTAAAGAATTCAAGGGCTGCTCAGGTGTTCTGCAGGACTGAGAGATCATTATCTCATCTGACTCGTTCTTTTTGCTTACTGTGAAGCATGACATCTCGATAGCTTCTATTTTTAGCAGCTGTTAAGTTTACTGCTGAAACAAGGATAAGTGCTTCAATTGCAGTAAACAGGAGACACTTCCCAAGCTCTGTACACAGTATGGCAACACAGCTACATAAATTACTACACTATTGGAGGCTAATTCACAGCATAGCTATGCTCTAATAACCAGGCTTCTGTCAAAAGTCTGTAGAACGTTTGTCTGCAAAGATAGCCATGTCAACTCAAGTACCTACCAGCAAGCTGCACTCGACCTGGGACCAAGACCATAACTTTGCAAGGCAAATGGGGCTCACATCTTTCAGGAGGATTCAACTCTGATGGCACTGAAGAGGAAATTTTGAAATTGCATTGAAAGAAGTGTGACCAGCAGGTCAGGGAAGGTGATTCTGCCCCTCTACTCTACTCTTGTGACACCCCATTTGGAGTACTGGGTTCAATTCTGGAGTCCTCAGCATAGGGAGGACATGGATCTGTTAGAGCAAGTCCAGAGGAGGGACATGAAGATGATCAGAGGGCTGGAGCACCTCCTATACAAGGACAGGCAAAGCGAGTTGGTGCTGTTCATCCTGGAGAAGAGAAGGCTGCATGGAGGTCTTATAGCAGCCTTCTAGTACTGAAAGGGGTCTACTGGAAAGCTGGGAGGGGTGCTGTATTAGGGAGGGCAGTGGTAGGATGAGGGGTAATAGTTTTAAGCTGAAAGAGGGGAGATTTATGTTAAATATTAGGAAGAAATGTTTTCCTGTGAGCGTGATGAGGCCCTGGAAGAGATTGCCCAGGGAAGTTGTGGATGCTGGATCCCTGGAGGTGTTCAAAACCAGGTTGAATAAGGCTTTAAGCAACCTAATCTAGTGGAAGATGTCCCCGCCCATGGCAGAGGGCTCAGAGCTGGATAATCTTTAAAGTTGCTTCAAAACCAAACCATTCTATGATTCTATGATGAATTGTCAACTGCTTTTGTAGACATGTCAAATCTTATCTCTAATCCAGCTGCGTCTATCTGCCTTTCAAGCGATTCTATGTCATACTGAGCACCTAAGAAGAGAGTGTGAAGCAGGGTGCATGTAGGATCAAAATGAATAGCATGATAAACAGCTAGTAGAGAGAAAATCTAATACAGCTTGAGAAAATTCTGCTTTAGTTTGGTCTGTGTTGGATATTGATGTGAGACAAGGCTGCAGTTTCACCCTGATGTAATAGTGTGCACCGTCAGGATGATGCTGCATTAGCTGTACAGTATAAGTGTATGGTAGTGATCCACCACATGAAAAGGAGTGTAGCGCCAGGCTCTCCACTGAGTGATTTAGACCTCAGGTAAATATTGTCATTTTGCTAATAAGGCTAAGCTAGAAAAGTAAATGTTGAATGACTGCTTCCATCTGTCAATATTTTGTACTCTGAAAATGCAGGTTGATTGAACCTAAACTTTAAAGCAGCAAGGAACAAACAAACACATCGCTATCCAACTCCTACCAGCTCCAAACTGTATTTGCCTTTCCCTGCCAGCAGAAAAGATGTAAAGGAAATACTTCACGCGTTCTCTTCACGGCTCCTTTATATTTCGTGACAGTAGGGACATTCAGCGGTTCCAGCTGATGCCATTTCAATGTAAAGGACACACAATTAAGTCTAGGAGGGCAAAGATGTTTACCCTAAAGAAAGTGTATTTCAAGGCCTGTTTTCTAAATAGCAACTGGAAAAGGGCGGCACTTTTGACTAAGGTGTCTTGCTGTCTTGGTACCTGAATCTACCGGGTGCTGTGGCGGAGATCAGAGCAAGTCAGACACCTTCTAAAGCAGGAGAAAAAAGTATGTTCCTGCTTTTAGTCTGAGCTGGACTCGGGGCTCAGAAGGAGGAAAAGTAAAGTTGGTAAACACTAGCTGAGTGCCTTTCCAAATTAAAATTTAAAGCTCAAACATTGTTTTTTTTAAAACACATGCAGGGAACATGATTTCTTGGGGCTGCTTCAGGCAAGTGTAACGCAGAGGATGCTCGATCCATCACTGTTAGAACTTAAAAGGTATCTAAATTAAAAGATATTCTATCTTCTAAGATGTCTCCTTGGTTTGTTTGCTCAAAACAGCATTTGATATCACTGAATTCTAAACCGAAATAGAGGTGGATGCCTGGAAGGTGTAGTACTAGTGTTGCTCTCCACTCTCACAAAGAAAACAAAGTTCTGAGCTTCTGGTTTGTTTGGTTTTTTTTAAAGGGAAAGATGTGTTTTTCAAAATTACTTTATGGATTTCCTTTTACTTTGTGAAAGAGTGAAAGAAGATTAGGTGAAGAAGAAAGAAATACAGCTTTGTGCATCTGGCAGAATCTGTATTTTGTCGGTGGACCTGTGACAAGGAGGTGTTTTGGTATTACTGCAAGAGCACCAGGTGATAGTCTCACATCTCTCCTTCAGCTTTGAAGGACTTTCATGGTGCCGGCCACTGTGCAAAGTGATGGCCTGGCCCTGCAGCTGACAGGGCTTGAAAACAGCTTCTGGGATACCTCAAAGGGCATCCAAGGTAAAGCCTCCTGCTCTGCTCTTGTTACGGATGTGTTAAGCTGAGTAAAAAGGAGGTGACTTGGCACAAAGAGGGAAAGCATTATAGCTGGATTTATTTCCAGTCCAAAATGATCCCAAAGGGACAATTTTCCACTGAGTGAGCCAGGCTGGCCCAATCACTTCTGGCCTCAGCAATAATGAAGAAGACCTAGCAGACAGCGGCAAACAAATGCACCGTGCAACAATTTCAAGCAATAAATCTTTTTGTAAATTCCCTTTTGCCTTTACTTCATGATGCTTTTTGTCAATGGGAAGTTATCTTAACAGACAAGGCAGCAGCACCTGCCTACAGGAGTTTCCTCACATTTACCTTTCTGCTAGTAAACCGCTCCGAGATATTTATATATTGCTCCTTTTTCACAGGTGTTGAAACTAAGGCACAGTGGAGTTCAGTGACTTGCCTCCAGTCACAAAGCAAATTAGCAGCCAGGCAGGGAAGAGATCAGTTTCCAGCCCAGAGCTTTTACAAAGAGCATTTTAGGCTTAGGGTAAGATTTTCAAGGGAATCTTCATTGCTCAGTTGTGGCACTTCAATAATAGAAGCTGAGTTAGAGCAGTGCCTGCGCTACTCAGGCCCTGGTTTGTCCCCAACGTCATACTCTGCATCTGTGGAAGAAGCAGCTCTGTTTTCCTTCACAGAAGGTTGTGGGGGACCAGATCTTTATCGCCAAAGTTGTTTGGCTACCGCTGCCCATGATCTCAGCCAAGGGCCAGTAATTAACTGTTTTCATCCCATTTACAGGTTTGTATCAAGTATTTGTTAATTTGAAGGTTAACAGGAAATATTAGCAGCACATCGGGAAACCTTTCAGGCTGAAATGTGTGTGTCACACTGCAGCTCAGGAAGTTGTTCTATCTGGGATGCAAATGTTAGAGACAGGTTTCATAACCAGACAGCTGCCCTCACCCAAGGGGCAAGGTACCACTGCTCACCACGATGCTGGGAAAGCACGTGGGTTGAGCTACCACGTGTCACAGCTGGGGCCAAGCCCCTTCCCAGCACACTGCAGTGCAGATCCAGTAGCCTGTGCTCTGCCTTCAGATATGGATGTCATCACTTTCTTCTACTGGCAGATGGGAAGATGCAGATTTTTCTTACATCTAAATTTCCATCCTCATTCCTATTCAGCATGATTAATATAGCCAAACTCCCTTATCAGAGCTAAATAATTGGCCAAAACACCAGTGAGAATCTAAATCCTCCACCAGAACAAAATCCTAGCAAACATAGCCCCCATCCTTTTTCCACGAGTGCAAATCTGAATCTCACCGAGAGAGGGGAAAGGACTGGAATGGAGCCTGGTGTTTGCTGGAAACACCATGAAGGTCAGTCCTGCAGTAATTCCAGGCTGTGCCCAAAGGTATCTGTACTCCCGCAGCTCAACTCTACAAGTGTTGCAACAATTCAAATTCCCACTAGAGGGTGGACAAAACTCTTCCAGTGAAAGGATCACTCTGGAAAAGCGTAAGTATGTGGAAAAACATTGTCTGATTTGGAAAAGAAGGTCTATGCTGGAGAAGCTGCATAGAGTAGAAAAAAAGAAAAAAATTATGTTCATACCATCTATGGTATGAAGGTGGGAGCATTGATCCAAATTTCTATAAAAAACCCACAATCTCTAGTTTACACTTTTAAATCAAATACAGCTAGATTGGCTATGTAGTTATAAACATGTAAATCATAAATCAAATACAGCCAATCTTGCCCCTATGGACGTTACCTTACAAACAGTGGTAGGAACCAATTAAGTGTATCAAACAGTTAGGAAGGATAAATATGGGTGATTAGAGTTTATCTACTTCAGGGCAACAGTGAATTCACCCCCTCCTGATGGCCAGGCCAGAAACATCAAACTATGGATTTCTCTCTGTGTTTTACTATTGACCACTCTACTACTGCAGGAAATAATGGTTTGCATTTTCTCTTCACACTTTTCTCCACTGCCAAAATGCAAACAGGATTCTCTGAACCTTGTTGCAGGAGTGGAAAGTGTGGCTGTAGGCGTCAAGATGTCTTCCTCTTCTTGCTCTCCTTGAAAGAGTAGATCCTTCTGCACGTGAGTCTGGTTGTTTCAATGAGAACCGTGTACTGCAGATAAGGGCACTGGGAAAAATTCTTCTCACCACATATCCTACTTGGGAAAAAAAATTCTCACCACATATCCAACTTTTCCAGAGGAAACTTTCATGCTGATTCAGCAAGCACAATGATAGGGAAGCCAAAGCAACTCAGAGTTTATTTTCTGATTTAGTCTCACATCTACAAAGGTGTCATAAGATCCAGAAGCACCACCTATGCAAGTTAAATGCCATTTTTGAATGCTAAGCAAGGGTTTAATATGATCTCCTTAAATGTAGGTTGTTTATACCGACAACGGTAAGAACCAAGGAAGGCCCATCAAAGAAGCAAAGCTCTCAGAGGTGTTCCTGCATCCTCAGTGCCTCCCACAGCTAGGATAATTAGAGACTGAATTAACTGTACTTTAGACGACAGGCATGGTAATGTTTGCTACAGCAACAGCTGTGCTCTCCTGTCTCCCTCTAAATAGATGTGGGTTTTTGAAGGGCACATTGCCCCTCTATTCTGCATGGGTCCACTTGCTGGTCCCATATAATCTTGTAGGTGGCAGTGACTCCCTCTGCAGTCAAGTAAGTTGATGAAAATGTGTGAGATGTGACACTACAGGTGGTGCTCTCTGCAGTTGTCAGATCAAAGGCTAAATGGGATATGTGCCCAGAGAGGGATTATATTTGTGGCCCTAGTGAGCCAAAGGGAGGAGCTCTTCAGGCAGCCACACGTGTTTTCACTGCATTAAAGGCACACAAGAATGCATAGCAAAGACATACTCACAGGACAATATTAGAAGCGAAAGAATAAGCATTAATCATGAAATACAGCCATGTCAAATGAGGTTAAATCATACATTATCAGACTTGTACTGTGAGGTGTGAATGTTAGCTCTGCTGGATGCCAGCATGAGCTTAGGAGAGAGGTATCTGGAAACTGGCACAAGGCTGCACTTGGTGTTTACCAGATTTCTCTACCCTGTGGTTATCAATACCTTTACCACTTGTTCTCACTGTGATAATTGGGATAACTACTGGAAGTGGTATAGATCACATGCAAAAATATTTTGTCTTCATCACTCTGAAGAAATGGTAATATTTTATTGAAGAAAGACTTGTTGTTATACGTAAGTCTGTTATAGCAGGTGAAAACCAGAAAAACTCTCTTGTAGGGAGTCAAAAAACTGGATTTGGTAAGAAGCAGATGGATCTCAGCAGCTGTGCTCTTTCACCAAGTAGTTGCCTCAAGGGAGCAGTCGATGCTACATTTTGTACAAAATTTCCTTTTCTTACATGAACTAAAAACATTGAAATACACAGAGATGACCTTTATTCTCAGACTCTTACATATTCACTTTTGAGGCCATTAGAGAAATTCAAGGCTGTTCCATCACTTTAATAAAGCCTAGCCTATGCACTTGGTTTCATCTGTACAATAAGTCCTCCTTGTTTCTGTCTTTCTGCGGTCTGTGAAATACATCATCTCATCAACACATGTTTTGACCCTCAGCCTTTTTTCTCCCAGGCAGACAATGGAGACTTTTGTACTAGTGCTCCTATGTTGCGAGCTAGAGATGCTGGAGGCTGAAATGCCACACTCAGCAGCTTCCCAACCAGGTCTTCAAAGAAAGAGCAAACTATGTCAATGCTGAACCCCTCTTTCTATTGTTTGCGCAGCACTCTCTGGTAGACATCTATTGTCCTCCACCCTGGTATGCAGAGGCAACACAATACTTTACTGCCACTTAGAAAAGAGTTCAGCAATTTACTTTGCTGTCCAGAAAGCTTCAGATCAATCCATTGCTGCCATGTTAGTGCTGCGGATTATCTGTGTACACTCAACACTGAGGGAGAGAATTGGAAAAAATTGCCCTGCTCAAGATAAGAGACATCCACTCACTTCTTGAACTAGGGCTGAATGTACCTAGTTTATTTGGAAAGAAATCAGACATGTTGATTTCACAGAATCACAGAATCATGATTTGAGTTAATAAAAAAATTTCTGACAGAATGGTTTCTCCTGCAAACTGATGAACCAATAGAATCAAAATGTTTCATGTGAATGTCTTGAATCTATTAAATATATTGATAGAAACCAGGTAGACAGCCACCAGGCTAGCTACCAAGCTACCCAAGCAGTCCAAGACAGAGAATGGGGAAGTCAGCAACAGTGGGATGGAGAGGGCTGCTGCGTTGTCCATTGGGATGGTCAGCTCCTTTCTTGGGATTGGGCAGGTTCCTATCTGAAATGGTCAGTGAAGGGGGTAAACGGAAACTTGATATTTTGCTTCTTTTCCTAGATTTTGCAGAAAAGACACTGTCTGGGCCAGCCAAGGGACAGCATGTCCATGAGGAGTTTCCTTCTACCCTCCCTCCGCCACGAGCAGAACCACTTTGAATTGGCACAAGGGTTTTCAGGAGAGAAAAGCATCTTGCTGGGCACAAAGACGCCTCAGAGAAGTGAGGTGTCTGTGCTTGGCTTGTTGCAGGGACTGTGCCATGAAAGGTGTTGGATTAGATACTGGTGTAGATTAACTTCATTCCAAAGCCAATGACAAAGACAATGACAATGTACCCGTTTACACCTCTGTAAAATATGATGTGCAAAATCTGATGCAAAAGCCTGGTTAGCGATTCCTTCCTCAGGTTCCAGTAGACCATCAATTATGCCAATTACGCAGGACATTTGTACATTGGCAAAAGGCAGAGTGGTGCATTTTAGGTAGGCTAAAAATGCCCTGACCCCAAACAGCCTGAACGTGCAGGGCACTGTATTTTTTATATCCTTTAACACATTGTGTCATTTAATTTTATCACCAGCTATTAAACAGTTCTCTTCTGAAAAATAAAAAGCCAGGGTCAAGCGCATAGGGCTTCTGCTAATTGTCTTTTCTTGAGAAGTGTAATCTTGTGTCCCATAGTGACGTGATTTCTTTCCTGTTTCCCTACTACTCCAAACTTTAATAGATACTATCACAGCATTCAGAACAGGCAATGCCAGCTCTAAGAGCAATGACAAAAATACACTACATCATTATTCTGTACCACTGGGTTTACAGAGCATTTGCTTGTGAAGGTGGCTACGTTAACTGCTTTCTCATAACTCTCTGCTTGGGTAGAGAGGGTGAAATGCATATCCTCATCTCTTGCTTTATTAGGTATTTAGCTTTGAAGATAATGCTCCAGCAGAAGCCAGTTCTACCGCAGATGACGGCAAAATGTTACTTTGTGCATTACGTGACTGATTTTCCAGTGTGTCATGATTTTTGCATTTGGACTATATAAATCAACTCAGTAGGTCCAGTGTTCTGTCTTCAAAAATGACAAAGTGCTGGTGTTTTAGCTGAAACTTGTCCCCCGGTGGATACAAATATGATATATCAGCTCATAGCAGAGATCCCTAGCTGATCCAAGTTCTGAGTAAGCCTGATGCTGTGTTAGTTCGAGTCCAGCAAAGCTCGAAGTAAGAAGTTCTGATCAAAGCCCAGGAGTGGCTCTGGAGCTCTTGGTGAAGGCTATCGTAGAATCATAGAATCATGGAATCATAGAATCACTAGGTTGGAAGAGACATCTGAGATCACCGAGTCCAACTGTGCCTGTGTCCCTACTAAACCGTGTCCCTAAGAAACTCATCCACCCATTTTTTAAACACCTCCAGGGATGGTGACTCCACCACCACCCTGGGCACAGAAAGCATAGGTAGCATAGAAAGGCAAAGCAAGAGAGAACCCCTGCAGAGAAGAGCACCTTCCTTTTGTAAATTTGATTTAGATGAGGGAAAACATTAGATTTTTTAAAAAAAGGAAAATATGAATCCCACAAGTTCAGTTTGTATGAATTTTCTCTTTGAAGGCTATTTCAACAGTCCAAGTCTCTACCCACTCTGAATAGCCGGAGAGTAATTTAATTGTCTGATGATAATAATACTTAGTGTTTAAGCATCATTAAAAGAGCACAAGACTCTTTCAAACGCAGGGGAGCTGCATGACTCTTGAGGTGAGGCCGGCAGGGCAGCTTGGGCAAGCCAGGGGCCAAGAGGGAGCCATCTTCAGTCTCCCATGCTGGTAGAGAGGTTTCTCTTCCAGAAGGAATGGAAGAGCCTGGGATAAGAAGCCTGAACACCTTCCTGTTTGCACAGCTCTCTACCTGAAAGCGAGGGAGGTTGCTCTGAAAAATACAAGACCTTTGACTTTGTAGTCAAGTGATGATTTGCAGGACATTTCCTTGTGGGTCTCTAGTTCTGACTATTTTGTTGTTGTGGTCAAGCGACCTCCTCTTTTTGCTTATTGCTTTATGATAGTAAAATTCTACCAGATACTTACCTTACCTTATCAGAAACAAGCACTAGTAATGCAAACATCTAATTTACCAGTTTATAACTTCAGTGGTTGTGCGAAGAAAAGAATTAAGTTATAAACTTGGGATGGAAATGATGCTTTCAAAATATGAAGTGTATTCTACATGGCTGAGCTTCCTTCCCTGTCTTTCTTGTGCTCCCCTTGGCATTGTCCTGCTGGAAAAGGCTCATTTCCAAAGCGCTGGAGCGATTTTATCAGGTGAGAGCCAGACCCAGAGGGAGACCAGTGCAGTAATGAAGCAAACCAAGCTTCCTTCTGCCAAGAACCAGGCATTAGCTAAGGTCTCATGTTATCTGAGGGAATGGTATCTGGCTAATAGAAAGGCTCACCTTTCACTGTGTGTATTAAATTTGTGAGTAGAGGGCTGTGACAGTACAAGCCACGTTCTGAAGATACAGCTTTATTAAAGAGGCCCAAGTTAAAGGGCAGACTTCATGTGCCATAGCACCCTGCAAACACACTACAAGAGCAATGGCACCACAACAGAATATATCCTCAATTACTCCAAGTTTGCTTGTACGCTGGAGGCCACATGAACAACACTCTTTGCTGAATCCTGCACTGACACATTACTGGAAGCTAAGGATGTACATCTCATCTCACAAGAGTTTTGAGACTGCTTCATCTTGGAACTGAAAATATCAAAATAACAAGGCAGCAAATTGGTCCTTTCTGTTTTCAGATCTAAGCTGGGTCATTTTCAGGAAATGCCCCATTACCTAAAACAATTACAACTGTTGTCACATCTCCAGTGAGTTTATTTTGGCTTTTAGTGTCTGGTGGGAAAACTTTAACTAGTACAGCTGCTGTGTTTAAAGCCACTTCATAGCTGGGTGCTGCTGTGGTGTTTTTTATTCACTGGTTTATCGTCTTGCCGGTACTATACCAAGGTACTGAAGCACATACTGGCTTTGAGCAGGCAAATTATCCCATTGTCTTTCCTCTTTCCACTCCCCATGGGGCAACTTGCCTTCTGAAAGTTCAGCACTCATCTGTAGTAGATTTGTATCTTCTATGCCTTGTAGTTGTTGAACACCAATTCACTTCAAGGATTAATATTAGTCATAAAATAGTGCCTCAGATCCATAAAGGCTATTTTCGGAACTGTATCGAACTACTTCTGCTCAGCTGATGTGGCAGCAGCATTGCTTATATTCCAGATTATATATGCAGTTTTCCTAAGGTAAAATATTCCTTTCCAGAAGTTTTCATTAAAAGTCTCTATTACCTACATAATTGGATGGCAGCATTTAACTGTGATTAATTTAGAGTTACTGTGCATTTCAGGATTAACAAAACGTTGCCCTTACTAGTTTGTCCCAGGGGAGAAATATGAAGGGAGAACCAGAGCTGATTTCCCCATGTGATGAAGATGCGCAGTATCATTCTCAACAGAACTGAGCATTTCCCGATGGTGGTCTGATATCAACTGTAATTAGATATTCAATCACACACAGGGTAAGATCAGCCAAACAAATGTATGTCTGTTAAGGGAAATAGCCCATGGAAAGATTATATGTTTGCTGAACCAAAAGTAAAGCATATAATGAAGGCTCTTAACACTCTGCAGCCTAGCTCTTGCCCAACAAGCTGCCTGTTTTCCTGCATCATGATTAATCAGAGCTATCCTTGCCATTTCTACTGCACTGTGCTGGGTGCTGTCATATCCAAAGGTCTGACTTCAGAAGGAGTCTTTCACTTGTGCCTGTGAACTTTAGATCAGGTTTTATGAGATGAGAACAGCTGCTACACTGGAGGAACAATTTGTGGATGCTTATGGCTATGAGTCCTATTTAGTCAAGTTCAGTGGTGATTCTGAGACACACAAAGAACCCTGCTGCAACATCTTCCTCCCCAACGCCCACAAAAGCTAACAGCCAGACCCATTCAGAGGAAAGAGACTTTGTTTGCAACCAGTCACGTGTGATTTGACAGAACAATGCAAAACAAAAGCATTGGAATTTGTTTTCCACTTCCGTATTTTAGACAGATTGTGTGTTCCAAGTGTGGGAACTCACCTGTCATCCTGTGTATCCTGTTCACCCTGCTATCCCAGAAGGAAAAATACAGTGCAAAAAGACGATCATATTTACATCGTGCACTCTGTGATAGCTGACCCAGCCTGCAGTATAAAGTTTTAAGAGGAAGTATTTAATTAATAATCCTGCCATCAAATCATTCTAGTTTCCTTTCTATACAGAGTAAGAACAAAATTTATATACACACATGAACTCTGTAGGTTTTCTAACAGTTGTTTCAGGAAAGGTGCAAATAATTACTCTTTTGCTGTTGTATTACTGATCTTTGCAATACTTTTCAATACTCAGCACATTATGGAACGTGACAGCCCATCTGAATATCAGAACTGGGGTTGCTTATTCTGGAGAAAAGGAGGCTGAGGGGATACCTTATTGCTCTCTAGAAATACCTAAAAGGGGGTTGTAGCAAGGTGGGTGCTGATCTCTTCTCCCAAGTAACTAGTGATTGGATGAGAGGAAATGGCCTCAAGTCCCACCAGGGGAGGTTTGATTGGATATTTCTTCACCAAATGTGTTGTTAAGAATTGAAACAGGCTGCTCAGGGAATTGGTTGAGTCATCATCCCTGGAGGTATTTAAAAGGTGTGCAGCTGTGGTGCGTAGGGACATGATTCAGTGATGGACTTGGCAGTGTTAGGTTAAGGGATGGACTCGACGATATTAAAGGTCTTTTCCAACCTGAATGATTCTGTGATTCTGTGACCAATGCAGCCTGCCTGGGAGACTATTGAAAAGAGAGATGATTGCTGTCTCCCAGGGGGAGCATTACTGGAGACTGGATTCACCCTGAGGGTGGCTGGTTGCTGACAGTGGTGAAACACCACTCCATAGCAGGAAATCATGTGCAACCTGGCTGTATCATGAGCCAGCCCACCTCTGCTGTTCTGCTCTTGCCCCGATCACTCCCCCCATCACTGCTTCCTGTAAATCCTGGAACCTGCACACCCACTAAGTGAGCCTAGCCCCTCACTAAAGTGCCAGAAAACTAACCTAAGGATAAGAAAAATGGTTTGTTTTCAGTCAGCTCACTTATTCAACACGTCCCACGATTGCCTAACCACTGGGACTGTTGAAAATGTGGTTTAGGATGAGAGGAGGGAGGTAGTGCTGCCAACTCTTTTGATAGCAGCCTGCAATGAGAGTCACTTAAGCCAACTGAAACTACAGGGTATTTTTATTTCCCTTCAATGCTTCTAGGATTGAACAGGGTGAACATAGCCTTAAAGCACAAAAAGGCCATGTTTTGGTAAGGATTGCATGGGTCAATCTATGGGTAGTCATAAAAGGTCCATGGACATGAGGAGAAGAAACTGCTGGTAAAGAGAAAAGTCACACAGATCAAAAAGTTGTCAGGCACACTGCAAATCAGCCTTTATTCTTAGAGATCCTACATGATGCCAGGAAAGCAATTTAAATCGGATATTTGCAAGTGGTCCTTATTAGTTTATCCATAATTTCCCAAGTTCCTGTCAAGAGCCCCTGAGCCACTTGCATGGCTGCAGTCGAAGGCATTGTTCCCAAAGGGGGTGTGTGTGTGCAATAAGGAGTTACCAAAATCCTGGTGAAGGGTATAGGGAAGCCAGTGGGAGGCAGAAGCCACATGTTCTCTACAGATGATGATGAGACAAGATTTGGGTAAGCCAAGGAGCATAGCTCAGTGTCCATGCAGAGTAACTCTGCATGATTGACCTTCTATTAGTCACCCTCTCTTGAAATTGGTCTGAAATTCAGTGTTTTATTTTCTTGTCCCATCCAGAGTCAGATAATCAGAGGTGACCCCAGTGCCTGCTCAAGACCCCAGTGCCCCAGGTCCCTGGCAGTTCTGGGCAACAGTGCCAGGAAAGCCCATTTCTGTTTCACATCAGGCAGTGCCACTGCCAAGGAAGGGCAGCCACTGCTGCACAGGTTTTCTATTACTCAGGGGTATAATGGATTAAGTAGTGGATGCATTAAATGATCCCTAACTATAATTATCTCCCTCTGTGCTTATAACACTACAGCCTCATACAAATGGTTTCTAATGACACATGCAGTGTCTAGGAACAGGGTAATAGCTATTTAAACTGTTGCTGATCCCTGAGCTGGTACACGACGGTGTATTTTTCAATTATTGAGAAACTTCGGACATTTTTAAAAAGTGCTCTGG
This sequence comes from Neomorphus geoffroyi, assembly GCA_033558235.1. Classification (NCBI taxonomy): domain Eukaryota; kingdom Metazoa; phylum Chordata; class Aves; order Cuculiformes; family Neomorphidae; genus Neomorphus; species Neomorphus geoffroyi. The sequence continues at coordinate 18,666,377 of JAUMJM010000005.1, forward strand.
GCACTGACCTGGAGAAAAGCTTGGTCAGATGAGAGCAGAGATGATGCCCTTTCCCTAATGGTAACAGATAGATAATATTCCAGTTGTCAGACATTACTGCTGCCCCAGTCTTGATTGTTCCTGTTACCACTTTTTCCCTGCAATAGGATTAGCAAAACAGATAGCCTTCTCCCATCTCATGCCTATAGTAACAGGCCCTCAAAGAGAGTCAAGATAGCCTTCTGAAAAATATTCTTATCTCTGTGGTTCTCAGTAACTACACTACTACATATAACGTTCAGAAATGAGAGCTTGCTCATTCAATACCAGATCATAAGCCTCATCAGAAAGTAGGACCTATAAATGTACCAAGGTCAAAAGGCTGCTGGCCACACAGGGTAGCTGAGGTGTCTTTGCATGGACCAGTTTGCAAGCTCAGGTTTAGAAGCCTGCAGTTGCAAAATTCAAGATATTATGACGTTTTTCTTTCTAAATAATAATCTCTTTTGATCTTGTTCCTCTAGCTAAAGGATGATAATGAGGTTTTTATTCAAGAAGAGTCTTTTTGTTCAAGAAGCATGGAAAATTGCAGCTCTTGTGAATAATGAAGCCTGAAAACAAAGACTCAAAAGAAAACAAGTTTGCAACTTCAGCTACCTCAGTAGTAACCAGCCAACACTAGTTATAGGTATTTTAGTCACAAAACCAAGCAGAAAGTATGACACTGTTCCTGAAAAGCACATCATGCCAAAATAAACCTTCATTTCTTACATGAGATTAAATTGTACTTTGTTAGAAATTTGTTTTTATGTACACAGTATGTCATAACATTTTCCACCTGACCTTGAAACAGCAAGGTGCCTTATTCACTTTGGTGATCAGGTTTCACTTCACAGGGAATAGAGAATAAATTTAATTATTTCTTTTATAGACACATGCACGCACACATACCCACTAATTTAAATGTTATCCGCAGTTACTTGAATACTACAGGTCTACCTCATCATGCAAAACTGCTGCCAACAAAGCACGATCTGCCCTCTGAAGGTAAGACAGCATAAATGACATAGAGCAAAAGAGATCTCAGTCTGTGAGCTGATACCTGAGCCAATATTGAGATTTTCTACCAGTCTCCTAATTTATGGCCACATGGAAACTCAGTCTGCCAGAAAGTGAATGGATATGGCTGCAAAGCCATACCGAAACCTGCTTCACTGTAAGGAAGACATAAATACATTTAATTTATAGTGCTCTTTGCTCAAAGCAACGTCAAAGGGAGAAGCAGAATTCCAAGTTTTCAGGTAAGCAATGTTGCTCCATTTTCAGTTCGAGGGTTCAAGATTGCAGTGAAAACTAACCAGCAGTGCAAGAAAACTAAACTGGGGATTAATCGAATATTCTAGAAAATTTTGTCCAACTTTGCTTGAAATATACCAGTGGGAGGCATAAAGTTGGGTAACTAATGCACTTTTTACTGCAAAACAACAACTCCAAAGCTAACATTTGTGGTAAAAACATTAGCATCTTAACTAAATTTTGGGGAGATTGTTCAGCTCTGTCTCTGAAGTGCTCCTGAGTAAAAAAGGGATGCTTATCTTTCTGACTGGTTATGGTCAAATAATTCCTGTTTTGTCTCAGATTTAATGACTGGCTTTTTGTTATGTTCTACCAGTCATTTGGATAATGAAGAAACATCCATACAGGTAACATGCTAAATGTTGTTAAATGAACCACATCAAAAACTAATTCTATCCACAGGATTTCCAGGATTTTTTTTAGTGCAGTGTCTTCATTGTGAATATTTAATGTTACACAGATTTAGTTTAAAGACTATGTTTCTAGGACAAGAGACAGTGATTTGGGCTTGATAGTACCCTGTCTAGCACTTTATGAAGTCACTTAAAAACATTTTCTCAGATGGAATAGGTTAGGATCTGGAAGAGTGGTGCTCACCAGAGATGCTGAAGGCAGAGAGTGGCATGCCTCTTACCTCACTTGAGATATCCAAGTCTGAACTAGTCACCTCGGGCTGCCTTTGTCATCAATAGAAAAAAGTAGGTATGCCAGAAGAGTAAATAGTTTATCTAAGAAACCTCACTTGTAGGAAGGTATGGTATGTCCTGGAGGAACCTACATGTATCTCTTGATGATAAAGGCAGAGCTTAGAATGACTGGCTCCGCTTCAAGCACCTAACTTTCTGATATCTGAAGTTAGATGAGATGTTTTTCATCCTCAAGTACGATTCTTTTAGGTTAAAACACTACCAGGAAATGTTGCGTCTTGAACTCACTGTGGAAGGATCCAAACTGGCTGTTGCAGATGAGAAAACATATCAGAGACAAGACTAGCTGAAATTCACACAGAACGGTAAGCAAGATCATGCCTTCACTCAACATTTGTGCTTTTTATCTTCCCTCTGCACTTTGAGAAATAGTGTTTAATAATTTAAATCAATTTGATGTCACTATGAATCTTTTTTTTTTTCTAAAAAAAATGCATTTATACTAGGTTTATACTCCGATGAGTCCAAGAGAATATTCAGGGAACAAGCCATGATTATCAAGTTATGGGAGCATCAGGCCCTGAGATCTATACCTGAACCTAACATTTTTGGTTTTCGTGAAACAAGATCAGCATCTCTGGTTTCATGAGCACAAAATGTTGATTAGCTCAGATTAATGATGATAAGATACAGGTAAAGTTCTGTCTTCTGAAAGACTAAGACTAATCCGCAGTTTTGCAAAATCTAAGCCCGATCTCTCTCTAGCTCTACAAATGTGTTCTTCTTGCTTCCAAAGATTTGAAGACAGGCAGGAACTGTCTTTTTTGACTTAGGATGTTAAATAAAATAAGAATAAAATTAATCATTATAAAAATTAAACGTAAAGGAGAAAGAAGGGTAAAATTAAACAGTTGAGTGGGGTTATCTAGGTCAGAGATCTGTGTGTTAACAAATCTTCATTCACTCCCTCTTCTATGACTTGTCAAACATACAACAATTTGTCCAGCAAAAAAAGATTTAACTGAATGCGTTTGTCCCAAGAAATCAATTAAAACTAAACATCTGATTTTTGTAAAGCTTGAAGATTTCTGCAAACATGGCATCTGAAGACACTGGCAATTTTACTGTTCTGCCAGGCCACGTAGACCCGTTGACAAGCTGCCTGGATGAAGATTTCTTACAGGTGAAATTATATCTCTCCATCTTTTACGGCCTAATCTTCCTGGTGTGCTTCCCAGGGAACATCGTGACAATTTTTGTTTACTTTGCCAAGATGAGGCCCTGGAAAAGCAGCACCATCATTATGTTAAACCTGGCTGTCACTGACCTATTATATGTAGCTACGCTTCCTTTCTTTATACACTACTCTGCAAATGGAAATAACTGGATTTTTGGAGACTTCATGTGCAAGTTTATTCACTTTTCTTTCTACTTCAATATGTACAGTGGTATTATCTTTCTTAGCTACTTCAGCCTCTTCCGCTTTTTTGCAGTTGTTCATCCAATTAAATCTTTATTTATTCAAAAGCGGAGATGGGCAGTTGTGACTTCTGTAGTTGTTTGGATGATTTCCCTGGCAGCCATCAGCCCCTTGGGCATCTTGATTGCCACGAGGAGTACACAGAACAGGACGATCTGTCCGGACTTGGCTGCTGCTGAGGACCTTGACACTAGTCGGTGGTATAACTGGCTGTTGACGACGTTTGCCTTCTTCTTGCCTTTGCTGATGGTGACTGTGTGCTACGTGCTCATCATTTACACCTTGGCTACGGGGCCCCACATGCAGACTTGCTACAAACAAAAGGCTCGCAGACTTGCTGTTGTCCTCTTGGTGGTGTTCTATGTGTGCTTCTTCCCTTTCCATGTCTTTCGAGGAATTCAGCTGGAGCTCCGAGTACGACCAGTTAGCTGCCGCTTGAAGAACATGGTCCTTCTTATGTTTATTGTAACTAAACCTTTAGCAGCATTCAATACTTTTGGGAACTTACTGCTCTATGTAGTGACAGGAGACAACTTCCAGCAAGCGATCCTCTCACTTCTCAAGTTTCAGACAAATAAGACCTTGAAGTAAAAGAGATTGATGCTGTAAAGAAGTTACGGAGGAAGGATCCAAATCTGCCCTCAACCAGCCAGGCACAACCTCCCTGCCATCAGAGTTCTCTGGTTAACCCCGCCAATGCGAAAGGAGAGTTAATCTGTTCTGTGTTTTGAGTTATAAGTTAATCATCAAAAGAGAAAACTTACAATTTTATATTAAAACTTTAAATAAATTACTGAAAAATTAAATGTGAAACTTCTCAGAGATTTCTTCTCATTTTTTTCTTGAACCCTTTATTCCCCTTTTGGAGAATGACCAACAGTTCAAAAAATATAGTTGCTTATTAGTGGCATATACAGATTTTGGGTGGGAGCAATTTAATTAAATTTTAGTGACTTACAAGTTAAGTGTCTAGTCTAAGCTAGGTGCCTGCCTTTGACTTGTTTTCTGAGAAATGGAGAGGGTTAAGACCCTTCAGAAGGCAATTCATCACACCTGTCTTAGGCTTGTAGGAGGTTCGTCTCATCTCCTTGGAGACACTGACAGGGTAGCTGTATACATGTAAGCTAATCACTTTGTCCTCCCTTTATAATTTCCCATTATAGTGGAGAGAAATAAGCAGTTTTAGACTGTGATTCACCTAATTATTCTTGATGCCTACATTTGGACCTGATGAATCATGACCTAGAAGTGTCTATTTCTCTCCATTGACCATAAAAGGTAAGTAGATCAGACCCAAATGTCCATCCCTGCCTTTACACAGCTGAGGTCCATCTCTAGTGCAGAGTGGGATGCGTAACTCTCCAGAGGAGTCTAAAATGGGGGCTTACACAGTAACATTCTGCTAAGTGCCTTCAGCGATCATCTGAAGATTAATGGTGCAATAATACAAGACCATTCCTATAAGAGTTTCCCATACTACTAACTGTGATTTCTGGATTAATTTTAGACCAGAGGTGAGAAGTGAATGGATACAAAAATGTGCCAGATTCACAGAATCATAGAAACATAGAATGGTTTGGGTTGAAAGGGACCTTAAATGTCACCTAGTTGCAAAGCGCCCGCAGTGAGCAGGGACATCTTCAACTCGATGAGGTTGCTCAGAGCCCCATCCAACCTGACCTTGAATGTTTCCAGGGATGGGGCTTCTGCCACCTCACTGGGCACCCTATTTCAGTGTTTCACCGCTCTCATTGTAAAAAACGTGTTTCTTATACCTACTCTAAATCTATCCTCTATTAAGTTTAAAACCATTACTGGTTGTCCTACTGCAACAGGCCCTGCTAAAAAATCTGTCCCCATCTTTCTTACAAGCCTCCTTTAAATATTGAAAGGCCACACTGAGGTCTTCCCAGGGCCTTGTCTCCTTCAGGCTGATCAACCCCAACTCTCCCAATCTTTCCTCAAAGGAGAGGTGTTTCACCCCTCTCATAATTTTTGTGGCCCTCTTCTTTCCTGTACCATGGTCTGCACAACTGGATGCAGTGCTGGAGGTGAGGTCTCACCGGGGCAGAGCAGAGGGGGAGAACTACCTCCTTCGCCCTGCTAGCTACGCTTCTTTTGATGCAGCCCAGGACGCGTTTGGCCTTCTGGGCTGCTAATACACATTGCTGGCCCATGTCCAGCTTTTTATTTACCAGTACCACCAAGTCCTTCACCACAATCCATAGGTAATACAAAGTCATTGTTGCCCATTTCTTTACTTAGTGAAGTTCTGCTTAGTCACAACAGGTGAGGAACAGCTTTGGGTAATAACACATTTGACAGGACATATGAGCTGTCTCACAGGGAAAAAAAAATAGGCTGTAAGCAAAATGTGAGTCCAATACTTGCAGATAGCATCTAGAGACGTCCCAGGACCAGATGAGGTACTCCAGCCAACAGCAATACAAAACTATTAGCAACAAAATATTCAGAGCCCAAAGGTATAACCACAAAATGAATCCTCCAATACATTTTTATAACAGTCCTATTTCATGTTTCATTACTTTTGCTCTCCATTCCAGGATGTTCATTAATCAATGGTAACACATGCTGCTACAAGGCTCTCATGTGACCCCTTTCCTTATCCAATCCCTCTGTGTGTGGCCTGGTCTTCAAGTGACCACCAGAACACCATTTCCATTAAGCACATGCCTGAGTGACTGACCAATAGCCTATGACTCCTCTGTGGCATGGGGAGCCCATTCACTGCCTCTCTCAGGGCCAGCCTGGAGAGAACAACAGGCAACAGCAAGCAACAGGCATGTCGAGGGAATGAGAGGAGATAAGAAGCCATCCCTGATGTAGGAAGGAGCAAGGTAGGGGAAGGAAGAAGAGCATTTGTCTTGGACAGGGTAGGTGATGGGTTGTGAAGGAAAAGTTCTGGCACAAAGCAGAAAAAGAAGCCATTTTCCTACAGAAATAACCTATTTGACTTTAATCCACTCCTACATATTCATCAAGGTAACTTCTAAAACTTCTTCACAGCATGATCTCCCCTGTGACCGCTATTGATCCTCAAATTACAGATGAGCTCTTTAGATGAAGAGGAAACCTCACCTAATGCAGGCTTGGAGAGATGTTGCATGATGCAAACATCCAGATAATGTAAAGAAAATGCCTTAGACCCTACATGTTGCTTGGGTTTCCCCAGTCTCTAAGAAGCAGCACCACCTTCTCTACTGCAGTTACAGTGCTGTTCACAACAGTTTGCTCCAGAGATGCCAGAGGCAGCCGATTCACCATGAGAAGACAATGCTGAACATGGCATCTTAGCTGGTTTTTTTTCACTTTAGGGTGTCTTGTGTAAAAATCAACATGTTTGTTTTTGAGAAAAATCAGGCTGATACATTATCTTTTAAGCTTCTATAGCGTAGAGTCTTATTAACTCCAATCAAGTTCTACCTTAACATTTACATTTTGGAGTCTGGTTCTTCTGGTGTTTGAGATACAAAAGGAAACCCCTCCCAACACAGGAGCAGGTTTTGCTTTAAACTTTAAATGAAGCTCTGTATTAGTCCTCTTTCAGTTCTACTTGATATGTTCTGGATAAATTACTCAGCACAATCACCAGATTTTACATCTGGGCTATGTATTCTTTTCTAAATGCAAGATGCTTGGAATTTCTTCAGTATAATATCACTGCCTGGAATGATTGGGCAGATATCATCCTGAGTGGGCAAGGAGATGACCCAGGTCTTGGTTTCTCAGATTTTTCTATAAACTACGAAGAACAAACCTGTAAGCTACTTTATTATAAATGGTACATTTACAATTTCAATAGAAGTCATATAAGAGATAAAAAGTGATCTATATCAGGGTCCTGCCTGCTCCCCTGTTCCTCTGATCACTGCTGTCCTCCAGCTTTCATCTTGTTGCCGTGCTGTATAACCTACCCCTTTTGCATGCCCTCTGTTCTTACATATTTGCATTTTTCTCCTGCCCTCAACTCATGCTGCTCCTCTGTGTGTGGTATCCTATGGTGTGATATTAGCCAACCAAAGGCAGTAAACACGGTGGAGTTGTCAGCATCCAGTTAACTCTCCCTTTGTTCCACCAAAATTCATCCTCAGCTGAGCTACAGAAAAGAAAGGAAAGACTATAAAAATATCAAGAAACTGATACTGGTTGACATGACAGTCAGGTCCAATGGCAGAACATGATACAATTTTAAGATCTACATCACCACAGATAGGGGCAACAACAGTTCACTCATATTAATATTCTACTATTTTTTTATTTGACATCTCTAAGATTTGTATTTGCTTTTTAGCTTTAATTTTAAATGTTCTTGTAAGTTTTTCAGAACTACTACAATGCAAAGGCTGGATATTGCTTCTGACAGCCTCCAAAGCGTTTGCATTAAGGAGAAAGAAACTTACTGTGTTGAAGCAGTAAGACAGGCCTATATAATTAATTTGCTATGGGTAGGGCACCAGTCCTTACATAAGCATCATACTATGATCATTTACTACTTATGTTTGTAATGTTCTCACAAGACTAGAGCATTGCTACATCCACATACAATCCACAGAGATATAAAGTCAAAATCTGTGTTTTACTGTTCTTAGGAATGGCCCAGACCCATAACTCTGACCTCAGTACCCACAGGTACACGGGGGAAACAGTGTACTATAAAACGACCAGAAATACTTTTCTCAGCAAGTGCAGAGCTTCTCCGGTGTCTGATTCCCAACAATAACTAAAACAAAAAAAATGCAGTTCCTAAAGTAATTCCTTCCATAAGATGACTAACAGTGATCACTCTTGTAAAGTGAATGGTAAGTCTGTCTTTGGAGTAACGCTGTGTGCGCCCTCTTGCACATGTTCTGCTCTTGTCTTCAGGCTGATGTTTGGGACCTTTGCAGCAGTGTGAGAACAAGGGGTCTGCTCCTCTGGGGAGTTCTGGGACTGCTCTGTTTAAGGCTGGCTCTGTAAGTATAGAAGGTAAAATTTCAATGCCTTGGGTAGATCCACCAGCTTTATCCCCACAAAAGGCTTCATTAAAAGAAAGTAGGTCTAAAAGAAGAAGGCTGTAGGCTCAATAAAACGTCAGAGAGTGAAACTTCGTTCTCCACCTGTCTATACCTAAAGTCATCTTCCAATGGCCAGAGAAAAAAAGCATGAAACCTTTTTACACAAATGAAGGAGAAACTCATTCAAGAAGAAAACCAGGTCATATCAGAGGCATGACAGTGGCAGAATGTCAGGTATTGCCATGGTGCTCAGGGACTTTGCAACTGTGTCAGTGAAGAAGGGCACAAGGCTGGTTTCGTCGGGTGTACAACGTACCCATGTCATTTGATCCTCATCTTTAAGGAGACAGAAATATCTACTTTTAGATTATATCGACAAGCTGACAGAGTTGGTGTTGTTCAGTCTGGAGAAGAGAAAGCTGTGGGGAGACTTCATAGTGGCCTTCCAGTATTTAATGGGGGCTACAGAAAAGATGGGGATAGATTTTTTAGCAAGGCCTGTTGTGACAGGACAAGGAGGAATGGTTTTAAACTAAGGGAGGGTAAATTTAAACTGGATATAAGGAAGAAATTTTTTACAATGAGGGCGGTCAATCACTGGAACAGGTTGCTCAGGGAGATAGTGGAGACCCCATACCTGGCAACATTCAAGGTCAAGTTGAATGGGGCTCTGAGCGACCTAGATCTAGTTAAAGACGTCCCTGCTCCTTCAGGGGTGTTGGTCTAGGTGACCTTTAAAGATCCCTTCAAACCCAAAGTGTTCTATGATGTTAGATTATATGATTAAAAAGCCCAGCAAATAGTCCAAGCCTGCCTAAGCAAACAGACTGAGCTTACTACAAACCTGTATGTGTGTCATGCATGGAAGTGCATAAGGGACAATGAAGTGGGGAAAGGAGGAAGGCCTCTCTCAACTCTGATGAGACTCTCTTCTGTGAATGAATATGACCTTGCCTTTCCTCTTGCTTCTTTAATTTTGTTTTCTTTTTTCTCTGGCCGTCTGGGATAACTTTGCGGACCCCACAAGGAGCAAGAGACATGGGTCCACATGCCCAGCACAGCTGTGGAAAGGGAAGGCACTGCACACAAAGGCTTTGTATAGCAACCCACAAAGCCAAGTTAGCTGGTTACATTTGGTTTAAAACTGTAACCACAGAAACACGGACATAGAAAATGCTCTTCGGTTTTGCAGCAGCTGTATAGGAGAAGACACTTCTACCAGTTTATCAACTGTGTCCATTCCTAAGGAGCAAACCTGAACCTCAATTAAACATCCCATTATTTAAGCACTGTATTTTAAAAACTATGACTTTCTTTTTGTATATGTACAAATCCAATGCAAACAGTCATTCAGAATACCCCCACAGATCCACCAGCAGATTTCCACTTTATAAAACCACCTACCCAAACATAAACCTCAGTGACTGCTTAGGGGTTTGCATATGCAAACCCTGAGGAACGGAGACAAGGATGACTAAACTTGCAAGAAGACACAGGCAGTAGACTGAGAGCATGAAATGGGCTCAGGCATTAGCTGTGAATTATGTTGAAATTTTGAACTTGTTATCTAAAGACTTCCCAAACTTTTGTGACATCTTGGTCCAGCATCACTGAGATGGTGGCAACACCAAAATAAATCAGGAGTTTGTATAGCAGAAGGAAATGAGAGTGTTAGGAGTTTCTGAATTTTATGTAAATCCATCAATGGAGGTAAAGCGGACGAGCCCACCAGTTTGCAGTGTTTATTCTCATTGCTGCATACCACAGCCACAACAGAAGGTACAGTTCCTACTGCTCTTCAAAAGTGACTTGAGCAAGCTTAAGAAAGCAGTCTGTTTGACTCTCTTGCTTGGTCACTTGGGAAATTCCTCACCAGAGATATGGAAACAAGAGAGCAACAGAAAAGGCCACTGTGTTTCTCCTCCACTACCTGTAGTGGGGCTGAATGGAGTACAGCAGCAGTGACGGTCTGGCTCGTCCCAAAACCAACTGGGCTGACGACCCATACAAATGCAAAGGTAGAAAACTTCTTCAAGAGTCACTAGTGCAAACCAAATGTCCTCATCCTGAGCAAATGCAGGAGCCTGATTTTCAGGCTGGCTCTGGCAATTTGGCTCCAGAGAGGGCTGGGGGCTCAGAGATGTCACTGTGCCTTGCAGTGCTTGAGGCGACCTTCCTCCTTCCTTGCTCATCTATGGCCGTGTGTTGGAGGTGAGGGCCTGCGCTTTAGCCACAGAGATGTTAGTGTTTTGGGAGAGCATTGTGGAAAGCCAACACACAGAGATGAGAAAGGCAGCATGTGGTGACATGCCGGAACTTGCCACTCCTTGTTGGGTTGCCAGCTGACAGTGATGTCCCTTTGGGTAGGACATAGGGTTTCGAGATCTTCCTCATACCTGCCCTTCCTTTTATATGTGATAGAAAACCAAGTCTGTAGTTGGGAAATATTTTCTTTCCCCCCTCCACCTCAAAAAGAACTCCAACTACCAAAAATGCAAAATTTTTTTTTTACATGAGCCTTGAGTGTGATTCCTAACGTGTGTATGCAGAAAATCAGGGCTGATTTATGCCATGGGAGGTCTTTTCTGGGAGGAAACGATGTGGCTGTGCAGTTCAGGCAAGGCTGAGGACATCCTGCCACCCACCAGCACAAGAGGGAGGGACCACCTGACCGTGAACCCAGTGTAAAGCTGAGTTTGGTGCTGCTGATTTCCTGATAAATCAGTGCTGGGCAAGTACAAATGTTTATTCTGGTCCTGGAGCTCACAGAGTCTCCTATCTAACCAGAGAGAGTCACTTTATCTCCCTCTAATTATTTCCCCTGACACATTCTGTTCTCTTAGAGTTACAAGCTCTTTGGGGCAGATGCCTTAGTGGGTATTTGCACAGTAAGACCTGAATCCCGAAACAGGGCCTCCGGGCATTATGAAAATTCAGTCAAGGGCTTCAGCCATAAAAATGTAAACGATGTAGCTACTTATCATTTGTGCGTATAGAGACACATAAACACATATATGCAGATACACTTGCATGGGGAAGCAGAGCCTAATGCAAAAATGTAAGTCTTTTAAAATAACAGTGCTATGTTGTGTTTAAGCCTCTCCCTTTGGATATGAATATATATTTAATAATTCCTTTTCTCTCCCATAGAATAAAAATAGCATTTCACTGGGGACAGAAGTTGGATGAACAGAAATCACTTTTCAGGACGAGAAGCAAAGAAAAGGCTACAAAAGTAATTGCAGCAATGCGCAAAATATTCTGAAGCAGTTTTCAAAAGTTTGTGGTGACATTCGGGGTTAGATAAACATATTTTTAAGATATAATTTTATGCTGTATACAATTATTAATGTTTTACTACTGACTCAAAGACCCTAAGTATGCTGTTTTATTTACATTAATATTGGTAGCATGTGGTTATTTAGCTTCTTTTTCGTGCCATGGAAAACACTGAATTTGCCTGTGTGATAATGTTCTCTACTAAAATGGATTTGGATGTGTATTCAAGGGTAGACTACTCAAGTCTGGGCTATTTGTTTGTGTAAATTTTGATGTAAATTCTGCTGTTAAGATGTTGATTTTTCAAGATGATTGTGTAGCTTATTTCGGCACTGCAAAATTGAGTGTGTCTCACCGTACCAGCAGTTTAGGTTTATTCACGTACTTGGAATACAAAAAGCACTCACATCTGACCTGTTTTAAAAATATATCTTACATTACATTGAGCTGTGTCACCCTCTTAAGGTGACTATTTTTGCTCTATGTGCTATAAAGGAACTGTTTTTTTCTCCTCTGAAAAAAAATAAAAGTGTCTGTAACACCTTCTTGTTTTATTTTAAACTTTCTTTTTTTCCTTAGCAGTGATTCTGAGTAAAACGTCCTCAGTTAACTTCAGACAGCATACAGGTCTAGCTCTGAGACAGTTGTTTCAGGGTGGTTTTGCAGTCAGCAAGGAGAAATGGGAGTTTGGAGGGTCCAATTATTTCCCACAAAGTGGGCTAGATGAATTTTGCCTTAGAAGTGCCTGCACAGGGAGTCATTGCTGTCCGCACTTCTGACCAACACCCAGGCTTTGGCATGATGGACCTGGTCTACTGTGTCTCATTTGCAGGTTGATTATTATTTCTATATGAACAATTCGGCAAAAACCAGACATAAGGTTTGATTTTATGGCAGTTTTTTAAGGAATATCTGCAGGGCACTTTAGTGAATTTTTACATTGTCCTCTGGATCATCATTATCTTCAGGTAACCCAGTTTAAGATGACTGGATTATATTCATGTGCTTTGCTAAATCAGAGGCTATACTTACACACAAAAGAAGAATATAGAATATCCTATATAGAATATCCTATATATCTCCTCTATGTGTATTCTATATATTGAGAGAATATATAATAGAACACACAGATTTGTGAAGAAATAAAAAGGAAGTGTAAAAACCATTAAGGACAAGACTTAGCTCAAATACATGATATGTAAGAGCTGGGTGGATTGCCCCAGGCTCTGTCTGCATTCCCAGTCCTTGGGGAGCATCCCACCCTCGCTGCACACACCCAGAAGGGAATACACCCCCTTCAAGGTATTGATTCACTTGCCCAAGCCAGGTGCTGATTGGACTCTGCTGTGTAGGGGAGTACAGGACAGACCAAGGGAGGGAACTGTGCTAGGATTTGGCTTTGAGCATCAGAAAGTAGCAAGAAGGGAATTGGGAAGAATGACAGGAGCCCTTTCTAGCACTAAAGAGACTAATGAGTTACAAGAAAAAATAAAAATATAAACAGAGAGCTTACCCAATTTGAAAACAGTATGAAAAGTTGTAAGCTAAACCCAAATAAAATAAACAGGCAGGGAGAAATCGCAAGGGAAGAGGAAGACTCCAGTGTGCCAATATAGGTAATACAGGTGCAGTACACACACACACACACACGGAGTTGAAAGCCCAAGAAGGTGGTCAGAGGAGTTACTTGTGCCTGAGTCCTCTTTGTGTACATTTGAAATACCACTGCTCTGTACCTCTCCAAACTTTTTGAGTTTGCTGGAGAACTTTTCTAAATGGCCCTTAGAGGACCTTGTCCAAAAAGGATTTCTCATTAGACCCCTTTAATTTGCCGTAGCTCTGAGATGGGACACACTGTGACTGACACCCTAAATAGGGTATTAAAAAAATATTAAGGAAATTCAGCAGTACAATTTATGGGAGATTCCTCCCTGTAATGTAACCAAACTATTAAATTTCTTCATGAAACTTCTGAAGCGCATAATTTTCGGCAGTGAAATTGAGAGACTGCCAAGTGCCTGAGAAATATAGGTGACAGGAAGATTAAAGTGAGTGGCATCCCACAGGATGACAGCTGCTGGAGAGATATCTTCCCCACCTGTGGAACCTGCTCCCACACTGACAAGCATTAATGCTCATTCCTAATACTTAGTAATCTCTAAGCTACATATGTAGTTAAAAACTGACACAGCTGGAAATTTGTCTCAGTTGCACCCAAGCCATGCCCACATCAAAGGATATGAGAGAAAAATATCCTCCTTTTACACAAGGATAATGCAACATAATGGCTTAAACAAACATTGCAAGATGAACATGGAGGAGAGCACAACAGAGGAATACATGTGACATTTCTCATGTCATGAAGCCTTCATCGTGTCTTGTTGATCCAGCTGTTTTTACGCTGTCCATTCAAACTTACCTTTGTGCTTTCAAATTTACAGAGACGTACCTACCAACCACAGCAACAAATTAGGAGGAGATTAGAGATCACCTTATCTACTCACAGGATAGGTTTTCAAACAACCTGCCCTAACTCTTCATAATCTAAGTTTATTCAGACACCCAAAATGGTTCATAAAGACAGGTCATTCTGGCAAATTTTCCCATCTTGCTTACAGGTTTTTATCTCTAAAAGAACCATGTTTTTCCGCCACCATGGGGGCTTCCAGGGGATGTAAAGCTTGAAAGACCCCTCTGTGATCCCACCCAGCAGATCATGAGGTTCATTACAACCACACAGTGAAATCCACCCACTCAGGATGGGACCTAACATGTGCCTACAGCTCAGAGGGTGGACAACCAGTGGCCAAAATGTTAAGTCCTTCAACCCGTCAGAGGAGAAAGGCAGGTACTCTTGAAGATTGGGAGAGGAAGTGCCCACTCTTTCTTTCCCCGTAACTCTGACCCATGGTCTGAGCTCATCCTCTTGGTCCTGCCTCCAGTTAGCCGAATGAAGCAAGCATGCCCAAAGGGATTCTTTCCCTCTTAAGTCAAGGCACGAAGCATCCATGAGGTCTCCTTTCCGGGCACCTAGACACCTACGGGTTACACATCTGCAGGCAGGCACCACCAAGGAACCATAGGCTGATTTAGTGTGGAAGGAACCTTCAAAGATCATCTAGTCCAACACCTCTGCTGTGGACAGGGACATCTTTCACTAGATCAGGTTGCTCAAAGCCCCATTCAACCTGACCTTGGGCACTTTCAGGGATGGAGTTATCCACAATTTCTCTGGGCAACCTGTTCCAGTGTATTATACATACTGGGAAGCTGAGCTGGAGGTGACAACACCACCCTCAAAAGATACTGAAAAGCCCGGACCTTGGGCTTAGTCTGATGAGACCAAGGGCACTTCAGTCTAAGTAACTCAAACAGGCACAGCTCACAGTCCATGCAGAGAGACAGGATCTGCACTGTCACTCTGCAATTTCCAGCTGCGGTGACACACTCAGTTCAGATTTTTCATCTCTCCTTTCCCCCTAAAAGATACACACTGAGAACCACTTCTTTTTCCCTGGAGTCCTCTTATTTTCAGGTTTGCCTGCACTGTTTTCTTGATGCCTTTAACTTCTATTTTAAGATGAAGATTTACTTGTTATTCAGCTTTCATTTCTGAGGCAGTGGTCATTTGTCACAAAGTATATATCTCTATAAATATTGCCACGTGGTTGTCACCCTCACTTGTCTGGTGGTGGTAAGTTCTGACACAGACTGATGGCACTGGAGTTGACTAGGGCCACCACTGCCAGCTCTTGTCTCACCCCTGAGAGAGTATTTGAGTGTAACTACTGGCTCGATTGCAAGGTCAGTGGAAAAAGGACCAGAGCAGTGATGAATACCAATCTAAGACAGATCCCAGCTAATGCCAACATCTCCTTTCACTCTTTTAAACAGCTTGACCAGGACTTGTTCCTTGCACACATCTGTAATCACCAGAGGCACTGGTTATCAGAAGAGGTGCTTCTCAGGCGTGTGGGAATTACCACGCCAAAAGCACTCCTCGGAGCAGGAGAGTTTATTTACCTTGCTCTAGGCCAATAAATGTTTTGTTAAATCTGGCTGCAGGTGTCACAGGATAATTACTGCACATATCTTCTATCCGTGACTGTTATTTGAATAAGCACCTGCATTTGCCCTCAAAAATCACAATATCTCAGTATCACAAGGCTTGAAAAGACCTTTGAGATCGAGTCCAGCCTATCACCCAACACCAACACCTACTCATGGTCTAAGCCACGGCACTAAGTGCCTCATCCAATCTCTCTTTGAACACCTCCAGGGACGGTGACTCCACCACCTCCCCGGGCAGCGCATTCCAATGACCAATCACCCTTTCAGTGAAGAATTTTTTCCTAATATCAAGCCTAAAAAATGCACGAGTTACATAGATTTGTCACCAAGAGATAAATGAATCCTATCTTCAAATTCATGATTCATATTCTACCCTAGAAAACTGAATGCTAATTTTAATTAGCTCCTGGACTAATTCTTTAGTTTCTTTTAAAAAAAAAAAAAATAAAATGATTCCTCTAAAGCATTCCTAGGCAAGTATTTGGAGCACTACTGTTCATTTGAAGGGTATTAACGAGCCATCAGCAGAAGAGAACGTCAACAGCACATCCAGTGCCTGTGTACACAGCCTTCCTCCAGCACAAGACTGGAGTGCCACAGCTAGCCTTATTTATTCTTACCGAAACAGGGAGATCAGATGGTTCTTCTTTCAGCAAGAAATTGAATTTGCATGTTGACCAAAAGGGTCACAATAAATACCAACTGGTATTAGGTTCACTGGTGTGAATTCAGACACTCAAGCAAGCGAGCAGCACAATACTGCCAAATCAGAAAATCTGTGGTCTAAATAGAAGCTACAACTGCACTGATGTGAGTATGGAAGACAGTTCATATTTAAACCTGGTTTTAGTCCCACTGTCAGTGAGATATATTTAGCTGCTTTACAGAATTGGGATTAAGGTAAATACCTCCGTGTATATTACACAGGTAAGAATTTTAACATGCAGATTTTTCAGCCAGTAATGTTTTTCAAACTGATAATTCTCATCAAACACTATAAAAAAATGACTGAACAGTAAAGACTGTATATTTATTGAATGCTTTTTCATATCAACCCCAACAGGACCAAAGAGTTGTCAGGGCTTAGTGAGCCAGAACATTTAAATAGTTTGAAGGAAAAGGAGGCCAGAAGCAAGTCTGCATGATCAAACCAGGAATGAATATCTAAGTATACTAGAAGAGGTAATATTTATCTGTTATTTTAATTAGTTGTAAATTTAATTAGTATTTCAATGCTCTGAAAACTCACAAAATAGTCTTGTTCACTGCAGGCTCTTTTCAAGGTGTTGGGTGCCTTTGGTGACAGCTGCAGATTTTAGAATCATAGAAGCATTAAGGTTGGAAAAGACCTCTAAGATCATCAAGTACAACTGTCATTTTCTCCATTCTCACCTGAACATTTTGATCTGAAATATGAGCTGTTGCTCTCTCTGTAGTGGCTAGAGGGCAACCCCCACCAATCCCTCAAAATTGATGTGACTCCAGGAGCTGAGCGGAGCAGCATCCAGCTAACCTCTGCTTCCCAGGACCTCCTCCCAAGTCTAGAAGGAGTATCCTGCACTCCAGTCAGCACAGAAGTGATGGATGATGTCTATGTTTGACAATGTCAGAGAGAGACACTACACCAATGGCCTGCAGAAAAGCAGAAAACATCCTCCACCAGTGTTGTGCGATAAGCTGGCCCTGAGATACCATTGCCATCTACGCAATGCTTAAAGTAAGCTGCCGTTTACGTACCTGATCCAAACTAGCTCCTGCTGGGCTTGTACTAACATTGCCAGCAGAGATGCCAAAGCCTCAGAGCAAGACAGTGAGCATAATAGTTCTCAGTGGTGTATTTCTTGCAGTCTGTAACATGCATTAACAGACAAGGAGAGTCAGTGAATTCTTGTATCCACTGTAAAAGTCAGGTCTCACTCATAACATTTTTACCAGGACCACTTTTTGTCAAGTAATAAACATCCTTCTAACTAAAAACTATGGCCCCAGTCCTGAGCTGCACCCTAATGCACCCCAACAGTCCTGAGGGCTGCCAAGTTCAGCTTGTATATGCAGTCACCAGGCAGGCACTTATTTGCTACATGTTGCATAGTTATACAAGCTGTGCATTCATAACAAACCATTAATATTTAAAGCAGAAAAATCAGTTCATGATCCCTTTCAAGAGCAAGCAGATCAACAAAACAAAACAGAAAAAAAAAAAAGCAAAACCAGCCTATGTCACTTTGCGGGCAAGAAGCCCTGAACACTCACAGTGCAAGAGCTGGAGTAAATTTTTATCCCATGGGATGTTCTGCTGCAGATTGGACTCTGCAAATTGTTAATACCCTTTACTTCTCAGGTCTTTGGGCCTGTGGAAATTATTCAGCTGGGATCTAACCCAAAGCCAAGGAATTTTAGCTAAAAGTGCAGTCCTTGTCTGAAAGATGGGGAATATCCTCAAGATATTACTGAAATAATTAAGAAGCAAAAAAACACCCCCAGCTCCAGCTCCTTCTGCCAGTCTGTTCCTCACCATCATTCCCATTCTCTCCCTGTGCTCTTCCTTCTCATGTCAGAAATACTTTGAACACAGAACATCTATTCAGTCCAAATTCTGGAGAACTGCAGCACAGCAACATGAGCAGGAGCACCACTATTTTTCTGGTCAGTAATTCAATTCCTGGGATCATCAGGATGAACTATGCCACCTTGGAGAGTATTCATCCACTTGGGGATTGGATTTCAGCCTCATAAAACAGCACAGTACTCCTATTATCACCTAAATAAAGCTGCCATCATTCTGGAACAAATAGGTGGAAGCAGTGAGCCACCAAATATCCAGAGTTGAAGCAAAGAATAATAAACTGACATCCATTTCTTAAGAAATTCTTCACAACGAGGCAGATTTAACTCCCTTAAAGCTAGGCATTTACACACACAAAACCACACACTCATCTTTTTTTATCACTGTCTTATCTAAAGCACTGAGGGCTTTGTAAAGACAGGATCCAGGTGCAATGCTTGCTGAATAGCTGATGATGACAATGCATCCACCATATTGTCCTCTCTCACAAGAAGATGCCCGAGAAGTTTCTCAGATTTTATAAGTTAGAAAAGGAGCTGGTTTTATTGTAGCTGTCCAAGTTTCTACCAGGCTCGATACAAAATCCTGGCTGATTAAAAACCTCTTGCTGCAGGTTTTTGCAGCTTGTGGTGGGAAAATGAGCTGCTGAAAGACAAGTCCTTCCACAGTGACAGCTGGACCCTCTTCTGAATCCACTACCGAGCCACTACGAGTACTGAATCAGTCACTTCAACTCTTTTGCACATGTATAAAAGGAGACAGGCTCATCTTTGCAAAAATCTTCAGGCAAGTCCCTATAGATAGTGATTTATAAGTGTCATGTACTGTCACTATTTTTTCTCCTTTTGGTGTGGGGATGGAACCATTTACTCCATAGTCACCACGGGGTGACTATGCAAATTAAGGATGCATAACCCATTTAAAAATGATTTTATCTAGAAGACCAGCTCCTTTTCCTTTCTGGAAATGTTCACAAAGCTGTTTCACAAGGACCTACAAGTAATACCTACCTTCAGGACCATGTCACTGTGTAAAAATAGCATCACTTAAGGCCTAGCATCACTGCTCTCAAGCTCAATATCTCCAGTATCTAAAGGCTTGGGAAGAGGCAATCTTCCCTTACAAGGACGAGCTCAGCCTATGTACAGGTACCAAGAGGCTACATGTGCTCTCCTGCCTCCCCTCTGCCCTCTCCCTGCTCCCAGCTCTTTGCTCCTTTTGCTTACCTTGCGTCAGTGAGTGACAGACCTCCTGTGAGCCACTTTCCATCACATAATTGCAGAGAGTTACTTCAGAAAAAACCTCAACCTGTGTAGTTTTCTGCTGTTAGAATACATGGAAGCAGCTTGCCCAGGAGTCTGAATAAGAGCCAAACCTGCGCAAGCTGGTAGGGCATATAGAGAAGAGACAAGCGGTGGAGCAGGGAAAGGGTTAAACCCTCCCCCTGTTATTATCTAAAAGCAATGACAAGCCATGAAGTTGGCCCATCTGTCTGCAGAGAGGGATGTGAGTGAGCTCAGACAGTCGCCAGGCAAAGGACAGGGATTTCTGCTGCACATAAGAAGGTGGCGTCAGTCCTGTAAACAGCATCACTGGGATCTGTCCCAGACAGCAGCGTGCACTGTGGGTACCCACACGTCAAATGAATGTTAAATGCAGGTGACAAAACACAGTTACTGGAGTAAGCATACTGAGAAACCCCTAAAGTTCAACCTATTTATATTAACAAAGAAGGGACTGCATTGGGTTAGTTCTGTTTTAGTTGTAGCTTCATGAAGAAATCACTGCTAATAGAAAATCCTTTAACCCAGCAAACAAATGTGTAACAAGCACAGCCTCTGGGCAGGAAAGAGAGGTTAAATTAATTGAAATTCAAAATGAGGTGTGCAGATGTAGTCAGTTCCCCGGTACTCAAAGTGTTTAAATCAAGGCTGGATGCTTTTTTAAAGACTACATCAACAGATTGACAAGAAGTTACAGGCTTGACGCAGCAATCTCTTGATGCAGTTTTATGGGCTGTAACACACAGCCTTTAAAATAAAATCCACAACAAAAGGTGCATCCTGTTGTTTCACTGGTGCCTCCCCTGTAGTGCACTGGGCTTCCACAAGGCAAGCTGCACTTGCACAAGTGTGTGTCCAACTCTGCTCTGCTCTGCAGTGGCGTGAGGGAATTACATACTCTTAAACATGTAAATGTAAGGAGCTGCCTGGATAGCTGTGTATGCTGCTGCTGCTGTAGTGATAACACAAGCACAGCGAAGGCTGCACAGATCTGGCTGCTCTGGTCTCAGCAGGCATCATGAGTTCCCCCTAGCAGTGCCCTTCTCCTCCCTCTTCCTAATGCTTTTATGTCTTGCTGCTTTTGCTGCCCTAACTTAGCAGCTTTTTGTTTTTCAGCTGTGGAAGAAATCACTGCTCAGACTCCGAACTGCTGAGGTTTGCTGCATGAGGCACACACCACTGCCATGTATGCAGTGTGCAGCTGGGACTCTTTTTGTATGTGAGACAGGGGGTGGGAAAGAGCTAAGAGATGGAAAGAATACTGCCCAGTCTTTCTCCCAGGGTTCAAACCGTGAGCACCACCAGCAGGAACAACAAGCCACTCTCTTTCCCAGCATATGCAAACATTTCCCATACTCCAGCCAGGATGGTCACTGTCTTTCAGGGCTTTGCAGTCTTCTCAAATCTCACCAGTTGGCACACGAGAGGCTTTTCTCTTTTAATATTAAAGTAATATTTGAGGTGTTTGAGCAAGCAGACATTGTTGCTATGTGATTTAAGGTGTGACATCCTGGTACAAGGTGCTGGCCAGCAGTCCCCAGCTGCCAAAGGGCACATGGGAGACATGGAGCAGCCTTGAAGAGCACATGTGAGACTCTCATAAGGAGTCCCATTCCACATAAACTTCATCCTTCCTGTAGTATACAGAGGGCCAACAGCAGTCAGCCTCCCACCTAGAGGCCACCCTGCTCTCCCCTACCTGGCCATCCATCCCAACAAAGCCCAAGTCATTGGGGTTTTTTTCCAGATCTCTAGTCACAGTTCTCTATACATATTCCCATCCTATTTTAAGACTCAAAGAGCTCAGCTTGCCCTTGCAGCTTTTAACAGGGCTATAACAAGCTCTGGCAGCACGATGCCCTTTTTAAGTCACACTTGCTTCTGCTGTCCGCCAGATGAAGCTGCGGCAGCACTGTGGGATATTATGACATCCAGTGGCCAATCAGGTGAATCACCACTTCTTTCCAAGATGCCTCTCCCCAGTTTAAAACCTAAAAAGATGTGGGGGGTGACCACATCTTCCTTTGTTCTGGAGCAAGGTGAGTGCACGGTCAGCTTCCAGCAGTAACACAGTACTCCAAGCAAGCAGACCTCAGCTTATTCCAAAAGCTGTTTGTCAACGTATTTAGCCAGCAAGGCAATGACTGGTTAAGGCAAACAGCTATCTGCTAACCATACCTTGGGAGACAGAGATACTATCTGAGAGCATCAACAGAAATAGGCTGATGTGCCCTGTGAATGCACAGATTCTACGAAGTTTCCCTCAGAGACACGGGGAGCAGGGTACTCACAGGGCTTAGCAGCATCAGTCAGCAGGACACAGTGCAATTCCTTGCTGGAGCAACAGAAGTTACTGGCCTCTTCAATTTCCATGACTAATCCTAGGGAAAGCATTGACGCTTTACGAAGCAGGAATGCAAGAAGCGCAATTAAAGAATAAACTTAGAAGCGATGATATCAGGATCAGGATATATTTAGTTTTCCCCAAGGACAGCCAGTGATATAACCACAATTATTACTCATTGTTCCACAAATGAACCATTCTTTCAGAGCCTGTGAGGTGGCGGTTGCTTTCTTGAGTGCTGAATTCACTCCACTCCCACTCATGTCAGCAACTTGACTTGCAGTTGATTTTAAGTCTTTTAGCCAAAATTGCCTTTTTCTCCCCTTGTGAGTGCTCTCGCCAGGGAGCCTTCCTGAAAAGCACAGCAAGAACTAGATTGCTCAGGCTTGCAACAAATTGGGAGAAAATGGAGTAGGAGCAACAAGGCAGCTGCTCCCCATCAAACATCACGGTAAGAACCCGCCTGCCTAGGAGATCTGACTTTCTCGGCTCCTTGAGGATGATGGGGTTTCACAAGCCTCTTCCTGGAACTGAAATAATAATTCTGCAATCATCAGCCTTAGCGTACGGTCTTCGGTTTTTATACGTGTTTCATTAAAAGACAGACACTGAAGAACAAGGTAATTTTACAAAGAACTGGTAAAATACCCAAAGATAAAGCTTTCATTTAAACAGAAGTCCTTGGTTTTGGTACAAAGCCACTATTCTTCTATGCTATTAGTGTCATGAAATTACCACTTTTGTGGTAATTTTCTGCCTCCCACCCACACCGCAAAAGCAATAGTACAGAACAATGGTGAAACTTATGCGGAGAGGTTGGGTGGCTATTGGGAATGGAACCCAACATTGGAGATAGCACACTTTGCACACAGGCCTAGAGAGAAAGATGTGGTGCCATAAGCATCTCTGTTTCCAGTGAAGGAAGAACTGGGCTGCTGTGAAGACATCCACAGGTTGATCCAATCCAAGTAAAAGCAACTACTAGGCAACTCTGTTCCCTTACGACCTGATTTATCCATGCATTTTTAAGCAGAACCACCTAATGCAACAGAGTCGCCTTCCTTAAATGAGAGATGGCATGGACAGCTAGGCACTTATAGCTTTTCCAAGAGGAGGGGAAGCTGGGCTCTCTCAGTTTTAAAAATGTTGGCAGCCAGGAGGTGTCCAATTCTCTTGGTCTTGGAGTGATTTGGAGAGGGGGCACCCTCCACACACCCTTGCAGAAGGGATGTTTATCCCAAGAGCTCAAAGCAGACTGCTCCTCTGGGAAGAGTGGCTGCTGGAGTATGTTTCACACCAGTCCCCCATTCAATTGGAGATGGTCCTGGCAGGAGGGACTGCCGGGCCCCACCAGAGGGCATAGGACCTGCACTAAGTGCCAGCTCCCTTCTGCTTCTGTTCTGTTCTTTTTGTTCTGGATTCTCTTACGTCAGCCTCTAATGCCAGTTTAGACAGACTGACGCTCGCCTTTAATAATAGGAGGTGAGGAACAGCTTCTTAAACTGCCTCTTATCTATCTGGCTGTGAGAATTTTTAGCCCATTGCACTACAAAGTCAGATGTTAATGGTGAATTATCTCAGATATTGCATGGAGAAAGCCTGGGATTAATGGCTGGATGCCTACACAGAAAGCAGAAGGGCTTAAGAAGTCCCTGTTCAGGTGTGAAGTTCCTCCTTCCTTCTGCCAGTGTAAATACTCACCTTCTGTTTCAGCACAACAACAACAAAACATGTTCATTTAAACTCCATGAGCGTGGCCAGGAGAGGAGCCTTTTCACAATTAGGCATGGCTCAGAGAAGGTTTAAGTGCTTTAGCGCATCTTTGCCATTAGTGGCTGCCTCCCAGCTGAGATGCAGGATCTGGCTGGCTGCTAATTTGGATACAGTAATTAGAGACTGAGAGCTCTGCTGGGCCAGATCCGAGTCTCAGTGTGTGATGTAGATATAGCTATAGCTGTATTTCTGGCACTTGTGGTGAAAAAAGACTTTTTCCACTGGAAACACCAGGTTGAATTTTAAGCATGTTATTTCCATCGAGAGTCTCTTGGTAATGAATAACACTTGCCTGGATGAGAGTGTCTGGTACTTCTCCAAATCCGAGGAGACCCGCATTTGATTTGAAATTAGAAGTTAATGATTTTAATGATTGGGCCACATTTGAAAGAATAATTAAAAAACCAAAAAAAACCCCCAAACCAAAACCAAAATCAACCATGCCAGGAGAACTGCCAGAAGAACTTGGGAGAAAAACTCACATTATAAGAAGTACATTATGATACTTAAAAGGTCACCTTAGTCACCTTAAATGAGGGAATATCCCCTCAGCATCAAGCTGGTTGCACATCTGTGGGGTGCGGGTACAAGCCTGACTTCCAGGAGGGGGATTTGGAAGCAGGAAGGCCCACGGTTCCATTTTGCTGGGGAAAAATCTGTGGGCAAGGCCCCAAGTGTGGCAGGGCTCAGGTGCAGCACGCCACTGGGGTAGGCAGAGCATCAGTGAGTGGGGACGTCCAAGTCTTCTCACTACAGGTAACAGCATCCCCTCCACAAGCAGCCCATGGGTGTCTTTAGAAGACACCTCCTAACCTAATTTTCTACTGGCATAGCATATCATCTTCCTCTGCTATGACGTGTTTGTTTATCAGAAGCATAGACTGTTTGCTAAATCCTTTGTAGCTCACTGCAAACAGCTTTACCTGATGTCTCAGCCCTTCACACACCAGCTGCATGTCATTTTTCCCTTTCCAGCTTCCAGCCAGTCCCCCCAAGGATATAAGGACTTGTTGGTTTGTTGTTTGTTTTTTTTTCATTCAAGCAAGCTTTTGCTAAGAAGAAGTATCTGAGGCATGCATAGACTGTTCTTTAATCCTTTACCTCCCACACTTCCCTCTTTTCTTAAACCAAGCTGTTAATAAGAATGCAGATTACTGTAGTCAGAATTTATAGCAAGAATTTGCAGTAGACAAATATAAATTTAAAAAAGTGGCAGCAGCAGCATGATCAAACCACAGCTCTGCTCATCAACATTCCTACAGTATGTATTTTCCACAGTTTACCTCTCACAACTTAGAGCTTTAGATACAGCTTCAAATGAGTAAGCCTGTTTTTAAGGATATCCTGGGTTATAACTGACAACATTTCATACCTCAGTGTATTTAAATCTATGCTGACTGGGAGGTCTCAATGTGATTATCACATGTAAATGGCAAAAAAAAAAAAGCCAGAAAAAAAGAAGTTAATCTCCCCACGAGTCCTACTGAAATGGAGCATGGAAATTAATCTCTGTATAGCTGTGGTTTGGGGAGGAATTGAGCAACTGGGTGTCCACCTGAAATGGTGTTGTGGTTTAACCTCAGTTAGCAACTAAACACCATGCAGCTGCTCACTAACTCCCCCCACCCTGGTGAGATCAGGGAGAGGATTGGAAGGGTAAAAGTTAGGAAACTTGTGGATTGAGATAAGCAGTTTAATGATTGAAACAAAACAATGATAACAACAGTAATATTAATAAGAAATTATAATTAAAAGTAAAATAACAAAGAGAGGAATAAAACCCAAGAAAAACAAGTGATGCAATTGAAAACCAATGGTTTATCACCTGCTGACTGATGCCCAGCCAGTCCCTGAGCAGCGATATCCCCCAGTCAGCTTCCCACAGGTTTACATACTGAGCATGATGTCATATGGCATGGAATATCCCTTTAGCCAGTTCGGATCAGCTGTCCTGGCTGTGTACGCTCTCAGCTTCTTGTGCACCTCTAGCCTTCTCTTTTCTAGGCCAGCATGAGAAGTTGAGAAGTCCTTGACTGCTTAGCAACAACTAAAACATCAGTGTTATCAACATTATTCTCATTATCAAGCCAGAACAGAATACTATATCAGCTACTAGAAAGAAAATTAACTCTACTTGAGACAAAACGAGGCCAAATGGCAAGCACAAGATGGAAAGGCAGAAAAAGTGCTTTTTCTTCTTTATCAAGAAAAAAAATTTCATCTGGGTTTGAAAGAGGTGCTCTGGTTGCCCTTCCCTGCTTTGGCAACACAGCCCCCCAGCCTCTCACTGAGGGTGTAGGGTGGGATGTCAGGGAGCAGCGAGCTGCCTTAGAAGAAGGCAGGCAGCTGCCGAAATGAGGACAGCCTTGTCTGTGCACACAGGTGTAGGCACCAAAAGCTGCACAGAGTAAGCCCATGTCAGGTTCCGGACATGGAGTTAGTAGTAGTGGGGCAAACAGGGCTCATGCTTGGATCGCTTTCCAAATCCACAGTCATGTATTTGCCCCTTCAGGCTTCTGTTCAGATGTCTTTTACTACCCCTTTTCCTCACCCTTTTCCTGCTCATGGTGGCACAAGCCCCAGTGACGGTGGCGGTCAGACTTGTACCCAGTATGCTCTCAGGCTCTGTCGGCCCTGAATTGTCCAAAAGCACCTGCAGAGGTTCAGGACTGAGTCAAGGGAAAGCCCAGCCATGGCTGCTGTGTGTCTGTCAGAGGATGCCATTACCTCCTTTGTGCTCCTCTTGGTGCATGAAGTGCAGCACAATGGGAAACCTGCATCTTAGCTGGCACTGACCCCAAGGGGAGGAGGAGTTTCTGTGAAGAACCACTCAGCGTTCCTCTTGTGCCGAAATCTCATTAAGAATTGCTTCATCTCAGCCTTTCGTCCTCACCTTGACAGTGAGTGGGAGCCACGGACAGATGTGCACCAACAGCAAGAGCTACAGCGCAGCTTGGCTGGGTGGGACCAGTCCTGTGGTTTGGTTTTATTTTAATGTAAAATAGCACAGGAAGTGTCTTTCAATGCTAATTTACCAGAGCTACATCTCCAAAGGTACCTTCTTTATAGTATCACAGTATCATAAGGTTGGAAAAGACCTTTGAGATCATCAAGCCCAACCTATGACTCAGCACCTACACCTGCTCCTACTTGTCAACTACACCATGTCACTAAATGCCTCATCCAATCTCTCTTTAAACACCTCCAGGGATGGTGACTCCACCACCTCCCCAGGCAGCGCATTCCAATGGCTGATCACCCTTTCAGTAAAGAACTTCTTCCTAATGTGAAGCCTAAACCTCCCCTGGCAAAGCTTGAGGCTGTGTCCTCTTGTTCTGTCACCGGTCACCTGAGAGAAGAGACCAGCCCCTGCTTGAATCAGTAGCTCCCACATGGGTGATTAAAGTACTGACCTATCTTTCCTTCCTTCTACCAAACCCCCTGTCAGCTGCTGATGCGTAGTTTTAAGCAGCTGCTGTTGAAACCTGCTCTGCTTAGCCCACGGGGCACCTCCTTGCCTTCTCTTGTATGAGGCTGTACTGAAGATTTGTAGGCATTTTTCTTTGTAAATTTTTTATGGTTTGCACCCAGCATAAAAACTTACAATTAGAGACATTTTAAAGGCATAGTTTAGCCTAAGTACATTAGTCTTGGCTGAGTGCAATTCAACTTTGTTGAAAAGCAGTAACCCACCACTGAAAAGGTTTCTCCATTAGCAGCACTTATGCTACTTGTGCATATTTAATACAAAATTGCCATTGAGTAAAACAGCCATTACAACTCTCAATTAAATTGACACATGCACGTTACACAGATCTCACATCACCTTTGTACCCTCATTCACTGCTCACTACAAATTCCGTAACTCAAAGGTTGTCTCTGCAAGGGACAACATGGAAGGACACTGCAACAGCCTTTGACTCCTACATTGTGCAGCATTTAGCGCATGTGCCCTGTTCACATTGGGAAAGCCATGGTCAACGCGAGTGATACCAATGAAAGTAAAATCTTATTAGCCGTGTTTCTGAGAAATGGTGAGTTTTGCATGGTCGCAGTCTCACACTTCATAGCTAAAAAGCACAAGACCTGAGAGCGCATCCATTATTTAAAGATCTGTTTCAGTCAGAGGATTACAATACCTGTAAAGGCAACAAAGCTAAAGCATGTTACATTTTTTGAGTTCACTCCTAGGAGCATGGATCATGATGTTAGACCATCCGTGACACTAAAAATCAACAGCCTGCCAATGGCTTTCTGCCATGCCTCCAGTGTCTCCAGAAAGGGGATGGGATGATGGGTCTCAACAGGAAAGTCCTGGGTCTCAAACAGTGTGCAGACAGCAGGATAAATCTCTGGGGAGCAGAAGAGCAAATGGAGAGCCTGCCCAACAAGAGAAAAGCAGCTGCTCTGGGGGATTTGTGACCACAGCTTTTCTGCTTTATCATCTGCTCTAAGGAAATCTGGACTCCTGAAAGTGCAGGATCCCCGGTATGCTCTAGCCAAACTCATTTTACTGCCAGTCAGAGAGACACCTGGCAAATAAAGGAAGACTGCTTTGCTCTCTCTTTTCTTATCAAACTCCTTTATGAGGTTCTGAACCAGACTCCTCGATTACTGCTGTCCTTTGTACCTGTTGTTCAGCTGTAACCGCAGAAACTCCAGGGAGGAGTGGAAATCTTTGCCCTCAAATGCTGTCCTCTTTAGAACAGGAACCTGCTTTGTGGGATGAACATACATATCTTTTGGAGCTCCCCTCCCCAGGTTACTTACTGCTCTCACCAGAGAGCAGTTCAAGCTCTTGGGCAAATATCTCTGGTGTCTCCCAGCCGCTGTCTGCCAGTCCCCATTGGATCAGGCTGGGTGAGTCTACAAGCTGTTTTCTGCAGGGGAACGGAGGAGGCAGCTGGCTGTCATATGCAGTCTAAAGCAGGTCATGGCCAAACCAAGGTGCTATTCCCAGCTTAATGTTCCCCCCAGCCCAGGTCTGACCTCACTTTTTCCCATGCTGCCTGGAGATAGTTTAGGGGCGGGCACTGTCCAGGGGCAGCTGTTAAGAAGTTGTACAGGCAAAGTCTGACTGCTTTGAGAGGAGGGAGCAGCATCTGATAGTGCAGAAATCATTTGGGCAACTCACTGTCCCACGGGGCAAAAGTGCAAGCCATGGCACAGGCATTACTTGTGCAACCCCTGCCCACTTATCCTTCTCTTGAACCACTTTCTCATGTCCTGCTGCAATGGAACTTCAATTTGCTGAGCTGGGACCTTTCTTTACAAACCTACACCTGCCATTACCTATGTTTAATGGTTGTGGCAATTCCTGCTCACACTGTACATTCAGCCATCTGTCAGGACCTTGCAGGACCATTTCAATGCACTCCAACAAAGCGGCTGCTGCAGACCCAGGAACTGAATCATCCCCAAAATGACATTTTACTGGAGCATGCTGAAGAGCCTGTAATGCCATGCATGTGAGGCACATTCAAGATCTGGCTCTAGAGGAAGATCTATGGGAAACAATGAGTAGATAACTGCTGTGCAAATGAAAACAGTAATAGCCCAATTCTATACCTCAGACATTCTAAACTACCTCTTAGACAAAATGGTTTCATCAGATGAACTGTACATCAGACCCTGAGCCCTGAGTGTGAAGCTTAGATAAGTAGGGAAGGGAGAGCAACTTTGCTCTCATCATGTCAGAAGTCATCAGCAGAAAATGCCTCAGTGTTCACTTGGGCTAACAAACTGAACAGCTAGGCCAGTAATCACTGCATGCAGGGCTCAGACACTAGGAGAGGCCTTTTTAGCTTTTGTGTGATGTATATTCAACAACAATTTAGCCTCTGTGTGTTCATGTTGACAATGAATCGACCACCTAAGCACATCCTATATTCTAACTTGCCATTCTGTTGCTGTCCCCTGCTTAGTTCTCCTTTAAAGCGCTTTTCTGTCTACAGACTTCTGCTCCCTAAAAACATGATATTTATTATTTCTTAGGACAGGCCATATCAATTACAGTAGCTAAAGAATTCAACTTGCCATAGTTTTCCTGGAAACCTCTTCTATATTCATTACCTGCTTGCCAGACTGCATGAATTTGAATGCTGATTTACAGAATAGAGCTTAAAACCAGTGTGATATACCTAGCCAGTTGGAGAACAGGACATGTGGTCTCATTTCCAGTTTTACTGAAAGGAAACATTAAATGCTCTGTTTCATTACAGCAGTTCTGATAAGGGCCGTGTTATGCTAAATAACAGCTTCTATATTAACCCAAGTAGGGGTTTGGAAGGTCCTAAACCTAATGTGGCTTCCACTTTTAACAAAACAGAAAATTAATTAAGCTATGTAGATTAAAAAAAGAAAAAAAACGCATCTTACTTTACTATCCTGTCCTCAGCCCCAAAACCTTCCCTATTTCTGACAAACACCTCCAAATCCCCAAAATTTCTCCCCACATGGTCCTCCTCCCAAGCATCCTGTCAGCAGAGTCATTAGATGTTGGACTTCTTCAAGCAGAAGGAGTAGTCCCATTGCACTGGGACTGCCTGGCCAAGACCAGCTCTTGATCTTTCTCAGTATCAATGATGTACTCTTTCAAAACCATTATTTACCTGGTGGCTTAAGTTCAGCCAGCAGCAGGTTAGAGCTATGATCTCATGTGTGGGTTTTGTGCCTCAGCAAAGACCCAGAGATGGTAACTGCAACAGATGCAGTAAATCAGCACTCAGGCAATAGCTTGCAAATTGGTTCAGATCTTGATTTTTGGTAGAAGAAAGGGAATCAAGTTTCTTCATATTCAAGCCAATCCTAATGGAAAAGAAGGGTAATATTTTCCCTACTGTTTTTGACATCTGTCTCATGTTAGACTGACCTTCCCACAGGCCTGAATCTTGTTTTTGCTAGTGTTTAAGGCACATCCTCAGAGATGGAGTGAGATCTCTGAGAGAATGCTGAATGCATACCAAATACCAACCTTGACAAGGAAGCTCCTGTGTAACTGAATATGTCCCCTTGTGCTAGATAATTTACGTCAAATTGAAAGCAAAGCAAGACAAAAAGTAAAATCTCGGGCAAAAAGAACATGAGGTCACACCAAAAAACACCCTCTATGTGGACATGAATTTAAGAGGGCAACCCAAACAAATCCACAGACCTCAGCCAACCACTGTCCTAATGAAACACAGGTACTCCAGCTTCTTTGTTGAGATGAGCATCTAAGTGGCCATCATCTCCTTCACAGTCCCTTAGCTCAGCTGAAAATGAATAGGAGAAGGTTGCTTACCTGCTGTTCACCCTGCTCCTCCCCCTTGAGCTCAACTCTGCCTTCTGCTGAACAGGTGGCCATGACAGGCTATTAGGAAGAAAGAACAGTAGGTTTGGACCACCTTGGCCCAGAAGGACTTACACCCTACACTTATGTATTTTAATCTCATTTCCTCCTCCTATCATGTTTGCAAAGAAGAAAGGAGCAGGTCATCTAAAGCCAAGTGTACCAAAGCACAGGGAATGATGTGTTCCAGTTTAGCAGAGATGCCCCATTTCAGCTAGACGCCAAGGCAGAGGGAAGGCAGAGGCTCTGGGCACTCCCCTCCCTGGCATTTCAGACTGGCTTTTTCAGGGCTCAATGTACTGGATCTCTCATTGGAGCCCTCTTTGCTCCCCACCAATCCCTAACTCGGTACTGTAAGTGCCACTCCAGGAACTGGGTGCCAACTTTTAGGCATTTCAGTGAATGCCACAAAACCTGTTTTGTCAGTGGCTGGGAGTTATGGAAATATTCTGCATTTGACCTGGCCTTGGCCTTTCCAGCAGAGATCTTCTCCTCCATGTCTAGAGTACAAAAGTCTACAGAGACACCAGTGACACATCTTCCAGTCATGCAACCATAGCCATTAAAAATTCTACAACTGAAATAATGATTTTTATCTCCCTTACAGATGAGGTTTAATTTAGCACAATGTCACAGCATCTGTCTAAAGAAAATTTGTGAAGTTTACTGCAACTGAAGGTATTTTGCAAATGTTTTACCTTGTTTCATTTGTCTCAGACAATCCACCAGGTGAAGGACTTTTCACCCTTACACAGGATGTATCCACCTCTCAGAAGCAGGAGAAAGGATAACCAGGAAGGTTTCTCCTGAGCTTGGTGTCAGTGAGCAGCCTGGAGGGCTTAGAGAAACCAAGTGGTGAGCGTCTTCCCTCGCCTCTGGTTGCTCACAGCTGGTGCTGCCGTCACTTGCACAGCTGGTGTCTGATCAGCAGCCACACAAGGAGGGACTGTCTGGGATTGCAGCAGCTCTCCTGGCCCTCTCTGTGCTCTCTCTCCACAAAAGCAAGATGCCCTCCCCTAGCTGGCCTCAGAACGGGTCAACAACAACAGCCGACCTCCCCTCTGGCTTGCAATAAAACCAAAGCACAACATGAGGAAATGAAAGATGGCAGCCTCGCCCAAAATGCTTTTGAGGGTAGTCCCTGGCCTGTGCTATGCCTCAGCCTGAGCCTGGGCACTGTGCAGGAGGATGCTGAGTGGCATGGGCATGGCAGGCTGGATGCTAGCAGGGAGGTGGCATGAGCTGAACCACCTCTCTCTTCTGTGTAGTTCAGCAGCAGAGGTACAGTGTTCCCAAACTAGCGGATAAAGCCCATGCTGCTCAATTATAAAGGCTCTACCGGGGCCTCAAGGAAAAAACCCCAAACAATTCAACATGCACCGCCCCCAAACCTTACAAGGGAACGTGCTTCTGGTATGCATTTTCCCATAACATTTTGTTGGTGTGGCCACCGTGACACACAGGTGCTTTTCCCTGTGCCGGGTTAATTTTCCTCCTGCATGTAACATTGTGACCATGAACTATCCAAACTCCTCTAACTGTTCCCAAGGGGGTGATGTCCCACGTGCAATGTCCCACCACATGCAATGTCCCATCAGTGCACTGCACAGTAGCGGGCTCTTAATGCACTCTACTCAACTGCAAAATATTAGCATTACCCAGATAGAAAAGATAAACTTTGGGAGTTTGCCAAAGACTTAAACAATTACCAAGCCAAATTTCTTTTCTTCCTCACTGAGATCCCAGTGTTGTCAGAAGGACATCAAGGATTTCTCTTTGTTTATTGGAATTCATTTGCTTCTTCCCCCGAATGACAATTGTAGCTTGGTTAAAGTAGTCAGACTCACACTAATTTATTTGTTCAGTGAGTGTCATTCAGCTCCCCACAGAAGTTACCAAATTAAAAATTGTCAGTTTCTGCAATGGCCTGACCTTTTCAAACTGAAAAATTTCAAAGTCAGGCCCACTGGGTCCAAAAGGAAAGATTCCAAGAGCAGCTACCCATGCTGGAGCATCAGTGCAAATGTTCCAACAAGTAAATAGTCACCCAGAGAACTTGAGAAACTATCTTGCAAGTTGAGCAAGAAGACAAAGTGTCATGTGTAGAGTGAATTGAAAAGGAAACAACATTTTAGTGATGTATCCTAGGGAAAAGACAGAGCTCAGATGCCTATCTGATAAAAATCAGACATTGAAAGTTAATACATTTCCACGTTATGAATTTAAAAAAAAGAGGAATAACCAAAAATCCAGGCTTGCTTGAACAGAGGGTATTAACCTTCTCTTGCCTGCTTTTCCTTTTCAACCAGTGTCCCTATATAGCAATTATATTTAGCAACCTTAGGCTTCAGTAACACTTAGAGTCACTGTGCCATGATCAGTGCAAATGTACCCTCGGAGACCATTGGGGTTTGTACTTGCTCTGGTGTCACCGCAAGACGCTGCTGGAATAGCACTAGTCTTCCCTGCGCCCCTGTTCCTTGGTGTGAGGCACTTGAGAACCCACAGAGGGAGGCGGGGTCAGCTTGAGCCCCTTCTCCAGGTCTTCCAGCATTTTCCGTCTCCCTGGTGGTCGCATGAGTGCTGGCTCTTGTGCGGGGGAGGCCACGGGTCAGAGAATGCAGGCAGGGGTGGACAAACCTGGCCTCTTCCCTGGGAGAGATCAAGCATAGTATGAAAATACACCCCAATGCCCTGATTGTGTTTCACCTGACACACACGAGCAACCCTACACAGGGCCAGGGCCAAGGCCAGGTCACGCAGCCACTTACAGGGGCAGCATTAGGGCTGGGTTTTAGCCAGGCACAGATGCACTGAATTAATGCAGGGAAGGACAGGAACTAACTAAAGCAGCGTGTTAGGATGCAGACCTTCGTGGCTGTCGCTTGCTCTAACATGGATTTGCTGGTAGGGGCTGGGATTTTGTTTCTCTATTTGTTTGCAGACCTCAGAAGCACCACGTGGGACTCCTGCGACTCCCACAAACAGATGATTTCGGATGTAAACATACTGACACACTGTAGCGTGTAATTTGTTAATGGTCTGCCCAGTAATAGTACAGATTACATACAACAGCTGACAAATCCTGCTCCAGAGGAAAGGTTACAGCTTTTGCAAGCCACCAGGGCACAGAGAGCTGATCCGAGGAAGGAATTCATGCAGCCATTTTCCTGCTTCACAGATAGCTGCAGCAAAGATGTGGTTAATGTACACAGCTTCTTGGGATTTATCTCACATCTTGAATAAGCAGAGAGAAT
Organism: Neomorphus geoffroyi; assembly: GCA_033558235.1. NCBI lineage: Eukaryota > Metazoa > Chordata > Aves > Cuculiformes > Neomorphidae > Neomorphus > Neomorphus geoffroyi. The sequence goes on from JAUMJM010000005.1 coordinate 18,700,757, forward strand.
GAGACAGTGTCTCTCTTGCCTTTTCTAAGTCCCTGATCAGTTTCTCGGGGACTAAATATTGCCTTCTGGCCTCCTGACATGGCACTTACCACAGAGTTTAAATAAGTAATTGCTCCATGGGATACTCTCTGCATCGACAGAAAGCAGGTTTGGTCCCTTGGGTTTTATTTTTGTAATCAGAGATTGAGCCATTTTATTACTATCTAAGAGGCAAAGTTGAAAGATATATGACCATATGCTATAATTACACTATTTCTGATAACAGTGGGGATCTTCAGGTTTAAGTACTTGAACAAAGATTTGGGAGGTTTAACAATTTTTGCCAGAAAAGGGAGGGCACTAAGAGGGAATCAGCAGAGGGTTTACTGACTAATTACAGCCTAGAACACAGCATTCCTGATCCCTGAGGTTACTCAGTTTTGATTACTGCACTTCAAGACCATGTTGCTGACTCTACAGACCTCTCAGAAAATGTTTTTCCAGTGGAACTAGGAAGTCAATAATTGGTGTCACCAGGCCTCCAGCAATTCCTGCTGTCTACCTGGCTTTTTTATCCACATGGGCAAAAATACTGAGTATGGTTTGCTTTTGCTTACTGCAAACACTTTCTTCATGAAGAGTTTGATTTAGCCTGCCTCCTACGCATCTGATTTGGTGTCCTGCAACCCCCTCTTAGTCTCCCTGCTTTCTGCTTTGTGTCACTGGAACTTCTGCCTTAAAAGCAGATCCAGAGCCCTTCTGTTCCCTCCTCTGGGCCTGTTTTGCTGTGATGAACTGTAAAGTCAAACCATAATGTGGGTGTGTTGCAGGGAATGTCCATTGCAATTGTATGCATATGAATGACATATGGCCTAAAGAAGTTTTTAGGGAAAAGCATTGAAAAACATCTCAGGTGCACCTTTCTTCCCATCAGTGAAGCTACATGGGGATAGTGGTTGTCTGATGTAATCTCAGAGAGTTTTATTTTAATCTGAGTTCTCACATCACATGCTACTTTTTTTCCCCATGCTGCATCCCTCATCCACTGTACTGACACCTCCTTATCGAGGGGTGAGTGGGTACTCAGGGCTTAAGGCAGGTTGTCTTGCTCACTGCTAATTAGCACCCTTGAATTAACTGTCCACCAAGAACCAGTCAGATACATTGCTGCAGACTTCAAAACATTTATCAGTATAAGATTCCTTACCTGGAATTTCGATAAGAGCCAAATCAGTGCATTAGATGCATGAAGCAGCCAGAACCCAAAATTCCCACCAGGCAGAAGGACTCCCTTTGTCCCCCTCTCCAAAGTCACCCCCTGCCCGTGGGCAGGCATCTTTTCCTACCTGCTTAAAGAGTGTGTGTAAGTATTTTTTACGTATTTACAGCCTTGACATGAAAATGCATCTCCTCATACTGCTGTATTATTTATAGACTAGGCCAAACACCAGGATATTGAAGTAAGGCTACGAGACATTTTCAGTTTCAGAAGCAGCTCATAAATAAGAAGTTAAGTCTTATATTTTAAGAAGAAATGTTAAAGTTCTTGTCCTTGAGCCTTACACAAAAAAGCTGAAGAAAATACACTCCACAATACTGCCAAAATCTATTAACCTGATTTTTTTTCAGCTCACCTCTGCTGTAAACCAGCCTGATCCCAGGGCTGTCCTGCCAACAGAGAGGAACCAAGTGTCTGCCGCCTCTGTAGTGAAAAGGGCAAAGCAAGAGGGATGGTTTCACCCAAAGAGTCACCTACCACCTTCTGCAACATCTTCTTTCTCCAGTCATCTGTTGCTCACTTCCATTTCCCCTTACTTGCCAGTAATAGACCTCAAAGAAGAAGATGTCCGTGTAACTTTCAGATGCTATTTTTCTCCTCTTAATCTGGGACTTCTGGGGAATGGGTTTATCAAACTGGCTTTTGCTCATGATGGAGGCTGGCTTGCTTCCAACAAGTGAGGAATTTGGGTTATTTACCTCAAAATGGCTTTGGTATCCTTGAGCTCCACTGCTGGGTCAACTTCACACTCCTGAAAAAATATGCCACAGTCACAGGCTGGGGTGCAACAGGGTATCTCGTCTGATCCCGCTTTTTATGGCTTCTAGAGTGGGTGCCTCCTCATTCATGTCTCCCATCTGCAGACTTCCACAGATGCAAACAAGCCTGAATTCTTGCACATGAAATCATCATTGTGAATGAGGGACCATGAAGATGATCAGAGGACTGGATCACCTCCCATATGAGGGCAGGCTGAGAGAGTTAGGGTTGTTCAGTCTGAAGAAGAGAAGGCTCCAGGGAAACCCTAGAGCAGCCTTCCAGTGCTTAAAGGGGGCTACAGGAAAGGTGGGGAAGGGCTCTTTATCAGGGAGGGCAGGGATAGGATGAGGGGTAATGGCTTTAAGATGAACAGAGATTTAGATTAGATATTAGGAACCATTTTTTTCCTGTGAAGGTGGTGAGGCACTGGAAGATGTTGTCCAGAGAAGCTGTGGTTGCCCAATCCCTGGAAGTGGCAACCTGATCTAGTGGAAGGTGTCGCAGCCCGTGGCAGGGAGGTTGAAACTCGATTATTGTCAAGGTCCCTTCCAACCAAGGCCATTCTATGATTCTATGACGATTATACCTTTCTGGCAGCTTCTAGGGTGGCAAGTTTGATTTTTTGAGTTTCCAACCAAAAACACAATTAATGAGATTTTTGCAGAACTAAAAGCACCCTGTCCTCCCCTTTTTGATAATTTCTGCATGTAGCTCAGCCTTGCTTCCTACTGCATATAAATAATAATGTGGCTATCAATGCGTGGGCTTTGCTATAATTTCTAAATGCTGTTGGAGCAAATTAAATCAGAAAAGGAAGTTTATAGAACTTCACAGATTTCCATACATGGTTTCACACTGTGTTATACACAGTGTTCACCACATCCTCTCTATCTTATTTGCTGTGAGATATCTGAAATTCTTTGTCTTATCTGATCTGTGATTTAAGATTCTGACCTTTTCAGCTTTCTGTAATTTCACTGCCAGCTCACTCAATATGCCTTTGTTTATAGCCTTACAGCAGAGACACCAAGTGAAGACCAGAGTTGCTTATGCACTGGAAATACAGACATTTCCATTTTTGCCAAAATTTGTGTGTGAAAGAGGGAGACAGCAATGTAATTTCCAATGTTCTTAAAGAATACAGATGAGAAAGGGGATTAAGCAACCTTTCAGTATGACTCTCTGCTAAAAGAATAAACAAAAAATTAATACCTTTCTGTTTATGGAAACCTGGGTGAAAAGCCATTTCAATTTTTCAGCTCCATGGTGAGAACAGCATACAACTCTGCACTTTCCTCAGAACAGTTGAAAAGGCAAATGAAGATACTCGGATGTTACGTCAGGTTGTCTCAAGTGTTGGTTCCCCACTGCCTAGGCAGGTTGCAGAATGAGCTCTGGGGACACTAACCTGTGCTGAAGAATAGCTGCTAAATTATTCAGGGTACTAAAGACAAGGGCTGAGTATGAACTGCAGAAGACCCTGATGACACAGAGTGATGGCAGTAAAATGACAGATTAAATTCAGCGTAGATAAATTTAAAGTGAGGCACGTGGGAGGAAAAAACAATCTTAACTTCTCATACACTGTGCTTAGTTCTGAGTTGATATTGCTACCTGGAAATGAGGTCTTGCCATTGTAATAGATAATTTTATGGAAATAACAGATATTACAGTATCACAGTATCACAAGGCTGGAAAAGACCTTTGAGATCATCAAATCCAGCCTATGACCCAACACCAACACCAACTCATCATCTAAACCATGGCACTAAGTGCCTCATCCAATCTCTCTTTAAACACCTCCAGGGGCGGTGACTCCACCACCTCCCCGGGCAGCGCATTCTAATGGCCAATTGCCCTTTCAGTGAAGAATTCTTTCCTAATATCGAGCCTAAACTTCCCTTGACGAAGCTTGAGACCGTGTCCTCTTGTTCTGTCACCGGTCGCCTGAGAGAAAAGACCAACCTCTGCCTGACTACAGCCTCCTTTTAGGTAGGTGTAGAGAGATATAAGGTCTCCCCTGAGCCTCCTCTTCTTCAGGCTAAACAACCCCAGCTCCCTCAGTCGCTCCTCATAGGGCTTGTGCTCCAGCCCCTTCACCATCCTCGTTGCCCTCCTCTGGACACACTCCAGCATCTCAACATCTTTCTCAAACTGAGGAGCCCACAACTGGACACAGCACTCGACGTGCGGCCTGACCAGTGCCGAGTATAAGAGGATGATAACTTCCCCAGTCCTGCTGGCCACGCTATTCCTGATGCAGGCCAAGATATCATTGGCCTTCTTGGCCACTTGGGCACACTGCTGGCTCATGTTGAGTTTCCTGTCCACCAGCACTCCCAAGTCCCTCTCTGCCTGGCTGTTCTCCAGCCACTCTGTCCCCAGCCTGTAGCTCTGCATGGGGTTGTTGTGTCCAAAGTGCAGAACCCGGCATTTGGACTTGTTAAACCTCATGCTATTGGAGTCAGCCCACCTCTCCAGCCTGTCAAGGTCCCTCTGTAGGGCCCTCCTACCCTCCAGCAGATTTGTGCTCAGAACTGGTCAGAAAAATCTAGAACGGAATTCTAGGAAATATTATGAAAGGAACAGTAAACAATGTGGAAAACATTACTCATATTCATCATACAAATCCCTCGTGCACTTGTGTGTTGAGTACTGTGGGCAGCCCTGGTCTTCCCATCTGTAAAGGAAGATGTAATAGAACAAGAAGTGCTGCAGGCAAACTCAACTAGGATAATCAAAGATGTGCATGTCTTATGCTTTTTCACTTCCTGTAGATGGTGGGTTGTGACAGATGACCATGAAATCACAAGTTGCATGAAGATGAATAGGGACTTGTTCCATACATCTTCCAGTGTAAGAACTAGGCACGCTTACATGAAACTAGAAGGTGTCAGGCTCAAAGCAATCAAAAAAGGTAGTTTCCTGTTGCACTCCTGAAACTTTCATCACTGTTAAGCTAAAAGACTCGTTGCTAAAGGTATTAGGAGTTTACTTAAGTTCAAGAAGCAACCAGGTAAATTCAAAGAAGAAAAAAAAGCCCTGTTAAATTCAGAGATTCTAGAGTTGGTCAAAAAGTCCTTGACCTGAAAATCGTTGACAGCTAGGAGGCAACTGGTATCATGTATAGATACATGTATAAACAAACAGATATGTGTTTTCCTGCTCTTACAAGCAGCCACTTGGGCCACCACCAGAGAGAGGATGCAGATGCTCTAGTTTAGCTCTTCCAAAGTCTGTTTTTCATGTACTTCTCTCCGGTTTGGTCCATAGGATGTTGTTGCCAGAGGGAGATGAGCAAACTCTTACTTACATTAAAGAGGTCACTATAAGCTTGAAATATATAGGGTTTGTCTAGTGGGCATGGCATCCAAACAGATAAATTACAGTCTATGGATACAGTTTGTCTGTTTTAGGTTTCTTCACTTTACCTCTCTTATTAGTACACAGAAATAAAAAGGTAGATTAGTATGTCCTGGTCTAGGTAGATGTTTCGGAAGATAAATCAGCCTCTACTAGTTTCCTCCGTTTTCCAAGCCTGAGATCGTTATGACTCGACAAGATTGCATATTTTACCTAGGAGTACCAGAAACACATATTTCCTACATGTTCATTCCTTCAGATACTCATTCCATTTTATGATTTATTTAAATAGGTTTAAATGTGGCATGAATAATGTAGACTGATAAATTCTGCTTAGAGTTTATAAATAAAGATGCTTCTTGAAAACAAAATCTGGCAAAGACAAGCCTGGCTCAGACCCAGGAGAAGGTGTTTAAATTCAGCCCATGATCTGCTGAGCTAGCTGCCTAGTTGATCCAAACAGAAGATGAAACACCCTACGATTGTTTTTCTAAACCTTTCATAAACTGCAATTCATTTATTTGCCATTTAATTCTCACAAACATATAGCTGAGTAGACCTGCGTTTGTGCAAATTATACAGCCAGTGCTCCCATTTAACCCATCTGTTCTTGTTTTCTTTGTGTGGAGAGCAGGATGCTTGGAAGGGGCACATGTATTCGTATAACAATCGCCCCCCCCAGTATTGAGCTAGGAGAGCAAAGCTGAGAAGAGCTCCTTGTTCATGGATAGCCATAGGAACTAAGAGCTTGTGTGAACATATCAGAAGTCAAAGAGACTCACAAAGCGAAGGAGAAAAATCAAGGAAAGCTGCAAGTCCAGCAAAGGTCCAAAGAAGCTAACCTGAGGTAGGGACTGGCTCCATGGTTCATAAAAGAAGCTTGATGTAAGGAATTCACTGGAAGAAGCAGCAGTCCATGAGAGAGCAATGACACAAACCCTACAGTGTGTCTATGGTGAAGGAATGGGATTTAGCATTTCCCACTCTGCTTTCATGTATGTGGTGAGTACTGTCCTACAAATGTTTGACAAAAGCATTGGCTACCACCAGCAAGCATTTAGAAAGAGTAGAGACAGATCAGAAAGCTCATGAGGCTCAAACGCACTGAGGAACGTGCTCAAGCTAGCAAGCATTTTGTCAATACTCCTGCAGGTAAGAAAAAGTTCCTGCTCTCAGTGGCTTGTCCTGGATAGAAAACAATTCTCAGTATCCAATTCTGACATAAAAAAAATCCCCCAAAGCAAAGCCAGATGCATGGCTGGGCTTCCTCTGACTCGCAATCCAAAGTGTATGAATCTAGCACATAGGAATCAATCCAAGGGATGAGCGGTGGCATTTTGATAGATACAACATGTGTGGGCATACACGCACAAGCATTCACACACACATATTAACTTTCAGTCACTCATGAGGAGAAGCCCTACTGCTCTCCTGGACTGCACCTGGAGCTGTGCAGCATTAAAGTCTTCCAAAATACTCATGCTTTCTTCGAAGCATTTATTTTCATGTAATCTCTTTGCTGAAACACTGTCCTGACCAGAACACCACGCAGTTGCAGGCCAGTCAGATTGCAACATGAATTATAGTAATGATAAAGTTTTATTTTGGTTTGTTGCTGAAAAGTTGCACTTATGGTTGTGTTGTTTGGTTTTTGGTTTTGGTTTTGGTTTTGGTTTGGGTTTTCTTATTTAACATCTGGCCATTTATTAGCACATATAATCCTGCATCCTGTTAGTTAGAAGCATTTTCACTTCCATAGCTGTGACATTGTCATTACTGCTTATCATAAGCATCATCAATCTCAGATTTCCAATCTCACACTCAAAGCAGCAAACCTAACTCTAAACTTAACACAGACAAAGGGAGACATTGCTTCATTTCTGCGTGGCTGTGTCGTGATCAAGAGCTGCTTGTTTATCACCTGGATGTCACACCCTGGAAATCAAATCCCAGAGGGACTGCTAGGTGACCTTGTCTGCTTTTGATAGAGCATGGGCATTTTCATATGACCCTGCCTCAAGATGCTGGGCCTAAGGATACATTAAATACTCAGTATAAAGATTTCTGAGTAAGACAGGAATCCACCAAAATCAACTGGCAATTATTTCCTCGAAATTTGCATAGCTAAGCAGATTTTTTAAGAGATCTTCAAACCCATGCTTGCCTTTTGCAGTGGGTGTCTCATTTCCTCTCTGGTGCTCACACAGCTACCCAGTTCTTTCTTACTTCTTTGCTTCCTCACTCATTACATTGGTTTCAATCATCATCTTTGCACAGAGGGTCCCAAGACCAGCAGTCTCAGTCCTTAATTCTCCCCCTCTGGTCTCCCCATCTTTGAATGCCTCCAGACCTATCCACTTGAAAGCCTTACTTCCATTTCAAGCTCAGTCTTTCCAAAAGTGAAGTGCTGCCCCTCACCCTCTTCCACCACTGAGGTTCACCTCCTCTAAAGTACATTCAGGAACTTTTTTCCTCATGTTTTCGAACAGAGAGAGGAAGAAGCCATTTCTGCCGTGAGATTCTTCTTACGTCATTGTAAATGTCTAAAGCAAGCCAGACGCGCGTGTCCTGAAAGTGCATTTGCCTCCACTCTCTGTAAAGGAGGTCTCTAGAGGTTGCACGAGGAGGTTGGCTGCCAGATGATCTCTACTTGCGTTAAGAGAATTTCACTCAATGTTTCACAGTGAAGAGGAAAGATGCTTACCCAGTAGACAAGCCCCCTTGTCTGAGTAGGACAGGCCTTATTTATACTCACTGCTACACATTTTCAGCACTCTGTGCTTTTACAGAACAGTAGGATTTATGAGTCATTGACTTACCTCCATATTGCCTCATCTCACTTGCTCATATAAAGAATTTTAGGGACATAGTCACAAATTTCTTAGCAAATGCTGAAACGTGTCACATCTTGTATAGCCCTTGTAGCTAAATTAGAAATGAATAGGAAAGAAATCTTAAAAATCAAAGCCTTTCTCCAAATGTACGTAATACGGTCCAACAATGCTGAGTCTGACTCTTGCTTTTAACTGTGCCATAAACTGCACATTACAGTACAATTTTCTGATTTATTTCTTGAAATGTTACCGTGTATGGGGGGAAAAATTGTATGTCTTCTGGTGGGAAAAATCCATTTTTCCTTTCACTATATAGTGATATTCATCTGCAATACAGACATTTATTTCATTTACCATCTTGCTGCCCCTGCTTCACAACGGCTTTCACCAGACTGCAGGACCCAGAAATGTTAACAACATGCATTTTACTCCTCCATCACTCACATTGCCCAGCAGTACATTTAATTTTGTCCTCACAACTGGTGATGATGATGGACTCTCAGCTTGCAGACTGTCTCAAGTGATGCCTCTAAATGGTACAAACACTGCGGGAGCTATTTGGTTTCCTAACTACAGGTCTTTAGGAGACAGACTGTTGTCTGGAAATCTGCAGGTATCCGAGACATCTGCGCAAGGTTTATAGATATGACAAAACATCTATTCTGCTACCTGCAGCCTTCTGGAGCAGCAGCTGGAGGTCAGGTGGGCAACTTCAGGGCGCCATAAACAGCACTGGATGATACTGTTTAGCAGCCTGAATTGCTTCCCAGCAGTATGAACTCCCCATGCCATCTGGCCTTCACTGTCAGGATCCAGTCTTCCAATCCACTCAGCTGTCAGCTTCTACGCATTTGATTTCAAACAATAGTATGATTTCCAGAGGGTGATATTTGTCCTTCAGGGACTAAGCTTGTTTCACAGTAGCAACCAGGTAATGAGATACTACCACCACAAACTACAGGAATCTGGAGATAACAAAGCCCTCCAACCCTTTTGCTTCCCTAAAAGGTTATATTCTAGCGTAAGTGCAGGTGGCATGAAAATGCCAGTGGGGATTTCATTAATAGCACTCATAAGGGCTACAAAAGATTGCCTAACACACTCATCTTGCATATGTACCTGTTTCTTCATTATTACTAACCTGGTCATAAGGGTCACTGATGTATTAAGAGTCCAGATGCATATACACATACGTATATGAAGACTTCAAGAGCAAACCAGCAGTACAGATGAAATCATCGCTGAAGTAAATGGAGCTAGAGAAATGGAAAAATGGGAGACTGATATGTAGAGAAGTACTGATGACTACAAGCTCAAACAGCCCCTTCTTACAATGTTTTTTTTAAGCAGTAGTCGTTTGAGTTTAAGGTGCTGTGAAGAACAATTAAGAAAATAAAACTAAACTGAACCTTTGAGAGCTTCCTTTCTTCTGCTATCCTCATCAAATGTTGTCTTTATTGTGTCCCAAGAGTAATTTCTCATGCAGACTATATGGGGTATTTTATCATTAATGCAGCTGTCCACAGCACTTAGCGGGTCAGTCGACTTTGATCAAAAAGGGATGGGTCATGGTCATTCCATCCTAATTTGTTACAACATGGCCTTCTTTTTTTAACCAGACTCAACTCTATGGATGTGGCATGTCTGCAAGTCTTGTCATTGGAAATACTGAGAAATGCGAAGAAGTTTTGGTCTAATAAAGCAGAACAGGGGCCTGTTTACAGAACAGGGTTCCTCTTTACTTAAGTCTGTCCATGCTCCTCCATGCTCCCATCCCTGTCCTAGTTCACTGTATTTATGTACTTCCATGAAATAGTAGGACTCAATAAGCAATGAGCTCCTCTCAAGGCTCACACACTCTCAGAAGATACAAGCATGTGCGTATGAGGCTAATGGTGCAGCAACAGACTGCAACTTCTCACCCTTCCTCACAACAGCTCATGAGATTATCCTGACAGTTTGGACTGATCCTCAGTGCTGCTGGAGTAGAAATGAAGTCCAAAGAATTCACTGCCACTATTTGCATACTTAAGTCTTAATTCAATACAAGTATGGAAATTCTGACACTGGGGTCACTTGAATTAGAGCTGGTGACTATCCAAGCCTTGAGTCTCTTGTCTTAATTCAATCTGAGATAAAGCCCAGCAAAGTCAATTATAATCAAAAGATTTTATATTGGGCCCTAACATAATTAAACAGTAAGTTATATCAACATGCTTCTTCTCTGTGTACATTTTGTTAAAAAACCCCCATGTAATTATAGTCACAGTGGATCTTTACTAATGCTTGAAACTGGCCTGACAGAAGCATTTTTAGTCATTTTAATGGCTATGTAGATAAGACGGAACCCTTACTGTTTCAAAAACGCAAACAATATTTATTTGCTGCTCATAAGTAATTCATGGACCCAACAATATTCAACAAAACTTCTTCATTTTAAACAGATTTCTTAATGAGCATCATTTTACAGAAAACCACCAACAAATAAATATATGAAAACAATTGCTTTTGACATCACTATGGTTAAACACATTAAATAATTCATTAAATTGTGCTTTACATCAATGAAAATCCCTAAGTCTACAAACTATCTTGTAAATAGGAATAAAAGTAGATATGGTTACTCACAATACAATCTCTTAGTAGCAGAGTTCACACACATTATTGCACATAAACAGAAAGAAAATTCCTAAAGAATAAAGTAATTTACAGCCTATTAATTTACCCTTTCCTCTTAAATATGGTAACTGATGGAAACTCTTGATTTTGTGGTTTGTTTTTTTTATTTCCAACATGTATTTTAAATCACAGAGCTAGTGATATGGCCAAGAAGAAAGCCAAGGACATTGTAGGCCATGGAACCCATTTCTCTCTGCAAAATATCAACAAAGTATTACAAGAACCAAACAGAAAAAAGTATTTAAGTGCAAACTGGGTACCTTTTCCGAGTATGCTTTTGCCACATGCAGGGAGGATACAGCAATCTGCTCCAGCCAAATGATTTTACTGTGATTGTTCATCTCATAGAGGGTAGTTTCCACTAGCCTGGAAACAACTTATTCCTCATCTCAGACCAAAAAAGAATAATTCCACATATATCAGGGGAACAGCAATGGAGAGAAAAAAGAAAGCGTCAGTGAGATAACAAGTTTTGTAACATCAGTGCTTACAAATGATACAAGACTGTGGGTTGGAAACAAGCACCCACTAGTGCAGAAGGAAGCATGTGTTAACAAGGTCAGCCTGAGAAACCTCCTGGTTTCTGAACCATCTCCAGATGGTGATGTGACCTGCCATTTGGTTTGGCTGAATGAATACACTGCCATTAGAAAGTCTGGCTATGAATTTGACTTCCATCACTTTTTGCTCTATACTTCTGTTTTTAGGGAACTGCAAATAACTACTGCATATTGGGCAGAAGCCCTGGCAAGGCTATCACAGCCTCATCGTTAACACAACTGCAGTGAAGAATACCCAACATCAGAAGTGGTGGGTTTTTTTCTTTCCCCATGGTGATAAAGCTTTTTATTGTTAGCATTGATGAGTGGGGAAGAGAGGACAAATTCTCATTCCTTAATAAAGTATGGCCCATAGGCAATAGGTTGAGTTCTTGGACTAGACATCGAATTACCAGGAACAAGCTTTAACAACATAGCATGTTTCTCTGTCTGATTCAAGCCTCCAGTGAATTATAACTGGAAAAGGCAGCCAGTGCTGAGGATGTGATGGGAGAGATTAGCAAGTACATCTCTATTACAAAAGAATGAGATTTGTTTCAGCACCACAGTAGCAAAAGCCAAATTGCCTTGTTTAAGTAACAAAATAATGCCAGGAAGATGGACAGAAAACCTATAGCTTTGTTGCTCATGAAGGTTTTGAAAGGAACAGCCTGCACTTCGATCTTATAAGAGCCGGTGTAATTACAGTGAAGTTTGTGCTGTCAGAGCAATGAAAACCTGAAATAACAGAGATATGAACCAGGGCCTTTATTTTGCTTTTGCGTTGCATTATTCTGGGCACAGCGCCCAAGAGCAAAAAAGCTACAAGCACATGTCTTCGAAGTCTGCCTGAAAGTATTTCCAAACAGCTTTATTTTTCATGTGCCAGGAAATTCTGCTAAGAAAAGCATTATTGTTGGTGCAGTGAGTTTGCTAGATCTACTGTTGGAGTTGGGGAAGGAGGTGCTGGGTCCTTCAGTCCCAGGGATTTTGAGGAAGAATTCAGCTGTTGGCTACTCTCGATCTCAAATGTTCCTGCACAACTAAGGCTATCTGCTACACAGGCTCCAGGAAAAAAGCCCAACAAACTAACCTCAATTTTAACTAAATCCCAAGCGTTAAGGCAAATCCTGTTAACAGAGATGCTACGGCACATTAGCAGCTCCTCGGGACCCTAATCTTGTCTCCTGGGAAATGACTGATGAAAAGGTTATGCATCACATTAAGGTATTGCCGAACTATTAAAGCTAGAATAAACTGCCCAAAGATTGTTTCGATTTTCCCTATTAGGCTTTGTTCTGTGTCAGGCAGAACGAATAGTCTGGAGAATGGTTGGTGTGCTTAGACAACTGAAACTGACTCTTACACTCAGTGGTGAGCCTGCAGCGAACAATTTCTGAGCTCTCTCTCCTCTCCCCTGAAGATAACACTGCATTTTCTAAATTAAAAATGAGGCCCATGCACTGCGGAGAGGTGGCTGCTGGGGAAAGAGGTGGGGGCACAAGGAAGGGGACCCTGGGTTTGTGCTTGAGAGGAAAAAGAAGGGATGCTGTGCAAAAAAAGACGGGCTGGGACATATTGTACTTCCTCACATATCTTCTTCCTTTATGTGAATTTGGTCTTACATCTTTCCTCCCACATGGCTGGATTCTCTGTGGTGCAGCCCTGCCTCCTGCCAAGCCTCCATGCCCTGCCTGCCAGCCATGCCTTCCCTGCACACTCTGCGCCACTGCCCACCCTGCCTCTAGCCCCACTGCTCATAGAAACAAGAAGCACACCCGCAAATCCTGGACAAAGAGTATCAGGTACCAAAGGCATCCTTCCCCTTTCTTGCTGTGTGGTCTGCAGCAAGATGCAGCAACTGGCCCAGGAAATGGGCATGCAACAGCTCCCCATCATCCCTGCATCACCAGCCAGAAAGCTCCTACCCTCCACAGGGCCAATGATGACTCAGCCTGAAGTCTTGATGCCAGTCTTGATGGTCAGATCACTGCAAATTACCTGTGCTGTGCTAAAGGTGCAATAATACCGGTCAGGCTTAGCTCTTCATGGCCTCGCTGTCCTGCAGCCAGGACACGCAGAGTGAGCTTCAGTCCTAGACTGTAAACATTTCAATTCAAATCTCTGAAGGCAGGTGCCCATATATGAGTGAGCTGTCTGAGCACCTCTTCCAGGCGATGGGGTTCCACGCAGTACCATCCATGGAGTCTAGAAAGCTCTTCTCTCTTCCCCAAGGCAGACATCCTACACTTGGCCAGTAGAATAATGATCTGCAGTTCTGTGTTTTACCTTCTGAGTGTGTAGGTGGGAGGAGATGCACATGATCCACCAGTGGAACAGGTATTACGGACCAAAATCCACCACCACTCACCCCAAATGTAGCACATTCCGATAATGAGGCATAAAGCAGCATATTACTAATAAACTACACTGACAATGAGGTGTCATCTTGGCAGCCCTCTTCAAGACTCAATAGTTGTTATGATATTTCATGTTTAATGCATTATTTTATGCATTAACTCTCAACAGGACGGTTAGATCATATTTTTGATATTGTGCATAGATCAGTAGCAATAGCATTGTCGGTAAAAAAGAAGTTACAGCATGCACTAAAAAAGAAAGACCTGGAAATGAAGGGACAAATTTTCAAATTCAGCCTCTTTTTTTCTGCAATATATTATTTTTTTTTAAACTAGATAAAATCATTGGATTTTGAAAATAAATGAGAAATGTGCATCCATATCAGGTACTCCAGTACCTCTACTTAGCAAATCTGTAAGGTAAAAGCCATTCATGCATGCAATAATATACTTTCAGCATCTCGATTTAGCAGCCACGTTGAGGCACTTAGAGAAGTTTCCTCCTAATGCTTTACATTTATACTAGAAGAAGAAGGAAAAAAAGACTCTCTCAAAAGATCTACGGTGCACCAGACCCTCTTCTTAAAACTTCACTATCACAAATGGAACAACATAAAATCTTGGAATAAATAGATGCTGTTTAGCCACAAGAAAGAAACACATGGAGAAAGAACCCACTGAATCTTTTCCTAGACAAGGAAGAAAAACAGATAGAGACCTCTCATCATGAAAACAATAAATTTACAAAGAATCTTCATACAGAGTAATAAATATCAAGACTTTCCACATATCCATTATGTATCCTATAAAACCAAAATCTGATTCTTTTTTCTAGTCACTACTGTACTTAAACAGAAAACCGATATAAATTGTATTCACTTGGCATCAATGTATTTGAACAGACAATACCATAAACTTGCCTTCCTTCATAGACAATATATCTCCAGGCTTTTACAGCAAATGTGGGAAATGTCACACTAATATTTAAGCTTTTCCTGCTCTCTCTTTCTTCTCCCCTGCAGTTTCCTTGGCCCCTCTTCACTTTTGTGTATGCAAGAGCTGATTTCATTGCCTCCAGCAAGATAATCTCTGCGACGTGTGCCCAGCTGCCATGTGGACCTCATTTCTCAAGGCTTTCCCTTTGCCATACACACTCAGAAAGATGGCTGGGTTTGGTGTTCTCAATATCTGCAGAGAATTAAGCTAACTCCCCCATCACTTCAATAATAAATCATCTCTGATTCCTGACTAACAGCACAGACCAAGCCATGCCCCAATCCCACATTCCCTAGGTCTTTTTTAATTACTTCAGAAAATTCCTTCCTTAATCAAAAACACAGCATGTAGAAGTTTGAAGGGCAATACACTTTCCTCCATTTCTTTCACTAGGAAGCTACACACCACAGTTGCAAAGGACAGTATGAAATAAACCAGCTCTCATGTCACAGAGGAACAAAAACAGATTATTTTTTTTTTTAATTTTTCATTAATGTCTGCACAAGTTTTGGTAGCTGAGATTGTATAGGGTATATCTGTTAAAGCAAAGGATATAGCTCTCTCTTCAACCCATTCTCATAGCTTAGAGCTTTGAAGGAAGTCTTTTTGGACAGGAATCTATTCTACTGCCATTTAATAACACTAATCAATGCCTATTGAGAAAAAAATACATTCTCCTCACTGGCAGAAACCAAGAAGAACTGAGACAAAGAAGGACAGTTGTCAGACATAGTCTCATTTATCAAAGCAGACGGCCTTCCTTGGCTAATTCCCAGGTAGCCAAGTTGCACAAAGTGTCCCAAACTCTCATTGGTTAGTCAAGATGGAGGAGCATCACCACCTTGCAACCTGACTATTATAATCTTCAGTAACGGCTACTTCTGCTGCCTCTTCCCTTGGCCACTGGTGAACTTTCTGCTCCCGCAGCAGCCGCCGCTCCTCTCGCCTCTTTAGCCGGTTCTTCTGGTGCTCCTCTTGTTTGGAGTACTGGAAGCGCTGCAGGAACAGGTCCTTTGCGTATTCATAAAGCTGCATGTCCAAGAAATTCAGCTCCTCTATCCGTTGCCGCACATCCTCACCAATGTCCACATTGGAGGCCCGTGTAACATTGAACTGGGTGAATGGTGAAATGAATTTCAAGTTGAATGTCCTCTCAAAGAGATACTGTGTTTTCCTCTGAAATTCTGTGAGCCCAAAGAAGGCCATATTTTTCAGATTGCTTTTGGCGCTTTGGAGAAGAATCATATTTCTTTCACTCTCGTTCATGAAAGTCAAGTTGTAGCATCCCACCAGGCTAAGGTCTGCCAGCATGCGCACTTGGCGGTTGTTTGCCAAGTTGTAGCTACAATCCATGAATTCCTGTAAACTGACTCCAGACCAGTCATCTCCTTCGTAACAGGTAGGCAGCTCGTCTGGAGTTGGGCTTCTTCCATCACACATATGAAGGGAAGTTTTCCACGTTGCACCCCTCTGGACATGCTTCCATTCACTCAAGTATCGTGACACTGGATCCCTCAGCATCGTGATGTAATAGAAGTTCCTGAAACATACCATTAAATACAGTTTTAAGATCAGGTGGATTTCACTTTTTTTTTCTCCAATAAAACAACTACCAGCCACCACCACCATCCCCTTCACTTTTTCTGGTGTAATGTAGGCACTTCCAGTGACTATTTCTGAGACAGGAAAAAGCTTAAAGCTTCATAAACACTGTGAATAAAATACAAGGTAACTTGAGAGAGAGAGATGAAAGGAAATAGCAGTTATCAGAGAAACAGAACTACTTTGACCTATCAACAGTTCAGCAGTAGTTACTTTATGTAGAAGCCAATTAACTGGAGCGTACCCCCCTCTACTTTGAAATGTTAACCCTCAGTAATATTAAAAACAGCGGGAAAAGAGATTTATATAATCTTGCCACTTCTCTTCTGGACTGAGACATGCATGTCTCACAAGATGCACATAATGATAATACATACTGTGCTTGGTCAGGATACAAGAGAAGCACGAGCAATGTCACGTGGATGCTGCAAGTGCTAAAAATAACATCATGTGGAAGATGATTGGCACGAGTCACCTACTTAAGAAGAACCCTATTATTAAATGGGTTGGAACGAAGATAACGAGAGCCAAAATCCATTCATATGAGTCAATTTTAGACAAGGGCTTGATTGAAATTAGTTATAATCGGGTAGGACAAACGCATTTGTTGATATAAAGATTACCATTATTTCACCTCACATGTCACAAATACAAAACAGACATCAAGAAATATTGATTTGAAATAGAGCAAATAACTGCAGAACTCACGTTGTTAGTTCATCTCATCTTTTAGTTTTTTAATTCAGTTTGTTTATCTATTTATGGCAACCTGAAATGGACTACACTTGAGTATGCTTCAAGTAGGCTTTCACAGACTGAGGTCTTTTACTGAGAAATATTTCATTCAATAACAAGTCCCCTGAATTACAGGGTCATATCATAAAGACAAAGCAAATCCAAAATACTTAGGATTTTTGTCAGCTAGAATAACGAGCAGAAGATTCAGGACAAAAATTAACACACGGTCTGGTATAAAAATAGCCCTGTGAATCTGCATGACTCATCTGACTGCAAACAATACATTAATAAATCATGAGTCCTAAGACTTCTTAAGAAAAGTCTGATCTTCGTACACTTTCTTGAGCCTAGAGAAGTATTAAGCAAGTAAGCAGAAGTCAAGATAGCTGAAGACAACCTACCCTGTAAAGAAGGCAACACTTTGTGACGGTTATCTCATACACGAGCTAACTCCAGTTAAATGAAAAATCTCGAAACTGTTAACAAGGTCCAAGACAACTACTTTTCTTTTTCAGGTAGCACCCATTTTTTCCATAACTTCTCCATAAACCTCAGTTTTCATAAATCTTGTTATAAAACCAGATATTTCCCTGCATATTCCTAAAAATGTTGATATATTCCCCAGTACAGACAAAGGAAAACGTAACAGGGCTGAATGTTTTGTGCTTATGCATTCTGAGTACTCCACCTACAGGATCTATAACATATTTTCTAGAATAAGGTTATGAGGCCAAACTACAGACTATGTTCTGCTGCACGGTTATTTCTTGAACTACTGTCTAATGGAAACAACTGTTTCAAGAATTATTTCACAGCAGAAGGGGTAAAAGTGGAAGGATGTAAACTAGCGTGTCCCTTGGATGTATTTTCACTGTCACTTGCATTGGAATCCATGAGTTGTGTTAGCATCAGATGGTACTCTGAAGGATGGTATTCTTGAAGGATGGTATTTCCAGAATAATTTGGAATTTGGGTTTTCTGGCTGCTGCTCACACATCACTAAACTGCACTTCAGTTGTTTTGATCCACTTACAGAGGCCACATCAATAGTGAACCCAAGAATCATGCAACCATTCATAGATAGCTATTTCTAAAATCCCTCTTCTACTCCTTCAGGGCAGGAAGGATAATAAATCCTCTGTGTGCTCTGCAGTATAGTTCCACTACAAAAAAGCATTGTCTTTAAGCACTTCAAGCAAAGCTTTCCCTTCTCACAGTGGATGCTCATCTCGTCTTGGCTCTACCTTGCATGTATGAGAGCATATTAAGAACTGATTTCCAACTAACAGGACAAGAAGTGGGCACACTTCACTAGTGTGGTGCAAAGAAGTCCAACTCTCAAACACCCATCAGCTCTGAGCGTAAGCCACTGTTGCAAAATCCATTAGGCTTTGATTTGAGTTGTGACAGAAAATTATTGACATTCCAAGGGAGCAGAAATGAAAAAAAAAAGAGGACAAAGATTCAGATGCAGCTGCCAACATCAACAGAGATGTGGTGTTGGCTGAGTCCTTGTACTGCTGCCCCTTCTCTCTTCAGATAATTCTGGATGTTGATATGTGGGAACAGCTGGGTTTAAAAGTTGCTCTTGACAATTATTTATGTCTCTAATAATAGTTCTGTCTTTCCTCACCCATTTCCAGCAGTCCCATTGAAGCATGACTCAGAGCAACGACAATTAACAAAAACACCTCCTTTACATTAGTCATTTCCATTTCATCCCTGGATATGTAAATGTGTTTGATGTGCAATAAACAGGAGTATGAAGCAAATGTAGGGAAATGAGTACAGCGTGTCTTTGTATAACATCTGCATCTTCCCTTATGCAGACTGGGCAAGAAACTTCAGGCAGCCTGTTGCTGATCCTCATTCAGACTACCTGACTTCTGTATCTGTTTTTACTACCCTGATTAATTTGCTTCTGGTTTGTGCATCTTTCAGCGTGTTGCCTTTTTGTGTTATCAACTGAATGGCTTCTTCATCTGGCAGACAAAAGTTGTCTGACACAGCAGCCTGGCACACTTTTCCAAGGCGCTAATAACTAAGAGTGCAGCCATCTCTGCCAAATTCATAGCTTCCAACCTTCAGTTTAACCAGAAAGTTCACAACCCTGCCATCCTTTTAACCAGTCTGAGGTTGGAAGACGCTAAGCTTTCTTCCACCTGATCCTGGGCACTGTCCAGATGACACCATTGGAATGCTACACAGAGCACTGGGGGATGCTGCACAGCAGTGGTGGCACATATTTTTCTTTCAGGGAAAAGGATGTCATGTCTCTATAATAATAAGTCAAAATACATAGGATATGCACATTTGTTTCAGTTGGAAAATTATAAAAATTACCTTTGGAAATAATTTTCAAATGCTGAAATTCATGCGCTAAATATAGCAGCATTTCAGACTCTCGGTACCTAATACACAGTGTTCAATCGCACGAGGAATGGCTGGGGAGCCAGCTCATAATAAAGATAAGAAGCAGATCATAAAAACATGAAACTAGGGATGGCCTTCTGTCTCTCCTTTCTTCACGGTTCAGTAAAAGAGCATCAAGTCAGCTATAGACTGAAGATGCCTGAGCCTCTCTGAATACAGACACGCACTTGTTCATGTTGGTGTAAATGACCCCCTTGCATTGCCCATGCTCGTGCTTACACAGCTATGTTAAATTCCACAGCCACCCACTGTGGGAAACACACAGCAAAGAATTAAGTAATAACTCCTGTTACTCTGTTTGACAAAGCAAACTCATCACAGACTTATTGGTTTCATTTCAATGGACTCCCATCATCGATTATTCAAACTGCTGTCACAGACAGCCTCGGTGCTTAAAGGCTAGCCAGGCAGAGTATGCTGGCACATCAGTGAGAAGATGCATTACAGAAAACATTCCAAATTAATTTAAACCCATACTATCTATATCTATATCATCTATATCTATATCTATATCTATATCCATATCCATATCCATATCCATATCCATATCCATATCATCTATGTATCAGCATGTTCGTGTCTGTAAAAATTTACATTGGTATCTGGCCCTAAGCTGCAGCTGTCAATGAAAGAAAAATCATAGTAGATGCATAGTGTGTATTTGCCAGTGCATCTTGTGACTGTCTATATAAACACACAAACATGTACAAACACTCAAGATTACATTTCAAATAACACCAGCCCACTAGTCACGATGTTAGCTCCTCCTAAAAGGAAACTTCATACAACTTTCCCAGGTTAAACAATCTCCTTTTAAACACAACATACTGAAATTAATGGGTTATCAAAGTCGCAACTATGAGACAGGTAATTTTTTGGACAGGTACTAAGCACCGTGATGGCCAGGGCAAGGGCCTGATGACCCATGCAAGGGCCCAAACAAGCACCGCTGTGAAGCATGGGTGCACACTACTGTTTACACTAGAATCGAAAAGCACTTGGGAATTCAGAAGACTCTAGTCCCACTTGCATGAAATACACATCTCTTCATTAACACTAGTCAAAGAAAACCTGTAACTAATAGAAGAGCTAAACCGAACTTCTAAGTATAACATAAGAACACGTATCTCTTTTACATTACAAGGTATTTTGAATATTAATACTCTAATCTTACATTAATTCTTCAATAGTATTGCTCTAGTTTAGAAATTAATTTTAGAAGAGCAGACTCTAATGTTAGTGGAGGTGATTCCAAACCAGGGCACTTTGCCTCTTCTATCACCACGGAACAGACATCCCAGCTGAGGGAGATTTACTAAATACAGGAAGGATCACCGCACATTGAGAACAAAAACATTCTGCAGGGACTCCTGGGGAAGAAGGATGAATGGCATCTTCTCTGTTGCTCCCACTCTCATGTGGAGCAGCCTGCACAAGGAGAGCTCACACAGCACTCTCAGAGGCTGAGAGAGGAGAAGCAGCACACCATTCCCTCTTTCAAAGCGTAAGGCAGGACCTTACGTGTAGAGAGTGATAAGCTTAATAAAAGGAGAACCGAGAACTCACAGCAGCTGATGCAGAGATAAAGGAGTATTTGAGGTGGAAAAAAAGAGTCACTGGAGAATATTTTGGAAGACGGTCACAGACAGAAGAAAGAAGAACCAAAATGACTGAAAAGCCCACGTGCATCATCAAACCATTCACACTCTGGTTCTTCCTGGTAGCAGGGAAAATAAAAGCTACGGTCAAGTTTATGACACAAGTTGAGATAAAAAGTTAGCAGCTGTAATCCTGGAAGAAGTCTGAAATATCCAGCAAAAGCCAACATGCTTCTACTATTGACAGAGGTTGTGGCAAGATGAAGGGTTAAGAAGAATCTGCATTATGTGAACAAAAGCCTTATGCTTCCCAGTTTTATCCTGAAGCTTGAGTTGTCCGAGGCAGTAACAGAGTTAACAGCTGAACAGCAGCCTCTCTTCAGGCAAAGTATTGTCAGTATGGGTAACAGTGAAGATAAGACAGTAAACATTTGAAATAAAAATATGGATGGTGCAATACATGGACAAATAGGGAATAAGAGCATGTACCGAGGGGCAGGGGGTGTATGTGTTTAATCTTGGGGGTTTTTTTTGTGTCAGACCTCGTATACTGTATACTCCTTATTCAGAACAGTACTGTAACAAAAAAGCTGCAAAAAAGTGCACAAATTAAATGAATGTCTATCTGGCTGCGGAAAGCATCATGCAGCTTATTAACCAAGCCAGAAAGATAAACTCTAGCTAGTCCACAACCTTTTGCAAAGATCATTTAGCAACAGCACATAGGCTTCTTAAGCCTAGCATCTGGCACAGAGTGTTAGATCTTTGTGATGGGAATGGTTTTCTAAGACATTCTTTACAAAAATTTGTGACCTTAATACTATTAGCTGTCCTCTTAGGTTTTCATAGATTTCTTCACAAACACTTAATTGGCCGTTTTCTCAGAGGATCTGAGCACCCATCACTTCTGCTGTTTTTAAATGTAATGATGAGCATTATGCTTACTTAAAACAGTCACTGTAACGTCCTATAGACAGTTATTCCATATCAAAAGAGAACTTGTCATTGACTTCAGCAAAGTTAAATAAAAAAACATATAACTTGCATTTTGAGGTACAAAATTATAAAATTTTAGATATGTCTCATTATTCCTCTGGGCTTTTTCCCTTTGGTTTTGAATCCAACCAGAAAACACCTGACCACTGTTTCCTGTTTCCAAATTCAGCATAAGCTTCTGTTGATTAACTACTTCTTTCGCTACCCCAGTGATAAATAGTGGAACTAAATCTGTAGGACACGCCCGCTCAAAGAAGGAATGTGATATTACTCCAGGGTAAAACATTTAAATGCAGTGGTCTACATGCAAGTTATATGTCTAAGCAACCTCTAAAGCCACTGGGCACTGGAGCACCGGGCACTGGAGCTACTCAATACAGGCACTGATGTGTGTCTGGAGATTGACGCAGCTGGCCCAAGGCAGGTGCCAGCTTCGAAATGAGGTGTAGCACTTTGGATGCTCCCTATGCATTGCACTTTGTATCTTGACCACAACATGAGCTTAGACACTGAGAAACATGGACGTGTCTATATTGTAAGCTCTTACATACGGGTGTCTCCACCTGTAAGGTGAAATCCATGCCTGGAGTCAAAGCCTTCACAGACGTATTCATAGAGCACAAGCATCGGGTCAATCTTGAAAACAAAGCAGTAACATTTTTTTAATGAGTGAGAACTAAATACGGAGGACCTGTATTTCATGACTTTTTGTACCTATAATATATATATATATATATATATCAGTCATGGTAGGATATTTCTTTCTAAGCATGTTTGTAGTGATGGAGTATTCCCAAAGTAAACGGAAGCTTTAAGTAAGATGTTCATTATTTCAAAAAACCCTTTTATTATCTCCAAACCATCAGTTACTAGGTTGGTGCAAAAATAATTGCCTGAAAAAGCTATGTGTTCTCCATCCGTGGAGATTTCGAAAATCCAACTGGACAGAGCCCTGAGCAACTCCAACTGTGCTCAGTGGTGATCCTGCTCTGAGCAGAGAGTTGGACTAGAGAACCCCCAAGATCTCTTCTTGCCCCAGAGGTTCTGTGATTCTGCAAGACATGCATAGTCTTCTGTAACGAGATGTACACTCATGTCAGAAAATACATCAAACTAGAACGAATTTGCCAACTAGATCATACCTGTATATATTTTTCTTTCCTGGCTGCCATCGGCAGAGTGCAGGGAATGTGCTTTGCATTTTACAAGATTCTTTTTTTTGTTTATGATTTAACTACGGCTATAACACTCTGAATCAGCACTTCCTGAATTATTGAGCAACTTCATGAATATTTATTTCAATGACACTTTGTCCAGCGTAGAGTCTCTAGAAATTGGAAAGGACAGTGCAGTAACCACATGTTCCTAAAGAAATTAATTCTGTTCAAAGGTATCAAGACTGGATCTTTAACAGCTTCTAGAGTAATGAAATGATGTAGCTACCCATGATTTAAAACCAGGTACTAAAAAAAAAAATTGCACACAAATAGCATATTGATATGTGTGAGCTTTCTGAGTTAATATGTGTTTTTTCTGTGTGTTGCCTGTAGGATTTAAGCATAAATGTTCAAACACAGAGATAAAGTTAGGCATCAAACTATATTTAAACCTGTAGACAAATTCAGCCTGATCGTCAGTGGAGAAAATACACAGTAGTAAGAGCTAAGGATGCCTAGGTACCCAGAAAACATAGTCTGCTGATTTATTTGGCAAAATGAGGATCCCAGAACCATCAGACTGCCCTTCCCTGCCAGCACAGATAACAGCACTCCATTATCCCCCCCATAAAACATGCTAGCCCCTTTTGAAATATTCTTTTCACACCACTGCTCTCATTTTAAAGAACTTGTGAAGGCTGCTTCTCACAGTTATGAATATGAGTCTCACTGCCAGACTAGACGTGGTATTGGTCTACTTGGTCAGTTATTCTTGGGTTATTACAACAAATATATCAAGGAGATTTACAAATGTAACATCAGAGAAGGAGAAATGGCATTTAAGTTGGAAATCAGAGAGCAGTCATACCTCTCAGTTTTCATTTTACAAAACTGAACTAGTTGTTTTTTTTCTTTTGATAAGACAAGTCAGAAGTGCCCCCAAACCCTTGGATCACACTTTGGTCGTTTCACTCAGAGATGCACCCTGAGTTTTCCAGCATCTCAGCTTTCCATGCTAGCTTTTGAGAGGAGGCTCACAGAAGTACGGCATGGTGAGAGCTCTGAGATTGGTTGTGGGTTTTGACCACCCAAGCAGTATTTTTCCTGGCTTTTGAACTTGCACAATTTCATATTTCACTACATATGACTAGAATTAGGCAAATTTCAGATGAGGCTTCACAGGTAGTGAAGCCTTTTCTCCACCGGCAGTGGATTATCTGATACACCCTCATGTTGTATTCAATTTTTTATGGGGCCGCAGAACTCTGGAAACTCATACTAACTGTGTTACTGGCTGATACAGAGAAGTCTTTCTGCTCCCTCCATTTCAGCTGATAAGTACTCAGCTGATAAAGGAAATCTGTTTCTGTTGGACTCAGATGCACGATTTTGCACTTTTCACTACCAAATTCATTCCACCTCTTCTACTGAAATCCTCAAGGTTATGAAGCAAATTCCATTAACATACTTGAGCTTGTTGTGCCAACATCATTAACGAAAACATGAAATAGGATCAGAGCTAAGACCAGCCCTGAGGAAATTCATTAATAACTTTCCTCTAAACCAGAAAGTTCCCCTTTCGGCATATCCTGTTTTGTTATCGGCTTCTTGTCCAGCAGAAAATTCTTATGCTTAGCCTCATGTTTTCTGCCTTGTATAATAAATTTGCAGATGGTGCTCTATCAAATACTTTATTGAAGGTAAATTTCCCTTCTCCTATCAGACACAGATGTTGGGTATTTACATGTCTCAGCCCAAAGGCTGAGAATGGCGGCCTCAGCTTTGTTGTGTATGAGAACACAGAGAGCAGTTAAGATGGGGAAATGACAATTTATTTGAGAGTGAAGCAGTCTGGAATAGAAATGTATGATTACGCGATTTGATGGAAAAACAAATCTGCTACTTTCCATCAAACCACCTTGATACAAATTGTAAATCATTTCTTGATGAGACACAAATATAACAAAGCTCCCTCCAGAGATTTTTGTTCTTTGCCTAAATTATACCAAACTCAGTTGTTCTAAGTAGTCTTTAAATTGCTGAAAGGAATGAAGTAGCAAGTGCCTTGCTGAAAGAAATTTAGATATAAAATGCAATAAGAAATCAAATAATAAGAATCTGGCCGTTCTATCAAGCACACTCTTAATAAAAACCTTGTACCTTGTAAGAAATGGTGTTTGAGCACACACAGGAGGAAATACTATTCAAAAGCAATAGATACACAGTGTCTCGTAAGATTCTTTAAAGATATTGTTTGCAAAACCTTTGTGTCAGAGAGAATAATAAATCCTTTGTGGCCAGGACTTGCAAAGGAGGAATCCATTGCTCATATCACCCCCATTCTCTCTCATCCCTGTCGTGCACAGATCAGTGCTGTGTCTCAAAAGAATTGGACAAATCGGGGGGACACGTGACATCCCTACTCAAAAATGTTTTTTCTCCTGTGTCTGCCTTTGCTATGCCGTTGCACTGAAGAGAAAATTAAATAAGGATGCATTTGCACTACCGTACTACCTGCCTCCTCCCAGAGCTGCCTCTAGCTCCAGCTTGGGGAGGAAGCACTGAACCTGCCTTTCTCAGAGCCTTGTTAGGAGCACAGGGGAGACAAACTAAGGGAACGACCCATAGTATCAAGCAGCAGCAGAAAACACAGGCTGGCCAGAGAAAAGAAAGGTGATGACAGGCAAAGGACAAGAGAAGAGCAAATCTGGAGACAGTGCAGCAAGAGGGACTCGCAGTTTGAGCTTGTTTTGCCAACTTAGTTTCTAAGGGTTACAGAAACCAGGTTGGGAAGGGACTCTCCTGACCAAGTCCAATGCCTGTAATCATGAATAATAGATTACACAAAATATCCCTTATGAATACAGGACACGTCAGAAAACCTTCTTCACTATTGGGTCGCAGCTGCCAGCAATGCTGGAGCAAGTCCCTGTTTCAGAAGGAGGCTCCCTAGAGCAGGTTACTGCCTGCAACTGAGCGTGCAGTTCCAGCTCCCCTCAGCACACACTCCTCCAGCACCAATGCAAAGAAATGGGGAGACAGAACTTCCACATATTCAGCAACTTAACATAAGGCCCTTTGTAATGCTTAAAAAGAAAAAAATCATGTAGAATTATGAAAGATTTGTTATCGCAAGAGTGCTGGCTGCCTACTAGAATACACCCGATTGGGAAAAATTCAATTTCAAAGAACTCCTGAAAAGACAAATAAAATGTAGCCAGACCATTAAATCTTCTGACATTTTTATTTCTTCAGTCAGAGTTTGTTAAATCTAAAACAGAGCAAAAATACCTCTATTAAATTCAACTGCAATGTTTACATTCATCCTCTCATTTTTGGAGGAGCTGTTGCTTTACCATTTTATTCTCTGGCTAGATAAGTGTTCAGTGCTCCTGTGTAGCTTGGCTTCACTGGAAACCAAGTCTATACTGCAAGAGGCATGTATCCAAACTCCTTTCCTAACCAAGCTGCCTCTGGTTTCAAACTAATAGCTCAGATGCAGACGTTCTCTTCCAAATCTGGGATGGTCAGATGAAAGTTTTGTGGTATTTCTCACTGCAGCTCATTTTGAATCAGTACAGTAATTCTGCTCAATTAATAAAGTAATTAACAATAAAAAGGCCCAGTAATTGAAATCCCTTTGAAAATACATCAATTCATTCTCTCTAAGCTTTGTCTCAAGTCATTTTATCAATTCTGACATCAAGCATAATGACCATAAATTATAAAGGATCATCACAAAATCCAGGCTTCACAACCATTTTGTTGTCCTACATGCTGAGTTTCTGAAACATTTAAGTTTGGTCATAACTTCTGAGATTTGCCTTCCATAAGGTAAACAATATGAATATTAAAGAATTTCAGGTGATTCTACCAATGAAAACATCACAAGAGAAGTCTTTCTTATTCATTCACTGAAACAGTTCACAAAAGCTAAGGAAATTGCTCAGCTGTAAGACAAAAATGCTAACTTTGTTTCTCCCAGCGCTCCTCCTCTTGTGATGTAACCGTACAGTTCTTCCTGTAAGACAAAAAGCAAGCAGATGATGGGGTATTTTCTTTTAATACTTATAGAACAGACCACTGATTTCCCATTTTACACTGAAGTTTTTGTTTCCACTAAAATACCTGACAGCATCTAATCAAACCCATAAATGTTTGCTATGAATAATACAACTCAAATCTATAAGCAAAATTGCCATCTTCCCCTCCACTGACCTCCTAACAGATTTCTTTCCATCTCAGTTAAGACTATGTGCAGTATGTGTATACCTGCATTTTTATATATGTATCTCATATATAAACTCCACAAGAGGGCCCTCTTATCTTCCCCAAATCTTACTAAAAGACTAACTCACTTTCTCAAAATTTGTATTACCGACCTTTTGTCTACAGATATTGTGGTATCTTAGAACAAAATTTTACCAAATAGAATTGAGTTTATGATAGAATTTCATACCACAAAACCTGAAATTTGAAAGGGAATATTTTTTTGGCATATGATTTCCACTATTTACATGGCACGCAGAGAACTTCAATAAAGCTTTTCCAAGTTTATTGCTATTTGGCAATAGCCAGCCAAAGTGAGACCTTTGACATGCAATCCACAGAGTCAACTCACCCTGCCATGGCGAGGCAGCCTCCAAGATGCAGGCTAACCCTGTGTCATATTGCAATTTGTAGGGTAAGCCCAAAATAAGCACTATTAGTCATTTCAGTTGTGTGAGAATGCATCCCCTAGGCACTACAGTTAAGGTTCAAATGCTATTAAAGTTATTTGCACTGTCCTTTAAACTTCCAGAAGATATGGAAAACAAAGCTTGTTTGGGATACCTTGTTATTTGCTTTAATATCCTGAATGTTTTATGGTGACAGTATTATATGTCCTCATCTTCTTTTCTGTGAGGTTTTTATTATTTACCATCCCTTTGACCTTGGAATATCTAACAGAAATCAGACCACCTCCTTCTTCTGACCTCGAATCTTAATGAATCAAGGCTCTGACACACGTGCCAGAAGATCATTGCTGTACCACTATTGGCTGTGGATGATATCCTCTAAGAAAGAAGGTAATAAGATGAAATAAAGAAGCCTAGGCTTGTAACCTCCAAATTTTATGAGGGATTCTTCCCTTTTCAAGAAAATTAGCAAGAAATTATGAGCATTCAGCCTTGCTGATACAGCACAAACATGCCAATCTGCTAAATCATTTGAGTAAATCTCTGCACCTTGATCTGCAGTGCAAACTTTAAGCAAAGTTTTCACAGTTGCTAAGCAATACTGCCATA
Source organism: Neomorphus geoffroyi (assembly GCA_033558235.1). NCBI lineage: Eukaryota > Metazoa > Chordata > Aves > Cuculiformes > Neomorphidae > Neomorphus > Neomorphus geoffroyi. The sequence goes on from JAUMJM010000005.1 coordinate 18,729,357, forward strand.
TGACATGGTCATGTTTAACCAGTGTTGATGACGGAGTCCAGGTTGCTGCAATACTTGTGTAAACGGGTAAAATAAAATACCCAAGGTGCCAATGGGACTCCGTATGAATTACTGGCCACAGTAAATCATCAGGGATGACTTTAGCTTTGCAGCCCTCCTCTGGAATGGACAAATCCTAATCAATGAAGCACATCTGTACAGTAGAGAAAGAGCATTTGCCAGTCCCTTCAGGCCATGAGCTGACTACTTGAAGCATGACATTTGATTAGCCTTATTATCTCAACTCATTTATACATAAATGTCGTTAGGGGCTGTGAAGTCATCCAGCCCTTATTAAAAACTGGCCGCAGTCTCTAAGCTGATGTTCCCACTCTTCTCCCTTTTTGCCTGTCAAACAAGAAGGAATTTTTTTTTTTTGAACTGCAGGTTTTATTATTGCAAAACAACCTTCTCTTACATTAGTGCAGCAGACTGTTGCCGTACCCCCTCAAACACACAAACAGGTCAGGTTTTCTAGCCTTTCCCCACAGAGATGTTTGACATTGAGACTCAATACGATCTAGCATCTTTGTGAACTAAAGGCGAGGGGAATAGTGCGCAGGACTTTATTTTCAAATGTATCTCTCATGGAAATTAATGAACATCTGTGCAGACACTGAACGTGAACGCACGCAGCAGAAACAAAACCTATCTGAAAAAGAGCTTAAGGTCTAAGAAAACCTAATGGTAAGGATCTTTGTCTTGGCAAGTTGAGGATTTCTTCCTCTCCCTTTGAAAAGCCAGAGTTCTTTTCAGGTCACAAACTTATCTGCTTTAAAGGAAATGGGATGTTAACAGGGTTATGAAAGATATTTCTACATTAACAAGGAGCAAAGTTGCTGATATGTATCCTAAGTAACACAACGACTTGAATATGAAGCATTCGTTAAGATTCCTTCATAGACTCTATACATTGCTTTCTGTTTCATACTGTCAATACAATTCAGCAGTGATGCAGAGAGGAAAGCAAAATTTAGGTTAAAATGTTGTAACATCATGCATGTTTTTCTACAGTTGTAATGATACAGTTTTATCTAAAGGAGTAGACTACTTAGTCCGGGTCAACCTTATTTTTGATACACGTACTGAATATTACATAATTCTACATAAATTAATATCTGTGAATTTAAAAAAGCAATCTCATCATAGTTTCCTGAGCAACTGAAGATATGCAACCTGCCCAGCAAAAACAGAAAAGGATGCAAACTAATCTGGTTTTGCTTTTTTTTTTTGGCTTTGAAGATGTTCCTTTCCCACAGGCTTTTTATAAAGCAAATTTTTTGTTCATAATTGTATCATTTTTCATATATGACAAACCTGTTCATCCCAATAGTCTCACCAAGTGCTGTTTAGCACTCGTATCTCTGCTCTCCATCTTGGGATAGAGGCTGCTGTATGTTCAGGCTAAACTACGGCTCTGCTTAGATGAGAAGGAAGTTTGCATGCACATAGACCTTTATTTGTGACACTTTAATTTGCTTCTTGGCCCTAATATACACACCAGCATTAAGCACACTCATGCAAACCACAGCTCTAAAAATAACTCACTTCAGACATTCAGATGTTTTTCCATGTTGTTTCCAGTAACACCACTCTTCCTGCTAGGAACATTCATTAGCACAGGCAGGGATTTATCATCAGAAAAATCACACTCTGAGAAGCAGCAGGGATTTTCTGGGGTGTAGCAGGGCACTAGCTGAGGAGTCACATTAGTATTCCCTCGGCATTAACAGAAAAAGGCCAGCAGTGTAGCTGGGCCACTGCAGTGAGCAGGGTAAGCAGGCATAGGCAATCCTTCTCATTCCTCACACTGTCATCTAACAACAGGGCCCACACGTGAGGGCTGGGGGCAGTGGCTACCAAGCTTCACAGTCTCCCCAGAGTGTCCGGAGAGATATTTTGCTTAGAGGCCGGAAATCCTCCTCCCCCAGTCCAGGAGTGCTCCCCAGATCAAAGTCTTTCCTAGCAGACACCACAGCCTACTTTGTCGGAAGAAGAGGGGCTGGTAGGAAGGGAGGGTATAGGGTCCTCCTTAACTTCCTAAAGAGAATCACAACTTTGCCCTAAGCCAACTGCTTTTTGGTTTTGTCCCAGTATTCTCGACGAAGAGAAATATGTATTTATGACAAATGCTGTGCAAATGGCAACAGATCAAGCAATGAAGAGAATTCACGGTTTTCTTAAAAGGTCTTTTTACCCTTAAATGCAATTCTCTTTATCCCAACCTAAAACATGCCTGCCTTAATTGTAAAAAGGCAAACAAACTCAACATATAGAACAAACCAAAGGCTTATAAACACATGTAACCCAGAGATTGAGCCTTGAATTAAAAAAAAAATAAGCACCTGATTTCAATAAAAACTCCATGCTAAATGCCTGAGAGGAAAGGATCTGGGAATAAAATTATTAGACCAGTGAGCCTTGAGCACGATCTCAACACTTAAACTCAGAAGATAACATTCTGATTCATGAAAGCTATGAAAACTGCAGTGGTTTTTACTACACACTTACTACGTTTGCATTTTTCTCTTTGTTTCCTCCAAGCTTCTTTCTCACTCATTGGTAACACATTTTTTTTTTTCCTGTCTTTCTCATCTTCTTTTTCCGCTATTATTTGTGTCCTCACACAGCAGCAGTATTACTTTATGCCCAGAGGAGCTGCAGAGGAAACAGCTTTTCCATGTTCAATGGTCTGTTGGGCTGATACAGAAGCAAACTGACTTTTTCCTAGCTAGATTAAAGCCCATTTGCTCCTGCACCAAATTTCTCTCCATACCGAGCTGGCTGCAGAGAAAAACTGAGTGGGATGGTGTCACTCTAACTCCTTGTGCTGTGCCTGCAGCTTGGCAGCTCAGAGCAGGGGTTGCACAGCTAACTGAGGAAGTCAGGCTGAGGGCAGTTCTGACACAGAGATATGTTAGTTTAGGTACGTGGCTGCTTCCCCACACATCATTTTCCCAGCACTGCCCTCATTTGTGCATCTCCCTCTACAAACTACCAGGATGCAGATTTTGGTTTAATTGGGATTTTCAAATTTTAGCTTATTGAAACTGGATCCACCCAGTTTCTGCATCCCAAACTTTCCAAGGCTCCGTTTAGATCCCTGTACATTAGCTATATTAGTGTCAGTTAAGGTTTTCTTAACAAATCTGAGAGTCAGAAACTATTCTGAAAAATCTCAGTGTAACTTCCAGCGCTGGACAGCTTAGAACAGTTATAACATCATAGTACTGCAATAGGAGTTAGCTCTGTTAAACCTAGCCTGAACTTGGCTTTGGCTTCTAAAAAGCTTCTAGAAAAATCGTGTTCTATAAAATCAGCTGAACGAAAAATGTCATATTAAAAAGGAGTTCAAGAAGCTACTCAACTAGTTTGAAGCGCATCAAGAGCTATTAAAAATAGAGACATCTCTACTAAGCAAGATATTCTCAAGCCTTGAATTTTTCAACTAAGGGAGTATATGCAGGTGTATCATCATTACATGCTTGCCTTGTTCTTGTACTCCTTGAACATCAGTTCGCTGTTGGAGACCAGTTATTAGGCGAGATGCACCTTTGGTCTGACTCTGCTTAGTCATCCCTCTGTGACTTCAAGCCACCCACACAGTCGTATTTTTTTTTATTAATATTAAAGAGAGAAGTATCTCACATGCTGATGAGTTAATTCAAAGCAAAAAAAAATAAAATACAGAAGACCTGTACAGTTTAGTCATAAGCATAATGAAGAATCTGGAGGTCATGCTCGCCATAAAGAATGTTCTCGTACCTCCAGTAAGAAACCTGTTTTCTGTTTTCTTAAAAATGGGTCCCTTAATGTAGGTGTTACACAGAGCAGTTCTTTCTCCACTGCTTGTAAAAATGAATAGTTTCCATTCATTTACAAAAAGACTACCAGATGATATTTTATTTACCAGAAGTTGGTAGGAGGCAACATCAAACACCTTGCTAGCTCTGAAAGACAAATGCACCACAGAAACAGGCTGAATGCAGGAACCAAGGTTCAGGGGGCAGCTGAGGAGCATCTGAGGCCACAACACAGAAAGGGCGGCTAAGGAGAACTTCAGGTAGGTTGAAACACAGCTCACCCCGCCTCCTGACAACTCCACCACTGTTCAGTGTCAGTGTCAGTGTCTGTGTGTGGCTGGGTGGCCTGGTAATGCAAATACGACGCATGGCAAACACACGCAACACGAATTAGCTACAGTACACGATACGGTGCCTATGCTGGTTTATGTATTCATGTCTGCCAGAAGGGAGAGGACAGGGCAATGCAGAGCAAATCCACCTATTCTGGCACAAAATCTTCTGGCACAAAACCAGTTTATCATCTTCTTCTAAACAGCTTGAATTGGTATAGTGAGTTCATGCTGGAATAGTATTTCTTTGCATCATTTATTCACTGTGCTTTCGAGCAAGTACTAGGAGATCTAAAGCCAGTTTGACTGCATCATCAAACTGCGGCCTCGGTATCTAACTTGCTACAACTGCACAGTAGTTTGGATTTATGGGCGTGCAACGACATCAGGATTATCTGCTTAGTATTGCTGCCCTGTGCACTTCTTCTGTGTCTGTTCTAACTTCCCTAACCTCTGCAATTCTTCCCACGTAATATACATAACCTCACTCCAGTATACTAAAATGAGATGAATGAGAAGAAAGCAAATGTCACAACTGAAATGTTGAATTCCTTAAATGCTGAATATCACACATAAAATTTAAAGGAGTACAACATATTTAATAACAATACTTCGTCAATTCCATGAGAAAATAAACGAATAAAAGCCTCCATTACAGGCTGAAATATTGTTCTCAGAGTTAGAAATGCCAGAAATAATATTATTTGTGTAGCTTTATTTTGCTGTTATGATACCCTAGTTATTTGCAATAAAAAATATTATTTTTCCACCAAACCTCTGCTTTGTTCATTGCACAGAACAGGCTGTCCTCAGCGAGACGCCTGTTCAATATTTCTTTTTATTGTCATCTGAAAGCATGCAGTTAAATGTTTTATTTACAGCGTATCGCACAGACTCTGTGCAGGATACAGAATGTCACATCTCCTCATTGCTTTTACTATCACAATTGTCATTATATTCTCACAGTGTTACCCACTGAACCTTGATTTCTTTCTGGTCAAAATAAAACAGCTCCAAAGATTGGGGATAATTATCTTCCTGGAAGAGGCAGAAGGTACCGACCTGCAACAGACGCGCAGACAATGAGCAAGGCAAGCCTGAATCCCTCAGGCAGTGGAAGAAAACGAAGAAACATCTCTCGCTTTCTACACACCACCACCAGCTTTTGACAAAAGCAGCTGTGACTACTACGGCACTTGCTTACATCTGCAGGTGCTACGTTCAACAAACAGCTCCTGAAGTAAGGCATTTCTCATTTGTGCTCCTTGCGAAGGAATCGCATGGCTTCTCAGACCCCCCAGCCCCCCAAAGCAGGCAGCTGCACTGCAGAAACAAAACTGAAGACCCTTAAGAAACCTTACTAATCACAACTAAAGCTTTCTGTGATGGTGGAATCGAGCACAGTTTTGAGTATGAGACTCCCCGCTTTGGTACGGCTTGGGGTCTCACACTACTTCATTAAATACCAACATCTTTAGAAATCAGACCATCCCTTTCCAATTCCAGCTGGAAACGTGAACTTTCACAACAATATTTTAAAATATCAGCATCTTGAAGATTTAGTGATTTATTTACCTTGGGACTTCACTGTGTGTACTGATTGCAAGTGTACTGATTGCCATGCGCCCAACATGATGGAATAGTTATCAGTATGAAAACACCATTACACTGAACAATCCATTCTCCCTCTCACTTTTTGTTTGGAAATGGCTATCTCTTGGTTTTCATTGCATCTTTCAGACTGTACAAATCTTAATAAGGAAATAGCTGACATTAATAAGGCAACAGTGTGTTTTCAAAGCCATCACTTATTGGCAGATGCTAGGAATAAGTAAGACACAGATAATGGACAATTAAAGAAAGATGTTCACATAGCGTGGCTTATTTTTGTCCACATATTTCTCATCAAGAAATACATTCTTGAGTGCAATAAATGTCTCCAAATAGATGATAGGGGAAAAAATGCCTAATACAAAAGAAGTATTTTATTCATCCACAAATAATACAAACCTACAAACCTTCTTCTTTTTTTAAAACCAGAGGATGTATGGGCACAATATTGTCAGTCAATCAACAAGTAATATAACATCCTTTAAAAAGAAGTACACCCAGGCTACATGGAAAACTTGATTTTAAAATCAGCTTGCCACTTTATACTCACTAATAAGCACAACTTCACAAGTAAAGTTACTTGAAGACAAAAGCAACAGTTCAATGAGATGGTACAAGGGACCAGTTGGCAATATTGCCATCATTACTACCTTGTACAAAGTCAAAGGCAGGTCTGTGCACTTTTCTGAATAAAGATAGGCTTTAACTGTCTTGCTGAACCAGGACTTCAATTTTTTGTGGACATTTAGAAAGTTATTACCTAATTCATTATGCAGAGAGATAGTTGTGAGCACAGTAAATTAGCTGGATGATAGGTGGACTGTACATGCTCTGAATAAAAGTAATTATAGGTTTATTTTCTCTGACAGGGATTTATTCACTCAAAGTGCAAATAAATGATGAAAATATGTGTAAGCAAACAATTATTGCATCATTGCTTCACTTCTGGAGGAAACCTGGCTGCTTCAGACACAAGAGTCCATGAGAAGGAGACACCACAGCTAACAGGAACATAGAAGCAAGGGCTATAGGAGGGCAAGGGCTACCTCTGTCCAGATACCTGCAAGAGCCCAGATTGAAATGCAGAGGTGAAAGGCTGGGTCAACCCAGTGAGACATTTTATCCCTAAGTTATTAAGAAGGATCAGTGTGCAAGAGTAAACCAGGAGAGGGTAAACCAGTGTGCTTCAAGGAAGATAGACTCCTTCAGTTTAATTTTTCAGATAAAAACTTTAAAATACGGAAATATGCCCTAAATACAGTCATATGACTCTCTGTGGGATAAAATAGAGATGATTATGAACAAGATTACAGCTGATGTTTGATTTTTTTTTTTTTTGATGACTAAATATCTCTTTTCTTCAGACAATCAAAGCTTTGAAGACTCTTTGGAGCCAATAATTCCATAAAGTTTTTTTTTTTCTCGTATTTCCTCTGGCTTTGAAGTCTGTAAGACACTACTGAACTCTTGAATCTCTTTTTTTCTCAAATCTTCAGTAAATTGAAATATTGATTTCTGTGATGTCTCAAACAACCATTGCTTAATCTATAGACTCTGTTGGCCAAATTTCCTCTTACTTTTCCCAGTTGTGATCTCAGAATTGCCATGCATGTGTTTGGTCATGAAGCACAGAAATAAATGGTCTCTGTAAACTGGTTTTGGTGTAAATGTCCTCACTCTGGAAGACCTGGGAGTGCACTCTGTCAGTGCATTATGGTGTAGCACACATCCTGGTGGTTTGAGAACAGTTGTGTCAGGATTCCCTTCCCCTTCTGACATTTTATTTTAATTTAATTATGTGGATAAAAACCTCCCTCTTGGGAATTTGGCACTGGAAAATGGAACATTCATCCAAGAGAGAAAACATGTAACTGTTACAGGCATTCAGATGCAGATTTTTTTTTTCCAAGCTATCTCTTAAATATTAGCCTTTCCTATTTCTAACCTATTTTTTAGGATGAAAATGGTGGTGTTAACATATTCAAAATATCGCCAGTTTAACATACTGCCTTTTGACTTCTCCTGATACTTAACTCCTCTCACAGGACTCTTAGGGTAATACCTATTTCACTAACTGTCAGCCAATGTTAAATATCTGACCTCATTTAAGCCTGTCGGTTCCCTCTGCAGTCAACAGGTACCTCCAGAGATGATTTATCCCCTCCTAAGACTGTCTGTGACATGTAGAATGAATCCATCTCTGAAGATGTGCTCCAGTCGAGCTCTATGCAGTTATGCACACTTGCACCCACTACCCCACACCTGATATCAATGAGAGTAGATCAAATGCAACTCAACGACTGAGAGTCATCACAGCGAGTACTTAACTGCTTGCACGTGGTAGACGTTCCTTTCTTTTCAGCAGCTGGTGAACAACAAGTCCATTAGTCATAGTCTTTGATGACCAGCTGGCAAATACTTTTTCCCCAGATGACGTGTAATACATTACTGGAAAAATTACTTGGTTGCATCACTTCTTTTACAAAACGCTGACTTTTAAAAGTTGAGTGCTACTTATCCTGTTTTACTGTTGTGCTAAGTTCTCCAGCTTCGTAAGTGTGGCTGCTCAGTGACCCACCAAGTCATTGGTTTATTGCCATATCATTCAAAATATATGATGGTCCAATTAAGTTTTCAAATTTCTTTTGTGTCAGAGCTTTGGCCAAGACCTGTTCATTGCTGTCACTTAGCAGAGGACATTATGATGTGCATGGTGTGAACACAGTAAGCGTGGGTTTATTCGATCCCTTCTGGTTCTGGTAAGAACTAATAACACTGATGGATTTCATTGAGAAATGCGGTGGTGGGTTGCCTGAGCTAGGAGCTTGATAAGTGATAGTAATTTTGCCCATAAATTGTAAGCTCAGACACAAAGAATTTTAGAAACGGGGTGGAAATTGGGCTTTTAAACGTGTGTCTAGATTCCAGTAGAAGGCGGCTGACTTTTTGTGCAGCATGAACTTGCAGGGATTTCAATCACCACAGTGTAGGTATTACAGGAGTGCAATCAATGTATACGAACTGCTGTAAAATCTAATAGTGTCCCATAAATCCATGAAAAAACCCCTAACATTTCTCAGCTGCTGACATGGTCATATAGACTGGTAATTAAATGATGGGGAAAAAAATAGAAATTAACGTCAAGCCTGGAAATACTGCAAGGAGGAATGCAGAGTGGGTGCTACTTTGATCAATGTTATTGGATGCAGTTTTATCTACTGTAATACACCATGATTAAATACCTTAAGAGAAAAGATATCAAGTGCACTAATTAATTGTAATGATGACACTAAATTGGAAGATGCCAAGCAAATGCATGAAAACAATATAAAGGTACTTAGAGAATTTAGAGAAAAAAATCATCAAAAATTTTATGGAAGCACATGAGAAAAATATAATCTGAAACAAGTGTTTCATAGGATGGAAATGTTTTAGGACTCAGAAATATGGAATAATATGGGAAGTGCTTTTTACATATTTACTTTGGGGGAAAAAAGGGAAATTTGTCACTTCACAGTCAGAAGTATCCCATTGCATAATATGACTTTGCTGACTTCAGCTTATTGAAGTCTGAATTAATGGCAATGTTTGGGGCTAAGAAAAAGTACGAACAAGCTGGAGGGAATAGTAGCAATGTGTTGGCAGGACAGAAGAAAATCTATGAAGCTGAGCTGTATTAACTCTTGCTTTTTGAGCCCTGAAGACACTGGAAGTCAACTACAGCAGGTTGCCGATGTCCATGTCCAATTGCGTTTTGAATATCTCTAAGAATGGAGACTCCACAACCTCTCTGGGGAACCTGTGCCACTCCTTGGTCACCCTCACAGTGAAGAAGTTTTTTTTTATGTTTAGAGAGAATCTCCTATGTTTCCATTTGTGTCCATTGTCTCAGGTCCTGTCACTGGGTACCACTGAGAAGAACCAGGTGATGTCCCCTTTCTACCCTCCCTTCATGCACTTGAACACATTGGTACGACCCCACTGAGCCTTCTCTGTTCCAAGCCAAACAGACCCATCTCTCTCAGCTTTTATTCATATATCCAGTGCTCCAGACCTCCAGTAATCCTAGTGACCCTTCACTGGACTTGCTCCAGTATGCCCATGTCTCACAGTGGGGAGCCCAGAATGGGACACATCACTCCAGGTGTGGGTTTGCCAGATGTTGTTCTACCAGCACTGAGTAGAGGGCAAGAATCAACTCCCTTTATGTCAATGATTGTAGGATGATCACATTTAAAACTATATCATTTCAAACATGCAAACAAAGAAGGGAAAGATATGAATTAGGGAAAAATAAATGGATAAATGAGATAGAAAGATGTGAAAATGATTTTTAAAACCCTGTAAAATAAGCAGAACAAATACCTGGATGTTGGAGGCACTATATTCTCTGAGAAATGATGGCAACTGTACTAACGTAAGTCACTTGGAGTTGTATTAAGCATAGTCAGACTCAGGCACTGGGAACAAACACGGGCAGTGGCAGAAGGGAAAAACAATGCTAGAGAATGCAATATGTCTCTTCCATTTTTAACTTCTAGGAGCATGTGTTGCTTCTTTTCTGAATGCTAGCATATGTCAGCACCCTGCAGACTGGTTTCTCAGTGGAGGAAAAATCAGAATGGATATACTCTAAAGGCAAATTGAGTAATTTACATTTAGACATTCATCCTGAAGCAGAGATTGTCATAAATAACACTCAGGCGAATCCTTCTTTCAAGACACTTGGTCAAACCCCAATGCCCTGTTCCCAGGGAGCAACTTCAATCAAAGATAACGTCCGAAAGCAAACTCTCTGGCCTCCCATACAGCGATGCCCTCATCAGAAAGGTGTATTAAAATGTCAGCAGGAAAGAGATGCCAATCTCTGCGTTTCCTGGTGCACAATGACATTTTGAAGGCAGTGCCACCTGGTGACACCTGCCAAACAACACTCTGTTGCTTAGCAGAGCGTACGCTGCCTCAGAAATACCTCAAAGGAAGAGACAGAACTGAATGAAACCAAACGAAAAACAAAGTGGACTTTTTTCTGTATTTCATTTTATAATCCCTTGTCAAGTTTCTGCATGCAAAAATCTTTTCTTTTTTTCTGAATAGCGGTGAGAGCAGGCAATGGGTTTAATCACTGGCATCAGTTCCTGCCTGCTTGCACCGTAATTTATCTCAGCAGAGTGCAGCTCTCCCCTATGATAAGCTGCCGTGCTACCCTGAGTTACAAATCCTCTCGCTAACAGCAAGACTGACCCATAACCAAGTATATCCATGCTTGATATAGAGTGGGTTTTGAAGCACAGTTAAGCTGATGCAAGAGTGATCACACAGCCTTTAAATGCTGCAAACAACCAAACACAATCTGGAGCAGCATCTCTTCCTGACAGAGCCAACACAACTGTTTCGTGATGCTGGCCACAGTGAACCTTCTGTGTTAGGAATGGACCTGGACAACCCGGGCTTTGTGTAGAGGAAGTGGATCAGCTCACTTATGGTTCAGATATTACTCTGTCAGAGGAAATCCCATCCTCATTCATGGGTATTCATCTCTCTTTCTAAAACAGTTATTTTCCTTTAGGTTCAGTTCCACATCAAGTTACAAACTGTAAGTATAAGGGAGCCAAGAACCTGCAGGCTAAGAGGCAAGTCAAAGCAATACCTTCTCCATAAGCATCTCAGATATGGCAGGGTTGTTACACAAAGCAAAAAGCTATTGCTTTAAACTGCCATATCCTTTATCTGCTGTAAAAGTAGTCTTTTATCTGTCCTCTGGATCTATTTTTACCTGTCTATTCACAAGTATCAACAGTCAGCCAGCAGAGAGAAATCTGTTGCTGCTGAAGGTCTGTACAACTGAAATTCCCCTTAGGTCTCATGTATGCCATCCTCTCTGTCCACCAAATGATTGACATTAATTACTTCAATCACAGCATGGACACCAGCTCTAATAAAAGGTAAAGGGATTAAAGCAGGAGCAAATGGAGAACATTTTCTGTGGGACGATGCAACACCTCCAGACTCAACAGCAGCTTCTGGTGGTTCACTGTATGTTGTTAAAATCGATCCTCATGCAAGACCTGTCTGGATACTTGTAGGCAACCAGCCATCACAGTGTTTCGAGCCCAAGAAAAGGATGTGTCATCCCATCCAAGTAGGAATATATTATCATCCTTCTCTTTACAGAGACAGATTAAGTAATCTCAGAGTCACACAAGGAGAGCGTGGGAGAGAAAAAAACTGCATCCAGCTTCCCTATGTCTCTGGTCACTCTTGACCCATCAATACATCCTTCTAAAACCAAACCATCAACTACTTATGGACAAAGAACTCACTTCCATTTCATAATTTCCTGGCTGAAAAAGAGATGATAGGTGAGTGAATACTGAATATTCATACACAGCCTATTTCCCTTGCACCATTCATAGTCTGGCATAAAGTCAAAGAACCAGGCAGCACCCAGACTCGCAGAAAGGTTAGGGATTGGAAGGGACCTCTGGACATCATCTAGTCCAACACCCCCGCTAAAGCAGGTTCACCTACAGCAGGTCGGGCAGGATCACAGTCAGGCAGGTTTTGAATATCTCCAGAGAAGGAGACTCCACAGCCTCCCTGGGCAGCCTGATCCAGTCCTCCATCGCCCTCACAGTAAAGAAATTTTTCCTCATGCTGAGGTGGAACTTCTTGTATTCTAGTCTGTGCCTGTTGCCCCTTGTCCTGTCACTGGGCACCGCTGAGAAGAGTCTGGCCCCACTCTCTTGACACCTGCCCCTTAGATATTTATAAGCTCTGCCTCTTTGTATTCGTACCTATCATATCTGATATATTTATATGTCAAGTTTGAAACACAGAAGAAAATGTAACTTGACTAACCTTTTTTTCCCTGCCCTTTAAAGACAAAACTTTACAAAAGAAGCTTGCTAAATGCTTCAGGTCTGTTGTTATTTTTCTCCATCTTCCAATTTGCAAATCAAAAGACTTGATCATAAAAAGATTAAGATCAGTCTCTGAAAAATAGAACATCCAGTACACATGCAAATAAAACCATCAGAAAAGAAAACTCAATTGTCAAAATTCCCTTAGACCTCTGAGTTGGGATTTTTTTGAGAAACAAATCTTCATTGAATTTTTTATGTATGTAACCATCTAGGTCTTGAAGATGAAGGTAAACTGATAGAAGCCGGAGTAATGCCATGAGAGGTTCAAAGCTCTTAATCCATATTTGTTTCTCTTTAAAATGGGGAAGATTTTTTCCTATTTAAAGAGCTATTAAAACAAAGAGACAGTTAGTGTCAACCCATGCTCTGGATCTAAATATTTTAAAAGGCAAGTAATAACACTGGAAATATCTGGATGCATATATTCCACCACAAGTCATTATATTTTAATATTTTGGTGCCTGGCAAATCACTGAGTGCATCACTATCTACCCTGTGAGATAATTAAGTTTAAAAGTCATAACAAATGTAAAATAGCACATAATGAAACAATCCAAAAGCTATGCATTCACATTTTCCTTGGAATATTTTCTGATTACCCTGTTGCAAATTGTCAGCTACCCAGTAGACAGTAAAATTGTTTGAATAATTTTCAGAAAAAAATCAAACACATTAACTTTTAATAATATTTTATGAGACTCATAATTCTTTAGGATGTAATAACCTCTTATTCTACTGTGATTAGTCACTTGGACCCATCGCGTTGGTCCCCTGGTATTCAAGACAACCTAAATTTTGAGTAATACTGGAAAAGGTAAGAGAAATCCAAAATTAATAGACTCCTTTATGCTTGTAATGTTATCCCTAATGGAATCTTTAAAAAAAACCATCAAACTGAACAAGGGAGCAAACTGAGAAGAGGCGAAAGATGACATAACTTGTGGAAGACAACACTGTGATGGGACCCTGGCACAAGGATGTAATTATTATCTTGAATAATCACTGTTCTAATGATAGCTGTCTGAAGCGACACTAGACATTGAAACTCCCTACTGTCAAGGCCATCAGCAAGAGGCAGGAAGACAGTAAATCCTCTTTCAACTTGATGGAGTGCAAGAAATCATGTTAATGTTAGCAGCCCATAACTCACCACGCCCACCATCCCGGGCTGTGGGAGGTACTCCATACTTCACAGAAGACCACTGTATTTCTCCTGCGTTCTTGTCATCAGCACTGTTCACAGTCATGTTTATCAATTTAATACCTTGGCTAATTTCACCCCAGAATAATGTTTGTTTACATAAATTTATTCTCCGTGGCAAAATAGCTAATGCCTGAGCATTTCAAATGTTATCCTATTAATGGGAGACAGGATGGTGAGAGCAGACGTCCTATAGAAAATTACCACACTCTCCAATTGCCTGCTTAGTCCTGCCTGTCGGTAAGTGGTGATTAACACCCTGCTGGCTGCAGCTGTACTTCTCAATATAGCTTCTCTGAGTAGGAGGATGCACAGAGAGTACCTCATTACTATGTCTTTAAAGCTGTAAAGCAAGGAATAATGCAAAATAAATCCTTTAAACTAAAGGTCATAGACCAGAATATATTGGCACGAACACCTGCTTGCACTTTTTTTTCTGATAAAATCACAAAGATAAGTGATTTATCTGTTTTTATTCCATTCCCTTTCATTGCAGGTATGCAGAGGCCACACAACTGGATGTTAATAATTCTCAGCCACAGCAGTATGTTTTTATATAATGCCAGAAGAAAAGGAGCTTAGCTAACAGGCTGCTTTGCCGGCTGAGACAGCAGAGCTGGCGTTAGCTATTTCCCCTCCTTGCCCCAAGCTTTTTTTTCAGTGGGGAGAAAAAACAGCCATCCTGTTCCCTCCATGCTTCCAACACTGAAAAGTCTATTCCGATTCAAGCCCCTTTTGCATGCACGTTTAATCTGTAAACTGACGGGTAAAATCTGGCTGTAATCTAAGCTGTAAACCCCAATAACCGCAGATTTATATGGCAGAAACTATTGCTTGACAATGCAAAGAACTCTGCATCGTCATCACCTCAGTAGATTTTGGTCTGCCACAGAGGTGAAAGGCAGTCTTGGGAAGACACTGACAAAGAAAAATAAAAAGAAGAAAGAAAACATGACTGTTGCTGGTGAAAGAAGAACAGGCTGATTCAGAAGTACTTGGACGTGAAAGACTTACTCAACTGAGTCACTGCAAAGCAAAGCAAAGCAAAGCGATCACATCTCCTGCTGCTGTAGGAACTGAGCACAGCACCCCTCCAGATCACAAATGCCTCATAAGAGATACATGTAGACAGAATTGTCTCCAGAAGACACCACCTCCCACCATGCAGAATTATCCTCCCAGGTGCAGGGTTCACCCACATCCAGTCTGGCCAAGCAACCTGCTAAAAGCCCTGCAAGGAGGAGAACCAGGAAAACAGCCACCTCATGCTTCAGTGACTGAAAGAAACAGTATGATGGAGACTGAGCAACAGCTCTGAGAGCTCTGCAGAGCTGCAAGATGATTTCTTAAGTCCTGGCTGGAGTACCTCGATATTTAGGAGTTGAGGGCAGATTTCTTCGAGTTCCCTGCTTGTCTTGCCACTTAAGCAAAAAGATGTCAATGATACTAGTCCTGACAGGCTCTGTGATCGACCAGCATTTCCCTTCTAACATAAACTTTGTAGTATTATTGTAACTTCAGAAATTACCTTTTTTCTATAAAATTCTCAAACCATTGCTGAAGGCATAACCCCTGCCTTCTGTTTGTCTCTGAACTGGCTTGTTTGGAAAGCAGGCACAGGGGGTCCTGCTGGGACTAGAGGATATTCTTTGTGAGTTCTTGGGAGGAAGGTTTCCACTGAGATGAAAGATCTCCTTCGCATAGCGAAGGATACTTCGCATACTTTCTGCCGGGCCTCTGAAAGACCATCTCCCAAGGTGTCATTGGTGCTGCATGAAGAAAGGCAGCAAAAGCCAAATTCAAGACCAAAGTATGAGCTGAAAGAAAACAGACAGCAATCTCAAGAATTCAAAACTACGTGGAGTTTTGAATCTGCATGTAGGACACCAGTCCTTAATTCTGTAGGTTCACCTGCAGGTTCTGGAATCCTTGAGTAGCTGCAGAAGCCAAGGGCACCAAGCACTGGAGACTGGGAAACAACTCTTTACAGCCCACCCAGCCTCTTGGCCCTCCCTGTGTGTGGTGCCTCTAAGCCAGCTCAGTTCAGGTCTTCTGTAGGTGAGGAGTTCTGCTTCCCCCTCCTGTAAGACTGGGCAGCCTGGAGAAGACACAAGATAAAAAAGTTCAAGGATATGGTGGAACGATCACTTAGGTGTGTATTCTGCTCTGGCAAGCCACTCGGTGTGTAGCATGATTCAGCTTTCTGAATTGACATTTAATATTTGCATTTCCCTCTAATGCACACAGGATTATGCCTGGATACCTGACAAGTCACCTTGCACTCCGTAATCACAACTGCCTGTTAGGATAATTAAACTGTCACCTAACGGGGAAAGCTTATGAGGGCAGGGGGCCAACCTGATGTAAGAGCCAAACCTGGGCTACTGAACATTTTATTTATGTACTTACTTATTTTCATAGAGATAAGAATAGTCATGAAACACGTGCCAAACTGCAAAAATTCAGCACAGCTTTTCCTCAATCTGTCATTTATGCATAGAAACACAGAAAAAAATCATAATTTAATTATGACTGATCACATCTAGAAAATTAAAAGAAACGGAATATTTTTGCTTTTAAATATTTGGGAGACACTCAAGACGGTTTAGTTATGTAGGAAGGTTTTAGATTAGATTGATAATGCAAATAAGTCAAACTTGCCCACCTGGAGAGATGCAGTACAGGTAAGATTAATAAACATGTCACTATAAAAAGCTTAGGTACTAAAGTCTGCAGATTTGCAGCTTGAATTGTTGAGGAATTCTTGGGTAAAAAAGTCCCTATAGAATAAAAATGTGAGATAAGTTCAGAAGAGAGAGTCCTGACTGCAGCAATCCTTATTTACAGTCAGGAACTATTTGACAGGGAAACACTCCCTGTTTCCCAGCATTGTTTTAAATCTGGAGATACTGAGTGGGGGTTCCCAGCCAACTGAGTTTACCTTTTCTGAAAACCTGTGTCCCCTGTAATGCAGAAATCTGAAGGAAAATCTGAAATACATATATTTTTGCATGTGTTTTGGCTTAAATGTTTTATAGAAAAAGCCTTGAGGCAGCAGCAAACTCCTTCCTCCAAAAAAAGCTGCACAGCAAGAGGGCAGAAAAGGCTGGGAAGTCACCCTGCGCTACCACTGATGGCCAAACCAATTAGAGGGTCCTGAAGAGAACTTATTGCTATCCAGGACTACAGGAGGAACATCAGAGCAATCAGACACTGATCAATGCAATCCCCTTCAAAGCCTCCCTGGCCTTATTATGGGTATGTCTTGCCTTTCCTGTGTCAGAAACAGGCTTGCCCCTAAGCCAGGGTCTACGCCAGAGGGGGATGCCAGTCCTTCCCGTGCACAGTTGAAGTTGTGATGATCAAAAGCAGTGAAGGCAGCCACGTTCCTCCACCCCATGTGCCCTTGCTGAGGTGGCAACAGACCAGGCTGCCAAGCACCAGGACAGACAACCAAAAAGAGAAGGATATCACCACCCCTATCTCTCTGATGTAGTTTTCAAGGCTGGTTAGAAGTACATGCCAAGGGGCTCTAATCAAACTCAGGTCCTTTTCTCCATGGCTGAATTCAAGCCTCAATGACAAGCGAGAGGACAAGAGGAAATGGCCTCAAGGTGCACCAGGGGAGGTTTAGACTGGACATTAGGAAGAATTTCTTCACTGAAAGGGGGGTCAGGGATTGGAACAGACTCCCCAGGGAGGTGGTGGAGTCGCCATCCCTGGAGGTGTTTAAAAGATGGGTAGATGAGTTCCTTAGGGACATGGTTTACTAGGGAGACAGGCACGGTTGGACTCGGTGATCTGAGAGGTCTCTTCCAACCTTATGATTCTATGATACTATGACTGTTAGAGTGATCCTATATGGTAACTACAGCCAGTGAGGAACCAGCACTGAGGCAACGCCATTCCAACCTAAGCCGCGCTGCCGCAGACTCCGTAGAGATCCTGTTACACATGCTTAATGTTTATTAATGTATATTAAGCATGCGTAACGTCTTTGATCTCCTGAAGAATGAGTATGCCTTACTGCATTAAAGGCATGGTTTGCCATGAGCCTCCAAAAGTCATTATGGAGATTACTCTTCACCTGAAGATGAGCCAAAACACTTAAATCACTCCTGAACCATGGCATAATTGCTGCTTTTCTCAGCAATGAGGGAAGTGTTTAATTAAGCATGTATTTTTTTTAATTTTTAAAACAATTAACGAAGTGAATGTAATGATTTTTTTAAAAAAATAAAGATTATGGGTTTTTTTCTTAAGATCTATGATTACCTTTTTAAATTAAAAGAGGGAAAGGACTACAATTTTTTGAGCATTTCCATAATTTCACTTAGGTCCCTTAATAATTTATGACAATATAGTAAGCTATCTTGGAGCATGAATATAGGTTGTCCAAAACAGTTATAACACTTAAGTCTTCTCGATACTTTCACAGTAATTAACCATAACTCAATAAAATGCTCCTGGGAGTCCACACATAATTAACTTTCACAGGTAAGAAAAGTTTTAAGTAGTCACATGAAACGCATCTTCTCATCAAAGAGTATGTCTCAATGCAAAATATGTACAAATAAATGCATCTGTGTATTTTGTGGTGGCTTGTTGACATATTGTAATGTAGACAACAAAAATCAAGAAAAAAATCTCACATTTTTTCATAAAAAGAGGTACCTCCAGAATACACGCATAGATAGTTTTCTCCATATGCACAGCACTCAACTAAAAGATTTTCAGAAACAGTCTCATTTGATGTCATGGCAAGAAACAACACAAAACATATTGGTTATTGAACTGCTGGCATGAATTTTTACTGCCTATAAAGAAGCATTAAATTGCAGCATGCGAGCTACCCAGCTGCCTTAACAAGAAAAAGTGCGTATGATCACATTATTTTAATTCTGCAATATGGATTCTTCATGAAGCCATTCTGCACAATCTTTATTTATTTGTGCCATATGAAACACAAAACTTTCCCTGGTAAAAGGAAAGCACTGCTCAGAAATAATTACGGTGCACCAAGTATAAAATATCCTTTAAACAGATTTTATTTAAATGTACTAAATTTTAAAATAGATGCCTATAATCTATTTGACAAATTTCGTGTCGTGTCTAGCACTGGGTGCGGTTCTTGCTCAGGATTGCTTTCACTAACAGACTCACTGCCTTCTCACCACGGAAACAGCCGTCAGCATGATATAGGGATCAGGCCCGATCAATCTAGGTGATCAATACAGTTGTAATCCTAATATTTGTTTTGCAGCATGTCTTGCCTATATGAGAACAAATACAAACAGAAAGTGTAACTTCCCAGCGATTAAATTGCATAGAAGGGGCAAGCTGCTTTCCTACTACTTTCTAACTGCATTTCAGAAGCTCTACTCAGCCACCAGAGCAGACTCATCAGTTCCACCAGAGATGTGAGGGAAAAAAAAAGCTGTTGCGTGCAAGTGAAGTTCAGCAGGAGCCTGCTGCCAGGCCAATGCAGCAAGCAGGCCTTTGGTGAAGAGCCTGAAGGGAGAGGGAAGCGCTCAGTAGCGGCTCGGTGCTGTGTAATTTATCACCACGCAGCCACAGGCTATGACGTATGGTGCTTTCAGTGAAGCACCTGAAGGCAGCTTGGTAGGGCTCTATGAAGATCAATGATACACCGAAGAATACCATCAAAAGACACATTCATCTTCCCCTAATCAATAATGGCCTTAAAATGATCTCTGTGACACACTGTTCTTACAAGCATTGCTGCTGGGCTTCTTCGGCTCACTTGTCATCCTCTGGCTCAAGTCATTACCAGCAGCTACTCCAACTTCCTCCTTAGTGGAGGAATTTGGCTTCCCCTGAAACTTAAAAGACAGAACAAGGAAATACAGAAGTACCATCGAGTTCAATGGGGCTATGAAATCACCTTCAGTCTCTTCAATGACCTCTGCCACGAACGGCGCATGTGGCAAGTGATTTGTTTTGTTTTTTTCATCAGACCAAACCAGTTCACTCTCCTTCCTCTGCATGGAAAGCCAAGGGACAGCCCCTGATGCGTCAGGTACTGAAGCAGTGTCTCAAGGGTGCCAGAATCCCATACATTTCTTCATCAGCCTCATAAATGTCCAACCTCCTGCAATAATGGGAACTACTGCTCGCCTGTGTCCTTGCGGTTCAGCTGTTGTCAGGGTTCCTGCTGGTGAGCTCCCTACGGCCTCCTGGACTGCAACATGAATGGTCTCTGTAGGATCAGGGGAACACAGAGAACGGCAATACTTGCTGGAGGACCTTCCTCACATTTTGGAAAGGTAGATAAGCAATTCCTTCTCCCACACATAGGCATCACCAAGGCAGAGATGATGCCCGTGGGTCCTCAACTCTCTCACCAGGAAATGATTTTTCTAGGCAATGCATTATTCACTCCCTGAAAAAAACAAATACAATGGTTTTGCTTTGGATGAGACAAAACAGATGCACCTGCTGGCAGGGGCAAGGGGGCTAATACATGAGTATTATTTTATAACTAATTATATTAATTTATAATTTAGAATATAATTTTAATTTATAATTAATTTTATTAATTACTAGATAAGTAATCTAATTAAATATAAATTAAATATAAATTATACAAATTTAAATTTATAATTAATTTTATTATTTTATTTATTAGTTATCCTATATAAACCCCTTTATTTTTGTTGATCCTTCTACATTGGCTTGACCAAGCTGCTAAGTCAAGAAATCTTGAGTGCTAATGTCACAGTGACGTTGCTCATCTGCTTTTTAATGTGGCTAGTCAGCATTGTTGAACAGTTTACCATCACAGTATTGAGGGCAGTAACTCAGAAACCCTTTAGAAAAGGCCTCCCACAATCAGTATCCCCCAGTAACTCTAAGAGACCTCCTGCATCTGTGAGACACAATTATCCCTCATTTCACCATGTCTAATTTGCTGCTCTTCAGCTCTGTGTTGAGCATGTATAAAGTCCTTTACTTTTACTATCTGGCTAGAGTTTAGTTCTTTCTCATTAAAAACATCCCTGTAGCTAAATAAATGAGATTTCATTAGGATCTTGATGGATATTCATTTGGTAGGGAGTCACAATCATGATACTATATAACTATTTTTCCTGCACCTAAAATGTAGTTCCCCAAGCTACAAAGCTCAGACCTGAACCCATTGTGCTGGGAAATCTAAACCCCATGCATATATTTGATTTCAAAACTGTGCTTTAGAAAAGTACTGTTATGGACCAAACTGAGGGACTACACCCCTACAGCATCCAGTATTAGTAGCTTTGCAACTGAGCCTTTGCCAGAGAAGATTGTCCCATCTGATGCTGAAACTTGCAACTGTGAAAAGGCTTATATATTCTTAAGAAACAATTACAGCCAGCAATGCAGAAATAATTCCCATGCCAAAAAAATTTCAGAAATTAGGAGAAAATATAACTCAATCTTGATTATAATTAGGTTTCCTGTGGTTAGTTAAATGTTTTCTCATTTACCCTTTTGTTCTACCAGTGTAATCAGTCACCTGGTTCTTTATGAACTATACATCATGATGTACACACAAAACTGGCTGGACATAGTCTCAGGACCAGCTTCTGCAAATGTGATGCCCCAGGCATGAGATAAGCATGGGGACATACATATTAAGAAAAATAACAATAATAGTAATTAAAGAACAAAGCTTAGCTCCACTTTATTGCTTTAAACTAATATAGTTATTATATTGAGCAACAGGACTTTTAATTTCTAATTATAGTATTTATTTTCCTGAACAGATTTCAAAGTTGTTGCAAAAACCTGGATAATTGTTTCACATGAGCAATTAAATAATAAGACTAAATAAACAATATTAATTGGATAATTATGTTGAATTATGTAATTATTTAGGAAAACAGAAATGAATCAATAGTTTACATTTCCTAGCCTTTAGAGAAGAAACTACTTTTTAATTTTCTTATTAAAAGTGGAAGGACTTTTCATATCTTGTAAAATTCAGACTTGAATGAGCTCGGAGAGCTGCTTGCAAATCGGATCCATATTTGCAACAAACATAAGAACCTAAGGAACGTTTTTCACTGCTTAAAAAAAACCCCTAAGAAGTATAAGAATTCTTAGTGAGATCTTATTTTCCTTTAAATGGAAAGGAAATGTCAGCAGGGAGCATGAAACTTCTTGAAATCTTTCTGCATTTGGTTCCATTTGATTCCAGCTTCTCTGCTTTGCAGGATGAATCAATAAAACATATTCACACTTTCAAGAGAACACAGAAATGCAGCAGTTGCAGCTAGCACCCCATTTACTACCAGTAGGCACACTAAGATAAGTCTTTGTGATTAGGTGCTTTATGTAGGCTCTCAATGAAGCTCACCAGCAGTTCATTAGCGCTGCTCTAATTCCGAGACCATAATCTGCATTCCCACCTCAATGCTGTGTTTCACCTGTACTGAAAATTATGCACGATAAATGGTTTGGGTTTGGCTGTGGACCTTTTTTGCTGGGAGTTGCACTGAGCGGGTAGGATAGCACCCACCCCTATTGCTGTTATGGTTAACATTTTGCAGTGCAGTTCTAAGTACTTTCTCCCATGCTGTTCTTCTCTTTAAGCATCCAATCAGCATTTTAACCTGAAGTGTATCCTAGATCAAGACACTGATCTTTCATTGTGTCTTGTTACTTTGAGACTGGAGACAAATTAAACGTTTTCTTAGTTTAATCTTTAATTGTTAGTTGGCATGAGAGTAGCATCATAAAATCATGCCAACTACTCCCTAGATAATTGTATGTATTTGTGCATCGGCATGTGTTCCTTTCAATACATTATCAGTATTAACCAGCTGTTCTCTTAACTAAGTACAGGGAATACAAGCAGTACTTTAAATGTTGATGTTGTCACATCTAATTGCCCAAACTAAACCTGACATTTTTCCAGGGAAGCACACTGCAGGTATCACTACATATGATCACTGAGGGATGTCTAGTGAGCAGTCAAACCAGAGCGTGGAATGGCAGAAAACACTGGTGTTCCTGCCTAGGTTTAAATATGAATGACTTCATCATAAGTAGTGATTGAAAAGTTTTGAGCAACTGGCCTGTGATTTGCAATTATTTTCCATGAGGGGAAAAAAACTTGTAATATCTTAGAAACAATTTTATTTGGGAGGTGTACATGACAAAGTCACTCATCCTCTAGAAATCCAGGCACATTTTACAACTAACAGTTTTGTAAAAAATAGGCAAATTTCAGAGCTAGAAACCCATGAGCACAAATGGTCCCAGATAATTTATAATTCTGCACCATAAATAGCTGGTCCATAATTCATTGACAGAGAGTTAATGAGAATATTTGTAACTAATACTCATAAGCAAGATAAGGGGTGGTATAATGTGGTTTATACTTTCCTACAATACTTTTCAAGGACAGCAGGGAAAGCTTCTTGACAGCAAAAAGCAACAAGAAATATTGCACTGACCTACCGATTTCCTGCATTCCCATCAAAGTAATCCATGTGTAGAGACATTAAAGAACAATTTGTCCCAACTGACAGTTTCCAAATAACTAGATGCCTTTTAATTGCTGGCATCATTAACCTTAATAGTATAATTGTGTAGCTCCAAATAATAATAATAGTAATATAATTTCCCCTCACTTCCAAATCATTCAGCAAAACTAGAAAAAAATGATGCACAGAATGAATTGTAAGAAGAAAGAGGAAGGAGAAAAAGTTTCTAACAGATAAAACCAGGAACTTTATCATTTTTATCTGCCACAGCTCACAATCTTTAAGGAGTAAGTATCTGCACGTAAACTTCTTTTGACAAGTAATAAATATTAATAATTGCCAACTGCCTATAGGTTTTAAGTGACCTTTTCAAACAACATGTCAGGTCTCCCTATTCCGAGGACACACTGTGGAACATCTTATAAGAACAGCATTGTCTTGAATGATTCATTCCTGTGCACACCCAGGATTCAGCAATGCTAGAAGTAACCTCTACTGAAGACATGTTGACATACTCTTTACTGATAAGTTTAACCACGCATACTAAAATAGGACGTATGTTCCCTCTCCCTGAACAGCCAAAAAGGCCTTTCCTACCTAGTCTGGAGTTTCTGACACACACAAGGTTGGGTACTGGTCACAAGAAGTTGCCTCTGCACTCAAGAGAGAGGGGAAGACACCTCTGAAAGGCAATTCAGATTTAATGATCTGAATGCCCCTCTGGGGATAGTACATGGCTTAGTCTGTACATAGTTGTTGATGAGATGCATTTAGATTAGAAACAGCTATTGTGTTTTAAATAGAATATCACATATGAAGGGAATGAAAAATTAACTTTGCCAGACAAATCTGACTCAATAATTGTCATTGGTATAAATAACCAAACTATTCTATGCGGGTTTTGCCATAGTTATCTTCATGGAAAGGGACGAACCCAATAGATAGATTTTGTTCTGCATTAGGGAGTTCAATGTAGCAAACGTTTGATACAGCACATAAACATCTGGGTAAACAACATCAGCCTTCACAGGGAGACAGCTGATCAGTGTTTAAATACATACATAAGTGCTGTATTAAATATGAATCCCATGGTTTGGAGTTCTCTATGTCAGTGAAAAACACAGAATTAAATGATATAACCTGAACGTTAATCTTTGGGAGAAAACCTCATTAGAAGCAAAGACCCAGGAAGAATAGCCTCCTGGATAATGTATGAGGCTGGTCCTTGGCTCTGTACCCACTTCAGCCATTGTGATACTCTTGCAGTTGTCCTCTGCCAATCTCTTCACCATTTCATGACTCTTTCCTCACACAAAAACCAAGGATAATGATTCTTAGCTCCTTTAGGTAGTGCTTTGAGATGCATTGATAAAAAGCTACTCACTACAATAAGGTTTTCTGTAGTAATTATAATTGTCCTGAAAGACAAAAAGGTATATGAAGAGGATAGTCCTCAAGATTTGACCTGTAAAGCATGCTTCCCAGAAATAATTACTTAATGGAATTGTTGTTTCTTAAATGCTAGAAGTTCAACAAAGCAATAAGACTATGAAACTTGTGATTCTCATACCTTCAGTTCTGTATTACATACACTAATATTTCAGTGAGGAGCTGCATCCAACAGCAGTGAACACTTTCCTTTGAACCTATATTCTCTGATGAGCTATACTACATTATTTCCTCTGCAAACATATTTCCAGGGAACAGGCTGAGCTTGTTTTGCTTGAAATTCTGATTGATTCCTATAATATCTTTATACTGCTGTGTTTAAGTTTGGCCTGAACCATGCTAGCGCTTCCACATCTACCCTGTTCTGCTGCACTACAGCAGGCAAGAGCTGTTCTTCACAAATCTTTCTTCCCTGAAGAAGAGTATAATGTGATCAGTAAAGTTAGATAGGCGCACCAGTGTACTTTGAGATGTTCTATTTTAATTCTTGGGACAAATGTGCTAAGCTTCAAAGTTAGCCACACACATACTTAATGCCTTGACTAGAAAAGTTATGGAGTGGTCTGAGGATACGTGTGTGCCCTATCTCGAGTATTGTGAAATTTAGTACTTTTTCTAAATATTGCATTCTCCTCCCCACTCAATGCTCAGAGTTGATGCTTACATAGAAATACTGAATTCTGGGACAGATCTATCAAAAATCAGTCAGATTTGATTCTTTGATTTAAAAAGAAAAAACAACACAATTTGAGTAACAGATGTTCTGAAAAGGCTCATCTTTAGCAAAGCTCCCTCTAGTGCACTATGAATATTGTTAAAAGGGTCATTCAGACTCCATGGCTCTCTCAAGGTGTCTTGCTGAGATCTAAGTGGCAGGAGTATTTTGTGTGGAACTCCCAGCAGAAGAGTGGAAAGCCTGAGACATCCCATAGACAACCACTAGCAATCATATCATTAATCATCTACAAATTTTATCCCACCCACTCTCATAAACTGTTATTTAATATGGCTTTGTCTGAACAGAGAGCTCCTAGGAGAGCTCCTGCTTCCAAACAGGGAAAGAAAAAACAGATCTATTGTTAATCTTTCATACTAAGAAAACAAGATTGAACTAATAAAATACAATTAGCAAATCTGTTCTGCATAGTGAAATCCAGCCAAGTCAGCTGCTTTAAAACTTTCTGCATGTTTGTTAAAGTCAGCTTTCGTCTTTCTCTTGCATTTCCATAAATTTCAAATTTTTCCCTTTTTTGTTTAGGTATTCTGTTAGGATAACTGGATATGGATGTTAGGGCATAAATGTTCCTCTGTGAAAATCGCTGGGAAGGTGGGGCAGATTGCACTTTTGCTTTGTCACTAAAAACCTCTTTTGTCTTAATCATCTCTATAGATACTCTAAGGGCTACGAGATGAAAAGCATCCAAAAAACCCACTAAAGTTGTCTCTTATAAAATGCTGATATCAGCAGAGCACAGACTTTGTGTACAAGGAGGTGAAATTTTCATCCATTAATACCTCAACCAATTATTATTGCTTTTTGTCACCTGTAAAAGTTATCTCTTATTTTTGGGCTCCAGACTAGCAATTACATACTGGGAGACAGCTGTATAGATTGTATTTGCTACACACTACATAGTAAGAATGCTGACATTTCTTGGGGACAAGTCACCACACTCACAGACCTCTGTGTCACATTTGAAGTTCGGAGATGTTGTTCATTAGATTAGGACAGCTGTGGCCAAGTTTCCCTTCAGAAGGCACCATAAGAGTGAAAGCATACCAAGACCGTAGGTAAGCTTTATAAAAAATTACTGCTGTAAAAGAAATAGAAGAGAAAAAAAGTTTATCTGGTAAACTCACATGAAACTCCAGTGAATCTCACTGTAAACAAGTTCATTGAATCTTTTGGGACCTCTGCACTGAAAAACCTTTGTAATTCTGTGAGGGATCACAGAAAAGGAACTCTGGAGGGATAATCAATATCTGTGTAAAAGAATGTGATACCATAGCTAGCATAAGTTAAAAACAAATTGCTGGCATTTACAGTGACCAATGAGCAATTCTGCTACTGATGTGCTTTAAGGAGCTAGTAAGACTAAGACTTTAAAAGGAGGAGTTACAAACAGTATTAAACATTTTACACTTTCAGGAGCTCTTGCTTGATTTGATAAAAGCTCAAGAACAGCTTGTTTCCAGACCACAGCAATGGACTATTTGATTGGGGCAACAGTAATCCTGAGAGTCATGTCTTCTGCCTTTGAGTCTCTGTTTGCTCATTAAAGCTACCAAGGATTATTCCACATCACTCTTCAGACAGGCCTAAATAATTGTGCCTTTCTGTAAAGTTTATACCAGGAAACAAGGGCAATTTATGAGACTGACAGAATCACATGCAGTAGTTTAAATGGTGTGTTACTGACTGATACTTTACTTTTGCAGTTGTAACTAGTTTTTTCCTTTCTCCATTGGCACATGGTTGTTATATATCAGTTTATACATACATACACCCTTGTGAAGAAGTACAGTTTACGTTTTGGTGCTTAATGGATGAAAGCCTTCTTCAAGCAAGAAGGCAGATGTGCTGTAGGCTTCTTTACGTAAGCCAACTTGCTGAATTGCTCCTATGTGATGCAGAAAGAAAAGACTGAAAAAAATGCCACACAGAAAATGATAATAAAAGAGGAGTTTAAAAGGGGTTACTGCCTCAAGTTGTGTCCAAGATAAGGAATTACATCCACTTACTGTAATCACTTATAGTATTAAACTGTGCAGCTGTCATGTGTCCTGCTAATCTCATTCCCTGTCAGCATCCCTATGTTGACTGGAACTTTCAGGGAAGGTACGTCACTCCCTGTCTAAACCAGTGGGCCAGTAAATAACAATCAACTCATAGTCACATGGGGACTATCTCTATTCCTATGGAAATACTGGCGTAAGATTTCAAAATAAACATGCTAACCAATTATGTTCAGCTTGCTGTATTCAGCTGAAAGCTTATTATATTCAACTGACAGGTACATCCCCCCTCTTTCAACAAAACGTGTCTACTTCCCCTAAGGTGTTTAAAAACCAACAACCTATTTGCAACAAAAACCAATGTCCCTTCGAACTAAGTCCCATCAAAAGACCAGTCAACTCTCAAAATTGCTCAAGGTCAATCAAGTGCAGTTACCACTAAGAAATCCCACTGGTCTTTAATGACGTTATGAGAACATCACAGTTTAGCCCTGGCCTGACTAATTTCAGCAGCTAAAACCAAGCAGTTAGGCTCCCAATTCCCTTTCCCCAGCTCCAACTCCAAATAAGGGAAATGAGAGGAAAAGACTTGTGGGCTGGAGAACTAAAACTACAGCTTTAATTAAATAATAATAATAATAATAATAATAATAATAATAATAATAATAAAGAAAATACTAAGAAAATCATAGAATATACACAAATACATGAAATCGCATCCCAACCCCACCCCTTGATGATTTTACATCACCACAAATGCTGCAGAGTACACACAAGGGAAAGGGTCTGAGGCTAGGAGGAAGCTGGGCTCAGGAACTGGATTCAGGAACAGACAAGGTCCTCGCTAGATGTTGGCCATCAAAGAAGAGAGTGAGACCCTCATGATCACTCAGTTTTATACCGAGTATGATGTACATGGGATGGAATACTCTGTTGGTCAGTCTCGGGTTACCTGTCCGTTCCGCCCCACCCTGCAGGTGCGCCCTTTTCCCCCTCTTTGACTTGTGGCACTCCACCAGCTCGAGGATATCCTTGGTTACTACAGGAATAAGTATAAGCATTGGCCTTCCTGCATACCAGTGCCCCTTATTATCACTTCTAGAGAAAAACACTGTCTGAAAAACATGCAGTTAACTTTCAGAAAATGAAGTTACTTAGACGAGACTTAGATGAAGTTAGAAAACTAATTCTACTTTAGCTCAAACCACTACAGAGAGGTTTCCT
Organism: Neomorphus geoffroyi; assembly: GCA_033558235.1. Lineage (NCBI taxonomy): Eukaryota > Metazoa > Chordata > Aves > Cuculiformes > Neomorphidae > Neomorphus > Neomorphus geoffroyi. The sequence goes on from JAUMJM010000005.1 coordinate 18,758,169, forward strand.
TCTTCTAAGAAGAAGCAGGTCACTAACACAATGAATTGCAGAGCTGAACAAGAATGAATTGCACTGGAAATTGTGGCTCAAGTAGCAGTCAGGATCCTTAAGAAAAACTTAGCAGGTCTGACAGCATGCATGAAATGCTCATCTGTCCAACATACAAAGGATTCCTACAAAAATGTCTGCCGGCCTTTGGAGCTTGGATCACACAGAGAAATAATGTAAAGAAAATTAAGTGGACCTGCTCTTATAAATTTTATTCACTCCAATCTTCTGCTACTGCTTCCATTTTTTTTTCTTCTGGGAAATGTATCTAAGCCAAAAGGAAAGAATCCACTTCTATGGGCCAGTGTGACCTGGTTTGGTTTAAAAGCTTCGGCTCTGTAAAAAGCATGGTAACAGAACACACAATGTGGTTCCTGTTTACTTAATGCACTGTTTCCCCAGGAATTCTGGTACTGTCATAAATATGATTTCTTGCTTTTATTGCTTTGGAGATATTTCACTTTTTCAATAATTCTAACAGAACTAAATTGTTTACATAAATATTGTCTTCTTTCCACTAACATTACCAATCAAGCCTGTATGATAGTAAGCAGTGTCAACATTTTTATGAACATTGTTCCTCTAATAACAGTGCAGGCAGCACTTTGGCCTTCTGAAATAGGCCAAAAATTAGACTGCTCAGGGAAGAAATATCTGGCACTTATGTGTATCAGGCATAAACACTCCTATTTTTTTTATGGCTGCTGGCAGCCTGACAGATGGAGCAGAGGGTCAGCCAGCTCCTGTGCAACTCCCCACGCTGTGGGAGTCCACGGGTTCCCCTTGTCACAGAGATGCAGTGGTGGGGATGAAACTTGCTTGGAATGCACAGATGAGACACTGCATTTGTTGGAGTAGATGGGCCAAATCACTTTTCGAGATCTACTGGTCCTCGTGAAGCTGGAAAGTACACACCTTCATCTCTCCTGCTGTTAGATAAGAATCTTAATCAGGAAGCCCTGTGGCTCCTGGATTATCTTGACTACTGTCCTCCTGGAGGTAACCATGTCTCAGGCAGTCCAAGGCATGACCACAACTGCCAGACTACACCCGAAGTCTCCAACAGCGCCTTAAACTTTGATTCTTCTGACCACTCAGTGGGAAAGGACTACGCACCACCTTTTTCTCAGGGATCAAGCATGTCAAAAGGAGTAAGTTCTGCCAGGTATGGAAATGTCTATTTCAAGAGCACATTACTGGGACGTTGGCACTGTCTGAATCATGGCTTGGCAGCAGCACTTAGGTGGATGCCACACTCCCAACACAAAAAAAAGGAGCAACGGAAGGCTGGATGGCAGCATCACGTGAATGGCAAAGCTTAGCACCACTGAGGAGCCACATCACAACTACTGTGAGGAAATCCATGTACAATAGTTAGCAGCATTGTCACAATGCCACTATAATTTTCATTTGGAGAGCAAGAAGACCGCAAGAAATAAGAACAACCATAGTGGGTTTTTTCAGTCTGTCCAAAAGTCACATTGCTACTCCATTTGCTTTTCCTAACTTTTACAAGTATGACACTGGCAACTTTTTTACTGATCTTCTTCTAGGGAGGAAAATAGTTTTTATTCTTTCCCAAACATTTATATAGCTTTCCACTTTCTTATCATAGGCAAATATCTTCAACTCTTGTGTCAGTGTGATCAAATCTAGGCACACTTAAGGTTACCCCTACCACTATACAGTATCTCATTTAAGTACTTTGCTTCTTAGTAGTAGGTACACTCCTTACAATAGGTTTAATTTCCTAAGACTTGACATACTCCCTACTCCTAAACAATATTTTTAGTAGTAGTTCAGACTACTTTGTTGATCGGCTAACCACAGCTTCACACTTTTTTCTGTGACTTCCTCAGTTCCAAAACGCCTGCAGGAATTAAGATCCTACTGTGAATGGGGCAGAGGGGGACTGAAAACAAAGGATGTTCCTTCAAAAGAGTTTAATGGTCCCAAAGAGGGCAGAAGAAGAAATGGCTTCTCCTCCAGCTCACAGGTTGAAATACTACCACCAAAGTGGTGTGAACACAGAGCTTGAAATTCTCATTTAGTTCCCTACGTGAAGTCTCCTTATCCTTGACTTGAGAAGAGCAAGATGAATTTCACTAATGGAGAATTTCAGGACAGTGCTTGATGCATACTGGCTTTATAATTAAAAATATACAACTGAAGAAAAGATGGTCATAAAATGTTGCCTAGGGCTATATCTAATGCATGATGTTGTTTTAGTTTCCTCCTTACATTATATTTTTATCATCAACCCAGGGAGTTCATTAAATCTGTAAAGCTGTTAGAAGTTCTCTGACAGCAGATTGTATTACTAGAGAGAACTATCGATTCAGGCTACTCGATCCCATTACAACACACTTCCATAAAGCTTGCAAGAGGCAGCAATCTGTTGCTCCTGCACTGACTACAGTTATTTCTCATGGATGGAATAATGAAATGTTTTCTGATGTATAATCATGACAGATTTTATCTGGAATGAGTAACACAAGTAAAAGTCAGTCATAAAATATAGCATGGCTGGAATCAAAGGAAGCAAACTCCTCTGCTCTTCTATCAGACCGACAAATAACACATTGTGCAGCTCCTTCTATATGACATTAAATCTCAATCAGTTGTTTTCCTACTGTGAGATTAAAATGGAATTATTTATCTGGAATATCAAAAAGGGCACTGCATCATGAACTCTAAACTTCTTGTTTTGATGCAGTATCTTTCCCAATAAAGACTAAACAATGTCAAATGGACTCCCTCAGCACTGAAGAACTGATTTATGAAAATTTCACCAGAGCAGGGAGCCACCACTTGAATCTTAAAAACAATTATTAAACGGGGTTCATGTCATACATAATTCCTATAACCGAAATTCATTAGCCTGAAATTCACAAGGAGGAACTCAGCTTAAGCAAATTTGTAACATGAAGGACTCAGAGGAACTCTTTTAGCAGGTTTTACATAATGAAATATCAAATTATATGTACCAGTTTATGTTATTATATTGACAACTGTCAGAATTATATCCCACCAAAGCAGTGTCATTCTTTCATATGATAATTTCAGTACTTATAATTTAATCATATTTGCATGTTTGGGGCTGAGAGTTTTAAAGGCTAGTATGTGGACAAAGTTTGGGAGGTTTTTTTCTGGGCTATTGGTGTTGGAGTAAAAAAAAGAAATCTCTATTTTCCTTACTATCTAGGTCACATATATGAATTTAAAATTTTATGGAAAAACCTGAACATGATTATTCTTTGGAGCAACAAACCACAGCTTAGCTGCTCCTCTAGTGTGAGGAGCACATGAATGTTGAGGTATTATCCAAACCTAGCCAAGTTATACCACTTTTGTAAAACAGTTCACACATGCTGATACATACAGAACTGACTACCTTGGGGAGGGAAGAGCAGTGGCAGAAAAAGAAGATCGAGGGAAGAGCAGTGGCAGAAAAAGAAGATCAAGGGAAGACAAGGAGCAAGCTTCAACTCATAAACTAAATTTTAGGGACTTCTCCTGCTGGCAGGAGAGAGAATCAGCTAAGCAAGAACCTCACAGTCCTTCAGCCTGAATGCTGGTCCACTCACTAGCAAAGAGTTACTTGCTGCCTCATGAATTGGTAAGATCTGGCCCCTGCTGTGGATGCAAAGGAGCCGTCTACTGCACATGATTTGCATGTGATGGTTTGTGTCAAGTGCTGTGTTTTGGCACCTTCTCCCACTTTCTCACTGCCCCCTACCCAGCACACTTCTTAATATTTAAATTAAAAACAATAAAATGGCACTTTACAACCGGCGAATGGAAAATTCTGTATTCAACAGCTCATCCACCTCACAACACAGATTTGGTTCTTCTGCAATATCTCACTATAATCACAAAATAAGCTGTTGTCAAGGTGAATATACATAATAGGCATCTGTCAGTCTAACATCTGTATTATAAGTCATACATAGGAAAGAACTAAAGCAAAACAGCACGGAACAGCCTTAACTCTGGCAGTTCTTGACATCCACATGCTTAATTTGACATTGTAACAGTCTTCTGAAAGCCTTTTTTTTCTGCATGCATGCATGGCTACATTTTACACTATTACAAAGTACACTGCACTTTCATTGCACCCTATGGTTTTAAGCTGAAGGAGGGGAGATTAGCTTAGATACTAGAAAGAAATCTTTTACTGTGAGGGTGGTGAAGCACTGGAACAGATTGTCCAGAGAAGTCATGAATACTCTATCCCTGAAGGTGTTCAAGGCCGGCTTGGATGAGGCTATGAGTAACCTGATCTGGTGAAAGGTGTCCCTGCCCGTGGCAGGGGTGGGTGGAACTGGATGGTTTTCGAAGTTACTTTTTGAACCCACACCATTTTATGATCCTATAAATGTCTGTTCAGTATTGGAGTACTGCTTAGAAAAAAGCATAGCAAAGTGTAACTTAATTTTGAAAAGGCTGCCCTATACACGCACTGTACAAAAGGAATCAAAATGCAGCACAAGATGCCCCACGTGAGCTTGTGGCATCAACAAGCATGAAGGAACAGATGCTGTGCATCTGAGTTAAAGCCTGAGTTCCAGTTCCAAATTCCTTGTGGTTATAACATATGAATCCTTTCCACTGTTCTTTGCTGGGGGGAGCCCACACTATAGACCTTCCAAGCAGAGCTCCTCCGTTCAACTGCTTCACTTTATGAAATGCATAGGGATAATAACCTGAAACCTTTTGAGCTCTATCTTATTTTTTCTAGCAGATTCACTGAGGAAAAACAGGCAAACATGCTACAATCATATAACCTGGAAATTACTTTGATGCAGTGCTGTTGAGAGCTGAACGGAACAGAACCGGCAACCAATAAACCAAACACTACAATTGGACAAGCAAAAGACATGAAAATTTGGCATGAAAGACGGCCGGCTGCAGAGAGTTCACATATGTTGTACGGCATGGTCAGATCTATAATTAGAGAAGTGTAGAAACCTCCTTTATAACAGCATGCTTAGATGTTACCAAATCATTTCACAAATGGCATCGTGATACTTCTGCACAGGGTGATTTCAGAGTTTAGATCACTGTATCAGAGCTTTATTTCTGAAAATTTGACCTCAAACTCAGTAGCTGCCCCCCCACTGGGCTTAAGGAATAGCTGAAGATGAAGCACAAATAATTCTAGCAGGTCTCCTACCAGCAATAAAGCAAAAGCACATAAGACAGTAGATCTTTTCTTGCTATTAAAAGTGTCCATTCTTTCCATAATCTCTGGAATACCACATTGAATTTTTATTTTCTTTTTCTGAAATATTGCTTCTTTGTTTATTAGAGACCAGATAAAAGACAGGAAAATAAAGATTAACTCTCCCCTTCTCTTCTCCAACTACTAATGATATGGGGTCTCTTTTCTCTCAAAAATGGTAAATAAGTTGGACTGAGAGAAGATGTAACACACACTACACAGCAAAGATATCAAATTTAGCCCTGGGTTGGCTAAATGGAGCAACAGTTAAGAGAAAGATGACTTCGCCTCTAAACATTGAATCACTGGGAGCAACAGTAGAAAATCACATAGCATTCTGGCATTTTCCTTTTACAAGGAAATAAAATAAAAATGGAGTTAACTAGGTAATGTTTAACTGAGAGCTGGGAAAAGTTGTTATACTGAGGGACTTACGAAATTAAAACTGTTTAGATTTTCAAAATAAGACCAAGAAGAGATTTGATAACAGCAAAGCTGTAACTTTTTCAGGGAGAAAATGCCAATATTAAAGGCCTATTTAATCTAATGGGGAATGACATAACAAGAAGCAATGACTACAAGCTGAAGCTAGATAAATTTCAATGAGAATTAATGCCTCTTCTTCTAGCACAGAGGGTGATTAACCTTTGAAACAAACCACCAAAGGAAGTGCTTAGATAGTCCATTTATCGAAATTTCAGGTGAAGACTATATGACTTTCTGGAAAATGTCCTTTAGTCTAACAGGTCAGTGGGTTCCACATGCAACGGTTTTCTATGACTTCCTTAAGAGTGGAATCTACTTCACTTCTTGATTGACAGCACTACAGCCTTACACACCTCCCCTGTTACAAAACCTTCAGCTCCCTCACAAGTAAGAAAAGCTTCACTGTGTTTTCTAAAGAGATTAAAGAACCCAAGACTAAATCACTCCCCTTATCTCTTCTCACTAAAAGCGAGGCAGGATATATCTCCCATTGAGCATTTTCATCTGGAGGGCACATTACTGGACTCCCAACAAAAAAAAGCACATGTTCTTGGTGGACACCACATTGCTCTTCAGTCCTGCTTCTGCACAGCCCTCTTCAGCCACACACCTTACTGGAGAGTACTTAAGCTCTCATTACAACAGTTGGAAAGCTACTCAGTGGTGTCAGTCACTCAAACTGCCCTGTTGCCTAAACTCCTAGTCATGCCTCTAAACATCCACTCTCCTCCACGTGCAAGGGGCTGCAGGTGGTTTAAGAATCATGACAATTCTCATCACAGTGAAGGCAACTATTGCCATGATGCATCACCTCACTCCTCCAACCTGATCTGAACCTCCCACAAGATCCAGAAGAACAGAACAGCAGTCAAGCTAAATACTTTCAAAGTTGTTTCAATTAACAAGGTACAGAGGGTTTCTCTCTTGAATTACCACTGTATCATATGGCATGAAATTGTAATCAATTTATGTGTGTATCTTAACAGGATGATTAACTGATTTTCTCTTTTAGAAAAAGGTGGCATCTTAATTTAGTTGCAAATTTTATTACATTGCTACTGTGACACCACTGAGAATAAAGTCTCTACAGTTTGTCAGTTAATTCATATGCAAAGTGACAGTCTCCATACTCAAGTCATGGCCACCTTTCCATTTCACACATTCTGATCCTTTTACTTGTCTTCCTATGCTCTAGAGCCCAGAAAAGCTTTTTTCACTTCTTCCTTCTGCTCATTCCATCCCCAAAGCCAACCTGTCCTCACCTATAGAGGTTCATGAAAAGTGCATGTGAGGGAAAAAAACCTGTTGGATGACACAGCACTGTCTACCCTTGCTATCTTCTGGTTACTTGGGTGACATTTTAAAGTAAATAGATTCAAGACTGGCAACAGAGATTTTGCAACCAGCCATGCCTCTCCTCTCCTACAAGACACTGCACAAGGCTCACAAAATTGTGGTGAGCCAGCCTAAGAGCATTTATGCTGAAGATGTCCACTCACTGCTTGACTTTCTATTGCTGGCTATGTTGCATTTAATGAGTCCATCCAACTTATGAGCTATTTCTGACTGTAATGATATTCCCTATATTTAAAAGAGAGGGAATTGTCGTTCCACGAATGACACAAATTATTTTTGTATTCCTCCCTGCAAAATGTCAAGACCACAGTTTTCTGTGATGTTCAGGAAATACATTTACGTTTCTCTTTGCTTTATGCCTGTTACAGTGCGGTCAGCTCAGGCTTTTCAAGTTATCCTTGCCTGGCTATTTTGTCAGGGTTAAAAAACAGTTACGTGATCCATCACAGGGAAGCTTAAGGATAGATCAGCTAAGTTTGCCTAAGTAGTACACCCCATCCCACACCCAAATATTTAAATAGCAAGTAATTAATATGCTATAATAAAACTGCCTGATCTTGATGGCTCTGAAGTTTGCAATGCAAAGAGTGCAACTGATGGAAAGAAAATTCTAATAATTAGGCGAAAATATTCTACAGTTCCAGCACCAAATAACTGCATTCCAATTTACACTTGTCCCTCATAATCCAGAAACAGAAATGTGAACTCTGCCTTCTCTAGTGACACAGGTGACTCATTGTCTCTCCAAAAAGCAAATCACAGTGTGTATCTCTATCAAGTCTAAGTTGTAGAGGTATTGCATTTAGCAAGACTTTACACTTTACTTGAGGTATTTCTGAATGCAGTGATATTTCCTGCATGTGTAAAAAAAGGCTATTGCTGGGAGGAAAACCAAAATGGAATATTTAAGTGTATTCATTTACAAAGTCCCTGTCAGCTTGGCTGAAAAATCAAAACGTCGCTTGCCTTGTTGTCAAGACTAATTTCTTTCGAACTCCTTGAGTATAACCAAGGAGTCAATGCCAAGTACACCTCTCTTAAACCAGCAGAAACGCAGAGCAGTGAATAAGGGACAATTCACCAAACTGGCTCTGTTCTCAGCTGCACACCTAACTTGAAGTATACTCAGAAATACATTTCTCTGTGGTCGCACCAGCTCCTTCAAAGCTGCAGTTTGACTAGGAAGTTCATTGAACATTCACTAATGGGAGAATTCCACTTAAATATTCCAGCATAAAAATTTTGAATGATTCTGTGAAGCTGTCAGTTTTAATGAGGCCTCTGAAGAAAATGTGAGACTCCCCAGTCTGCTGAATTCTTGTATTCATCTGGCCTATGGTCCTACATAACTACTCCAGCACACAGACAGTCCTTTGCTATGCATTATCTCAAATTAACTACAAAACAACTCCTAAATATCTCACCTACATTCGAAAGATGTCCTGAATGACCATTTCTGCATCTCAAGGAACAGTCTCCACTGATTACGGACAAGCGTCTTGTCTAGGTATGATCTGGTCAACTCTGCAAAAGGAACTACCTGAGATGGGAGTCTCATACAACCAGGTTCTCCACCCAGGATGTTAATCAACAGGTGGTGGCACAAAAGTAGTGCCTACCAATTGATGTAGAGACACCTGGGCGAATTTATAGTTCTGAAATTCCCACCTGCACCGATCAGATGAATACTTTGCTGTGAAGGCGCCTCACGGTTGAGTCAATCACTTTGTTTAAAGCCAGTCCACTGTCTCAAGCCAATCTATTGTCTCATCTACACACATGACTAACTGGGGAGCTCCTAGGCCACACAAGAAATAACTCATTTGAATGTGCACGTAGATACAGTCCTGATACCCAGCTACACCACAATTATAACAACAGGTCATGCTTGAATTTCATCCTTGTAGCTCTCCTGTAACTTACGGTTCATAGCTCTGGCCACAGTGGGAATCTCTCCAACACAAAATACCATTTTTTCACCTAACAGAATTCAAATAGTAAATGACAGTTAGCTTTTACAGTGTATGTTTCACCGATAAAAATCGAAGAATTAGCAGTATTGTTCCCATTTTACAAGCAGAGTTCACAGGTAACTGTAAAAGGGCAAAGAGACTTGCTCAGAAAAACTTCTCAGCCCAGCACTGATATAGAACAGAAGTAGCAGAGTAGGGTAGCAGGTTTAATTTCTGTTCTCTCAAACCTTTCATCAAAATGATGAGAAAAATACTCATCTGAAAGGCTGATATCACCACTTCAGTGATAAGGGGACAAACCAAGGAGATGTCAAGGGATCTGACTATGAAACCTGTGGCTGAGTCACTAATACCCATACTTTTACTAACTCTATGTTATGTGCTTTTACTCCTTGAGCATTTTTCCTATATACACTATCAAAACATACATTAAGAATATAAAAACATACATTCTATCTGCTTGAGTATGAGAGAGAGCAGAAGTCAGCTTCAAACCTTGCCAACATCGAAATAAAGGAATCTGAAGACAGAATACACACCAAAAAATCTTAGTTTTCCTGAAAGCAAAAGATATCTTCTCACCTTCAAAATGTATCGTCTCCTTTTTAGGAGCATCTTAGGATGCTTCTGTCCGTTTTTAAGCACAAAAGCATCAAGAACAAAACCCATCTTGATTTAGAGGAACCACTGATAAATAAATTATAATTCAGCACCACAATTCTGAGGATGCATGGTTGTTTTATTAAAATCAGCCTTCGGGCACTAAAATGAGAAATCACAGGAAATTAGACCTATGTTTCTGCTGCACTGCAATGGCTCTGTAAGTACAGAGTACCCGCTGATTTGTAACACTGACATTGCCGATTCCACCAGCTGATGACTACCTACAGGCTTTGCTGCTGGTTTGAAATAGCGCTGAACTTTAGCCAGTGTAGGACTTTGATTATGGAGGTAATCTCTTCATCTATTCATTACCCTGATAAAACAGCAGCTAGCACTTCACATTAGGCTGAACTACTTTAATTACAGGATTTTTACTAAAGCTTGTCTTTCAGTGACATTTCAGGAAATGTGGAGTCTGCATGTGTAATGTAAAAACAACTAATTGATTCTGTATCACTGTGCCTGCATTACTACTTGCAATAAATTACAATCCTGGTATTTTAAGTGTGGAGAAGTAATTCAGTGTTATATACTTGCTACCTAAGTAAATATTCTGTGTGAAGAAAGGCCTTTTTCTGGACGGTAATGCAAGCATAGAATTAAGTTCTTTCATTGTATCAGATAAAAGTTTATATTAAATATACAAAAAGTTTGATTTGAATAATATTTTGAAAAATGGTTATCTATAGATGGTGACAGATTACTCAAGTTTAAAAAATGAGTCAAGCGTTGAATTTAATAAATATGTGATTGCGATGGCAAAGTCAGATTCATGAACATCATTAAGAGCAAGCCTGCTAGGAATAAAAAGAAAATTCCTAAGTAGGAACAAGTGGCACCTCACAGGAATGCTGATCTTTCCAGCTTTAACAGTGATCACAAAGAAATGCAGTTAGCAGCACAGCACTGCAGTAAGCAAGGGACATTACATTCCTAAAAGCCTTAGTGAAGGTCACAGGCCATGGGAACATTATGAAGACATCCAAAACGACGTGATTTTTTGTTTTCTTTTCAGGCCTCAGCCATTTTCAGGAATCAGTTTTATTCTCCGTGATCAGGACCCCAAGGGGTGACTTCGCCTGATTAGGACATCTGCAGATGTATCCACCAATAGCAAACTGGCATTTCAGGATCACAATTCATCTGATCCTTTCGGATGCCTGAAGGTATAGTTCTAGCATGCACTGCATCGTGATCTAGAAGTGTTTATTTCTTTCCATAGACTATAAGAGCCCAAACAAGCAACTCTGATGCAGACATCTACTATTAGTTAGACAAATCCCACCGTTAGTATCACTGCAGAGACTTAAGCCAAGCAACTTGGCTGCACGCTTCTCAAAGAAGTAATATTTTTCAAGTACAAGCACAGAACTTCTTTCCTGATCACAGAATTTCCAGTGTAACACAAGTAATAAGTGACTTGCCACAGTAAAATACTCTTCACAGCCAGGAGGAATTTCCATGTAACAGAGATAATGGCTTTCTCATCTGGTGAGAGGGTGTAAATGCCTTAAACAAACAGGAATTTGAGGTCCTTGGGTTGTATGGTATAATCCCCTTACTGCTTTACAGGCAGTACCACATATCAAGCCTAGCATAGCTCTGGTTGTTCTATCATAATTCTAAATTTGTTGACGGATTTAATTCAGCTACCGTTTCCCACTCCAAGATGGATCATGGTCACCTCACCCAACACTTCTAGTAGGAAGAAACAATCTGTTCCAGAAAATTACTGATCTAAGCATATGTTCTACAAAATAAACAGTTCTGTTTTCAAAAGTGACCTGCCAGCCGGACCTTAAATACAGATACTGAATGCCCTCACATCAACAGCAATGCTCAGACCCAGAATATAAATAAGTGGGGTCTGATTCAGTCCCCCCTTTCATAAGTGTGACCCAGGTCTGCCCAGCTGCCACCATAAGTAAAGCTGCAATTGTCCAAGATGCCTTAGACAGAATGGCTTGTTTGCAGAGAGGGAACAGAATATTAAGTGCTCATTTAAAAAGGCAACCCAAATATGCATACTGTACATTTTAGTGAAACTTTATGCAAAAAAGAAGAGTTAAAAGGTAAAAAACAATATATAGACTTAAGAGCAGCACTTGCCTCCCCCTCCCTTCCCCCACAGCTTGTCCAATGCTTCAGTGGGCTCAGTGGTGGCTGCTACATCACCAGCACACAGCATGCTGGATCATCACTTGAATAGGAGCCAGCCAGCCATGGCAAAGCTAGACTCATGGGCACTAAAAAGAAAAAAGTCAATTTTGAGGTAATTACATGTTGAATGCCCTTCTTAACCTGCAGCTGTTGGGGGCATTCAGCACATATGGTTAAGGTTGATGAAATTTTTAAAGTCACTGAAATTTATAAGGTTACCTTGGCAGGTCACTCAGCTTGAATTTTTTTTCTTGCTAGTGTAGAGAAAGAGCTAGGCGTGAGACTGCGCTGTTTACTGACTGTAAAAAGGGAATGCAGCCATGCTGCATGAGGAAATGCTCAAGGACCAAAACTGAATCAAACCTCCTCAGTGCACCAGGACAAATGACTGAGGGAGGAAGGAAAAGAAAGACGGGAACGATTACCCATCACTTCCTTTAAAGCACAAGTATCACTGCCCACGCTCTATCCATCCCTTTGCCCCAGCCTCAGAAAAGAGGGAAGCATTGTAAAGATGCTGCTTCCCTTTCTGGCTGCTGCATGCCTTTGGATGTTGGTAGCTCCTACAGTGAGTAGGGGAGCTCCCTACGGCCTTCAAACTATTTTTTGCTCAGTGAGGAATTTTGATCATATTTTTTTGGATGGAAAATTCCTTGAAAAAGATCACTTTTCTTTCTTTTTTCAAAGAAATACATGGACAGGAAGGAATTGGCTCAGTGTCTTGACCACTTGCCGTTGCCTTTAGATTTCTGTTGCGCATCTCATGACACCAGGTGTGTGGCGTCAACTACAGCTGAAACAAGTAGGCTTAGAGAGTTGTTATTACCTGAAAAAGACTGAAACAGGTTGGGGTTCCTATTTCCAGTCAGCTCTCTGCACCATTCCCCACCATCACAGAACTGAACCTGCTCTCTGTTACAAACAGACCTGTACAACATAATATGAGACAGTAAGATGTTGGCTGAACTGTGAGTAAAGCACAAAGCGAGAAGTTGTCTGACTTGGAGGATCTGAAATGGTCTTCCCCAACAGAAAGATGTGGCTCCTTTGAATTCATCACTCCATTGGAAAGCTCCAGCGTTCAGCCCTCTACAATACCAGTTCAGTGCTATTACAGAGTATTTCCATGCAAGTCACTGTGGAACTGTGTTGGCATTTTCAAAGAACTAATCATGATAAATGCATTGCAAGCTTCTTTACAGCTTTTTAATGAGTAAAAATGTAGAGCTGCGTGATTCATAGATGACACAAACTTTGTATGTTCAAAGTTCTGTTAGAAGAAATCATAATAGTAGGACAACCTTACTGAGTTCTTACTACTTACACTCCTTCATGACCCGATAAAACGAGATGTAAACAGACCTGCTCTTTGAAAACCTTAGCCTTTTTGTATTGAGATAAGTTGCAAGTCCTTTATTAAGTACAGTCATGAAGCACAACGGTGTAAACAGTGAATAAGAGAAGTCTGCCCTCAGAAGATCTTGTTAAAGTACATAAAATCTGCATTAGAAGGCAGGATTATTGAAGGAGTTCAAGGCAAAAAGAGGCTATGCATATGCACGGCAGTAATATTGAGGAGTACTCACAGAAGACTCGAACGCATTCATCTTCACGTGCAGCTGGTCCCATGGAATAGTTTCATGGCATTGCAGTCACTTAAACAGCCCCATACTGGTCAGATGATTGATAAAATTAGGTGAGTAAAGTACAACTAAATTGATAAGTATGCCTACTGTAATCTCAGCAATTTGTGTATTTTGATGTAACATAGAACTTGAAAGAATTAAGAGAACCTTTAAAAACGGTAAGTGAAAAATCACCTATGCAATTGTCCCTTTTGGAAAACCAGAATAATTTGCGCAGATCAGTCTTGCAACAGAGGAAGGACAAAAGCCAGCCATAATGGGCAAAGGCAGTCAAGCATCTCAGCTATCTGAAAGGAGGTAAAAAGAACTTCAGCCTTAGGAATAGAGATTGAGTTACAAATTCTGTACATGGAAAACTTTAAACTATGATAAGTGTAGGCCATCTGCAGGGGGTAACAAGCTGAGTCACCAAGTATTAACCAGAAAGTGAATGGGAGTCACCTTATGTGAATACTTCCTAGTAAATATTATTTAGAAGCCACTTATTCCATACCTGTAAAGACTGGCAAGAAAGGAGGCAAATGTAAGTAATTTTTAAAAGGAAGTCAGACCCCAGATGTGCAAACTGTCCTGGTCATTCTGCTGTACACAGCTTTATTGCAGGTCTGTACTCTTAAGAAAGAAGGGAACAGCAAGCCACTGCTGAGACAAAAGGGCACGCAGTGGTTTCAAGAGATTTTCCCAGGTAAAGTCCTCTATTTAAAGCACTTTCTCCCACAACAGCTTGAAGAGCTGTGCATTAGAGCAATTTACACCACAACCTAAGAGTAATAAAGGTGTTCACCAGCCATGTGCCTTAACACCACATCCTGATACAATCTGAAGTATAAATACATAATACAAATACTCTGGAGCTACTGGAAAAAAATTAGAGAGTAGAGTAGTACCAACTGATGTGTTGTTATAACTGTATATGACTAAGAATAGCTAAAAATTCAATCAGCTTTATACTGAAGCTTAATTTAGGTGAATCAAGAGGATTTCTTCAAATGCTACAAATAGTTAACAGCAACCTGCTCCAGCCTCTAAAGCCAGGAGAGGTCTCCTGACTGGAAGAACTAGTAGACAGCCTTGTCGCTCCAACCCCTCTAAATCGATCTGGGACTTACATTGCCATGACTTGCTGAACCAAAAGATGGGGAGAAAATAAACCTTTCCTATTCCACAACCACCAGATCAGTACTTTCTTCTTTTGTGCAATGCCTTACAACATCTCTAACTTCGGAGGTGGAAAGAAGAAAGGAGTTGAAGTGAAGAGCCTCCCTGTTCTCCTGACTGACTGGGGCAGAAAGCAATGACATGTCCATACAGGGCAAAAATTAACCTAAATAGGTAAGAGACAGGTGGTATTTTCCTGGAAAACAAACTGTCTTAGAATAGCATAGCATAGCATAGCATAGCATAGCATAGCATAGCATAGAATAGAATAGAATAGAATAGAATAGAATAGAATAGAATAGAATAGAATGTTTCAGTTGGAAGGCATCTACAATGATCATCTAGTCCAACTGCTTGACCAGTTCAGGGCTGACCAAAGCATGTTTTTAAGAACATTGTCCGAGTGCCTCTTTTAAAACTGACAGGCTTAGGGCATTGACCACCTCTCTAGGAAGCCTGTTTACAGTGTTTGACCACCCTCTTGGTAAAGAAATCCTTCATAATGTCCAGTCTAAACCTCCCCTGACGCAGCTTTGAACAATTCCGACAGATTCTATCACTGGATACCAGGAAGAAGAGATCTTCCTCTCTATTTCCCCTCCTCTGGAACTTGCAGAGAGCAATGAGGTTGCCTCTCAGCCTCCTTTTCTCCAAACTAGACAAGCCCAAAGTCCTTAGCTGCTTCTCACAGGACTTTCCTTCCAGCCCTTTACCAGTTTTGTTGCCTAAGTCCATTTCTGCATCTGCTCTCCAGACACTCCTCTCCCAGTTTATACTTATGCTTCACATTAATTTGTCCCAGGTGCAGAATCTGGCATTTGGACTTATTAAATTTCATCCCATTGATGATTGCCCAGTGCTCCAATCTATCTAGATGCCTCTGGAAGGCATCTTGTTCCTCACAATTTGGGATCATCAGCAAACTTGCATCCAGGTCATTGATAAAACATATTGAACAGGACTGGCCCTAGAATTGAACCCTGAGGTTTACTGTTGGTGACCTGTCACCAGCCAGATGTAGCCCCATTCACTACAATCCACTGAGCCTTGCCCCTCAGCCAGTTCTTCACCCAGCACATCAGGAACGCTTGCATCCCACAACTGGGCAATTTATCCCAAAGGATGCTGTGAGGGTCAGTAGCCTGTGAAGTGGGAGAAGATTAGAAATTTTTTCACAAGTCTGTCTTGAAACGGGAGGGAGCTGAGCGTCCACCAGAGAAATAGTCTCTGTTGAAACAGGAGGAAGACTGAAGAACCAGAGAGCGGGGCAACCAGCTTAGAAGAAGTCAGCCAACGATTTGGTATGAGAGGGATCACCTTGGGAAGACCAGAGACAGAACTGATAGAAACTGGCAAATGACAGTTTGAACCAGCCACACTTCAGTCTAGAGAGGAATGGAGCAAGTAATCTTCATGGTTCAAATATGTGTGACTTCCGTAGTGCCATCACTCATTGTCAAGCTATTATGCCCACTTGGCCAAATGCTGTTTCTGTCATTCAGCATCTTTCTTAGAGAAAAGCCAGACTGCAGTGAGTACTGATCACAGCAAAGGAAACAGTTAATGCTAAAGCAAGCCTGGTTTTAGTTAAAGTTTTCCTTCTATCTACAGGACCTAAATGTAATCACACACTCCTTCCTTTCCCAAAGCACTAGCAACAGGTAATGGAAAAATATGTCATAATTATCCTTTCTGAAGAAGCATAAATCAAATAAAATCACCACAATACTAGCTGTCTTGAAAAGGTATCAAGATGATCTATTTATAAATGTTGATACGTAGCTGGAGACTAAGATGAAACATTGCCTGCTCACACAATACAGTCCTATTCACTAATCACACTGGGACACCATCAGCACCTTCTCCTTTGAAGAACTGAGCAGAAGGAAACCAAAGGAAAAGGAAGGTTGAAAATGCCTCCCTGCAGTGATCTTATGTAGAGGCACTATATTTGTGTCCTGTATGAGGCATTTCAGAAGACTCATATGTTGTTACTATTCCTTTAACGATCCTTTAAGTGTTCGAAATTCACCACTAGTGTAGGAAGTGTGTGACAGATACACAGTTAGTATTTCCAGTAATGATACAAATGAATGACATTCTGTTCAAACAGTTTAGACAACGGTGATAAAAATAAAAAAGCGCATTAGAAAAGAAAGGGGAATGTGTGTGTCAAAAAAACTACCTGTAGCTTGAATGATGTAGGAATAATTTAAAGGGTGCTATTAAGCAGTAAAATTCAAACAAATGTCAGGCAAGTTTGAGGCTAACATGTTCATAATTCCTTTGATCACAATTTTTCACAGTATTAAGCATGTGATGGAGATCTTTAACTTATTTATGGTAAGAAAAGTAGGGTACAAATTATTAATAGCTCATCTCATTCAACAAGTGTTGAAAAATAGCAGGAGATAGGGAACAGCAAGTGGTGTAATGGCTGTTTAGAAAGCTATTATCCTTAGAAAGTTTTAAAGGAAGATCACATATAACCCAAGCTGCTAAAATCCTTTTAAAAGATAATACAGGTCAGTGATGCCACTTCAGGGCAATCTCCTAGAAATCTTCCAGTGATACAGAAAGAATAAAGTCAGAATCCCAGCCAGTGCTTTGCCATTTCAGTGGCTGTCAGTAGCATCCCAGGTTTCCAACCCAATACATGAGTTGCCCAATTTGACTCCCACAGTAAACCAACAGGAGGAATGATCTGCTTTTGCTGACCACAGCAGGAATCTTCAAATAGGCTGAAAATCAGCACAGATGTGAAGATGGTGGAAAGAACTGGGAAAATAACAAACAAACAAATTCCCAAACAAACAAACAATACCCCCAAAACAAAACAAAACAGAAAGCAAGGTAGAACTTGCCTGCCTCTGTAACATCCACATCCTACCATCTCCCTGGGAAGCCTAAACCAGGAATGGAAAACCCACATGCATTTCCTCTGTGGCTGCCCAGAGTCTGAGTCTCAAATTCCGTGATTGTAAATCTCAGCAATGAGGCCAACACCATCCATCCATCTGCCACCTGAGGGGCAGATTAGAAAACATGTTAGGTTAGGAACTGGATGTGAGTGCTGATGGAGATACTCAGGCAGTCATCCACTAAAACTTCCCATACTCAACGGTATTCCTGACAGATGTTTGTCCAACATACATCTAAGGAGCACTATGAGTTTTATCTATTTCTTCATTATCCCTACTGTTGCAAAGTTTGGCTAATATAACCTGCAGCTGGCACAAACCACCAATTCCTTCCCCTGAACAGAGTCTACGCTTGTCGAAAACCTCCACAGGTGCACTTAGATATCTGTGTTTACTTGTATTTTTAGAAGCATGCCTACTGCTAAGCATGTATAAACTCAAATGAACAATAACTTAACCATGAGTTACATTTTGAGACTCTCTAAATAAGAACGCGGACTGCCAAAGAACCTCAAGCTGCACTTTAACCAACTACATAGGAAAATCACTTCATCCACCAGCAGTAAGCAGACACTACTGGGATAAAACGCACCATCTGCTTTAAAGAACTCCATGACACCACACAACAGTTTATCATAAAGTGAGATGCCAGGAGGAAAGCAAACTGATTATAAAAAAATCCTGTATCTACAACTCAACAGTTCTCTCCCTGTGTGTAATTCTAGTAACATCTGCTTTCCTCTGTGTCTAACATCTCCTTTTTCCTCCTTTTAGTTCTGCCTAGCCAGGACAGTTACTGCAGCGAAAGCCCCAGCACTGGTCAGCATATCATCAACAGAATTGTTAATTAAATTGCAAGGTCAAACTGCACCCTCACTATTCCAATATAACAAAGTAACCTGGAGAACTGTGTTCAGTTCTGGAGTCCTCAACACAAGAAGGACATGGATCTGATACAGCAAGTTCAGAGGAGGGCCATGAAGACGGTCAGAGGGCGGGAGCATCTCCCATACGAGAACAGGCTCAGAAAGCTGGGGTTGTTCAGCCTGGAGAAGAGAAGGCTCCAGGGAGACCGTATAGCAGCCTTCCAGTACTGAAAGGGGGCTACAAGAAAGCTGAGGAGGGGGTCTTTATCAGAGACTGCAGTAACAGGACAAGGGGTAACAGTTCTAAGCTGAAAGAAGGTTGGTTTGATTAGATATTGGAAGAATTTTTTTTTACCATGAGGGTGGAAAGGCATAGGAACAGGTTGCCCAGAGAAGCTGTGGATGCCCTGCCCCTGGAGGTGTTCAAGGCTTGAATGGGACTTTGAGTAACCTGATCCAGCAGAAGGTCTCCCTGCCCATGGCAGGGTGGTTGGAACTGGATGGGCTTTCAAGTCTATGAATAACATAACCTTTGGAACCTGACAAAACTGAGCTGAAAGCAATGGAAATCTAAAATACTTCATCTCTCTCTTTTTTTTTTTTACTTCCCTTTTTAGTGAATGAAGTTGATCCTCAGATGTGAAATCTGTGTGAGTTCTAGCATCAGTTTCAGAAGAATTTTGGGTTCGTGTCAGGAAGGCTGCAATTTTCAGCAGAATTTTGCAAAGGCTTCAGGGCTTCAGTTAACAGAAGGCTAAACTGAACCAGCTTTGGTTTGACCATACATGAAGTTGTAGCAATAAAATTAGAGCAATAATTCATCTTGTACAGATATTATTCTGTATACATCTAGCAATTTCTTTAAGAAGGATGAAGAGCAAACTGTAAGATGCTTTCATAGAAATCAGCAGTCATACTGAAAAGACCTACTAGCTCACATATACCCATAACTGAAGCAGCTATATTGGTACAAAAATCTGTCCTTAGATTACAATGTGTGAGAAGATGCTTTTTCAGTTCTTGTCACCACTGACACTTCGTAATTCTTACAACTCAGCACAGCTTTAGCAGGAAAGACTGAGAAAAAGCCATGCATCGATTCTACACTGCAGCGGAGAAGGCCATACTAGCAAAATCAAGTCCTTCCCCTGTCTAATTCAGAGTAAGGACATAACCTAAGCCTCCTCCATCCTGTTTCACACTGCTATCATTCTAGGGTAGATCACCAAGACCTTCCTGCTGCAGCTGTCTTATTTTATATGACCAATTGACAGTTTGCATATGCAGAAAGGTGATTGACCTTCAGGGAAATGGATTATTCATCTAAAGCTTGCAAGGCTGAAACTCCAAAGACTTTAATATGCAGTGAAAGAAGAGGCACTCTTAGACAGGTGGTAGGCTGGGGGCTTGGACAGTCCCCTGCCATGTGGAAGAACAGAGGTAGGAAGACCTGACTAAAGAATTAATACAATTACCCTGTGAGGATACTAGGTACCATATTATTACACGCACCACGGATACCCTCCTGGTTTGATCTAAACTGTTTGTTTTACTAAGGTTTTGCTGGAACTGGCATTTTTACTTGAAATTGCTTGGTTTTGATGAGTGAACATTTGATAAGTCACTTCCCAGCATATTCTCAGTCTCATTTTAGATGGATGCATGTCACATTCTGAACAGCCATTATGCTTCCCAAACACCCTCAGATATGTTCCCATCTAAGTGCTAACTAGAGGTGATACTGCCTACTTAGAAAAGTCAAATGAAGTCATAGCCCACATTACTATAACAGCAATAAAAGGGTAAGAAAATGAGAAGCTATGCTATTAAACATGATGAAAATATTAAATGTTGCAGAGTTCACAGATGGGCTGGGAAGTATTTTGAAGTGCAAGCATTTTTCTTCCCAGTCTAGAACAGAGCTTCATAATGAGAGCAAGGTGTCAGTAACAGACACCTTGCACTGAGACACGCCATTGGTGGATCTTTCCTGCTTGCTTACTGCAGACTAGGTAAAGAGTGTAATGCACTCTCTGCAGTGTACTTAGGCTGAAAAACTACTACCTAGTAGAGGCCAAGGCAGATTTCAAGGAAACACTGGCACTTTACAAGGAAGATACTGGGATTTTGCTAAACCAAACACTTTCAACAACTGTAAGCAGGTCTTGGGGTCCTTTATTGTCAGGTAATAAAAATACAGAACTTTGTGAGAAAATATTGCACTGTAGCTGCAAAATATATCTGAATCTGGGAAAAAATAAGCCAAACTTTAAAAAAATAGAATGAAAAATTGGGGGGGGGGGTGTTTCTCCTTAAGAGGTTATATCTTTTTTTGTCAAAAAAGAAAAAGAGAGAAGAAAGACGCCTCCTTAAGTTTAATACTGCCCTTGCTTAGAAAAATCCTTATGGTTTAGATTTGTTGACTGCTTGCTGGTATACAGTGCCAGGTTCATCAAGTATTGTTTACATCCTGGCCTTGCTGTGAGTTGCGCTGAGCTAATCCACTTAGTGCACAGCTATCCATCTGCTGGCCTCAATCTGCCCCTTCATCTCTTCCTCAAAGGAGGAGATGAAACCTCGTTACACTTACTCAGGCTAATTCCACATTAATCACGGAGGCTCTGGTAGGCTGGGCGTTATTTGTGTCTTTACACCTGAAGATGTGCAATGACACATAAACACGTGAGCAGATAAAACTTTTCTCTGATAATGTGCCCTCATGCTTTCACTCTGGGGACCATACCTTGAGCAGAGCAGTTCTCTCCTGCAGAGGCAGTTCAATCCATAGCTGGAGAAGCACATGCAAGATGCAAAATAAAGGCCAGCCCACGCGCCACATTTAATCCCTTTAACTAACACAAAAAACCTCCTCACATTGCTGCAAGAGTGCAAGTTTCTATGCAGACAAGCCCTAACACTGATATAGTCAACAAAGGAACAGAGGAGCAGGTACTTGCACTGAAAATAACCATCAGCTGCTTTCTTCACTGTTTCCCATCTACTCTCTTCTAATTCATCCAGAAACCATAATCACCCATGTCATCATGGCAGACTTTAAATTAGCTTAAACATTTGCAGACTTCAATGCAGCCACTCAAACATTTCAGCTCAGACAAGCAGTGCGGTCAACTACAGCCAGGAAAGCCGACTGATGCAAGCCCCTGGGTTTTCCTCAGAAGCATGTCAGAGACTGTGAAATAAACCCCAGGAAGACCCATGGATTAATACAACCCCAAACCACCCTCCTTGGTAGGAGCGAAGCATGCAGAACTGATGCTGCCCTCAGCAGCAGGCACACTGAGCCACAGCATACCAAATTATTTAAGAAAACCAAGCTACAGGGCACTTTAATTTTTCTTCCAAGAAAAGAAACCTGGAAAGAGCGAGATACAATAGAGGCAGCTTAGCGTACTCTGGGAAGTATTTGGGTGCTGTAATTCAGATGTCATACCTTTGTAACACTGGAACTTCAACAGAGCAAAACACAATTCAGTTTGTTCAACACTTTAATTTGCTCACATGCAATGGCTAGTCTCTTCAGATTTGTGGGTTTATGATTATAGCGTCAAACCTAGTTTCTTGGGTTTCACTCCCTCTTAACACACATACGCTCCCTGTTTTCATGTTATCTACATCAGTTTTCAAGAAGATTACATTGCTGTTCTTTAGGCTTTGATGTTTCCAACAAACATGACTAATTTATTTGTTTCTTCTTCAATGGATCTGATGAACAGTGGCTTTACAATCCCTTCCTCATTGTCATTCACATTAATACAAACCACCTCTACTCCTTAGTCCTCCTAAGCTCATTCTTACATCCTAGATCATGTCATCTTTCCAGTTCTCACCACTCCTGGCTTCTTGTTGCAAACATGACTGTTCGGTGCAAAGCCAAAATATTCTCTTTTGTTGTTTAAGACTGACAGTGGAAGCCTGTTTGGCTTTTTGTAGGGGTAGGACTGTGTGTATAGATGATCTGAGGCAGCCTGTTTCAAGACTACAGACCTTTGCATGTGTCACTCTAAGCTTTAATAGCCATCTTGCCTCGTGACAGCTTTGGGCTGCTTCACCTCAACTCCTTTTCTTATTTTAGCTGAAAGGAGCTTCACTTGATGTTAGCTTTGATTCACTTCATAACAAATCAGAATTAATGTAGCCTAAGAAAGCCAGAAAAAATCAGAAATTAATTTCCAGCATTCCGACATAGAGCCTTTAGGGAAATGATTGGGCTTGGTCTCCAAGCCTGCTACAAGCTGCTTAAGACTTCAGCCGAAAAAATGTTGTGACCGTAACTAAAAGGAAACAACTGAAAGAACACAAATACCCTGCTATGATTTAGGTTGAAATAAGGACAAAGACATTAGAAAAGGATTTGATTTGCGGTAAACATGAAAAGAAATAAAACTAAGTGTGTGTATGTTACTATTTCACGACCCACTGTGCAAACACTGCCATAGGCACTGTGGTTTTTACTGCTCATTAGTAAATAATCAAGTTAAAAATAAGATGGTTGGGAAACTGCTGATTGATGAGGAATAAAATAACATGACATAAACATCTGTCTCCTGGTCTAATATGTGTTGGTGAAGGAAGACATTGCTAAGGCACTTGAATGCTCAATGCACTGATGTGATAGTGATTACAGTGGGAACAGTGTAAAGCAACGACAGCTGCCATTTCCTTTCCCACACAGGGAACATTACAGAAATGAGAGTTCTGATTGTTTACTTCCAGAGTGTCTTTAATCCTCAAAGACTTCCACATGGCACAAACTTTCTTCCATATAAAACTCTGCTCCCAAGCTCCATGGCTCTCAGGCTCCTGCTTGAAGCAAAGAGGATAGAAATGTAGCTCCACCCAGATGCCACCAGCACCCGGTTCCTTTGGTCTACCTTCACATAAAGAAAGGTTGCATTTGCAATGACCATCTCTCTGTATCATTAAAACCATAACGATCACCCATGAGTACAAAATAGCCTTACCCTTTTTGCCTATTAAGGATCAAAATACCAAGCCAGTATCTAGCACTACCAAACAGCCCGCCCTCAGAGTTCAAACAGTGCTTTGTGTTTTCCATGCTTGGAGAAATAAATATGAAAAAAACTACAAAGCTGAATAAATAAATCCTGTAACAGATGTGAATAACTTTCAAGATTTCAGTAGATTGTAATACACTTATATTATAATACACTCAGATTGTATTATAATACACTCAGATTATAATACACTTATCCAGATTTTTATTATAAAAGGCTGATTTCAGCCGGAGTTACAAGTAAGAAGATACCAATTTTATATTGAAAGGATCTACCTACTTTCCCTTGCCATGCCATTAAAAATTAAACTCTTTATTTATGCAAGAGTTAGAGAAAAAATGTTTGTTACTATCAAAAACATTAAAACCTGGCTCAAACAGAAGAACCTTGATTTTGATTTTACTTTTTAGTTAAAGAATCAGCAAGGGAATGGCTTTAAATTGGAA
The DNA here is from genome assembly GCA_033558235.1 of Neomorphus geoffroyi. Taxonomy (NCBI): domain Eukaryota; kingdom Metazoa; phylum Chordata; class Aves; order Cuculiformes; family Neomorphidae; genus Neomorphus; species Neomorphus geoffroyi. The sequence continues at coordinate 18,782,143 of JAUMJM010000005.1, forward strand.
GGGGGAAAATTTAGATTAGACATCACAAAGAAATTCTTTATGATGAGGATGGTGAGGCACTGGCACAAGTTGCCCCGGGAAGTTGCAGATGTCCCCTCCCTGGAAGTGTTCAAGGCCAGGCTGGATGGGGCCCTAAGCAGCCTGGTCTGGTGAGAAGTCTCCCTGCCCATGGCAGGGGGGTTGGAACTGGATGGGCTTTAAGGTCCCTTCCAACCCAAACCATTCTATGATTCTATGACTCTATAAGCAATATTTTCAGAATTTAGTCAGAGTATAATGCTGTACCACATATCCAGAATGGTACTTATGTCTTGGATTTATGCAACATCCTCATTTACCAATTAAAAACAATAAACAATACACTAAATTTTAATTTGATATACTAAATCGGGAGTAGGAAGCTGCTAGCTCAGGGCAAGTGAAAAGAATGGGCGAAAAACAGTACCTAGGCAGAATACAAGAGACAAACATCAAAGAGAAATACGCATGACTGGTATACCAAAGAAGACAGAGACCACAAAATCAGGAATGAAAGTAGAGTGAGGCAGAAAACAGCAAAGTAAGATTAATTTACCATGCAACAAGGTTGCCAGTTCACACAGATGGAGCAAATGCTGTGAGTTCTGTGGCCAAACCCACATCCAATCAGACTACCACAAATGACTGCCACCTTACCCACGGTTCAGTTTGCCTTTTGTAAGTACCAACCACAAGAAAAAAGTCCACCATGCACAAAGATCAGTATGTCTCACACAATAACTAGAATCATATATCTTTTGATATGGTCAGAGCCAGTATCAGCACTTCCTTTTTCTAACCTACACAAGAGCTCTGTGGTGGGTTAGACTTGGCCAACAGTCAAACGCTCACCCAGCTGCTCATTCACCCTGCCTCCTTAGCAGGATAGGGGGACAAAATAGGATGAGAAAGCTCATGGGCTGAGATAAAGACAGGAGGAGTGTTTACAAATTACCATTATGGATAAAACAGACTCAACTTGAGGAAAATTAATTTAATTAAGTGCTAATAAAATGAGACAGAGAGAAAGAAGACAAACATTAAACCAACATATTTCTTCTCTCCTTTCCCATGTTCGACTTCACTGTTGACTCCTCTACCTACCCTGAGCTTCACAGAGGCAGTGTGAGTATGTGGGGATATACAATAAATACATACTATTTTCTCTCTGTTGCTCCTTCTCTCTCACTAAGGCTGGGGAGGAAACATGATAAGCAGAAAATTGGAGCAGCCACACTTTTAAGTCTTCACATTTCAATCACTATATTTAGTAAGACACTGGCATTTACGTGTGTTCACCAACCGGGGACCACACAGTGCTATATGGCATAACCTATGCACATAAGGTGGGTGCAAAGGTCCGTGCTGACTACTGCTGCAGACACTGGTCTTCTCTATTCCAGTTTGGATTGATCTCCTACTCTATATAGAAGTTACACAGGCTCCAGAAAATTCCTGTGAATTCAAAGAGAGTAAATACCACATCATGCCTTGAACACCTCTGTCACCACTCTTCCACCAATAGGCAAAACATTTCACAAGCTGACTGGGACCTCTGCTGCAACCAAGAACATCTGGAGGAAAAATACACATCATCTACAACTATACTGTAGAAAATTAAACTAGGAGATCGTAACAACTATAAATCATAAAATTCCCAGGCAGCAAAAATGTACAGTGTATTCCAATAAAATAGATGTTAACTATACCTTCTCTAGACAAACTTCTGACTCAAGATGGAATCCATTCAAAAATACCTTGGGAAACTGATCTCCTGTCACTTAAGAGAAACCCATAAAAAGTCTTCAGGAGCCACACAAGGGAAATTGCTCCTGCTTCTACTGAAAGCATGGAGGTTCTTCCCCCAGCTTTCCAGCTGGTACAGTTCTATACCTTTTAACTTTTCTTGTACATACGAAGAAGCTTTGTCTAGATTTGTGGAGCCAAAAGACTTAAAAGCTACTTAGCCCCTCCATATACAAGGTCTTGCAGAAGTCATATGCTGATATTTAAAAGACTCTTTCCTCCCATGACTCACTATTTCCACATTTTTATTGCTGCATTTTGTTATTATAATCAATGCTCTTCTACTTTCTGATGTAGTGTGAATTATGTAGTGTTTTTTCCTATTCTGCACTTTACCATACAAACAAAGGAAATGCATTTGTATCTCTTCTGAGATTATCTTCTCAAGGTCAGTTTCATAACTTCTCCTGTTCTCAGTCAGCCCAGAATGCACTTATGCGCAATGCTTAACTTCAAGCATGATAATCATCCCACTGTATAGTAATTTCCATAATGAACTCAGAGCAAAAACTCTCTCACCAGCTGCCTCAAAATTAAGAGATGTGGAAGGTCTCAAATCAACTGCCCAAGTAGATAAAGTCATTACCACTCTTTCTAGAAGTCTGTATTTACTAAATCAAAACTACTACAGTCTTAGGAACCCTATTGTCAGCATCCTTTCCTTCTGAGATCACCATTTCCTCTAGTGAATAAAGTCAAACCACCAGAAACTGAGCAGAGTTCTGCTATTAGTGGTGGTTGTGCGTATGCTTTGTATTAATAGAATCAGTTGCCCCGAGGAATTAGCTATCTATATTCATGAAGTAAATGAAATAGTATTCATCGAGCACTTGATGACAGCATAGCAGCAGAAGAGGTCAGTTCTTGTATTTAGGAAGAAATCTTTGCTTTCCATTGCAGATGAAGGATATTCTCTATGGGCTCAATAGTGTTCCATCCAGATCCTTTTCTTCTTTCAACAGTGCTTCAGTCTTCTTCTCAACGTAAATAAGATTTTAACCAGTGTCACTAGATTGTAGTATATTTTATGGTGACAGAGGAGAGTCCAAAGAGAATTTATTTAGGAAACATCAGTCACTAGTAAGGCAAAATGCAAATAGGAGGTGGCTTTTGAAGATCTATAAGATGCCTTTCCTGTATTAAATGCTATCCTGAAGCCAGCCAATTGTGTAACAGTTATATTATCAACAAGGGGTTCAGCAGTTGTCCTCCTCTCAGCTAAACAGTTCAATGTCCATTTATAGATCCATTTCAATACTGTGAGGTATTCAAATGCAAAAAGAAGGAGCAAAATACCAATGAAAGTGTACAGAACTGATCTGAGACAATGAAGGAAGGAAGCAGAACTGTCCAGTCAGGTGCTATGTTCACAGAATGGTTAATTTATGTACAGTCTTTAATGAACTCTCTTTTTAAGGCCTTTACTCCAATTTTCTCTTTGCACTACATCTTTTTCCCTTTTTCCGTGACTCTACTGTGACATGTGTGGAAACACTTCTACTGGGAAAGGGGTTCAGAAGTTACCTTCTCTTTATTCTGAATGATGACTTCAGGTGAAAAACTCGAAACAGATCGGAGAGACCAAAAAAGGTAGAATAAGAACAGACCTTTCATTTCCAGCACGCAGAGATACAGTTGTTGGATATCACAGTCATGTATGCAGCCTTGATAGAGGCACTTCCCCTGAACATATTCATGTAACACCTTGCTGCGCCAATGGCTCAAGAGGTTTCCTTGGTCTGGATAAGCGCTTAGATTTGGTCTTATGGCTCCTCTGGTGTATCTCTGGGAAACAGACTCCCATGCTATGATTACTTTGCAAAATATGAACCCATATGCTATCAAGTCTACATCTTCAGCACTTGTTCTGCCCTCCTTTGCCCTCTACCCAACAATTCGAAGAGCGTACTTTTCTCCTAGATTGTGAACCTTTTTGTCTCTGTTGATTGACAGTATAATGCCTATAGTGTCCTATAAAGTTCATCGCACGCACACCAGTGCAGGACACTAAAACAAACGTCACTGTCAGAGTTCCCTTATTGTTTGGGAGCAGTTCACCAAGACATATGAGTTCCTTTTTTGTCTCCAAGTCACAGTGCAGATAGCTCCAATCTTCAGGCCAGGACAGTAGTCTACTCCTCACCCTGTCTCCTTAACCTTGCTCAAGGAAAACATGCTCCTGCTTCATTCTCTTTTCCTCAGATCTTCTGAGCATTCTCTGCAAGTCTGAAGCTCTCATATTCCCAGACACAGTTGATCTTGTCCCGCAACTAGACACTTACACTGCTCCCAACCCTTTTCTTTGTGTATCCTCCCAACATGTCTTCTCCTTAGTCATTGTTAATGTCATTAAGCTTAATATCTCGTCAGTATTCCTCATCTGTTAGTACGTGGGGAAGAACTGGTAGGCAATTCAAATAGACAAGGCAATTTGTGAAAAAGAAATTTCCAGAATTTGTGAATTTTACACAATCAGTATCTCAGTGGTTATGGTTGCAAATGCACAGAGGGTTCAAGATGGTACAAAATAATATCTGTGGCATTACTTTCAGAAATACCAAAGCCCATGGAAGCACTTAGATCTACTTCCACATCATATTTTTTCTGCTTCTCTAGAGACAACATACACTCCCTTTTAATTCCTTACAGGGTTTCAGCCTTGGCACCATACCTCTACTAATACAGAAATGAAGAATTTGGAGAGTAGTTTCATGTAAGTTTAAAAACCAAGAAAATGAAGTAACTAGACATAACCCAAGAAAATTACTTCAAGGATCTAAACCTTGACACTAAAATTTTAAACAAAATAGAATACAATGAAATGCTCTAGCAATGACTGTGCCTTCCAGGTAGTTGGGGAACTTCCCCCTTTGCTCCGGATCCAACTAACTTTACACTAATTTACAGTTTGCAATTTGATATGTAGATAACTTTAAAACATTGTTCATTACTAAGGCTGGATTCAAATCACTAACCTTAAGATGGGAAGTTACATATTCCATTTGTTACTCATTTCTCCACACTTCTGCTTCAAAATCATGCATCAGTTTTGAACATGGAAGTCACAGCTGGTGACAGGGTAAAACAGTGCTCATTGAAGTATTGCTGATGCACTCCTGAGTCTGATTAATTACACACAATCAACTGATTCTCTAACATCAGGATGCCGAATGTTGCCCTAAATCACTCTTACTTGATGGGAAACTTTCCATTGCCTGAAGAGGTGAAAACAGTCAAGTTAGTAATGAAAATCAGATCCAACATTTTGAGAGCAATCTCTTCAAGGCAGCTACACAGAAATGAAGACCTTTAACACTGTTCACCCCTTGTTGTACAGTAAAAACCCTCAGCTTGCATGTCCTCTTTCCTACAACACTGAATAAATACAAAAAATTTTAAACTCAACACAAAATATTTAAATGTGTGCAGTAAGGACATTGTAATAACTCTAACCCGACAAAATTTGTAAGGTGAGAAAATGGCAATACACTGCCTAGAAAATAACTATTTTTCAAGGAACTCTTTATCCAAGGAACACGATTTCACACACAATGGAATAGAATCAGTCTTTCACAGATAATCCAGTAGGACCATAATCTAAAATCAACCTTAACCTTGGATCCAACTCATTTCACTTGTATTTAGAGTTCCCTGTTTGACATTTGAATTAGCCAAAATATTGCTGGTCAAGACACTTTGAAATGCCAGTCATAACTAACAGAGAGGAATCTGCTAGTGAACAACTGTTCCTGTGTTTGTAAATCCCTGTAAAAATGCAATGGCTACAGAAAAAGCAAAACAATGCTAAGGAATACAGTAGCTGATAAAATAGACTAATATGGGACTCAATACCATGTTTCCTCAAATAGAGTGTACCGTCAACTCAACTTCATTTTCCGGGCTAGAAGTAAACATTATTTAGGCGTTACAAATCTACATAACTAGCAACTTGACCTATATCAGTCAATATGGTCTCCAAACACTTAATGCCGATAACTGTGGAAAGGAGAAACATACATGGAGTGAGGTGTGCCAGGGTCTGACTACCCTTTCTCCAGGCACGTTTCCGATCTGCATCAGTGCCCTCACTTCTCCTGCTGCCCAAATTCTTGCTTGTGTTCCCTGACACCAGGCTCATAAAAGGATCTAGGCATCTATTAGTGAGACTTCTGAATAGGGTCAGCGCTCAGGCTGACAGTCAGGTCCTCAAAACACCTATGTCTTATGCAGTTAACACAAAACACTCAGTTTAATACTGGGCATTCTACCCCAGAACTTCTCCTGAAACCAACTGAAAATACATCACTGTGCCATTGTTACAAGAAGCAGACATCCCCATGGAAAACTGGCATTTATTGACAGGTTCTCATTTCAGTTGAGGTAAGGAGTAAATGAACCTACATCATCTCTGGAAAATAAAACCTCTTCTGGTAGCTTTGCATCACTGTAACTAGGAATGGAACTGCAGCTTTGTGTTTTAAAGGTTGAATCCTTATGTTTCTTTGTTCTCATCTTCTTTTTGCTCTTCCCTTCCCTTTCCTTCCCTTTTCTCCAAATTAACATTTGAAACACTTGAGAATGCTAATTGGGTTTCACTTCATTCAGACAGGAAATAATGACCTCAAGCTAATAAGACAAGTTAATAGTCCCCTGCAGGTAAATTAACACAAGACCAAATGCTTGAAGACCTTGAGGATCACAACTGTTAAACTTAAGTATGTATTCAAAGCAACTCTGAGCATCTAAGAAAAGAGGTCACAGACCATAAATAAGAGCTACTGAAAAAAAACTTCTTCAAAAAATTAAGGGAACTGCAGAACACACGAAGTTAACTTCCTTTCAACACCTACTGTAACACAGCCAACTGAAAGGATACTTTAAGTAAATAAAAAACCCCCAACTTGAATGCTCACTGTGCATGGAAAGGATTGCTCAATGAAGACAATAACTCATTCCAAAGTCAAACTAATATGTTTTAGTAAGCCATCTATCAGAGACAGCTGCCTTTCCATTGAAATAACATTGCATTTTCTTCTTGTAATCACTTTATAGGCTTCAAAATACAAATTTGATTATATTATACTCATGAAGACAAAATGCTTACAGAACTCATAACGTTGTTTAAAGTCACAAAACAGACATTGCATAGCCCATAAACTGAAAAGTGCTATGAAAGTGCCCAAAGCATAATAGTCACTCCACAAATCATGTGGATGTCAGTAAGGACAAAAATGTATGACCTAAAAAAACTCATAGGAAAATATCCTCTCTTTAAAATACAGCTGTTGATAAATAAATAGGTAATTTTGATAAACTACTCAAGTTTAAACCCACAGTTCTCTATTAAAATTACACGAATGTGTTTTAAATGTTAACGTATGCTGCTGAATCAATTGCACATTAATACATCATGTAACACTGGCTTAAAAAACAGACAGTTATGAGAAACCCAAAACTTGGGAGGGTCAATGTAGTTTCATAGATACCACTGTATCTTACAATCCTTTAAGATGCTAAATTAGCTTAGTGCTTAGAATGGAGAAAAGCTCTTGTTTACAAACTGCTAGTTTTTATTTAGAGCTTTTCCCTTAATTATTTTTGGTTTCGGCACAACGAGCAGGTGTCGAGAGCATATTTTCTTTGATTGCACACATACATCAGAAGTTAAGAAACCAACTCTGAATTGAAAAAGCTCCCAACATATGGATGGAAATTACATGATAAGAAGACAGACACAGCAAATACAAAAAACTGAAGGACGTGGACAACTATTCACGGGTGCACAATGGTACAGGTAGGCAGTTGACAGACCTTTCAGACGCATCTCAGCAGGTTCTAAGTTGTACAGCCATTACAGTCCTTGGTTTGTTTGGTGCTTCATGTCAGAGCATGCCCAAGAGATGAGAGAAAAATGTAGGATGTGAAGACTCTTGGAGGCTACAGCTCGAAGAGGCTCATTGATCTCTGCCTGCTAGCCAGTTTTATTAGCTCTCCTGATAACCATAACCACAACAACAAGGCTAACCCCGACACTTCACCTGCCGGGACACACTGTTGAAATCTCTGCATTGATAGTTGCTTACATATCCAGAAAACTCAGTGACTAGAAACAATACTGAAATTCAGTAAATCTGTTGCTTTGAAGTGAAAACCAGACATTGACAGAACTATAGTAATAAAAATAAAATAAATGTAATCACTAAAAGTCTGATTTAAAATTCTAACTTTTTTTTTAAGCACTCATTTCCATCCAAATGGGAAGGGCACAAATCTTCAGTGAAATAATAAGCAAATATGAAATATATCAAATAACATTCTCCAAGTAATAAGAATGCAGCAGAATAATTTGATTGGAGCTTGCTAATGATTAAATTGTTTGCATTAATGTTCTGCATAAAGAGTATTCTGGATTTGCAAAGAGAGGACTCAAATTGAGAGTGAAAGATTGTTTCAATTAGAAAAAACTATATATGAGTGTTTTCTGTTCTTTGGTCCTTCTTCTGGAAACAAATGAAAAATAAGATTAAAATAAATGACCGAAAACATATTTGCTTATTTTATCACTATTGTCATTACATTAAACTGTTACCTAAAGACTTTAAATATTTCCTATTTAAACCAGCTCACCCTTCTCATTTCTGTGTGATTTCCTGCCTGGCTCAGTTCTGTTTTGCTATGATTTTGGGTTTGATCCTTCCTGAACATTATAAAAGTACATTCTGAAGAAGTTTCAATACAGTTTTGTCTGTGGTGGTTACACGCATCCTAGCAGTACTTTTCCATACCAAGCTGATACTATCTTGTGGTCTCTGAACAGAGATTTGCAAGCAAAGGCTGCATCATCCAGGTTCGAGGTGGTCCCTGAGGAACCTGAAATGGCTTCCAGAGGCTTCGTGCAAGTACACATAGGTCACAGTTGCAGTGACTGGCCCAGTGCAAAGAGAAAAAGGCGCTGCAGAAAAGAGCTGATATTTATCCCAACATTTTGCTTCCAGTGCCTCAGCCTAACACGGAAAGCAGTCAGAGCACCTGCATACATGAAAATGCACCTCACACTATTAGAGTAGCACTGGTACTAGACCATGCATCATTCCAGCTCTAAATAATTCATTTGCTTTCTCCATTGTTTCATTCACATTTTCAATCATTCCCCGAAATCCTGTGCAGCATCCCACCAATCTGCTGCCTTCAAACTACAGAAGAGTTCCAAGCCTGTACAAAAGGTATTGTGGTTGACACTGGTTTCCAGTACCAACAGCAGTGAAAGCTACCCTGAACAGTGAACAATTAGGTAACCGGACCACACTAGGAATAATACAGACCGACATAATTAGGTGTCTCTTTGACTAAACCAAATGGATATATTGATTACCTTTCAATCGGTTTAATAAACTTATCTTAACAATTAGAGCAGGTCTCACTCACCTCACAAAGGAGGCCAGCATCATCCATTAATTTTTAGAAATCTAAAGCCTCATGGTTCCCAGACTTTGTGGCATCACGCTGAATGCTACCAAATCCCATTTTTGTTGCCTAAAAATGAGTGCCGAAAATATCTTGTAATATTCAGAGTATGTTATACTGCCATGTACAACATGCCTTCTGTATGCACCCTTGTACCTAAACAGAGCATCCTAGAAAAAACCAGTTTCATTAGTATAACTCGTACACAATTCAGTTCCATATGTGGCATTCAAATTAGTCTTATTCTTCACCCTGAGGTACCAACTGGAGTTGCTCTGATTTACTGATTTATGCCAAAGAAGGTGTTGCAGTGCCTTGTTTAGGGAGAGAGAAGAGAAAGTGGTATGGCACTTTCATGCAGTGTTCCGAGGAATTATGCATGACTCAATCCAAATTTAATACAGGTTCATATTGTCTTTCTTTAGCTGCACATATGTAATAGACAAATTTAATAATATCAGAGATCTGCTTACAGAATTTCAGTGCTCAATGGGCTCAGTTAAGTTGAAAAAATCATAAAACTGTGTGAAAATATCAGACATTGTTACAACTGAAGTCTTAAATGACAAGGACTGAAACAAGATAGTGTAAAAAATTATTTATGTAGTTCATCAGTTTAGTTTTTGCTGTTAGAAATATTCACAGGAGAGCAGAAAGAAACTGTAAAAATGGTAAAAGGATTTTTTGTTTGCTAAAAAATTAAATTTAATTTGTCTTCTTACTGTGAGATCTCACCTAACACCAGCAGCTTTGGCTACTCATTTTTTAAGCTGTTAATTTTTTAAGTCTTCTCCTTACTTTCTCCCATTCTTCTTAGGCTTGGGAAGAACTCAGCACAGAAACTACCAGTTCCTGTTCCCTTTCAGTTCCTCCTTTAACAGCAAGCCTTCTGCCGTGATGCACATACATTACTAAATATGACTACTTCAGTGTTAAATTTACAAAAACTGACTTCTGTTTTTAGTATCTTTGTCTCTTTATACATTCTGTTCTTTTACTCCTCTGTTGCCAAGACAAAACCATCTGAGTGTGAGCCAGTGTGTCCATCGTTTTATAGCACATGCTTGAGTGAGGCCTTAAATTTTAATTTGGATTCAAAGACACTGCTCCTTGCACAAATGAGTAAAAATATTTCTATATAGTTGTTTTGGTTAAAAATGTTTTCTACCAGCACACCATCTAACTGTGCTTTTTCCTGTAGGACTGCAAACACTTTTCCCTCAAGTAGCAGTGAGGGGACTTAACCACAAGTTGTCAGGAAATTTTGAGAATGTTAGTGGTTCTCTGTAACATTTCAGGTTATGAGCCTCACCCAAGCAAGGACTGCAAATGGAATACCAGGTGGCACTGAGAGATATTTGGGAACAGAAGGCACACAACTTTTCCAGATGCCTGATGCATCATTCTGCACTGCAACCCAAACATTTCCCCCAGGACCGGCCAAAGTCTCTTTGGTCTCTACCTCCAGCAGGAAAGGACATAGCCTACAGAAAGCAAATATTCTTTGACTAGCTTGTTTTCAAGCTGACCAAATGAATACCAAGTAGACAACACTCCTTAATTTTTTTATAGGTACGGCTATATATCCAAGTTTGCCTTTTGTCTCTTAGTAGCATGAGCACGCTGTGACTCCTAGTGGTCATCAGCGCTTGTTTGAAGACTTGAACTTCCTGCACGTTATGGGAATGCATAATGAGAATTCATAACTTTACATCAGATTTTACATCCACTGCCTCTCAGCTTTAGAAAAGCACATAAGAATATTCTTTTAACAAACAGAAGGGCTGAACCCAGCTCACAATAATTAAGTAATTATTCAGAGGAAGTAAGTTCCTCTGAATGTCCACATAACTGAAATATCTTCTTGCCTCTGTTAATTCACAAGGAACTTCTGCACTTCCAGAGGCAATTTAAGCCTGCTCAGGCTGTACCAGCTGGAAATGGGAGACACCTTGATTTGATCAGATCCAAGACTGGATTTTGGTTTTCATGAGTAATCATGTGATTTATATCCATATTCTGAGGATCCCTGAGCTGGGGAGCCCAGTTCAGCGTCTTCCTCACCCATTAAACCAGCTTTCTTCTTACCTGAATTCTTCCTGAGCCCGGCTTCCACAGCACAAAAACTGAAAGCTCTTGCTGAGGACAGCTCAAGACCCAACAGTCAAGATAATTTCCTTACCAGGAGGTTAGGTCATCCTTCTCCAGATCGATCATTAACCAGAACCTGTGTCCCCCATCCCCTGGCTGACATGGCTCTAACCATGAACAATAACAGGACAGTGCCTACCATCAAAATCCACTGCAGACCCGCCTGTATCTCGTTTTCTAGGCAGCTCTTGAAGATTTATACACTATTTCCCTAAATTCATCTAGTAACACTTATAGGGCCTGAACCTTCTCAGGCCACTGGAGTTAAGCATGTAGAGACCCTAGTAAATAAATAAGGAGTTAAAAAAATGCAATCAGGCAGCTCTAGGAAGTCATCAGACTGGGTGTCGATCTGGGCTTAAACTCTAGGTAGCAAAGTCTTAACATAGCAGGGTTTAGGAGTCTGTTCTCAAATTCATCCATGGTCACCTACAAATCACAGGAGCTGTATCGTGAAGAGTTCGTGGTCCAGGCCTCAGCTGAATTTCCACAAAACCAGAAATTATCTGAAATCCATGGCTTCACGCTGCCTATGTAGCTGTGAGCTACAAGTATATATAAAGTGTGGTGAATAAAACCAATAAGTAACTCTAAAGGTCACCTAGCCATGAGAATGTACAAATACCTTCCTGACAGATATTACTAGAAACCATCAGCACTGCCTATGGAAATTCATGCATTCTACTGTCTTATTACCCTCACCATTAAAAAATATTCCTAATATCTGACTCCAAGCCTTTTTTGCTGCTAATGGAGTTTGTAATTTTGCTACCCTGTTCCTTCATGTATGCAGCAGTACTTATGTATAAAGACTACATTTTTATACAAATTTTTTCTTAATTTACTGAACATATCTTCTTAAGTTTCCCAAGTATCCCTGACACCAAAATTATAAATCTCTGTTTCATAAAGTGTAATAGCTGCTTCATTAACTCAGACAGAGTAATTACAGTCATTTGAACAAATCTGAATTACACCCATCCAACTAAGCACACACCAGCATGTTCCAGGAAGTTTCCAATTGCAATTAGCTGTTATTTTCTATAACTGAAATTATTGTGACCATACTGACATATATGAGCGTTGCTCTTTAGTTCTGCAGACAAGTAACCACACTATAAAAAGTACCGTAGAATATGGTAGCATTTTGGAAGAGATTAAATGACTGGGGGTGGTTGGAGTTCTCACCCACAGGACACTCTGCCTTATTTGCTGGTTTGTGTGAAGAAAAACTGTAGGTCAACAATGAAAACCTGCCACCTTCCCTAAGCGTGAATTAATATTAAACAACTCTGCAAAAGGCGATACTTCCAGGAGAGAAACATACTCTACTGTAACCCAGGGAAAAGCAGGCAAGATGTAAAAATTCTGTTTCCACTTATTAGCATGAATAATTACCTATTCAGGGTTTCTGATCATTACATTGTTTTATTTATTTGAAATTAATGAAACGTACCTTACACAAAACAAGCATAACTCTGTATCTTCTATTGAGTGCATCTGCCTTAAACTGAGAACAAAGACCAAAACAAAACAAAACAAGACAAAACAAAACATGTAGTACAGAAGGACTCCCTATAAATTTAATCAACTCTGACCCTTTGCTCACTCACTTTCCAATAGCGAGGGAAAAAGGAATTGAGCTGTAAAATTTGTTCTGGGCAGGAACTTGGCATCTGCTACCAAGTCAGAGTCCAGAGCAAACCAGTGTCACAAATTTCAAATACATTGACTCAACTTGTGTAACTCCAAACCTACAGCTGTGATTTTAATCATAAGGGACTAATCCTGGCAGGCAGTCACAGCCATGAGGGGGGCAGGAGGGATTCAGGCAAACAGAGAACAGGGGGCAGAATAGTCCTAAGTTATTTTGCCTTGTTAGGGGGATGGACTGTTTGATACCTGTTTTCAAATGCTAGTAGTAGATGTGAATACCAATTAATTCATTACCAAGTCTCTCTCATGAAGTACTACTTAATCAAGTAGCCTTCAAGTACTTCAAGCCTTCAAGTACTGCATTCTTTCATCTCATTCTTTTTTGACTATAATGTGTCTCAGATTTTATGCTTTTTGACTGCTATCTAGAAATGTTATTTTTATTTTTAACTAGGACTCACCAGTAAACAGCAATCCTGTTCTCTTCCAAGTAGCTCTGAGCTTAGAAGATATGCTTGAAGCTAAACCAGGGTGACTCCCCACTCTCCAATAAAAAGCCTAAGCAATGCAAATAGTGTGAACCAGAACTCCAGAAGAAATACCGTGTAGCACAGAGAATCCCAAGGATGATCATACTCTTAGAAGAGTAGGATTGGAAAGGATAAGTTCCTCATCTTTGATAGATCAATCTTGTTATAAAGAAGCAGCAAAAAGGGGAGAAATACTGAGATTCCTCATTAAAATATTATCCAAAAATACAGACAATTTTACTTTTGCTGAAAAAGGACACATCTGCTAAGGTAACAAAGTGTTTCATAACATTGTAAGATGGAAGCATTCACAGATTTTACAGTAATAAGGAGCAGGTGAAATACCTTCTCATCAGTATTCTTCAGCGCTTTGTTATCTGAAATGCTCTTTTCAAAACACTTCTATCAGTCATCACAGATTACACTCTTTAGGGGAGAAGAGAATTAATGTGGCATTTGCCTTACCTCTCTTCAAACTAATTTATGCTAGCACTGTTCTGATGTCTTCTGTGTTAACTTGTACACCTGCTGTTGGCTCGGTATCAGAAGAAAACACTACTAGCTTATACACAGTGAAAAATATTTTGGTTTCTGTTATTTTCAAGAAGCAGGCAGAAGCACTTCATCAAACTTGTAAAAGGGATGGGGCTTACGGAATGGACCGGGTTCCTATATGAAGTAAGCCAGATCTAAAAGACTGCTCAGCATTCAACTACTCAGAGCAGAATCCAGCAGTGGATCAAGTGCATAGTCTATAGTTTTACTCATAATACGAAATATTATTTTGGTAGCAAAGTTTGTAGAATAGTGTCTCCAACTGTTTTCAGAGTTGTCACCTTCCCCAGAAGGTACGTGTAACAAACTCTTTTGGCAGAATAATCGGCACTTCACAAACAGAAGGGCAATTTGGAGATAGCTACATTACCTACATTATCTTTCTACTGCTTGTCTTGTCCTGGGGAAGAAGTCACTCTGTCTTTTGGAAGAATAGTTTATAAAATGAATCAAGGATGAAAGTAGGACTTGGAGAAGGCAATTTAATCCAGGGGAAAGATGCGATGTTTTACTTAGAATTGGATAGCCATTCCGAACGCATTTGGAAGTCCCAAACACCTTTTTCCACTCACACATGTTTTAGGAGCAGTGATTTCAAAGATATTTCACTATGTGGTGCATATTTTTTCAAAGCAAACACCAACACATAATTATGTCCCATAATTATTTAAAATAGTTCTCAAACAATTTCTTTTCTAAATTACATTACTGTGCAACTGGAAACATTACAAATTATCATATTGTTCAATTAGCCAGTTTCTCCTAATTTCTCCCACAAATCAGATTTTTAACTAACATTTCATTGCTCTTAAAATGAGCTTAATTACTAACAGCTCACACGAAATCCAAAATAAAATTGAATCTTTTAATAAACTGCTATTCTGAAAACTGTAAGGAAATACAATGTTTACTAGTTAAGCATTTCTTTGTCTAAAATCCTTACCTATTCGAAATGACGAACTAGTTCAACAGTGTAACACCACAATCCTTCTAGGCACAAAAAAGCAAACATAAAAGTGAAGTAAAAAGCCCAAGTACATTGCAGTCTGTTTCAGAAACAAAAGTAACTGCACAGCAAAAAAGGGGATATCACATCCTATGCTAAAAAACCCAAACCTAAACATGTTCTTACTTTCAGCTTCTGGAAGAGGTGGAAGGCAGAGTTTTGACTTGGTTGAAAATAAACGTCACGAAGAACATGGGTAAAGTCATGGTGGGAGCTACCATTTCTGGAGAAGGCACAGGACTGATTTCTACAACCACTGGAAATGCTTGGGGAAAATCCAAGCTTTGGGAGGTAGAGCAGGAGACTGTTCCTAAAGATGAAGGAATGTACTAGAGAAACAAATATTTTGGATTTGTTAGATATTAGTGGGAAATTATTGGGGAAACTAAGTGGAAGTAAGCTCAGTGAAGCTGAGGATAAAGCAAAAGAACCTGCTATTTTAAGGAAAGGAATCAGTGAGAACAGAAAAGAAGGGCAACTGTCTTGAAAAAATGAAATTCAACCTACCCAGGGAATAGGTTGAAAGGATCTCCTGGGAGAGAAGCATAAAGGCTGGAAATATTCTGGAGAGCTAAAGGAGTCTTATTAAATAGAACAGCAATGAACTATGCTATTGCAGAGGAAGGGTACAGAGAATAGTGATAAAACAATATGACTGCATTTAGAGCTCTTCAGTGACCCCAGAATAAAAAAAACCCTACACAGAAAGCTTAAATAAGGACACCTATTTAAGAACAAGAACAGAGGAACAGCACCAGCATGTGGGAGCAACACTAGAAAGGTTATGACACAGAACAAGTTATAGTTTGTAAGGAACATAAGCACCAAAAAAGGTTAATAGTAACAAGAAATAGCCAGGCAAACAAGGAAATAGAGTTTATTTCTGTAAAGGGAAAAGAGAGCACATTATGGGTGATGTAGGTAAATCAACTACTCAGTGCCTGCCTTCTTTCAGTCATTTATTCTCCCCTATCCCAAATTAATTAACCCAGCTTTAACAGCTGAACAGGATCATAAAGGAATCAGCTAGGAATTACTGCATAGGTCAGAGATATTCGAGTCAGGACAGCCTCTTACACCCTTCTAGGAAGTAGCTGAAGATGTCCCAATAACTGTTCTCTTATCCAAAGTGAGAGCATCTCGGTAGGAAAGGTGGAGGATGAGATCTGATGCTCTAGGTGGATTTCAGATTTGGAAAGTTTAGGTCTGTGCCCCTGCGGTAGAGAGAGGCACTCAATAAAGTACTCCCACATCAAGGGTGAATGCCCTTATCACCAAATTATTTATGGGTTTAACAAAGAGAAAACTTCCAATTAAACCTTGGATTTTTTCCAGCCACAATTATTTGATGCATTCAAATGCTTCTGAGATTTTAAATCACACTGTTCAGCAAATTTGCTGTTTCCCAGTAAATATAAACACACTCATACGGCTCTAATGATTATTGCCTGAAGGTGAACAGAGAAGGAAAGCAAAGTTATAATTAGTTGAGCCAGGCTAGAACTTTCAGATAAAGTTTTCAGCTGGCAGTTATGGCCTTCAGCCCTGCCATCACCCTTCAGTCCAGCCTCCTCTGGTGAATACACTGCTGGTGCTGCCAGCTGGAAAAGTTTTATGCTTCTTGCATGGCATGGCAGAGCTGCAGAGCAGCAGCAGCTACTTTAACGTAACACTATTGACATTGCATAAATATGGAGAATTAGAGTGCATTTTTGTTAAGACATGATTTTAAGCCCCAAATGTTGCTACCACTATTCTCACTCAGACTTCTCACTTGTTTGGCTCCCTTCTCATCTTCATGCTTGCAAAAAAACTTAAACCAGTTATTATTCAGTCTTCCTTATATAAGGCATATATAGACCACTAACTGGCAACAGAGGGTGAGAACAGCGTATCAGATAATTCTTGAAAATACTTACTTTTCAAGCATCCATTGTCTCCTTATATCAGACTCATATCCGAGTCTGAAATTTTGCCTAGGCTGTTGTTCCACGTGACAACGGTACCATCCACATCATCTTCATATTCAATGCTCATTGAGAAGGAGGGGAATGAAGTCAGATTCAACCCTGGGAAAAGGTCTGGAGAAAGCAGTGTGGCTGCTCATCAGATTTGGACCCTGCCTGAATGCAAATCATCAACATATTGCAGTGAATCGAAGCCAACAATTCAAGAACTGCCAGTTTCCCTGTTCTTCTTCTGTAGCTATAAAACATGTTATCGAAGCCATTTCCATGCACCTTCTTTAAGAAGATGGGAATTGATGGATTTTGGTGGAGCTAGATTTTCTCCACTTTACTCATGGCTTCACATGAAGAAACCATTGTCATCGACCTATCATTTAAAACTCCTAAACGTATTATGGTGTGCCAAGAATTTTGTGGTTTTATATTTAAAGCCAGTCATCTCAAACATTTCTGCAGCCAGCTATGTTTTGCCTTGTGCTTGACTGCAAAAAAAAAAACCACCAAACATTTAAAAGGAGAGTTTGAATGGTCACATTTTTGCTAACCCTTAGGCTATGAATACACTGCAGCTTTCCTTTTGGCTTGACACATCCTTTGAAAGGGTTTTGTGACTTTCCCCCTCCCCAGGCAATATTCCTTGACTGTAGTTTTTAGAAATTTAAATAATACCATTTGCCCATCAGTCTGATTACATGATGAAAAAAATCTAGCACATCTACCACCAAAATCTTTATAGCTGTACTTCACTATCCAAGGAGGTTTACAGACATCCTCTATTAGAATAATGGAAAAAAACCCCTCACCCTGTAACTATAAGGTTGTACAATTGTTCCATGTGCAAAACACTGAAATTACGCAGTCTCTTATTTTCCCTTGTAGATGACATTATGACAAATCCACGTTGGTGGTAAGAGAAGTAACGTTCCTTGAGCAGCAGCCTAAAGTTTTAAATCCTTGCGTGCCATCCTGGATAAGTGTGCGACTGAACCTCTCTAAAGAGCAGCCTCAATATCCTTCAGGCCCTGAGTGGCTTTTTCCCAACAGGAAAACACTGGCCTAACAAAACACAAGCTATGCTATCTATCTACTTTCAGTTCAAGCATTATGGAATGCACCATTCTAAGAAGTCCCCTTTTATACTCAGCAAAGCCACATGATGAGTCTTCCCAACACAGAAGTGTTTGCATTAGTGACACAGGAACTAGCAATGTATGATTTCATGGCTTTTGACACAGTCTCCCACAACATCCTCATAGGTAAGCTTAGGAAGTGTGGGTCGAATGACTGGACAGTGAGGTGGATTGAGAACTGGCTGGATGTCAGAGCTCAGAGGGTTGTCATCGACGGTGCAGCATCTACCTGGAAGCCTGTGGCCGGCGGTATTCATCAGAGGTTGGTACTTGGCCCAACCTTGTTCAAGACATTCATCAGTGACCTGGATGAGGGGACAGAGTGCATCCTCAGAGAGTTTGCTGATCATACAAAACTGGGAGGAGCAGCTGATATATCAGAAGACTGTGCTGCCATTCAGTGAGAGCTGGACAGGCTGGAAACTTGGGCAGAGAGGAGCCTAAGGTAATTTAACAAAGGCAAGCATAGAATTCTGCACCTCAGGAAGAATAACCCCCTGCACCAGTACAGGTTAGGGGTTGACCTTCTCTGCAGAGAAGAATATGGGAGTCCTGGTAGACAACAAGCTAATTGTAAGCCAGCAACGTGCCCTCATGGCCAAGAAGGCCAATGGCATCCTGGGGTGCATCAAGAAGTGTGTGGCAAGCAAGTAGAGGGAAGTTATCCTCTCCCTCTACTCAGCCCTAGTGAGGCTGCATCTGGAGTATTGTGTCCAGTTCTGGGCTCCCCAGCTCAAGAAATACAAGGAACTACTGGGGTGACAGTGGGCCCCAAAGACAATCAGAGGACTGGAGCATCTCTTACAAGTCAAGGCTGAGAGACCCAGGTCTGTTAGCCTGGAAAAGAGAAGACTGAGAGGGGACTTTATCAATGCTTATAAATATCTCAGGGGCAGGTGTCAAGAGGATGGGGTCAGACTCTTCTCAGTGGTGCTCAGTGACAGCACAAACTGAAACACAGAAAGTTCCATCTCAATATGAGGAAAAATTTCTTTACTGTGAGGGTGACAGAGCACTGGAACAGGCTGCCTGGGGAGGCTGTGGAGTCTCCTTCTCTGGAGACATTCAAAACCTGCCTGAACACGATCCTGTGCAACCTGCTCTAGGTGAACCTGCTTTAGCGGAGGGGGGACACACCAGATGGTCTCCAGAGGTCCCTTCCAACCCAAATGATTCTGTGATTCTGTGAAACTGCAGGTGACCTTAGCAGGTCACATCTTGGGTTTAAAAACAAGAATGCAGCACTGTGCTGCTCCAGCCATGCTGCCTGAAGGTTCAGAGCAGACAAGGAATCAAGCAAAACCTGAGTGGCATGAGTGACGACTCACTTAATAGCTTGAAGCCACATCAAACACACGCGTTACATTACATGCTTTGTATCTCAATGTCACTGAGCTTGTGCTAGAAAAAGGAATTCAAATAGGAAGATTGAACATCTGCTCCTAAGTGGAAAAAAAAATGATTAATATTCACATAGGAATAGATGTATTTAAAGAATTCCTTATGGAATTTTAATATCATTTAATTGTATTTGTTCAGGATAAGCAGCAGCACATTTCAGGCACCCTGTGATTAATAACACCTACAGAAAATGAAAAATTTGCAGCCAGCTGTAATAGCACTTAATATAATAGAGACAACAATTTGTTTTAATGAAAGTTACTCTCAGCTTCAGCTAGCTGGAGAAGCCAAAAACCTCTCAGGATCCATACTGCCAAATTTGCACCCTCATTTTAGGTGCCTCGAAATGTGCTCCTCAAAGCAGTAGGAAAGAGGAAGATGTCCCTGAAGGCTTCCCAAAGCAAAACATCTCTTCTCAGCTTTAAGCCTTTTTGTTACCAGACATGTTTGCCTAACATATTTTAAAAGTTTCAGATCTAATCCCAGTAGTTAATGCTATATTATTACATACTTCACTTTAATTATGAAATAAGTACTTGTCAATCTTCCTTGCTTTCATTCTGGATGAAATCTTCCTTCCAGGCCTCTGTCACTAAAAATTAAATCCTTGATTTCAGAAGTTGGTGAATAGCTTCTGCACAGGAAAGGACCTACTACCAATAATAGAAAAAAAATACAAAAAAATTTGTAAAAGAGAAATAAGGAGAACTTGATATGCTGGGAAAAAAAATGTGAATTCAATATGCATGATTTTCTCTCATTTTATATATGTATGTGCAGAATATCTCAATCAGGGAACACTTACTAAAGCTGAGAGAAACAAAACAAGTAAGCATTCCTAAATCGCTTCAGTTATTTTAATAAAAAATAAAATGTTACAGAAAAATGTGTTTTTAATTTCATCCTGACAAAGAAGGAAAATAAGGTTCATATGTGTTGTTCCTAAAATTCTTCCAAACAAAAAAAAAGGCTGTGTATGGGTTATTATTAGCTATATAAATCTTGGAAACTTGTTGCAATCCCGACTGTGATCACTACCGGCTATGGAGCAGAAATCACAGTAAAAATCAAGCAGTGAAATGGTTTATCTACCTGAAGTTTAACGAGTTGCCCTACACTCTTCCTAGTGACTTCAACCTCCACCTACCCAAGTTGTTTTAGTTCTTTGTTCCCCTCACCATGAGATCTTCATTTGACCTGCAGCCATGGTTTATCTCCTCTATCCACAAAAGCCCATTCATCTTCACCAGACGCACTGCTGCTCTCTCAGAAGCCTCTATTGCTCCACTCTCCCTTTCCAGGCACTGCCAGTGTTCTTTCTCACCCTTCCCTACTTATGTCCTGGCATCCAGCTTGTATGTGATTTATAGTGCACTGGAAATGATGATTTTTTTAGCAGAACTCAAGTCTTCTTCAAGTGACAAAGCTACAGGAACTGTTCATCTTTCAGTTACCTCTCTCGTTCCCTGTACATAGCTGTGAAGATCTATTTCTTTATTTGTTTTAAATGATTCATTTGTATGTCTTAAATGCGCATCTTAATGTGAAACTGCGTGTGCTTGGGGTTTTAAGCAGTTTGGCAGCAGCAGAGGAGAGAAAGGGAGGTGCAGGACTAGCCTTCCCCCCACGCCTGTGGCGGGGCTCGTTGGACTGTCCGCGCTGGAACAGAACAGTGATTTGTGCTTTGTGAATGGGTCAAAACTGCTGAATCACTCAGCGCCCAAAGGGTTCAAGCAGCAGCTATTCTAGCAAGGGACCTTGGAATTGCGAGCAACCTCTAAACTCCCCATTCGGAACCTTCCGGAAAGGACTTGTATGTATGCTCCACTTCAAGAACTTTCCAAGCTGGGATGCTGCAGAAGGGCAGCAAGACTTCTCTTCTGTGTGCCTCATATCCTAATAGAGGGCAGAACTTCTATAAATAACCTCCACAAAAAAGCCCATATATGCGTCTGCTGCCCCATGGACTATGTTTTCTACTCAGATCTCCACTGGAAAGCCACTGGAGTGGTAATTATTTTTCTGTTACCTTGCCTTTTTCTGCTACTTTCCCTTTTCTTCTCTCTCTGTCCTTATTTTCTCCTCAAATCTACTGTTACTTCTTTTTGGCACTTTTGGGTATTGCACAGCCTTTTGCTGAGTTGGATTGTCTGTTGTTGTTTTGTCAGGGACCAACCTTTTGCTAAGTTCTTGTGAATTGTTGTGGCTTTGACTAAGCTCAAAGTAAAGACTGGAATTTTGAGTCAACCCCTAAAGTGATTGTGGTCACTTTTGTACAGCCACACAAACCTTTAAAGATCACCTTCGCCAGACCTCCTGCTGAGCAGGATTGTGGCTTAATAGTAGCCCATGCTGCCAGTTCCTGTGCCAGAATCATTTCTCCCCCTGCACTTAACTTTTACTCTACAAGGCGCCTTCAGTATAGACTGCAAAGTATCCCTAGTGACATCTTTCACGATCACTGATTCATCCACTCTTCCTTTAGCTCAGCCATCCTCTACTCAAAAAATACTTTCATTTTAACTACAAGAAATCCCACACTGACAGACCCAGAGAGCTTTTCATTGCCCAGGAGTTTTTCCTCAAAATCCCAAAGCATTTCCTGCCTCTACTTCTCTCTCCACACAGAATCTTGCTGACTTCTTTGAAAAAATACCAAGTAAAAAAAAATATCTGGGCCCTTATCTTCCTTTCATTTCTACTTTCCAAAGAGAGAAATGGGTTAACCTGGCTCTGCCACGATCCCCATCTCTCTTTCTCCTATAACACCTCTGCTTCTCACATGTCTCATCAGCTGGGATTCATTTCACCTTACGCTAGACACATCTGCACCATTGATACCTATAATGCAGCTGGTGAAAATCAGTTGGGCATATTTGCCTTTTCATCAATGGAGAAATAGGAACTCTTAAGGCATAATTCACCTCGCTCAAGCCAGCTTTTAAAAGAGGACAGATGAGTGTCTGCTTCTCTGCATCATTTCTAACAGGAATCTCAACAACTAACTCAGTCAGACGTGGATGGCTAAAGTTAAGCAACAAAACAAATCCCGAACTTGCGTTCTTGTCCACCTTACAACTGCCAATGCACGCCCAACATGACTACGCAAGCATGACATGACTGTTCTTGTTCTTTCTAATAACCATCACAACATATATACCTTGGACCTGTAAATCGTACATCAGAGTTAACTCTAACTTTTTTTTTTTTTAAAAAAGATCTGTTTACTGAAGCCATCACTAAGTCCTGCACATCCTTGCAATTTAATGCAAAACTGCTCTTCAAATCCCCTCCCATGGTTCTCCATTGCCCCAACCTCAAAAAGCAGGGTAGACGGTACTCTGCCTGTGTGCAAAGATCATTTTTTATCATATTACCATTCGGAGTACTGACTGTAGCAATACTGTATTGTTCTCTTCCTTGTTCTCCTGAAATTGTCTCTGCTCTCGTCTTAAATTTAGATCACAAATTCTTAGGGGCAGAGACAATATTTCTCTTATGCATTTATCCAGCACTTTTTGCAATGTGGTACTGAATCATGACTATGCCTTTGAGGTATTATAAATATAAATAAATAAACACACCCAGTAACACAATTACATTTGGGGTTTGCTTACAGCTGTGCAATTTTGCTTGGGCATTAAGGAAAAGAAAAATTATACCGAGCATATGTAAACGCTTCTGTGAGGACCCCCGCAATTATAACATTTCCTTATATTAGAATTGCCATATAACAAATAAAGAAGAGTAACAGAAAAACATTAGCAGATTTCCAAAAGGACCAAACAGTACAGATATAATCATATCTACTTTATTGCCAATTTGTAGGGCTCAGAACGCTTTTGCACATTTACTTTCTTCCTTCCCTGACTTTGTTTTAGTTTTCCTTCTTTTGCAAGCCTATAGTCAAAGTGTTTTTCGCAAATTCATCTGGCTCTAGGAAAAATATTACAAGAATGCCCTACTTATTTTGATATTCTGCAACTGTAAACATTTCCAAGTTTTCAAAGGTAAGGTTTTAAGAGCGGTTTTTTTCATTTGTAAGAGATTACTTAGTTATTCCCATCCATCAGTCAAAAATCAGAAACTGTCTTCTTGGATGGCAGGCAAAAGACCTAGCGAAGTCGCTGCTGTAAGCTGAAGTCTTTTAAGATCTCTTAAGCTATTTTACTGTTCTGCTTATGATCAGTCTTACAGTAATAGGATTCTTCCCCCTCCCAGAATAAAATCATTATCTTAATGTTGAGAAAGCAAGCATGAAGATATGAATGGAGCACATGCATTTTCACTACTTAGACTACACATTACCTTATTTAATTCTATAGCTACTAGCTTATATACACATACATGCAAGCAGGACCAGGGGCTTGTTTTCAGAGCTTTATTTAACTTGAAGATTTTTTTCTTTTCTTTAATTGTTGTTGATTGAAATCAGTGTCTTAATGTTGCACAGCTTTGTCTTTTGATTACTGCATGTAATTAAGGTAACCAATTGCAGTAATTTTTCACAGCACGATAAACCAACACAAAAAACCAGTTTGCACTCCATCATTTATTCATGTAACATAAAATATTTGTATAGCTTGAAGTTCACTTGAATTCCAGTGATGCAGTTCATATGTAGATGACAGCCAGACAGCCACAGTCAAGCTTTAACTCAAGCTGGCCACAATGCAAGAGAATCCTATGTTAGTTATAGAACATGAGGTTATTTATTTTAAAGTTGTCCATCTTCTGCTTTTGTGTAAGAACATTTTAAAAGCTGGATGAAACACATTTTCTGAACTACAGAGGTTAAGTAGAATTACCATCTAGTTACTTGTTCAACCTATTAACAAAGAAGTATCTGCAGTCCCAAGCCAGGCAGGACGGGCACAAAAAAGTTATCAGGCCAAACAAGAATCTCTCTGTTTTGCTATTGATGATACATATAAAGACTGCTACTCCTACAGATACACCTTCTGAAATCTGATGGGAAAATGAGTATTTATGACATGGAAATTCTATAGTAGTAAAAATAATTACAGTTATGCACACATTACAAATGCTACTGAATTATGGGCAACTTGTAAGTATTAGGAGAGTGCAAGCAGGAATTCTGCTGAATAACACTCTTTAAAAAATTAACTGTTATGTGGAAACAAAACTCTTCTTGGTATAAGGAAAAACCATCAACCAACAGGACTTTTACCCTGGTGCGGGTTTGAGCCATGCTTTTCAGAGATGAACATTTCAGCTGAAAAAAACAGATCTATTCCATTGTGATAACTGATGACCTAGCTTTACTTTGGGGGGAGGTGCTCTGTGTTTCTGTGGCCAAATGGCATATGTCCTTGAGCAGCCACTGCTCAGCGCTCGATATTCTCATCTACTCTGCTCTCTGCACCAACAGGGAAAGAGAAATTCCCTATCTCAATGCCTTGGAGGGCAAACGCAATGTGCCTCTCGAGCAGCTGAGCAGCTGGTGACACAGGAACAGTCTGTGCTGGGCCAAAGTTAAGTCAGAAAGCAAGGCTGCAAGCAAAAGACACAATTTAGCATAATGTCAAACAAAACTAAGAAAACACTAAATCAAACCAAAGCAACAATCAAAGACAAAACCAGCTTTGACTGTTTGTAATGACTATTTCTTAATCCATCTTTTACTCCTCATTGAAGCCATTTCTCCATTGATGCATAAAGAAATACCTGACCCTGAACATTTCCACAAGAGTATTTCCATCTCAACCTTCAACCTCCCTGAAGCTCACTGCTGAGGCATCTGCACTATGAATTGGCACATGCTCTGTGAACTGAGGCTAAGATGCTGAGGGTCACTGGCATAACTCTTTGTGCACTTCATCCTCTTGACTAAACTTCTTGGATTGCCAATAGAAAAACAGAACAAAATAAGACATAAGAATTCAAAAGACATTTTTATTTTTAAATATGTTTTTGTCATATTCTCTATGTCATATTCAGCAAGGGGACTATTAGTTGTCTGAGATGCAAAATATTTTCCTTGCATTTCATCTTCCAAGTAGTTAACACACTCATTTTAATGACTTCCAACACTGAGAAAACTCAGGAAACATAGTGTAATTCTTCTGACCTGCATTTCACAAACTTCATAAGGAATAAAAATGTTGTTAAAGCTGCATAAATGACAGCTTAATCCCATATCAGATAGAGGTAAACATAGCAAGAAGCTAAATTAAATGTCATCTCTTTTTCTGCTTTTCTCCTTGGACTGCCACACTCAAAACATTTTGTATAATCTATTAGGCTTCCAGGATAATAAAACAGAAAGATACATTTGTATAATTCTTTTTGTATTTACAGCCAGACAAATTGTCTTGTTTTGGAACACCAGGGCTGACTGGAGTTGTACAATAGGGTATAAAATTGTCATTGCAGCAATCTGTGTTCGTGAATAGTCAAATATCATGTTGATAATGTAACAGAACTTGACCACACTTTGAAACATTTATGTCTACACAGTGTTCTCCACAGAACCACAGAATCTTAAAGGTCAGAAAAGACCTCTAAGATCATAAAGTTCAATCATGAATATAACACCACCACGCCAACTAAACTATGTCCTGCAGCACCACATCTACATGTTTTTTGAACACCTCCAGAGATGGAGATTCCATCGCTCCCTTGGGCAGCCTCTTCCAGTGCTTCACCACTCTTTCAGTAAAGAAATTTTTCCTCATATCCAAACTAAATCTCCCCTGGCTCAAAAGGACCAGAACTCACCTTGCTACAACCTCCTTTTAGGCAGCTGTAGAGAGTGATAAGGTCACCCTTCCAAACTAATCACCTCAAAACTTGCTTTACACATCCAGTCTTCTAATTTTACTTTGTTTCTAATGTGTACAGATTAATTCAAAATGCAAAAGCAAATCTGGAAGGATACCAGAAAGTTATTTTTACCTATATTGTGTTTGCTCTACTGAGATGTTTTGCTATTTACATAGAACATGTTTTCTTCTTGCAATTATTCTTCTGTTTGTTCTGTGAAAAAACTGAAGATATAGCAGTCAACGTTTTCAAATGTGCTGCACAAAATAACTCTTCCAGATTTAAGCTTATGGCATCCAGAAAAGCACATCTATTTTAAAAGACATTGGGAACCATCCTATTTTCAATAAACTGATCATGATCTGAAAATCTTGCAACTTACCTAAAAAGATCAGGTGCTGACAAATTGCGCAGATGATCGTCCACGTACACTACACCTGAGTTCTAGAAAGTGCTCAGCATCCATACGGAGAAATCTCTAATGTGTTGACAACTTCTTCCTCAGACCCTAAGGTCTGGGACCCTGTCTCAATACTCAAGACCAAATAGCAGTAGTGCCTTCCATCGTGCTGTGCAGTTGTAAGCAGTATTCAGGACTCAGGCTTTGAGTGGGATCAGTTCACTTCACAGAACAGCACAAGGACAGAGATACGGGTCACATCAAACCACAGAATCACACATTTCTCATTAGCAGAGTATATTATGTGATATGTTTTGATAGCTGCAAAGGAGTTAATTTTTTTCATAAGTTCATGCAAGATTTCAACACGATCAAATAACTTTATCCAAAGTAAACTCATGACAAAACATTGTCCTGTTCTTTTAATTTCTGTAGCATCATTCCCAGAAATTTATACGTGTACACCTTAATGTTTTGCACTCACGTGAGCTAAGGAGTACTTACAACACTTAAATTTGCTTGGTACAAACCTCCCACTTTAATAGAATCACAGAATGGACTGTGTTGGAAGGGACCTTAAAGATCACCCAGTTCCAGTCCCCCTGTCATGGGCAGGGACACCTTCCACTAGACCAGGTTGCTCAAAGCCTCATCCAACCTGGTCTTGATCACCTCCAGGGATGGGAAATCCATAACTTCCCTTGACAACCTGTTCCAGTGTCTCACCACCCTCACAGAAAAAATTTTTTCCCAATATCTAATCTAATCCTGTCACTGCACTCCTTCATAAAGAGTCCCTTCCCCGCTTTCCCGTAGGCCCCAAGGGTCCATAGAGCTCAGTATCAGGAGGCCACAATAGAGAAGTTTAAGTGCAAGCATGGATACACTCCTAGCATGCACCAACTTCTGATTCATGCACTTTCTAATCCAGAGGGGGCAACTTTTGTCTTCAGTGGATTTTTCTTTCGTTAATTTGTTCAATGCCTTTCTGAGCCTCTTAAAGCTCACAGCATCCATTCATTGTCCCTTGAGGGAAAAAATTCTATAGCTCAAATAAACATTGTGTGCAGAAGCATTTCTCTTTCAGAGTTCTGCTCATTTTTGTCATCTATCTCCAGAATCACAACTATTGACAAGATTCTCTCATCCTACCCAAAACAGACTGTAAAACACAGGCTACCTAGTTCTCAAAATCTCTTCCTCCCTGAAGTGAGCCATGAGAGCTCTGACAATGAAGAGTAGCTTATCATTCCTGCCCGTTGCACAGCAATATAAATCTACTATGAATGACTAGGAAAACTTCCCGGCCTGCTTGTTTAAGGCACGGAACATTCTTCAACATCTGTACTCCATAAGGGATTTGAATACACAAGGAGGGAGAAAGACAGAGAGAGGGAAACACCAGTTCAAGTCTCAGGCTGCCAGCAGAGAAGAATTCACTTGATGCCAAAAGCCTCAAGAAAGAGTTAATTGCTTGAAGTGGTTAGACAAGCCTTTCTCTTCATCTCTTTGTGGTGAAAATATTGATTGGCCTTGTAGAAAGTTCTTGCACTTTGAAAGATGAGAACCAGGTAAGCTGTAATGCATGACTGTGTTTGGCATGCTTGAGAATGAACGCTGAGCTTGAGAGGACTATGGTATATTGGTCGCAATAGGGCAACTAAGTAACGAGACAAAAAATCCTCAACTACATGTTAATCCAAAGTCAACCTGTAAGGCACTGTTAAAACCAGGTCATTACAGCACTTTGCATATCCCTTAGTTGAAGTAAGGTTCCTGTCAGCCCAATTGTCCAGCCTGTCAAGTCCCTCTGAAGCTCCAAAGCTCTGGTACATCAGCTCTGCATTTTGTCTTGTCTGTAAACCTGCTAAGGGTTTATTCCGTCCCAACATCCAGGTCGTTAATGAAATTGTTAAACACTACTGGCCCCAGTATCAGTTCTTGGGGCACACCCCTGGTTACTGGCCTCCAGCTGCACTTAGTGCAACTGATCACAACAACCCTTTGCACTTAGCACTTCAGCCAGTTTCCACCCACCACCACCACCACCACCACCACCGTCTACTTATCAGGCCCTATTAAGCCTCCAACAGAGTAATATAAACAAACTGAACCAGATAAACAATCCCAGAGCCTGTTGGTGGAACGCGTATTACTTTGCAAGTCAGATACTTCAGTCCAGCTTCATTCACCTTCAGCTGCAAGGTACCTGCTATAGAGAGAACAGTGGGACATTCAGTGCCATAGGGCACTGTCGGTGGTTGTGGTTCACTGAAACTACAGGTTCTCATTGAGGATGACACCATGTCACTGATATTACTTTTTTCTTAGCTGTTCTCCCGTGAGACTGAAGACAGGTCCTAGAGTGGGAAGTACCTGTCCTACTATACTACTGAGGCCTTTGTCAGTAGCACAGAACAAATTGATTCCCTTAAGGAGTGGATTGTCCTACGGTCATATGGGTTTTCTGGGACGTGCCAGTCACCATGATGTCTGTCAGATGTGATGTTATTTGCAGCCCCACTAGGAGCAACAGAGCTTATGACAGGTCCAGAAAAAAGAGCCTTCATTGTCCAGCTGCTTTGCAGGAAGCACACCCACTGTCATGACTTCTTTCTGTCTCATTGTATGCCCTGTCCAAAATACACGTTTTTTTAATAGAGCCTGTCTAGACCACTGGCCATTCCCATAAAACCTAAAGAGTATTTCACAAGTCTACTTTGACATGTGCTACCTAGAGCTCTTGAACTTGTGGGATCCCCATGGGGGAAAAAGCAGATGCACAAACAGATGCGCAAACAGCACATCATGCAGTCACCCACTTCATGGTGGAAAGACTGCAGCACGAGCATTTTACACCTAGGCAGACAAACTCAGAGGCCACATGTAAGTGGGATCTAGAAGATTATAATCTGCTTAGTGTACCTATGCTTTAATTCTTTTCAGCATAAATGGAATTTTGGTGAGGAAAGAAAGAAATCAATAACAGCTCTGCCTTTGAATCTTGTTTCTGAGGGATAAGTGACCCTTAGCCTTCAACTCCATAAATGGCCTGTTCCCCATTCTCTTCTGTTTCTCATTCCACACCTTTGATTCTCTCAAAATCTATTTTCCCCAAATTACGTCTGTGATTAATTTGGATATTTCACACTTGGCTGTGTGTGGAAGTCTAGTTTACTTACAATTATAAATGAACTAGGCTATAAATAAAGTCATCACCACACAGTCTGATTCACTGAGCTCCTTTCCTTTTCAGGTTGGTCTTTTCATACATCCAAAGCATCTGTATTACAAGCTGTTGGTTCTAATTAAAAGAGGATCAAGAGGCACTGGGCTAATTTCACCTTGTGTAGTTATTTGCCAGCAGAAAAAATGAATACAGAAACACAGGTATTCTGTTAGGATATGATTTCAAAACTTTTGCACCCACAGATCTGGGGCAGCACACTTTCCAGATACAGTCTCATTATTAATTTTTTAAAATGAAGGGATCATCACATCTCTCCTTTAATAAAGTCACATAAAATAATGCATGTTCTTAAAATTATTATCTATTGTTTGTTTTTCAAATTAAAGTCACAAATGCCAAGATCAGTACAAACATCTCTCGTCCTCATTATTCCAATACTAGAGAAATTACTGAAAAACTGCATGTTCACTTCTGTTTTGCCAAGGATCATTGAGAATTTCACAATATGTTTCAGAGAATCCCAGAGTAGCAAAGCATCTCAAAATGTTTGCAAAGGATAAAGCACTCTGGCAATAGACTGCTGTCTACTGATCCAGTGTAAAAGCAACACAGGTGAGAAGAGAACTCAGTAATTTGAGATGAGCTTGGTAAGAGATTAATTTCATCTCATCCATTTTTTTTCATCTATCAAGTGAGCTACTAAAAGATATCATCACCTCCTGAAAACCAAAGCTCAAAAATGCATACAAAAATATTCAGGTATGAAATGAGGCCCACAGAAAAATGTACTAAGAGGAACAAGTAAGGGGAAAAATATGCTTTGCCTCAAAAAAAAATTGTATCACATACAAAATGCATTTTCTGTATTTGGTTAAAATAGACAGGTTTGTATAAAACTCTCATCAAAAACTAGACAATAATCTTCACTTACATGTCAGGTGGGGGGCTCTTTTCTTTTTTTGTTTTTGCTAGCAATTACAAAAGATGGTATATTAGCAGTGGGGAGAAGATGGGAGGAGGGTGCCGACAAAGCTATCCCTTCACAGGTTTGGTTCAGGAGTTGCTTCAGAAAGTAGAAAGAGTTGGTGGCACGTCCTGAGTTTCCCTAGCAGAAATCAATTTCAAGTCCTAAATTTGCTCAGTGCAGGCAGTGTACGTTTACCTGCCTTCAATTAAGTGCCCTGGTGTAACCCCACAATGAAGCTAAAGAGCTGAAGTAACTTCTTGTGCAGGAAGAAGAATGCCAAGCATACTCATTGCAGAAATAATATTTCACGTTTTCCAAGTATGAAATTTAGAAAATGCCTGATTCAATATCTACTTTAAGCTTACTTAGCAACTAATTCCAGTTTAAGGGTCAATTAAGAAGTAATGTCTTTGCCTACAGATAAAAAAAATAAAGCTATGCCCTCATTCAGAAAGGTAGATGGGAAATGAGGAAATTGCATGGAAAAGCAAGACCATATAATGTTTTTTTACAAAATCAAGCAAAAATAAAGGAAATAATAAAATTCTAAAGATCCTTTACATCAGCTTTCTTCTGTAAAGAAAGGTTCAGGAGACTCACAGTAAAATAAGCATGAGAAGTCCCCCAGCCCCTCTGGAAACCCTCTGTAATTATTAGTTTAAAAGATTAAAAAAAGAAAAAGCAGGTTAGTATAGACAAATCTTCATCCTGCCATGCTGGACAGAAATTGCCATAATTAATTATGACACAAAGCAAGACCTGTCTAGGAAAAAAATACTTGAAAATTAATTTCAATATACTTTTAGATACAAAAGATTCACAGTACAAAGACAAACTGACATCCCAGGTTAGTAATTTTCTTCTGATGTAAACCCCAAATGTATGTTCCTTTATGTCCTGTTAAGTGTTCAACATTTCTTTTTTGGTTGTTTGTGGGGTTTCAGGGGTTTGTTGTTGTTTTCCTTCCCCTAAAACCAGTCTGCTCTTCTTAAGTTTTTATGTATAATTTTCATGGACATTTACATTTGCACTGGAAAATAACTTAACATTCAGTGCTATTGCAGGACCAAAGACATGGGAAAGTAATTGAAATACTCTTGTGCCACGGAAGTAAGTCCAGAGCAGGGCCATGATCAGGGGGCTGTAGCACCTCTCCTCTGAGGACAGGCTGAGAGAGCTGTAAAGAACAGAAGGCTCCAGGGAGACCGTATAGCAGCCTTCCAGTACTTAAAGGGGGCTACAGGAATCATGGGGAGGGGTTCTTCATCAGGGAATGCAGCGACTGGATGAGGTGTGATGGTTTTATGCTAGAAGAGGTTATATTTAGATCAGATATGAGAAAGAAATTTTTTCATGCGAGGGTGGTGAGGCACTGGCACAGGTTGCCCAGAGAAGTTATGGTTGCCCCATCCCTGGAGGCATTCCAGACTGGATCAGGCTTTGAGCAACCCAGTCCAGTGGGAGGTGTCCCTGCCCATGGCAGGGAGGTTGGAACTGGATGATCTTTAAGGTCCCTTCCAACTCAAACCATTCTGTGATTCTATTAAAGTGAGAGGTTTGTACCAAGCAGTGTGTCATTTAAGTGTTGTAAGTACTCCTTAGCTCACGTGAGTGCAAAACATTAAGGTGTACACGTATAAATTTCTGGGAATGATGCTACAGAATTAAAAGAACAGGACAATATTTTGTTTGCCATCAGTTTACGCAGAGTAGATTTTTCAAAAGAACCAGCACTAGTGACAGAGTTGTAACAAGGTTTCCCAAATCATTAGTTTTGAATAAAGTTATTTGATCGTGTTGAAATCTTGCATGAACTTATGAAAAAAAATTAACTCCTTTGCAGCTATCAAAACATATCACTTAATATGCTCTGCTAATGAGAAACATAAATGCCTGATAATGAGCCCCTCCCCAGGTTTTTTGTAGTCTCCTTTCAGGGCTTTGAGAGCCCATCAGGTTCACCAGCACTTGTCATTTTCTGTTTCTTAAAGCACAAAGAACTTTCTACACAGGAGACCAGCAACAAAGGAAAACGAACACACAAAACCAACCAAGCAAGCAGTCCCATCGTGTAACAGCCTGTCTGTTGGGCTGGGAGAGAATTTGCACTCAAATTGTTTTTCTTCACTTTTAGGAGTGAAAAAACAGGAGCCAAGTGCAAGGAAGCAAGCAGGGAAATTGCTGCATATATATCTAAACCCACAGACCTTGTAGAAACATCACAAGACACTGTCCTATTTCTTTGTCACAAAACTTACCACATGGGAAAGTTTCCTTAACTTCCAATTTTTAACAGTAAATAGAGAATCTCAGCTCTTGTTTCTACACACACAGATATATCCCAGATCTATATTTGCTTCTAGCTTTCACTAAGATCAAAATTCTTTGAGGACAGCAAAACAAGAAACATATATTCATTATCAACCAAGCAGAGGTAATTTGTCCTCAAGGATAAGTAATAGCCACACCATCCTGCAACAACAAGCAGGTTTGCATCCATAAGAGTTGGATTCTTGGGTGGGATGGCAGATGCCTTGTGCACTGCTATAAATCAGAACCCTTACAGTCCCTAATTTGTTTCCTCAGTTTCATTCTTTGCTCAGACTTAAAACCGTTTGGGGTGGTCCTTCTTCCTGAACACCAAGAAAAATATGGAACAGAGCTGTAACACCGTAAGTTTTCAGAAGCCTCCTTTAAGCCCCACACTTTTCTTCGAACACAATGGACTTGTTATGTTCTGTCTTTGCTCCTTTCCAGGAAAAGCAGCAGGAGATGGTGAAGTGCAAGTTTTGCAAAGCAAAACTGTGAGCAGAAGCACAGTAGTGATGATGATGATGATGATTGATGATGATGATGATAATAATAATAATAATAATAATAATAATAATAATAATATATCACCACTGACTGATATATTTAAGCTTGCAGTTGCCAGCCAGGAAGGCCATGTGGGAAATCAGCTCTTGCGTTTTCCCGACAAACAGACTCACCCCACACTTTAGTGCCTCCCTGTTAAGCCTATTTATTAAAAGTAAAAATTAAACCCCCAAAACCACAACAAAGAAAACCAGAGACAGAGCTTGAAAGTTCTCAAAAGTGAGGTAATTAGCCATGGACAAGCTGAAAAAAATCATGCTGGCAAACTTTTAATTAGCAATTAGAAAATACCTTTTTTTAAAAGAAATATTTGTTTTAAGACTCCTTTTCTCGTGGAGTAAAACATGCCGTTGATTAGCCATCTCACAAAATGCATTTGAATCACTCTTTTATTCACCATTTCATTTCTGGGAGTGTAGATGCATGAACAGAGGACACAGCCTACCCAATATCCCAGTGTTTTGGCAGGAGCGGTCAGTTGTGCTTCTATTTACTGCCTACCTGATGAAAAGCCGGGTTGCCAAGATTATACAGCTTTCAACACCAAACCTGGTGTTTCTCGTTTAAATAATTTACTACTAACATCCTCAAGTATCCGTCCCACTTGTGCTCCTCTTGCTTTCACTGACACTCGTGTGGCAGATGGTACAAATGGCTTGACATATGCTTGTTGCCTCAGTGCAGAGAAAGAAAGCGAAACTATTGCTGAAACCCTGGACACAGCCCTCTGGAGCCAAGATTCACCGGCTGAGGACAGCGATGTCTGAATATTAAGTCGTGAGGGCTTGGATGACTTCATGTTCTTTGTGATATCTTTTCTCTGTCTATTCTCAGACCCTTTCTGCCTCTCTTGTACTCACAAGCTGAACCCAGTGGGTGTTAGATGCTTCCACTGGACTGGTGGACAACTTGCAAAGCACAAAGGTTATTTCCAACACGTTATTCCAAGTCCTTACAGGAGTAAGGGTAAACAGCTCTCTGATAATTTACAAATCAATTGCCTGGTTAAAGCAAGTGGCTTTTGAAAGATTCCTTGAACTAAATTAATCTACAGAAGTGATGCGTTTAATACATAGTTGCTCCTTGTAACAACATAACAACTTATGAATCTGACCATAATGTGCCCCTCCTCTTAACTGGGAATACAGGAAAGGGCAGGAGAGCATCAGTGTCTTTGGGTAGCTCTGCTTGATAAACTAGAGTGGGAAATTCTCATCTAAGTTGCAGCCTCATAGTGGTCTTGAGGAGAATGAGTAGGAAAGTAACATAGCTACTTTGCGATTAGCTAAAAAAAATCCCAAACCAATAGCCTTCCCATTGGTTTGCTGGTAAAAATTGACAAGAGAAGTGACCAGAAATCTCTAATGTTATAGACATGGCTAGTTTTGAGGGTTGGGGTTTTTTTCCCTTGGAAAAAACAGATTCACTGAAATGAACAAACTTCTAAGCAAAAAAAGGAAGGTAAAAACTCAAATGGTTTCGTGTGAACTCATCTGATGAAATACTGAAAACCCCAAACCTCCTGTCAGTGCAACTTTGCCTTGGTATTCAACATCCTGGGATCTTTCAGCTCCTTGCAGGAGAGTGAAGACACAGGAGGACAGCTTTCCAGTGGGGATCCTAACAGCTCTGGAGCAACAGCTGGTGCAAGGGCTTGCCAGGTGCTCAGAGAGGAGAAGCAGCTAAAATTCTGGTAAACTAGAAGTACAGACATTGCCCTGGCAGTTCACATTTTATTTAGTTATTTTTACTGAATATTTTCATTCTTTTGAAATCCTTCTTCCTAGAAGTTTTGTTCAAAGGAATATTTTCAATTTTACACCCAGGAAAATGGAAATGATTGAACATTTCCTACTCTGAAAGCTGACTTTTAACAACAAACCTGTTAGAAAATGCATTAGATGGTATTTTGGCTACATTTGTGTGTATTCTCCACGAACAATCTAAACCAGCTCGCTACTTCTCAGAGACCAGTGTTCAGTGATCCAGATTTCTCCCAAGACCTTACGATTTCCAAATCAGTTCACAGAAAACAAACATAAGGGAAGAAAGTTGGTCAGGCTTATACTGTAGGTTCTATCTTAACTTGCCACCTAGCACTGCTGTAGAACAAAGTATCAAAAATAATACCAAGAATAACTACACAAGCAGTGGGGAAATTTGAATAGCGGAAGAGGCAGAAGAGTACAGAAGTATCTCTCCACAGGACACGGGATGTCTACCTTTGTGAGTTTATGCTTGCATTAACACTGTATTAATAAAATCTTTGCAGCTACATTGACATACAAAGTAAAATATTTTAGTGAATCAGATGTCATTTTGTTCATCCAAGCATTTACATTAATTTTGCATTATGCATGGAACACCACACTTTCCCATTTACTAGGTACACAGTAAACTCTAATTGAAGTCAATAATAAACATTAATAGCCTCCAACTGTATGTTTACTAAGGTATTCTTGAGTATTCGATGCATAGCATGAACATTTCACAAACCATTTCATCTCACTGTGAAGATGTGTGTATTTTCCTGCTAGCACAAAGGCAAGTCTACAATACCAATATTTAACATACACATTTGAGAGACATTCTTTGTTTTCTAAGTCTTCTCAGCACTCATATGCTGGAAGGCATTGTGGGACTAATTGGATCATACTTTTCTAAAATCTTACAACCAAATGGCAGAAAAGTTGATGTTCAGGGTTTGTTGTTTTTTTTTTTTATTTGATGGAAAGGCAAGGCTGCTCTGTTACGTTACACAACCTTTGCTAGAGACTAACACACTAGACAATTGCTTCTCTAGTGCCAATTCTTTCCCCCCTTGAATTGCATGTAATTGTCTCCAGTGTCAGATCAACACACAAACATGATAGACATAACCAAAAATTACTTTACCTTTTCTTATTTCAAATTACATATATTAAATGTATTAAGCATTGTTCTGTATTACTCTTTAAATTCATGAAGTATATCTTTCTAATACCATAACTACCCCAAATCATTATTAGGAATATAAATTCTGTCAATATGGATTTTCTCCCAGCACAGTTATGATTCTCTAAGGTCTTTATAAAGTCGATCGCTGACCTAAGAGAGAGCTTCACGTAAAGAACACAAAAGCTGAGGGAAAAAGACGTCCTCTCAATTAGTCTAGAAAGAAACGGGCAATTTCTTTGGATGGACAGAGGCAGCCAGGTATCAGGAAACAGAAAAGTCTTTCCCAAATACTAACCAAATTAGCAGCTTTCCCCCACATCTCAAGATATTTTCTACTCACTGTGTATCAGCATGCCACAGATCTTGCTGTGAATTAGGCAATACAGTTTCATTGGACTCTCCAAATTACAGACAACACATCACTGAAACCATCAGTATTACTGGT
This sequence comes from Neomorphus geoffroyi, assembly GCA_033558235.1. NCBI lineage: Eukaryota > Metazoa > Chordata > Aves > Cuculiformes > Neomorphidae > Neomorphus > Neomorphus geoffroyi. Next base: position 18,819,429 of record JAUMJM010000005.1, read on the forward strand.
GGACACTAATATCTCAAAATCAAATTGACATAGAAATAAACGACCTTTGTCTAATGAGATCCTAGACATTTGCATCCTCCATCTGATTTTTATGCATTTTCGTGTCACAAAAGCAATAAAAGTGAGAGAAGAAACTTTGTTACAGTGATAAAATCTATTATTCTGTCAAACAACTTATAAACCAAGTGACTTAAAGACTACATGTAAAAAGGCACTTTGAGCAAAATAACTGGCTTGTATTGCTTACCTCTTAAATGACAAGGAAACATCTAAATAAGACCAGATTAACAGAAGTCACTTAAATAAACTAATTTCAGTGACAGTAATTGAATCATCATTGAAGAAAAGCAAAAATAAAAAAGTTTTTTCAGTGCAACTGATGTCACACTGTCTCTTTCAGTGAAATTTTCATTTGTCAGACATTATCATTTTGGTGGAAGACTAAATTATTTGCTGCTTGTAAGTGAGGGGCAGAGTGTAGACAAAATGTAAGAAGCTGACAAGTTAGATGATAGAAATGAATAAAATTTATGTTCTTATGAACCTAATGGCAAGTAATTATCTCTGAACTGGCAGTACAAATGTGCTTTTTCATCATGAATACCTGACGTGTATTAGAAATTTCCAGAAGACATATTATTTATACAGTAAAGCAATAGAGTGTAAAACTTGTTAAATATATGGCTTCTGCATCCGGCATTTAATAGAAGAGTTTAATTGAGTGGTGAACCTTTTAGAAAATTTTTATGTCATGTTAAAAGGCAGATGCTAAAAAAAACCCAAGAAAAAATAACCCCCTATGTCAATATCCTAAGCTTTTTTTTTCCTTTTTAACATTTTCCTGAATCTTTGATTCAGCTGCATCATATGTTGTGGTTACAGACTCCAGCATTAAGAAAGCTGGTTATAAGAAGATGCGTGTATGTGTGTCTATGTAATACAACGGACAATATCACAAAATGTGGCACCTCATAAATACAGTATTAAAGCTGTATGTTGGCAGCCAAAAAGTCGCAGATATCAGAATTATGGTAGACTGTCCAACTTTTGTTCTTTTTCATGTGTTTATGCGGACTTACATACTTGTCACAGAAGTCTTGATTCACACTTCCTTCTTCCCTAAGACAGGAGCTCTGCCTCATTTGGATGCACAGCTCTCTACTCAGCATCTTGTGTATGACCCTGTACCTCATTTAGTAAACGATATTCAGATCCTGCTAGAAAGACAGAATGTTTAATTTCCTTGTAGACTTTACTACATTACTCATCCCTTAAGTACTTAAGTGCTTCACTAATAATTTATCCTCACAATAACCCTGAGAGATGAACAGCTGGTATTATTCAAACTTACAGATGAAAAAACAAAGCACAGAGAAATCAAGGTCAAATGTACCTATTAAAATGTAGGTACTTATTTTGAATATCTAGATCACATCATTGCAGAAGACAGCACAACATAACTACAGCAGGGAATGTTCAAGAGTAGCTGGAGGCAGCCACCAGAGGAAACCTCAGTGAGCTCTTCCCACTCTGAGCTGAACCCCGGTTGGGCACCCTAAGTGACAGCCCAAGCACAACCTCTCCAAGACATTCTCACGGAGCAGCAGACGCGATGCAGCAGCTATGGGAGACTTGTGTCCTTCTCGAGTGGCAGCTGAAGGCCAGCAAGGGTATACTACAGTGACTCAATGACACCAGATGCCAGCACGTGGGCAATTGCATTGTGTCTATAAGTGGTCTAGCTTTCTTTAATAATAATAAAAAAAAACCAAATCAACAACAAAAAGCATTTGGGGGAAGATTTTTGCCATTAAATTTTTCACTTACCAGTTCTTTATAAAAGAAAATAATTTCCATCTTGAGGAACATCATGCATTCTTATCATGCCCTGTGCATTAGTTAAGTGAGAGCTTAAATACATATGCCTTTGAAATTTTAAGAAACAAATTAGGCCTACTCCCTATATTTGGTTTCACAGTACTTTTTCAAGAACTATTTTGAAGTTATGTAGGAGTACTACAAGCTCAACTTGTATAAAAATCTCAAAGAACATCTTACCTGCAAGTGGGCAGGAATTGCCATCTGATTTCTGGAGCTGATACATCCAAAAGCGACTAAGCAAGTATGTCTGATACTTAGGTAGCGTTGCTTTTGTATAATAACATTTCATAAAAATCCCTGACCACTGCCTTGTAGCAGAACAGTGCAGAACATGACAAATGGTCCTCCACAGAACCGACAATTCCAAGTGGATAGAAAAAGCTACATTGGCCAGATTGCCTTGGGGTCTTCAGCTAAATACTACCAAGTCCTTGCTTCCCAAGAGGAAGAAGGTAGGTGTGACTGAAGAAAACAGCACTGTCAAAGGACTACAACTACTCTCATAAGTACGACCCCATCATTCCTCTCTTTCCTGGGAATGCCCATGCTCTCTCATGAGGTAGCAGGACATCTCTGCAGGAAGAAGGATCCAGGACTTCTAAAGATATAGGAATTAAAGAATTAATCATGCAAAGTAAATGTCCAATCAAAATGCTAAACTGAAACAGCAGCAGTCTTCAAAGAACACGAGAGCTCTTTTCTGGACCATATCAGAATCAGCTGTGAAGAACAAAGGAAAGATCTGCTGTGCTGCCTAAAAACCTAGAGGTTCTGGAGAACTTCCAGGAAAACAAAGAAAAATTATTTTGTATTTATTCAAAGAGTACTTTGGTACCACACAATTTAAGCATCAGAAGCTAATCTCTACTGTTTAGGAGTTCTCTAGAATCTCCTACCAGGATGAATACAAAAAAGTTAGACAAAAGAATTGTTTTTATTATCCACTGTATGGCAGCTCTGAAGATGATGCACATCGTTTATCTGCAGTCCTAACTTAATTATTTGAAAGACTGTACACCCAAAGTGATTACACTCTATGTTCTTCCCTACTAGGGGCTAAGAAGAAGGTATATTCCACTTGGATTGTCCCACATTTTAACAAAGCTCCTCATCACAGGTAACATTAGCCTCAGGACACAGCAGTGTCTTAGTAAGATGGCACCTCAGAGAGAACAAGCAATGGGAAGAGCTTAGTGAAGTTGAAAAATACCGAACTTGGCTAAAGTTAAAAGTTTTCAGTCATCAAAGAAGAAAATGAGCTTTGTTGTAGTATTTGTATTTACTACCTGTCCCATTATCAAAATTTGCTGAATGCTGCTTGAGAATATCTAACTGTATTACTACAGCAGTCCCAACAACTTCAGTATCATAAGGAAAACGTCTCAACAAGCAGAAGCCCCTCATAGCTTGCTACCAATGGTTGGTACTCCGGGATGAATTTTCCATTTTAACATATGAGAAACATTCTTCTTTCAGCAAATTTGTTTTTAGTGCATTATTTAAAAATATACAGAAAATGCATTTTATTGAAATGAAACTACAAAATGTATGTCTTTAACACATATAAGGTTGCATTTTATTATCCATTATATCCACCAAAGACTGAGAGGTATTCAATAAGCAGAATTTTTTTCTATTATATCTGAGTGTAACAGAGGGGCAACAGTGAAAAACCACAGGATAACAGCATTAGTGCCCATGCACATCCTTCTGCTAATAGAAAAGTTAAAAAAAAAAGCATCTCCCAAACAGAAATATCACGGAAATCAGACTGTACCTACGAAACAACCTAGACTGTACATTCTTTGCTGGGTTTAGTGTATGTAGGCTTTTTTTTCCCACCAGCAGAAGGAGCTCTTCATTAAAGGAAAAGTGTATTTACTCAGTTTGTTGGAGATTTACAGCTTTTTTTGCTCCTCCTGATCAAAGCGTAAGTGGCAAAGATTTTACGATGTGTAGGTGACCAGGGGAGGAAAAGAAAAAAATTCAAAACAAGAAAAGGATCCCCAAAAGACAGCAAAGACAGTATGTTTACACCATCAGCTGATGAAAAAATAACAAAAATATACAAGTTAAAAAACATATATTTGTGGGCTTATCGGGAGGCCTGCCAGTGAAGCATGCACAAATGCTGAAACAGCAACCTCAAGTCAGTTACTGAGCTGACTACCTGAAGACACAGCATCTGGGTTTTCCCTCACACACAGAAAAAAAAAGTCAAAGAAAGTTTATTCTGTGAAGTTCTAACACTTGTATGATTAAAATAATCAGTTCAGGCATTCTAATAATTAAATTTTCTGTTAAGAAATAGAGATCTGGTGCCTGCTATTAGGTGTGAGAATACGACCAAAAGGAAGGCTTGAACTGCGCATTAAAAATGAATCCTCGATCTCTGAAAAGTGAAAGGTTCCCTCAAGTTTTCTATTACAGTTTCTCAGCAGGCCTATAGATGTGGTAGCAATTCAGTGCTCCCAAGCGAAAATACTAAAGGTCTAAGGTCAGTCACTATTGTCCTAGTAGGAGAGAGAAGATAAAGCACTCAACAGCAGCTATCTTCAGTTACCTACGATTATACAAACCTGAAGGATTCCCTTTTATTTCAAAACCATGCTGGGCAAATCAGGTTACTTCTTAAATCAGAAGACTGCTGTAATAGCTTTCTGCAGATACATCATTACAGCTGTCATTACAATAAGTTTCTTTTTCTATTTTCTATAGGAACCATAGGCAACTGTACAATTTTAGTTCCTCTATTACATACAGATCTGTTTCTCTTCCCTCTATTTGATTTGAAGGACAATAGATAAAAACTCCAAGTGAATATGTGATGCTTTCACCTTCTCCTTTATCTTCAAGTTTCTATTTTTCCCATTACCCTATTTTTTTTTTAAATGTGGAATACTGTCACATTCGTTTCCCTTAAAATATTTTAAAATGCATGGTTCTGTTGAGATTATAGTGTTTAAATCACACAAGCATGATCCCAGCCTGCGTAACTCCGTATAAATTCATTAATTCTACTTCATGTTTTGAGTAGAATTCTTTTCACCCAACTACATACAAGCTTGGTATCTACTTGAAGTCAATCTGTGGAGATGGACAGAGATGTGCCGTAAGTCAATTTATCACAATCACCTTTAACATCCATGTGAGGATGGACAAGAAATGTCCTCTGGAAAGGCTTTCTCCATTTCTCGCTTGGTAGTGATCATGAGAAGGTGCCTTAATGATGATCTCAGATCATCCACTTAGACTTTATATGGGTACCTTTGGCAGGATCAGTTGTGTCCACCATCGTCACACTGGAGTCCGTCCTACAGTCCCATCAGAATACAGATAACAAGAGTACGTTCAAGAGCTTTTTTGACTCACATCTGCCAATGTCCAAGTCATTATTTGACTGCCAGTAAGTACACTGTCCTGTGTCCATCAGTCTCTTCTTAGTTATCTTTATTTATCAAACCTACTACCTGACCATGGCACGAGCCACGTTTTCATTCTGCCTAATGACACACTGTACCATTTCTCTCTGGAACTTTTTCTACCTAGCTGACCCTTAGACAAAGAAGGAAAGTGCAACCCAAAGCCTTTAAACAACATCCCCATCCTCCTTCTAATTCTTCTGCAAAACACAGCATCCTTGCACTTGTTAGGCTACTGGGAACTCATGATTAATGATTAATTCATGCAATTCTTCCCCCATCATGCCATCATCCCTCCATCTCCAAACAAGAAACTCCCTTGTCATCTGGCTTCCCAAAGCCAGTAAGTAAGTGCATTTTATGCACCTATTGAATCCTTTAATAATCCTAAACATGAAGCTCTCAGGCTGTTTTAAACTTTAGTAGTACATACAGTCTACACGATTGCAAGAGCTTCTACCCATGCTACTTTTGTGCACGTTGTTACAAATAGTTGTTGCAGCCTACTGCTTCGGGGCTATAAAACAAATTTGCTTTTAAAGATAAGATTACAATATCTCTCAATCCTCCCTATAAACTCAGAGGATTTAACAGAAACTGAGAACGTTTTGTTAAAAGTATTACCAAACCATGCCTAGTATAGCCACCTCCTTTGAGGATCTTCCTGCAACTTCAGTAATTCTGTTAAAAACTCCTTTTGGAGTTAAAATCGTTTACAGTGATCTTTCTTTTCACATGAATCAAAGAGCTAAGCACCGATTTAGCTCACTAAAGCTTAATCATTAAGTTAAGGTGACTAATTTAACACTATACCTGTCTCCAAAGTGTCTTTCACATCTCAGTTACCTAATTCTGAAGGGGCCTATCTTCCTTCCTTGACTAGAAGGGAAGTATAAACAATTGTATCACTAATGCAGGCAATTCAGTAAAGTCTGAGAAAATAGGTAAGCTGAATATATGCCTCATGACTGCGGTAGGAAGCTTGGATAGCCAAAATCTATGTGTTTGATAAATAGAGAACAATTAAAATCTCAGTGTTAAATATTTTTTAAATCGCTACATTTTAAAGGTGGCATAATATTTTCAGATCCTGCGCCATGATTACAAATCTATCACATAGTGGAGAAAAATAATAAGGCATGGTGCCTTTGCAAAAATATGTGACGGGATAATTTATGTCTAAGGAGACATGCCAAGTGCACGTTCCTTCTATGTCAACTCAATTTAGCAAGTTAAGGTACATGAAGAATGGAGGTTGTGAGAGTTTCTTGCTTTGTGTGTGAAGCTGAGCTCATTAAGGCATGTCTGAAAAGTCCCAGTTTCTAAGCAGAATTCTAACCTGGGCTTATTTATTTATATTGCACAAGATTGTGAGTGTTACCATCAATTGAACCCTTTGGCCTGTTCTTTTTTCTCTGTATTTTAATTTATCACACCTATACAGTAGTCACTGACCTCATTTGGACTACTCTTTCCTCTCAGTTGACTTTGAAGAAAAGCTATTATCAGCATCAACAGGCAAATTTACCCATATTCACCCAAGCATCACAGAGGTAAAATCTTGCATTTCCCTGCCCTGGCATTCATCAAAACCAGAGACATCAACACAAAAGAAAGGGCACATTCCAGTGACACACATTCAGCAATGGGAAACCTGCCATGACATCAGTTTAGTGCTTCTTAGGTACAGTACACAGCATTTACACGGGCTGCTTAGTTTGACCCCTGGAAATCTGTTGATTCACTGTAATCCCTATTTAGCACCCACAGTCACTTCAAGAACCAAATTTTGCGTGGTGAGCAGCTAGTTTGGCCCACCTTTTCTCTTTAACTGGCAAATAATTTGATACTTTGATTAAGGCTGTCAGTATTAAAACATATGCTTGATTTCTTGATGGGAGGGGGGAAATATTAATATCTCAGAATATTTCTATTTTTCAGAAAAAGTGGAAAGGAGAAAATAAAATAGAAAGAAGAACAGAAACAAGAAAGCTCTGTTAGTTTGACACCAGGTTTTCTATTTTAGGGATTCTGCTGTTCTGACTGAGGATTCAGAGAAGCTCCTTTTTCATCTTTTTTTGTGCACTGTCAGTGGCGATAAACAAATGAAGGGGGGGAGGAAGGTTACTCTGCACTGTTGAGCTCACCATTGAGTTAACAGGAGAAAAAAGGGAAAACTGACAACTAAAACTGGATGTCCCACTCAGAAGCAAAGACTCTGATCTGTGCCACCCTGCAGAACCAGGGAACAGACCTACTCACATAACTCTGCAGAGTGCCGCTCGTTAAAAGAAACCATCTCAAAATAGATGGAGAAAGAATGGGCAGAAAGAAGCAGCAGAGCGGTTCAGGCAGCAACAAAAGAGCCACTTCTGTGACTTGCAAAAGAAGAGATTTCTCCCCCCTCTTCCCCGAATTAATAATTTTATAGTATGGAAAAAAAAAACCTAGATAAAGGAGAGAACAGAGCAGTGAGCTAAAGTATGAGAGGTAATCAAAAAGTCAAGACAGGCTAGCTATTAAAGTAAAGGATTAAACTGAAGGACTGTGCTGGCTCAGGCATTTGTGTGCCTGGGTGAGCTGGTTGAGGATTTGAACCTTCTGAAAATCTTTTTGGAGGGGCTGCGGTGTCGAGTTGGACTACTTTTCAGGTAGCTCAGGTTCCTAACCAAGATGACTGTTGTGGCTTCAAAAGGGTTCATGCCAGCAGAGCACAGTGGGGTGAAAGAGCAGAAACTGCATTTTTTTTTATTGGTAGAGCTAGCTGAAACAGTACGTACTCTGGATGGAAAATGTTCTATTTCTGCAGCTGGCAATGGCAATTTCAGGTGAGAAACAGAGAGGATGTGGGAGCTAATGGCAGAATATTGGTCCTGGAGACTTCAAGTTAAGCTGTTTCTTAGCACGGCAATTTAAAGTTAAATTACATGCTTGCTACAAAACCAGCAATTTTTTTTTCCTGCCACCCTTTCAAATCAATATGCATTGAGTGCTCTGTAACACTTCAGCAATGACCACTCCAACAGTTCATCAGCCCATCTGCGTGTCCCTCTGCAGCACACCTTTAGGTCACACACACCGACTTCATTCAGGGACCCTGCCACCACCCCGCCTGTACTTCTAAATAATCACATATGTTCCTCATGCATTAACCACTCGCTATTGTGTCCTTTTATTTCTTTTCACTTCACAGTTCCACATGCTTGCCACAGCCAGCCAGCTGTAACAACGTATGGGACCCCGGAGCAGGGAAAGACGCTGTGGGAGTGCTTGACACTGCAAACTGGATGCTTCCCAGCAGGCACCATCCCGACAGGAGCTCTTCTAGGAAGCAAGAGCTCACCCTACAGCCTTACACTCACAGCTCTTTGTCATCTGGTTGTCACTGTATCTTAAGACATGGCCTCACACACCAGGACTTCATGATTTAGAGAGCTCTGATGTGGCATGTCTGAAAAATCATGAGAAAACAAAAAAAAAACCAAACAAAAACCCCCTAAAAACCCCAACCCAAACCAAACAAAAACCCCTGGTCCTGTTCACCTCCTTACTAATGTAATTTTCAATATTACTTTGTGACAAAGCACCACTTTACAAATGCTGGAATGTATCATATTGTTATACACCACAACAATGTGCCCAACCCCATCCAGTGGAGCAGCTGACAGAAATGCCCAGAGAAGCAATCATCCCAGCTCTGAACCTGCAGGCAGCACGGCTGCAGCAGCATGGTGCTGCATCCATGGTGGTTAACCTGAGATGGAGCCTCCTAAGGTCACTTGCAGTTTCACAGAATCACAGAAAGGTCAGGGTTGGAAGGGACCTCTGGAGATCTAGTCCAACCTCCCTGCTAAAGCAGGTTCACCTACAGCAGGCTGCACAGGACCGGGTCCAGGCAGGTTTTGAATATCTCCAGAGAAGAAGACTCCACAGCCTCCCTGTTTTAGTGCTCCATCACCCCCATAGTAAAGAAGTTTTTCCTCATGCTGCAACCTTGTTCTGTTGCAGGGCACTATTGAAACCATTCCCCTTGGTTTGGTTTTGTCCATCTGTCCATGCATTCATTTAAATCGGCAAATCACTGATTTCATAATGAATGTATGTCAGAATGTATGTCAGTGTTTAGATGGAAGAGAAATAAAATGGTGAAATTACAACAGTTCTCCCTGAGGACAGACTCAGCCATTTGGTGTCATTTATATCACTTTCTTTTCAGTTTCATAGGCAGGAGAAGCAAAAGCATAGGACAGGTCTTTGCTCCAAACCCACAGACAGATCTAAAATTAAATGCCAAAAGCAAGGCTGCAGCACCCAGCAGAACTGACCATAAGAAGCACGTGTGAGAGATGATGAACCCGGAGATCTGCTACTGCTGGCTCCTAGCTGTGGCAGCATCCTGACTCAGTGCTCAGCCTAGAGACCACAGGAGACAGAAATTTTGCACTGAAACCCACCCAAGGGCCCAATCCAGCACACTCTCCATCTTATCATTTTGCCTTCTGATAGACAGCAGACCACCGGGACCACACTTGTGGGACATGGGCCACTTGGGTCCTGCACCTAATCCTCAGCTCCCACCTTCCAGCACAGCACCCAGCCTGGGCTATGAGCAACTGCACAGGCGTTTATCCCACACGGGACGATGGGCCACTGCACAGCTCCAAAACCACACTTCCCTGCACCAAAGACAGAATAAACATGTGCAAATTTAGTATCAGATCCCACATGTTCATGTATATTCCATATATTATAATTCTTCTAGACAGCTCAAAACCATATTGCTTGATCCTATCCTTCAGTGAAGCACATGATTGCAAAGGGCCTTTTCTTCAGTTCTACAGCTTAGGTATCTTCATCTGTCTGTCACTAACTTTTTTTGGACAGTGTTTCTAAAACACCGTGGAGTCGATGTGTAGCACCATGTGCTCACACAAGCACAAGAAGCACTGCTTTATTCACTGACCAAGGAAATTGTTACTGAAGTGTGTAAGAGCAAGGCCCTATCTGTGTTCCAGATGCTAACATCTGAATTTAGGAGTAGAAAGCAAATAATTCACCATCCCATGCAGGAAGCTGGCTGCCCATCAAACCCTAAGCCCTTGTGGTCCTTCCTTTGCCCATCTGACCTCTATGTGAGCTCTTAGCCTCAGAGCATTCTCACTCATCGCTCTCGCCACTGTGACACAACATGCCACACTCACTGCTTTGCATGCCAGCAGCACCCAAAGACCCTGGGACATTTCCTGAGGAATAGATTTTTTGTCTCTTTGGACCTAGTAATCAGCCCAGGTACGAGGTCAGACCCAACGAGTAGTAGCAACAAGACCACCTACATTTATGCTTGACACAGCATTACTTTTAAAAAGGGCATAATTCTGAGCAATGCTCATGATCACATGGTGCAGTGCTGGTCAGCAGCTGGCTTGCAAATTGACCACAGGTCTGTAGATCAAATCAAACATTTTAATTACCTTGTATTTTGTATGAAATCATTACACCTCCTATAATCAGCACCTGTAAAATTACTGTAGGGATAGGGAACTTTATAACCATCTTTGAGGCAGTCAAGCATTTTATTTTGCCTGCTTGGTATCATTCATGTCTTACATTTCTATTAAGCAGCCAGGTCTGACACCTGTCTCTTCAACCCACTCCCACAGATAACCATACATATCTGCATGTAAATGATTAACACTCCCTTCTCATGAAGCCACACAACTTTGCGCTCCAGTGAGAATAATTGCTTATACGACTGCAAATAATAAAAGTGTCACTCAGTCCTTATAATAACAGCTTAAAATCCAACATGAAGTGATGTGGGTGTAAGTCAACATGTGTGAGTTGGACTCAAAGGCAATTTAACACTATTTGTAGGATCAAAGATGAGTAAATCAGCTCTCCTAGCTTCTATACCCTACCGTGATCCTAGGTTTCAGTCTTCTACCAAAAATAAACCCTTACACACTACAAGTCATTCCTCTTTGTCTGTTCTGCTGTTGTAATTCTGGCTTATAAATTACACCAGTTTTCATTGACAAGGGAAAGTTCAATGCTGATGTGTAGAACAGTGTAAATAACCCATACTTAATACCTCTCAAAGAGCTTATTTCTTCACTTTTCTTTTCCAATGGGTGTACATAATCTCATGAATGTGTACAATATCCCAGAAGACATTAACCAGTGTACCTTTATGCAACTGTAATGTATTTGTACTTCGATCTGTTAACACACTGCATGTTTCTAACACAAAGACAAGTATTCAGCCATCCACCATAGATTTCCAGCCCTAAATAACTGAGTGCCAGAAATGCATGTTTCTGCTAACTGTATCCTACTGTAAGACACTAATATGAGCAAAGGAGAAACACAGAGAAAGCAGAGCTAATGCTCTAAATTGATCTGATATTATTTAGTTAGAAAACAGGTTTTCGTCCTGTTTCTTCACCTTCCCAGAACAGTATGATTTGTTTCTGATTTTAGGAGTCTATCCATAGAATCATGATGCACGACCTTCCTTCCACCCACTAGAATAATATGTTCTTAAACAGAGCCCACACCATATTTCACTTTTTGTAACTGCTGCTGGAAGTGTTCTTGCTCTTTTCTCAGGATCAAGCAAGCCTCCAGTAGAGGGAATGCTTAAAGGCGTAAAGAAACTAGATCTCCTGCCATCAAAGGGTTCCTGATTCTGGATGCAATGGTAGTGACACTTAATTCATGTAACTGCGATGCCATGTATTTTAAAGCCTGAGCTACAGGAATCAGATCACACTGGTAAATTCACTGAAACAACAAAAGCAAAGAACATTCAGAAAGACAGGCAAGTATCCTCTTACAGGGAGGAAGGGCTGTACCAAAGCATTTCAAGTCTTAGTCAGCTACTATTTACACAGACCTTTTTGCGAATACGCTCTCGTCGCCTGTAATTTATCAGCCTCGCCCAACCTACCCAAAAGGTGATCTGAGGGCTCATATGCCATTTCCATGGGAGATGGGACATTAAAATAAAATATATTCCAGCTCTTTGATTCCCATTGATTTTGTGGGTAATACAATAACCAGAATGAGATAGCTGAAACCAATAAAAACTGATTTATAGCATTAAAGGCATTCTTTATAGCACTTATTTATGGTACATTACATCTGAAATCCAATTTCACAGGCTGCTGTTTGAAACTTTCTGTTCAATCATAAATACACTACATACAGCATAGCTCAGTGCCACAGAGTCAGATTATACAAATGTCTATGTTCCCAGAAGGAACTGCACTTCTCCCGCAATTGTGGTAAATGAGTTTGACAGTAATTTTTCCCAACCAACTTCCAACCAAAAAGTTCCAGTCAGCACTCAATAAATTTAGAATAGACGGTTACTCCTTTAATCATAATAAGCATCTATTTATTCATATACTTCAGTTATTGAAAAAGCATTAACAGAAATCATGGAAAACAAACTTGGCATATGTTACATGATCAACTACTAAGTACATTTAAGCATGCTAGCGAGTTACTGTTTGAAAAGTATATACAGGCACGTGTACCACTCCTGTTTGTGAAGGTGGGAACGTTACAATACTGCTTGTTTAATTTTTGAAGGGTGAAAAGAAGCAGCCTCCTCAATGCCTCTCAAAGCTGCTCACTTCAAAGGAACAGACCACACTCAGGTCACTTACTATAACTGTTGTCAAGTAAAGGGCAAAAAATCAGACCTGACTTCTACAGAGGCGCTGTCATCTGAATCTGGAGCTAGTTCTTATTTATTTGAAAAGGCTTTTCCCTGAAAGTAAAATCACTGCAAACTACGTTTGTCAGGCTTTATACAAATTTAAGTTGAAAGATGTTTTCTCCCTACCTCTGATATGAAGGCAGACTTTGTTTCTGTGTGTGTGATGTTTCCCTTCTTGGTTATAAGAGACTGTTTTTTTAGAGATGTAACTACATTGACGTGTTACAACACAGAGTACCTGTAGTGTTACTACTTGAAGAAATAATGAAAAAATTCCTGTTGTGGCACATCACGTTTTGCTCCTCTAGAGACACTACTCCACAAACAGAGCGAGACAGAATTGACTCTTCAAACAGACAGGAATACTCTTACTCTTCAGTTCCTTGGTTATAAAGCCACAGATTCCTGTGAGGAAACGAAAAGATATCAATATTGTAAAAGCAGAAAGTGGCTGGAGACCTAGTGAGAACAACAAAAAATACGTGGGCTTCGTATAAACCCGTGTGTAGGGATGAGGGGAACAGGAAAGGGGAACCTAAATCCTAGGTTGCCAGTTGAGACCTGATCTGATGTGTCTTTTATTCAAACCTCTGCTGGAAGCAGAAGGGAGGGAAGGAAACTTTCAGAGTAGAAACTTGACACTGCAAAGCATTAATAATTTAATATCCATTCTTTCATCTCCAGCGCACCAATTCAAATCCAATTCACATCAGTGGTGACCCGAACTTATTAACTGGCCTGCATGTTGAAACGATACGATAGACTCATTTCAATTGGTCACTACCTTTGATATTCATAGCAAACAACCATACAATAGGTTGAAGGCTATTGATGAGAAACCCTCCCCCAGAATAGGCTCCCTGCTCCTGTGCACGCTGGGACAGTTCCCAGAAGAAATACTCCCTCATACTGTCCATAAAAGGAATTTACCTAATGTTAAAGCAATATAAAAAATACACTAAGGAGAATTTATTCACTTGTTCCATATATTTTTACAAATAGTAATTACTGTATAACATGGATTATTTTATTTTTATTTTATTTTATTTTATTAATGTTTTTGCCACTGAAAGGAAGGTTTGGTCACTAAAAGCAACTGCTGAGCAAGACCACACAACTGACTGACATAGACATGAGCAACCATTTGACAGCATGTATTCATCTAAATTATAAAGCAGATCCTACTGCTGTAGCACAGTGAACCCAAGGATAAATAAATAAAAAAAAAAAGCAGAATGGAAAAGAACTGCAGATCCTGTTATCAAGGTACTAGTCACAGGCAGAGAAACACTTTTCCATCATCCTTGACATGATTTAAAATGATTCATACTTGAGAAAATACATAACTTTTTACCATCTTAGGTTAGAAAATTACTTGAATCACTCAGACTTCTGAATTCTTCATTAAATCATGGCAGTTTGAAAAGAGTGAAATTTATAGGGGATAGTTCACTGTCAATCTCTACTTCATGTTGATGTTCAGCTAAGAAGATAGAATGAATTTGAAAATTAATTAAAATATTAAATCTTTATTTCATGTTGTAGATTGCAAACACGCATTGAATGACTTTGTGCTGTTCCAGTAAAGCATACTCTTTGAAAAAGAATATACAAGTGTCAGAGGGATACAAAAATAGTGAGAATAGTAAAAGACATTAGAACATCTCTTTAAGCAGATATATTACTAAAATGATAAATTATGCTTGTATTTACATTTTCTTCCTATAAGTCAAGATCAGATTCAAAGGTAATAAATTTAAGACTGATGAAAATAACTTATTAAAAAATTAAATATAATATGTGCCAACACCATAAACTTCAAGCTAGGGGGCTAAAAAGACACAAGTGCAATACAACGATGCTATGGATTATGACACTAACCCAAAACTATCTTAATGTCTGTTTTTTCCTTTTAAATGAAATACATAACCAACTCCTTAGAACTGCAGAAAGTGACAAACACACTGCTGATGCAGGTGTAATGCTTCACATTGACACACAGCTTTTTCTCTGAATACCTGAGTAGGAAATTAATAGCATAACAGACACCAAAGTAAACACCTCATGAAATCTGGATCAATCTGGCTAACCAATGAAAAGCAATAAAGAATCATGAAACAGATTCAGCTGCAGCAGGAATTAAAACTTAACTCTACTGCCTGTGGGGTAGATCGATGGGTGGACAACAGGACACACTAAACCTCTTCTGCAAATGCTTAGCCTCCAGCACTGAGGTAATAAAAAATAGAAGTTATATGCATTGTGTTTCTTGTTTCAGAAAACTTACTAAAAAAAAGGCAGAAAAACTACAGAAATGAAAATACATCCAGGTAGAACCTCTTAGGTTCTCAAATTCAGTTCCCTCGAATAATAGCTACCTATTCCGTGACCCCTACCATGACTGGATTAAGCTCCATGTCAAAAACAGCTACGAAAGCGATAAGACATACAACAGCTGTGCAACATAGGACAGACATGAAAGATATGCCACATGTGAAGCGTGTACCTCTCACAAGAGCAGTCAGGTCCAAGGCCAAAGGAAATAAGCATGTTATAATATCTACACCAAAGGATAGCACATAAATCTCAAGAGTACCGTACCTAAAATCCCATCTGGCCTTGTAGCTTTCTGAAGGCCTTGTCTGTGCTGCAGAAGGAGGGCCAAGGTCTGAAGCTCAACCCCACTATAAGCTTCATTTTCTTTTGGGCTAGTCCCATCTAGCTCAGACTGGACCAATCAACATGATTTTTGTGTGTTTTCAAAGCAGTTGAAATGCCTGTGTTGTAATAAACAAGACCAGGGCTTCTCCAGCAAGAAACTAGAGTAGGCACTTGAATGCTGTGGCAGGCAACGGGCAGGCGTGTGGCCAGACCTGAAGGTGCCAAGTCTGCTCAGATAGTGCCAGAGAACCGCGTGGAAGAGAGGAAGACAAACCTTGTGTCTTTTTTGTCCACAACTTTATCTGAGAG
Organism: Neomorphus geoffroyi; assembly: GCA_033558235.1. NCBI lineage: Eukaryota > Metazoa > Chordata > Aves > Cuculiformes > Neomorphidae > Neomorphus > Neomorphus geoffroyi. The sequence goes on from JAUMJM010000005.1 coordinate 18,835,428, forward strand.
CAGTCCCTACAGTGAACTATCCCCAGGTAAGGTGAACCCACACCTGGTAAAACCATTTGCTTTTGAAACAATGTTCTCAAGTTGCACCATGGAAGCTTTAGACTGGATATTAGGAAAAATTTCTTTACTGAAAGAGTGGTGAAGCATTGGAACAGGCTGCTCAGGGAAGTCATGGAGTCACCATCCCTAGAGACGTTTAAAAAATGTGCAGACGTGGCACTTTGGGACATGTTTCAGCAGGCACAGTGGTGTTGGGCTGATGGCTGGTCTTTTCCAACCTTAGTGATTCTATGATTTCTCTGAACTTTATGCACACCCCAGGAATGCCTCCCTCCTGAAAAGATAATGGGTGACTGCTAAAATGACCTTATCATCCAAGCTAGATGCCTTAGAAATGGGGCAAAAGGTTGAGAGATGGTCCATAGCCAGTATGAGAAGGGCATCAAAACCATTTGGAGAAAACACTTTTATCACAAATATCAGCCCTGAGTCACATGATCTCAAAATCCTCTGGGGCTGTAAGGAAAAAAGGTGCACACACTCTGAAATAGCCCCACGGTGCTCTCCTGCTTCCTGCTCTGAAAGGACTGGAGTAAAAAAAAAATCTTTATTATTTGGTTCTGACTTTCAGGGCAATTGAAAACATACGATTTTCCCCAAGACAATCAAAAGACCTCTGTCAATGTTTTCCCACTGGTACGTGAAGAAAAGTCTGAATTTCACAGTATTAGAAGTACATAGCACTCAAAGTCTGAGTTCACAGTACCTCCACCCACCACAAAATGGTCCTTCCTGCTTTAAAATAAAAGGATAAGGAAAGATGAAGTAGTGCACTAAAAAGCAAGAAAATTTTAAATGGTGTCCCAAACACTGCCAAACAGAGATTATATCATGCATATTATGCATTTTCCTAATTTTTCCTTTTCATTAGAATCTTAGAAATTGGCATTTCATTACTGTGCAATCTACCACAATTTAGGCATGAAAAATGTCAGTCAGCAATTCAGAGCTGTGATTTAATAGGAAAATGTTGAAGCACACAATGAAGAACTATAATTATTAAAGCAAACTATACTTTGTATTTAATTTTCATTTATTTCACACCTAAATACTTCATTATGTTTTATTTACTATTCATAAGATTTAAAAAATTCGTAAAGAGCTTTCAATTATTGATGTGACTTAAATGTTCAAACATGTTCAACATAGTCTCGGCCTCATAATCTAAAGCCTAGAGGCTCTTATTTGTTCATTTAACTCCTATCCCACTGTGTGCATATGGAAAAAAGAAGGGAAACTCTCCAAACCAGGGAGCCATCCCCAACACCCTGAGGATGGGTCAGTGTATTTCCTTTTCTTTCTGGAGTACAAGTGATGACAGAGGACATGTTATTATCAAAAATCTTGCACATCTGGAGGGCTTAGCCCACTCTTTCTGTAAAATGTTAAGAACTTCAAATGAGAGATTCTAGTGGAGAACGGGGCTTTTTCTTAGTATCCATGAAAGGTAAACAAAATATACCTGTGTTATTACTAATCTTTCAGACAGTATATGCCATAACTTGAAAATTAGGAAATCTTGCTTTTAACTGATTTTCCCTAATTAATACCTAAGGTGCTTCTTATGTTCTTATGACCTTTGTCAATAAAATTCATGAACTCACTGCAATTGGGAAAGTTATGCCAGAAGTGCTTCATAATTATTCTACATTGATGAATAATTTTTGTGACTGGGTAGACAAAAGACAAGTTTTAAAATGGTATTGTCTATATAGCGGTACCAGAGGGCAACCAAGACATTATGCTCTTTTTTGAAAGTTCTTAGCATCCTTTCCATCAGTCATTTTGGCTACTTACATATTTCTGATATTTTCTTTGACTGGAAAAGCAAGTCACCCTTGCACAGAGAGAATATTACCTAATATGTGCAGCCTTGCAAGCATTTTTTAATTGGATCAACATTTTGTCCATTTTTTTACTATGTTTTAATGGTTTTGTAGACATAGTTCATAGGGGCCTGAGCAGATTAAAAAAAAAACCACCTGGCTTTAAGCAAGGACCGCAGAAATAGCTCAGAGGAACGTAATCCTTGCAACTGAAGTCAGTACCTGAGAAACAAATCGTAGTAATCTGCCAAACCTGGCTACTGAACAGCTCAGCTCTATGAACCTGTCTTGCAGTTAGGCAGGTGAGATCTCACTTTCCCATTACCTCTACACTACTCACATTGCCCAGAGAAGACGGGGATGCCCCATCCCTCGACATGTTCAAGGCCTGGTTGGATGAGCCTTTGAGCAACCTGAGCCAGTGGACAGTGTCCCTGCCCATGGCAGGGGGGTTACAACTTCAAGGTCCCTTCCAACTCACAGCATTCTATGATTTGAGTGGTATTGCTTTAACTTTGACTGTAGGAGCAGCGGGGTACAGCGGCCAAGTTCGAGCTCCCTTTGACTATGCCTTTCTGATGTGGCAGAGGTCTAGAGCAGCTTCTACAATTTTCAAGGATGTTTGCACCAAAAAAATCTCACAGGTGCAACCGCTTTGGATATTGAAGACGTACTGCCAAGAAGCTACAGAGGTTCCCACTCTAAGCTCTGCAGTTTCTCAACTGCAGAACTGAAGATGCAACCAGAAGACCTGCCTTCTCTGACCTAAGGTGGCGGGCTATTTCTCCAAAGCCATGGGCTATAAAATGTTCCTACTGAAGTCCTCAGAGTGAAGGAAGGACTCATCTATGACGTTTTGCTCTTCTGAACATAGGTCCAGCAGAATAACCTTGGGCAGAGATGATAAAAAGCTGACAAGGTGAATAGCAAGGCAGGAGCATGTAAAGGTTCGCTTCCTTAATTGGACAAAATATATTTTTAGGTAAATCATTTTCCCAAACATAACCAACACTAAACCTGCCCATTACGAAAAGGAAATGCTCTGACATAGAACAGGGAAATTGGGAAGAAACATTTCAGCCTCTGAATTTTTCAATATTCTTTTCTCCAAAAGAAGGAGGGGGAAAGGGGAAGAGCTCGAGTACCTGCAAAACTAAGTAAACTCAGGAGGAGGTATCAGAGGATAAGGTCCTGTTTCAGAAATACGTGTGCAAGTCAAATGCTAAGATAGCTCAAATAGTACACAGATACCAAACAGCCTGTCTTTAGGCAGGAGCACTGTGGAGCCTACAATTTATGCTGTCAGGGAAGAGAACTGCAGAAAAACCTCATGAAACCGAGTGATTAGTCTATAAAATGGCAAGTGAAATTCAGTGTAAACAAATGTGGTGCACATGGTGAAAACAGTAATCTAAACCATACATTCAGCCTAGCAATGAGTTCTTAATGGGCTGTTTCTGCTCAGGAATGAGTCTGTGAGATAACACAAATTTTTATGAAAACATAAGCTCTGAGTTGATCATCTGCATATACTCCAGGGTTGATGGGTCATCTGAACCAGATGTCTTTCTCTTCTAAGCAATGCATTCAAATGCCTTTCTGCAACACATTTCTGTTGCAAACATCAGATTCTGAGGTTTGGGGCTATAATTTGCTTTGTGCTTCTGCACTGTTACCATAATCACACTGGAACGGTTAAAATGCTCTATTAGGCCTATTTAGGTAAATCCTTCTACACAGTTTATTATCTTAGAATAATATTAGGGTAAATTGTTCTCCAGTCATCTTCCCATCTTAAAAATAACACCACAACATTCAGCATTACTTCCCCTTTTTAAAAAATCCCTGCACCTTTTCTCAGGACTTGCCCTTCATGGAAAGGGCTTTCACCAGTACCTAAAAATGCTTATTCCTTAAAACAATGCTCCCTGAAACACCTCACAAAACAAAACTATGGTGCTTATTTGACTAGGCAGAGCAGTGTTGTATATTCACAGAACTATGAGACTTAAATATTTTCTACTTTTGCCGCAAAGCCCAAAATTGAGGTCCAGTCTCAAAGAACAATGACACAACAACAGGCAATGACACAACAGTTGCTTCTCCATTGCTTTTGTTTGGTACAAAAGAGGCAAAACAGAAAGAAATGAAAAATATTTTGCCCAAGCTTCATGCTACTGAGCCTGTCAACTCTGTTAACCTCAGCAAAGAGAAGGGTCAGAGTAGCCTAGGCGTTATTCAAAGTGTTCAAAGTCAGGTTGAACAGGGCCTCAAGCAACCTGATCTACTGGAAGATCTCCCTAACCATGGCAGGGGAGTTGGATTAGATATCTCTGAAAGTTCAACCCAGACCATCCTACAATTCCATGATTCTATTCAAATTAATACTTTGGCAGCAAAACCACAGGAGGTCCATGTAAGTGGATGAGAGTAACCAGAACACAGCACACGTTCACCATTCACTCTCCTTCTCACAGCACAGAGGATTGCCCAGAAGAATGGGGGAAAGGACTGTGATAGGACCCCACTAGTTGTTCTTCCTTTGTAACTGCACAGCAACATAGGGATGATTGTGTTGAAGCAAGTACAGGAAAAACTGGAATGACAGCAAAGCTTAAGGTATAGTTCATGCTATTTGTCATATTATACTTTGTTTCTCCTCTTCCCCAATGACTGCCCCCACCCTGCACAGAAAGGAACCCTTTTTCATGATAAGGTAATTTCGTGGTATGAAAAATTTAATGAGCAGATGGAACAGCAATCCATTATCCATTAAATTATTGCAGTGGGTTAATCCAGCAAATAAAAGTGGAGAATGAAGCAGATGGCCATTTATAGTTCTCTTGATTTCTTTAATATTCCTTCCCAGGGCACAGCCATTCTTGTATGTAACGTGAAATGCACAGCTCTCACCATGTGCACATTATGCAACAATTCATATGACCTCATAAACATTACATCTTATACAGCAATTATTTTTTATGCCTTTTTTTAAACGAAAAGCTGTATCATTTCATGGTAAATTATTCCCAGTTCTCAGATATCTTGAAATAATTTGAAGTAGCTGCCAACAGCAAATGATAAATCCACAAAATGCAAATATTTGCTCAAGATGCTTTCTGGATGTATCTTAATTTTCTGGGTCCAAGACATAATACAGGAAAAGAACTTTGACATGGGATTTGGGTGTTATATTTCAAGTACTTAGTATTTTGTCAAATACACATGCAAGGAAAACAGGTATCTGAGCTCCTCTTTCAGTGTGAGGAACTAGAAATAGCTGCTTCATTAAAGTGATTACAATTCACACTGAAACAGCAATTAAGTATAGGTGACTGCTACTTTGGATTTCATAAAAATATATTCTGTGTCACTAAAAAATGTGAATATAAAAACCAGTGATTTTCTCTTAATTATCTGTGTATATGACGATCAAGTCCAGAGCTTGTCTGTATTCCTTGCAAAACACCAACAGTGTAAATAGCTTAAAAAAATATTTTTCCTCTATTCTAAGGCCCACATAAAGTTAACAATTTCTAAAAATAATTTTTGTCATTAAGATGCACTAAGACATTAATGCACCAAGTGCAATTTATATACCGCAAATTAAATTCGCTGTGTGCAAGAAGCCAATATGAGTCTTACACGCCAACTAATCTCAATTATACTGACAGGTAAAGTGGCACTTATACACATATTTTGCAATGTGCCCACTAGCTAAAAAAAAGAAAGGTGAAACCATAATCAAGTTTTACACTTCTGCTCCCTTTTTTTTTATTACTACTTTGGTAGTCCACCACAGTGTAACCCACTGTGCAACCAGAACAGCACTCGAGAGAGGTCAGGAGTGCCTAGACTGAGCCAGAACTTCCATGGAGAAAAGGCTGGGCGATGCCAGGAAAGGGTTTGAAAAAGGAACTGGGCAGAAAGAAAAGAGAACAGGACAGGTCAGAAGTGCCTTGGTAAAAGCACTATGTAAGAACTCCAGGGAGACCTTATAGCAGCCTTCCAGTACTTAAAGGAGGCCTACAGGAATGTTGGGTAGGGGCTCTTTATCAGGGAATGCAGGGATAGGACAAGGGGTAATGATTTTAAGATGAAAGAGGAGAGATTTAGATTAGATAGTTGGAAGAAATTTTTTACTGTGAGGGTGGTGAGGCACTGGAGCAGGTTGTCCAGAGAAGTCCTTGATGTTTCACTCCTGGAGGTGTTCAAGGCCAGACAGGATTGAGCTTTGAGCAATCTGATCTAGTGGAAGGTGGCAGGGGGGTTGGAACTGGATGGGCTTTAAGGTCCCTTCCAATTCAAACCATTCTATGATTCTACAATTCTATGAAAAGGAGTCAGGGATCTGCACACTCAGAAGCACACTTTGGTCCACAGTTGGAATGAACCCCAAGATTTCCTCCATGGGAAGTCAGTTAGTATGAAGCTACTGGAAAAGGGCAAGTCATTCAGAAGATGCAGCTGCTGACTAGGTTTAATAACACATCTCCGCAGAGCAGATCTCGAAATTTCAGTCCTTCTGATAATCTGTTTATGGGCTTGTATGCTGCTTTTTCGCAATGGATCTTGTAAAGCTACTACAAACTGCATGCACAAAATTTGGTTGAAACTACTTATGATGATTTTAAGTCAAGCACTCCAGAGTTATGATGGCAGAAGTTGGTTTTGGCCTGCAATCTTAACCTACTCCTGCTGATGCAAATACACCATAATCTAGTCTTTAATTAATCACAGTAGTCCATGGAGGTTGGATTAATTTGGTGGGATCTATTTGCAGACTGATGCCCAACAAAATCCCGAGGCAGCAGTCCAGCTGTAAGCGACGCCTTGTGAAGGGCACAAGAAGAGGTGTTTGGCTTTTTAGGCAGATGCTATTCAGTGGCTGCAAAACATAAACGTCAACTGAAAGCGTCATTAGGACTGGTACAGCCATCTGACAAGGCACAGCAACTGGATCATGCTGATTCTTGCTTAACTACATCTCTCCTTATTTACTACACAGAGCAGTCTATAAGCGAATCTGATGTACAGGACAGACAGCTGTCGAAGAAGCTTTGTAAAGAAGGGATACAACGACAGAAACAATAACAGCAAGGAGTGAAAAAGAAACCTTTGTGGGGTTTGGGAGTACACAGACTACTTACACTCCTGACATACTGATCACAATTACATGTTTAAATTCAGATGGCATGAATCCACATCGGGAAGCTCTCAGTCTAGGTTGATACCTGGAAATACTCTCACAGTTGTGTTTGAAACAAGTAAAAGCTCCGTCTTAGAGTGCTACTACAATGTCTTAGCATTAAATGATATTTTATAAAGCAAGGACTTCAAAAACATAGGTCCTACTTGCCTGAATATGGTCATCTCATGCATATTAACTTTCCCTATAATTCCTCAGTGGCTCATGCTCTTGGCTATAAAACAGGCAAAACACGGTTCTCCGAGGCACCGACAAAAAGCACCCGTTTGTGAGGCAAACATATCTTACTGTGATGAGGAAAAGAAATTTATGCTCACATAGCCAAGTTTAAAAAACAGTAGTAAAGTAAGATATGGAGAAGGGGCTGAACAAGAATATTACAGTAAGTCATCATATTTAAGGGGATGCCATGCAATCTGCTGAAACAGCAAGGAAGAGATGCTGTATGAAAAAATAATAAGAGATCATTTAATTGAAGACTATGTCACAGGCATAAAAATTAAGTTTGTGTGCTGCTTTTGCAAGCTTATTATGGTCTTTTAGCAATTTCTATATTTGCAACAAATTTATATTAATATTTCATGCTATACTGAAATAAGATAGATGCATTTAAACTGGAAATAATTGGTCTTATGCAGTATTTATTTATATTCAGCATTTTATATTTGTTTTTCTACTTCATATATTTAATTTGCATTTATTCTGGATAGCACAGAATATTTAAAATGGGTGTTACGAAGCCAAAGATATTCTTCCAGCACAAAAGAGATTCTGAGGGGAAAACTTTGTTGGTTTAAAATTGGAGCAAGCATAATTGAATAATGAGAAGAAATTTGAACCATCTAAAAGAATTATAATTAGATCCCAAGTCAAAGATGACAAATTTCACCATTTAGAGCTATCATGATGAAAACGGTAAATATGAGTTGTCATGTTTTAATTAAAAAGGAGTGGAAATGGCATGAAAGCATTCATTGTTAAAATGTTCTTTGCACTGTAATTATTTTTATTGATTGAAGTAATTATTAATTCATGAACAGGCTCTATAATGTTGATACTGTAATTCATGAAATGAAGAAAGGAATATGCCATCTCATTTATTCATTAAACTCTTGGATTTCCATAAATAGATCTTTATAAATGCATGATAGCTAAAATAAGCATACCGCAACCTGAGACAAACTTCTGCAAACATCCAAACTCAAGCAGTGCCATGCCTCACTGGGAAATTTGATCTTCACTTTTTGCCATGAAGTTTAGCCCACCTTTAAATTACACTATTGCTCACCTGCTCACTGCATTTGAATAGCTTTTCAGCAGAACTGTTTTCAGTGGATTAGCCTGGTGACAATACTACCGATATATTACAAAAAAATAGGGCAGTCTTCCTCCAGATCTGTCCTGTTCTTCCTCCTGGAGATCTGTGCCTGGGTGGAAAATCAAAAATTGTGTTTGGATTTCTAAAGTTGTATCAGGGACATTTCACACCTACAGGCCATGCACGAGCTGGTCTGGATGAACGGGACCCACTGAATAAGCACTGCATTGATACACACAAGCATGGCAGTCCCTAGCAGGGCAGCCTCGCTGTACTCAGGGTTTATATGCACAAAAAAGGGGAGCTTCGCTAGACTGACTGCATGGATGCTGTACAACGGACCTCTGCCTGTGTACCTACTCCAGAACAGCCTGAATGGTCAGATGCAGCTCTTTGTGGCCTGGATCTACACCACTGGAAAGCGACTATCCTTTCCGAACAGGCTGAGTTTGTATTTCTTGGCTAGTGGGGATGTATAAGAGCCAAAACAGCTAAAGGCAACATGCCCAGAAACAGACTTGAAACAATCACTGGATCCATGCTCATTTGCCAGTGTATTTATGATGTTTATAATATGTGTAAAAATCAATACAAACAAGAAGACAATAGCAAGTTGTTTTAAATTAAATTACTTTCAAGGGGGGAAAAAAATATATATGTATGAAAATATAAAAAGACCTGTGCAATCTAACAACCGTTACACTTGGTGGGGGCTGAAAAAGTATAGCCATGGTGACATTTAAGGTCAGGAGTTTCCCAGTGTTGTCTGATATGAGAAGAGTGGGTTAGAATAAAGTTCCATCAGCTGTAAGCCGTATGGATACCAATCCTGCAACAGGATGACTATGAGTGTAAGCGGGATGTCAAAGAAATTTTAATTATGCAACAGCTTAAATTTAAGTAACGAAAATAAAAGGGGGCGGGGGGTAGAAAGCTCATTTTGAGGATGTCAAGAATACTTTCTGAGACATATTGCTACTTTCTTTTGTTTAGAAGGCTAGATGAGGGTACTAAGTGAGAAATAGAGGGAGCACAGTAACTACTCATTTGCTTTTAATACTCACAATTTTTCTCACAGATTAGCTTTTCATGATGCCAGAGTCCTCAAGAAAAGAGCCAGAGGGGTGTTTTGCATGGCTTACCATGCTCATATCACTTGCGATTATCTAACTGCTTCCATAACGCAAGCACCAACACAAACTGAAAAAAACAGAGTGAAAACTTGATGATTTTTGAATTTTTTTTCTGTATTCTAAGAATAGTTCTGCCAAAGCATTTCTCTGACATTGGACTATAACTCCAAGTCCTGAAAAACTATGAATGTACGAGAAACAGAGGCACTGTTCCCCGTTTCAAGGGCACTCAGTAACTTTGCAAACTACTACTTAGGGGCAGTGGAAACGGTAAAGGAAAATACCATCTTAAATGGCAATTAGAACATACGATCACTTAAAGAAGATATTATTTTACATATTCTGGACACATTTATGACCTCTAGCGTGCAGCGAGTCAGCCATTTACTGGCAGGGTCCATAATACAGGACAAACTACTCAGTCTGCAACATCGTGAGCCTGTACCAATAAAATAAGGAGCACAAAGAATCCCCAGTGAATTACAAGAAACAGATGGTCTCTAAAGGAATTTGTGTGCAAAGACTACACTTGGACTACTGCAAAGTCTATCAAGAGATTGCCAATAAGCCACTTGATGCCCAGCACAATCCTATCATACAATAAAAGGCAGACAGAGTGGACAAATACACAGTAATCCTGATACCCAACTTTTGTCATCTCCTAAGCTCAACGATACTACAACAAGACAACTCCAATCTTCATCATAAGGTGTAAACTGTTCGCCTTCAAGAAAGAGATGTGGAACAAGAACGGATCCCATGATCTTTAAGTCCCAGCAAGAACATGGGAACAATCTGTGTCATGTAAAAAAGACACTATGAAATCCTGCAGAGCCCTGCTTCTCTGAGGACAATTAATTCTGTCAAGTATCATTTTGCCTAGCAAGCTCTGTGGATTAAGTATCCTCCAGAAGGATGGGTACCAGAGAGGCCTCTGGAGCTACAACTGCTAGACCTGGAGAAGAAATTCCATACTGGACCTTACTTCATGATAAACCGGACAAATCAATTAATTTCCAAAACCTGCTTTAGCCGTCTGAAGTTTCCATAGATCTAATAATTCAGAATAGAGACAGACATCTCGTCCCATCTGTTTTTTACAGGAAATGAAGACATAGCCTTATTAAATTGAGATGATTAATCATTTGTGGAAACATTCTCATTTCTGACAGCACAGGAAAAGAAAAAGACATTAGCAAAGTCAGATTCTCTTATCTTTTCTGCACCATGAAAATGACTACTGTAGTCAAGACTTGCAGAAAACCCTGTTTCTCCTGCAAAGGAAGCTGGGAGATTCGTTCCACTAGAACTGAAAAAAGTAAGAAAAACTAGAAACAGTCAGTATTTGGGCTACAACTGGTTTTCAGAGGCAGTACTGCAAGGTAGAAGACCTGAAAAGTTACTCTGCAGACAGAGGAGAGACAGGCCACAAAAATTCTATGTCACACATGGTTCTGGCTACCAGATGAGCAAATCTCTCTTTACCATATTACTGGTATCTATAATCACTTTGCTTTGCACAGGAAGTTTTCATCATTATTTTTAACTAAAGGTATTGCAGTACCCATAGCCATATTTATTTATACTGGACAAAACTTCATCTGGGTAACTCACCCAAACAGATGCAAACTTTGAAGGTGGGAAAAGAAATCTTAAGATGAAATTCTTACATGCCCCTAACTTCTCTAGAAGTGCTGACAGCTATTTCAGTTTGCATTTAGGATAAACATTTGATTGTCTACAGTTTCTGAAAAGCGAAGAAAAGTATTAAGGAAGTGTAGTTCCCTATTTTGAATTTAATCGCCTCACAAATAGAACACATTTTTCTGTTTGTTCTCTGTCCAACACATCATTTTTGCAGATTTTTGGTTTAGTTGGAAAAATAATCTCCTCCAATATTTATACTACAGATTTTACAGACAGTTATGTGCCAGGCTTTGGATCTCTTCAATGAGAACAGGTGGTAAATAAATCCAGAGAGTCTTTAAAACTGCCTTTACTAACTTTTCATTGTCATACCAGAAAATATCCGTGAATAAAGTATTCTTCAAAGAAAACGCTAGGCCATTACATTTTAACCATCCCAGACCATTTTCTCAATCTTATATTAAATGCATGTCACTGGAATTCAGTGATGTACACACTAAATACAGATGATAAATTATTTCTAGAAATATTCTCACTTCTGATAATGCAGGAAAAGAAAGGGATATTAGAAAAGTTGGTTGGATTCTCCTATCTTTTGAAAAGCATCATTGGAAATGTACGTGGTTTGATGAGCCCAAGCGTACCCTCAAGGTTAGTACACCAACAACACACCTTTAGGTGGCTTCATATGCTGCCAGGAACACTCAAAGGCACCCCAGCACTGATTTATATAGTCAGGAGACAGCTCCTCTTATTGTGGTTAGGAGTAGTGCAGACAACCACCTGCTCCAACCATAGCACTTCTTTAACCTTTATTTAGGCATTGTGTTGTAAATGGCCTTAAGCAAGGAGCATTTTATCAACGCGGACATCCTGCTGCTCTTCTTCCCAAGCTCTGCCCAGCACTGCTCTCACGCACATGAGAGCTTCCCACAGACCTACACTTGCATAGAGTTAAGTCATGGACTATTCATTCTATTTGAAAAGAAAGCAAAGGCCACATATTTTGCAAACTCTAAGTCTAGAAGTTAAAATAAATCTCACAAGAAGAAGGTGCTACTAGAACTCCAAAGCCTTTGCAAGTCTGACTTCTGCTTGAACCTTTTTATCGGAACAGAAATTGGACTCATTATCAAAATCAAGGACAGAAACATCAAGCAAATTGAGTGATCCTACAGAATTACATGCCACTATGAAAAGCTGTTGAAATTAAAGTGACTGGATACTGTAATTGCAGATCTGCAAGCTTGAGTTAGCACTGAGTTAATCTTCGTATCTTATTTTTACAATACATATAAACCCCAAGACATTTCCCTCTAAACTACAAAAGTAGATTCCCCTATTGATAGGTATGCTAACAAAACAACTTCTACTACAGCAGAAGCAAATCTTAAATGCATCAAATTATAAATGCACCATCATTTAATTTGATGTTGAAATATGATTAAGCTCCCTGACTGAAATTAAACAAGAAAAAAGAATTGCAGTCTGCTTGTCTTCACGGACAAATATAAGGAAACCTCTTACCATCTTCTCCCCACAAGGATATTTCCTCCCTGTCTTCTCCCTTATTTTTAATTACTGAATTCTTGAGGTACAAAGTGTACAGCAGACATAATGCAAAAAAACCCTGCTCTACCATACCATATATTATCAGAACAAGAAACCTCATCTCTTGGTAAAAGTATGAGCTAATTTTTGCAGTTAATAATTAGCACTCAAAAGCCCATTATTAGGCAGGACAAGGAAGAATTCAGGAAATGAAGAAAAATAAATGGCCAGAACAACTTAGCACTAAAAGCAGCAAATGAAAAAGAATCTCTCATTAATTTCTTCTCCGAGTTTTACCAGCAAAGAAGTCCATAACAATTACTTTAAAGCACAATGACTTTCAAATTGTGCATTAATTCAGGTTCTATAGCATTACAGTCATCAAAAAGAAATCTGCAAACAGTGAGGCAAAACGTATGTTTGCAAGCCTTAGCAGGCAATATCATTACGGCAGCAAAATGCAAGTGTACTGCTCACAATCTACTGGTATTTCCATTAGAAGAGAGGACATCAACCAAAACAAGATGAGAGTAAGTTTAAAAAATATTTTTATTTTTTAAAAATCTCAGTGTCTTTCAAAAAAAGTTTGGTATTGATTTTTTGGAAGGTGAAACCCCAAACCAGCAAGAAGCAACAGATACATTCTTGTTTTCTTAGTTTCCTGCTAACAAGAAGGTTGATGTAGTCATCTTCGTGGCCAGGATGTTGAGTACTTATGAATGTATTTTATACAGAGAACATTCTATTTATTAATTTAAACGTATGTGGTTCCTTTCCATAGAATCCTTTTAGTAGCTTCAAAGACTAAAACAGGAGAAAAACATATGGACTCGTCAGAATTAACAGTTTACTAAACCATGCATCTGTTGTGAAATCCTCTAGAGTGCAAACACAAATATTATACTATGTTGATAAATAGTCACTGAAGAGATTTGATTCCTAGGTCCAAAAGACCTTTGCTAATCAGATTCTTCACTGACTTACTAGCTAGCCTACTACACAGCAAAGGAGCGAGGAGAAGGAAATAAATTGTTCACCGTTTTATTCCAAATACTGTTGGTTTATAAACAGTTTACTTCACAGTCAAATTTCTATAGAACACAACTTTAGCTTTTGTATTACCATTTCAAAAACCAAGCAAATCAAAACTAAAACAAGAAAAATCCCCAGATTTACAGAGACTTTGTGAAATTTGTAACTAAATTTTGAGGCAGAAAGCACAAAATTCAGGCTGTGTCCCTTTGAACTCCTTTACGTTATGTGGCCATAGCTACTGTTCTAACCCTTGCACCACTGGAGATATTCATCCATACACTTTTTAATGACTTCTGTTTACCATACTAGCTAAGCAATGACCAAGTAGGGCTTCAAATTAAAGGGCTGGGTTTTTTTTCCAAAATAAGGTCATAAATGAGAAGGTGAAGTGTTTAGGAAAACGAGATACTCTCATCAATCTAAGCATAGTTCCACTGCATATTCCCTGCTCAACAGCCGGTGGCTGCCTTCAGCAAGGGGTGTTGTATTTTCCTTCTCGATGGTGTTTCTTACCACAAGGAAATGCTGAGATTCTTTCAAACAATATTCTCTCCACTACTCAAAAATACTTGTCCTTCCAGTATTTCTGCTACAAAATGGAGAGAAATTACATTTATCATAAAAACAAGTAGGGTGTGCATTACAAAGGGAAAAATAAGCAAGCATGTTCTGAACTTTGAAACTGCTGAAGTCCATACACGCCCTCATTCACTTTCCAGATGCGCAGGAATGGAAAATGGGTCTCACTGGAATCATGTTCTTAAGAACTGCAATACATGGATGTGCAAAAGGAGGGAGCAGTAAAGTGAAGCAGAAAATTCTCTCCTCACATTCACAGCTTCTATTTTTCATCATGATATCTACTGTATGTTTGCTGCTAAGTTTTCTATGCATCTCAAGCAGAAAAATTAACAAATTCCACTGCATTCTACAATTTATCAAACAGTGGCAACACTTTCACTATAAATGCATTCCACCAGTAAAAGAAAATGCTGCATTTTATATTCATTTTTCTGTCTGGAGACTAACAAATTGAACAAAATAGGAAAATACCCCTCCAGCTTGCTGTGCCAGGAACATTTCATTTAGAAGAATTGACCAAACTTTCCCCCAGAACTGGCTTGCTCAAAAGCACAGCATTTTGTAAAAACACTTAAAAATAAAATAAAATCAGTGCGCAAAATCAAGGAAACAATTTTCATTCTCATCTAATTTTGAATGCACATTTAACTTAATAAGGCCCATGTTGAAAGCTGACCACAAGACTCCTGAATCATCCTGATCTGTTCCTGAGCCTGCTTTCTGCTCACTCTCTAGGAAGCCCAACAGAACCAGATCACTAGCTTAAGTATCGCACAAGCTTAGAGTTAAGAGGTAGGAATCTTCTCCTCTCTGGCTTTTAAACAATGTCCTACAAAAATGGAAATTACTTCTTCAAATTTTATGACAGAGAGTAATATTTGCAATTTATAAAGGATCTGTTTTGGAAGAGATTAAATTCACAAACAAATGAAGAGTTCATGAAAAATGAAAGCCCATAAAAAAAACCAAGACATGTTTATTTTCCTATGACAGTAAAAAAGGTATTAGTGCTATGAAAATATTCCAAATTTGTACTTGCGTAGTTAACGAAGCTGGGAAATTGTTTCCAAAATACCCTAAACCTCAGAAGTGGTAGGTTAACGAAGATGAACCTTAGACTGAAAGAATGCTTGCTTAGTCTCACTTCCCCTTGCACTACAGCCTTCACTGAAGTCAGTGAGCTTTGCTCAGGACAGAGCTAGACACAACATCATTTATGCATTTCTATTGCCATTGCCTACTCTATGCTAGTTGGACATTTTTAAAAAAATAATTATTATCACTTATAAGTCACTAATATGAAATTTCCTGAGCAAGTGTAAAGAATAAAGTAAAATCCTGCAGTGAAATTTCATCTTCATTGAACCCATTATTCTCAAGATTGCGGCGGTTATGAAAACAGTGGATAACACATTCCATACACCCATAGTAACTTGAAAAAAGCAATTTAATTACGTCCATCCTCCAAAATGAAGTTTTATCTTTACCTTTGCACTGAGTTGAGATATGTCCTTCATTTTCATTTTATGTATTAAAATGGTCTGCAAAATTTGCTGTATTGGTGGACTAACTTAATCTAGAAGTCTCTTTGACTTCGTAAGAAGTATCAACTAAGAGCTCCTTCCATAAAGAGTTTTTTGATTGATGAACAGATGCTTATTTCTTAATGATATTTCTGAGGTTAGTCTACTCCAAATGAAACATACTTAGAATAGCTAATTTTTAGTCTCTAAAGAATCATATTAACTAAAGGTCACTGAACATTTCACTATGCAATTAATAAAGATTCAGCTAGTAATTCCTTGATCAAATATTAGTATTTTTGATTGATCCCACAAGAAACATCCTTTTTTATGTAAACCTGGCACATGAATCAGAGCCACAGCTGCTGCCTGATATAATCAGTGTACAATATTCTAATCCCATGAACTCTGACTCAGCAAGCATCTGCTTTCCAAATAAACTTTATCAAACATCATTTTTTTCCCAACTAATTTTGTCAGTCAAGGTTTAAAAGGAGGCAAATTTCAAAACCTTTCACTTTGAAGTCAACTACTACATTTCAGCTTCTTTCTGGAAGACCTTCGCTATAACCCTCTATAACTATAGAGGAGTTGCTAGATCCACAAGGTTTGAGTGCAAGTTTTAAACACTAATGTTTTAATACACTAATAGTCCCCTGGTTGATAGGAACTAAAGTAAATTTATAACATCTGTACTTAAGGCTGTACATTGATTATCTGTCTGCTTCTAAGTATACACAGAAAGATATAAATAATGGAGGTCCAGGGCTTGAAACAACACCTACTGTTCCCTCCTACTACCTTGCAATTAAAATCACAGTTTTGTGATTCCAAATTTCCCATGCAGTTCACAATTTCCTACAGAATTTGTACTTCCTACTATCAACAGTTGCAGATTCTTTCAGAAATGAACAGTCTTAATATTAAAACACATGGACCTTCCCTAATGTCATTTTTTCTCCTCTTTTTGCATTAATACTTCATAACGTGCAATCATTCCCCTCTTCTACCAAACTGTACAGATGGTGTAATGGATTCTTATAATTGAGGTCCAGCCAGCTTTCCACTCAAAACAGGACTATTACCATTACGTCATTAGGTCACCTGTAACTTTACCTAGCCAAGTCTTGAAAAATCTTATAGAAAGAAGACTCCATCGCCTCTTTGGGTGACCTGTTCCAGTCATGACCCACCTATTGAAGTTCTTCTAATGTCGAACCTAAACCTCCCTAGCCACACTTGTGAACATCGCCATTTCTTGTGTTCTCCAGCACTAGTAAGATAACCTTGTCATATCTGTAAACACATTTCAAGGCTGTTACTAGAGCTGCTTTTTCACAACTAAAAAAGTCCAGTCCGCCCAACATCCCTCACATAGGATGTGGACTCTGGCCTCTGCTCATCGCAGCAGCCCTCCATGGCACCTGTTCAGTTTCTCAACATTCTTACTATACCAGCAAGCCAAACCAAAGTGTTTCATATAGAATCATAGAATCACTAGGTTGGAAGAGACCTCTGAGATCACCAAGTCCAACCGTGCCTGTCTCCCTACTAAATCATGTCCCTAAGAAACTCATCCACCTGTTTTTTAAACACCTCCAGGGATGGTGACTCCACCACCTCCCTGGGCAGCCTGTTCCAATCCCTGACCACTCTTTCAGTAAAGAAATTCTTCCTAATGTCCAGTCTAAACCTCCCCGGCGTAACTTGTGGCCATTTCCTCTTTTCCTATCACTCATTACTTGTGAGAAGAGATCAGCATCCACCCACTCACAAACTCCTTTCAGGCAGCTGTAGACAGTGATGAGGTCTCCTCTCAGCCTCCTCTTCTCGAAGCTTAACAACCCCAACTCCCTCAGCCGCTCTTCATAGGGCTTTTTCTCCACCCCCTCACCAGCCTCATTGCCCTTCTCTGGACGCGCTCCAGCCCCTCAATGTCCTCCTTGTAGTGAGGGGCCCAAAACTGATCCAGCACTCGAGGAGTGGCCTCACCAGTGCTGAGCACAGGGGCACAATCACCTCCCTGCTCCTCCTGGCCACGCTGTTTCTGGTACAGGCCAAGACGCCCTTGGCCCTCTTGGCCACCTGGGCACACTGCTGGCTCATGTTCAGCCGGCTGTCAACCAACACCCCCAGGTCCTTCTCTGCCAGGCAGCTCTCCAGCCACTCTTCCCCAAGCCTGTAACGCTGCACTGAGTTGTTGTGACCCAAATGGAGGACTCTGCACTTGGTCTTGTTGAACCTCATCCCGTTGGTCTCAGCCTACTGATCCAGCCTGTCCAGATCCCTCTGCAGAGCTTCCCTTCTTTCAAGCAGATCCACACTTCCACCCAGCTTGGTGTCATCTGCAAACTGGCTAAGGGTGCACTCAATGCCTTCGTCAAGATCATTGATAAAGGTGTTAAACAGGACTGGACCCAGCACTGAACCCTGGGGAACACCACTTGTGACTGGTTTCCAACTGGATTGAATTCCATTTACCACAACCCTTCGGGCCCGGCCATCCAGCCAGTTCTTAACCCAGCAGAGGGTGTGCCTGTCCACGCCAATGGCAGCCAGTTTCCCCAGCAGGATACTGTGAGAGACGGTGTCAAAGGCTTTACTCTGAGGAGAGTTAAGCTGGCATAAAGAAGAAATACAGCCTTAGTACACCATGTGCACAGATAAAATGGAACACAGAAGACAAGGATTCATGGTCCATTGCTTCTTCTTCTCAAATTAAGTAGGGTGAGCTTCCAAAGAATTTTGCTCCACCATGAGAAGACACTTTGTTTTCACCCACTTTATCTGTTGGCTTTTATTCCTAAAGGCTTGCTATGCTATCTTTGCCAATTATAGCAGGACTCAGTATGTATGGCTTAGATGGCTGGCTATTTTAGGGTGGATTAATTGCTCCCTGAAAGCATCTCTTTTACTTAAATAAAAGTGGAGGGAATCTAGAGCTCAGGTTCACTGTGCATCTGTCAGG
This sequence comes from Neomorphus geoffroyi, assembly GCA_033558235.1. NCBI lineage: Eukaryota > Metazoa > Chordata > Aves > Cuculiformes > Neomorphidae > Neomorphus > Neomorphus geoffroyi. The sequence continues at coordinate 18,854,280 of JAUMJM010000005.1, forward strand.
CTTCTACAGCACAGGTATCTACAAATTAATTGTCTTTTGGGGTGGATGCATACAGCAAAAACACTTTCACAATCTTTTTTTTTCTTTTCCTAAAGCAGTACAAGCACCTCTTTAAAAAAGAAAATGTTACCTTATATCTTTTTCATTATCGACAGATTAGAAGACACACTAGTATTAAATAAAACAATGTGCAAACTGCTGCTATAATTGGTTGAAGTATTGTTCACTACCCAAAATATTTCATATTTGGAATGTTCCATAAGCATTCAATCAATATGGATTCACTAAAAATAACTGTCACGCTGAGATTATATAAAGTCTGTTCCATTTTCTAAAATAAAAAAGTTGTCTAATAATCTCAAAAAGTTCCATTATAAGACTCCAACTTTCTCCATGTTACAGAGTTAAAATACAACCTATCTTTGTATTTAAAACTAAATTTAAGAAGTAGCATAAGAAGCTATAATTAAGATAACAGCATAAAAAAACCCCTGTTATTTCTCCTAACTGCAAATAAGTTCAGAGGAGAAAGTATTCTGTATTAGCTGAATACGAAAATATGATTATTTACTGCACAAATAAAACAGTTAATTTCAGTGGAGGAAGACTTTACAGAATTCTGTTGTGCCACAGAATGGGAAACTTCACCATTCTGAGACTGATTATTTTAGCTTACTTAAGTAATATAGTCTTATTTTCAAAAATTGACAGGTACAGGCAAAATTTGATATTTTTATTACAACTTTTGTTCAGCTCATATTTATATACTGCATTAGTTTCACCAGTTCTGGTCTGATTATTATTTTTAATCTACTACATCCTCAAAAGCTTCTGCAGTTCTATAATTGTTAATGACAAGTTAACAGCTGTAGTTTCAGGCTTCATTGAGCTAGACCCAACTAGCAGGTCGTACTCTAGGTCATGCCAAACTCCTTGCTGAGGACCTAAATCTTACACAGGTCCAAGAGGCAGAGATATGAGTACTACAGATGCCCATATGACACGATGCTCTTGGCAAAGGGAAAGGGGACACCATCGTGAGGTTCTCAAGATGCTGGAGCAGTAAGAAAGCATCCAAGAAAATCCCTAATCTTCGTTCAGGCTAAGTGGTCCGAAACAGCAAGTGACGTGGGAACCAGTATGACTAGAATACCTGCCCTCAAGATGTTTGCTCCAGCACGTAGCCTGCGAATAACGGAAAAGATATAGATATATGTTGGAGGAAAGAGAAGGTCTCCAAGGAGGTGGAGTAAGTAGGCCACAAAAGGCAGGGGAAGTAAGATTCCTCTGGCTATCAAAAAGTTGAATAACTAAAAGAGAATAAGTCCGAGGCAGAAGAGGAAGGGAAGAAAAATATCAAGGTGGGATATCCACGAAGAACATAAAAATGATAAAGAATAACCATATGCTGACAGGGAAGAAAAGTAAACGGGGAATCACAAGGCGGAGGACAATGACTGAGAGACTGAAGAAAACAAGAGAGAAATCCAGTAAAGAGAAAGCAACATTGAAGTCACAACATTTTATTTATTTCAGATTTATGTGTTTCTGTATTCATTCGTAGAAGGCGAGATTTCTTTTGAACTATCAATCATTTTTGCAAGATGAGACACATAGTTTTTCATCTAGGCTCCCTTTTTCCATTTCCTTTTTCTTTGCCTTTTCAAAGACCGACAGATCACTTCACTAAGCTATCTATCACCAGCACTGTACGGCAAGGCAGCAATTTTGGGCGCACAGACATACTCACTCTTCCTCAACGACACCGTTGGTCTGCTGACTGCACCAATATCTGCAGCTCTATACAAGTATCATTCTTGTACACGCTTTTTGCGGCTGTAAAAGATGACTCTTGTCCTTTTGTGTGTGTATGAATGCGCATACTTAACTTTTGAGACCCTAAGTGTCTAAATGAAAGGAAGCATAAGGAGAGAGATCACAAAAGCTTTCCTCAAGTCCTCATCACCCACACCAATGGAGCAATGGTTTCTGGAAACTGCAAGTAAACTACGAGGTAGGCTCTCTACGGACCCACAACACTGAGAAATTTCAGTGGCCTGGAGCTCTCATAAAGGAAGGAAGGTATCTGCTAGAGGGAGGTGCATAATTGGAAAAGGAAGGTTATTGCTTGGAAACTGTCGAGCTAAACCTGGTCTAGTTTCTACCCATTCAGCCTACAAAATGAATAGAGAGGGAAGGCCCCAAAGACTTTGCTCTGCCAGGGTAAAACAGTACAGTTTCAATGACACTAAGGGTATCGAGCCAACCTGTAGCTATAGTGAATAATGTGTTTAGGAAAAATGAGGAATATTCTAATTAAACTAAACGTCTACAGAGTTAAATTTCTCAGCAACTTAGGCACTACCTCTGTATAATACTGCCTCAGAAGGCTCAAACAGAACCTTCATGCCATCTATATCCTAGAAAACAAATGAATATGACAAAGATGTGTTTGCAAGTAAGTTATTATCAGTTCACTAACATCCCCTGCAATCTATTACGACAAAATCTGACCTCTAAAAACACATAGTTTCTAACAAGATGCAATAGTCTTCTCATGACAAAAGTGGATTCTACCTGTTTATCAATGGGGACATATTAAATGAAGTAAGTCTCTGACTTTAAGATGGAAGTAGTAGTTCAGGACATTCTGTGTGCTCATTTAAGGCGGTACATATGGCTGTGACTGCAGTGCAAAAAAATATCTCCATTAAATAAAGCACATGATCCTTGTGGGTCCTCTTCTGCAATTCAGCAGAACAACCCGTGCTAGTTCCTTTGTGGACAAACCAGCCATTCTGGCAGAACTAGAGTAAAGAACTTAGATATGAGATCCTTTGTGCCCAAAGGTAGGTTCATAATCTTTTTATAGACAGCATGACAAGGTAGATAAGTGTAAACATTTTATCTGTCTGAGGCTATGAAATAATTTTGACACACCTTCCTTCACTATAAACTTTGCTTAGGCATAAGAAGGACTAAAGGAAAAGCATATGTTAGACCTTGATAGGAGAGCTCAAATGCCTGTGTGTGCCTGTATGAATTTTTGCACAAGTGTGTGATGTTCCTTCAAAAAAATACAACCAGTAAGGCAGATGGAAGGAAGGGAGACCACTTTCTTCTGGTGAGCTACTGAGCATGGAGAGAAGAACCTAAGCTTCCAGATACTGCAGTGCCTGCCAAGAGATAAAGGAATCACAGCTCAGATTGGAAATGCTGCAGCTTACACAGAGACTGCCCAGACGCAGGAGCAAACACCCAGACCCCAGATAGCTGGAAGGCAAATTCCTCAGTATCAGAAGAGTCAGTGCAGCATTTGCTGCTATTTAGAGCTATTAAACTGCCTGGAAGCAAACCCCTTTTGAACAGACACAGTGAGCAGCAGATTTTTTTAAACCAACAAAAATGCTGCATACTTTCTCTTCATTCCATTTTATCTAGCTACTCTGGATTTTCTGGATTTAAGATTCACTTATTCTAGCTTTGACTCAGATAAAATCTGGCTTAAGTTCAAAAGCTTTTCGACTTCTTCAGGGAGGTTATTATGGGAGAAAGATCTACCTATGGCGTTATTCACAGAATAAACAAGGAATGCAGGAATGAGCCTTCATCTGGAGAAGACCTTGTTTTGCCACAGCAGATTCACATTTAGGATCTCGCAAAAATTAACTCTGCCACTTTGCAACCTTGCCAGAGTATGCTGCTGCATAAGCATGTGTAAGGACACATACATGTTCTTAGAGGATAAGAGCTAGAAATTACCCTCACTTCAATCCAAGAATTCCTGGGAGACTTGCTGACCTGAGGCAGAGCAGTGCAGAATACAGGGAGACGATCCAGTGCAATTCAATCCCGTCCCCTGGCTTCCCGAGAAATGCTGACAGTTTTCTACAGCTGTGTAGGGAAGGAGGGCTCAAGACCAGCTAATTGGCTGCCCTTGAAAAAAGCAGATATTGGCTGTTGAACATAAGAAAATACAGGAACATGAAGAGGTATCCTCTGTGATTTGGATCATCTCAAACAATTCATAGCATACTAGGCCTTACTAGGTCGATGGTTACTGATGAGATAGTGTGTCATAGAGCTTACTCAAGTGACCTAATGTGTAGGGACGCAGTACGGAGGATTTCAAGGAAAACTCTGACTTTCTCTATTTAGCAAACGGAAATTAAAAAAATCAAATCTTGACGGTGTCTGAGCGATATGCTCTAACTGGGGAGAAACTGTAGGTATGAACTTCTGTGGGAAATACAGAGATCACTTAAAGTCAGAGGTAGAATGCCACGCGCACCGACAGCATCATCACTCACAAGTTTTTTGGAAACACAGTGAGTCCATTACCTTTCCTGCAAATTAAATTTCTCAAGAGGGAAGGAGGAGTTGAAAGCTGATTTTGATTGAATTCATCTACCAACTCATGGCACATGTCATGTACCTTGGTGATGAAGCCTTTTTTCCCTTTCCTCTGGAGTTCCCTGAAGAGACTCCAATATGAGTGAGGATGACTCTGAAATGAAGGCCATACACTATGGGATCACTCACATGAGAGAAAGCAACCAAAGCCCAGACTTCTGAAGTGCAAGGGTCTGTAATTACCAAAACAAAAATTGAAGAAAGATTTCTTTTACTTAAGAGACAGATGATAACACAGATCATGCTACACTTAGGTCACTAGGTATATTAAAGGACTTGGTGCTCTCCTCTACAATAGCTGTGTGCTTTCATTAAAGTTTTTCATTTTTGTCCACTGTGTTGCAAAAAGAACAACAACAAAAAAGCTTAAACTGACAGAGAAAGCAACATCTTGCTTTCTTAAAAACACAGGCTTCCACGAGCAATCAAGTAGCTCTTTCCAATCCCAGATCTCCATCCTCCTAGGTTTCCCAAGCATCTGTTCTTCCAGAACTGTGTGCTCTAAATTGTATTTGCTGCAATTATGAGATTGTCACTGGAGCAAATCAAGACGCCCTAGTCTTTAAAATGTATTTACCCAAGTGATAATTGACAAGCATCAGCATGTAAATATATACTATTGCTTCACAGGTTACTCCTCCCTTGTTAAACTGCTGTAAAAACATTTAATATAATTTAAAAGTTCATGGATATACACATACAAGAGCAAGAGGCATATGAAATTGCTGCTAAAATTAAGACCATGGGATTACAGAAAGCGCCATAAAATGCTGAAAAAGCCTTTGTTTCAGTAAAGTCGAATAATATGCTAAAAAGGTCCCAACACACAAAACTTGTGTTCAACTGGACACAAGTTCCTTTACTGAATAAAAAGATGCACAGAAAGACTAATATCGTCACTTTGATCAAAACACCAGCTAAGCATATTCCTCTTTTTTGCACTACTGATAAGCAGTTATCAAATCTAAACCATCAAATTGTATTTTTCTTATTTAGTTAGATAGGTAACACTGTCAAGAAACTTTAAAGTTTCATGAATTTAATAGTTTCGGGACATTACAATAACAAATAACATGGAAATTTTGCAATAAAAATGTAAAAAAATGTTACTTGTTTTAAAATAAGCCAGAATTAAGTTATTTATCAATACAATACATTATTCCATTACTTAAAAATTTGAAGCAGTGTTCTTTCTTTTTTTGCTAGACTGGATGGCTACAATCAAAATTAATTTTCTGCCTCAACTCATTTTTTTTATTCCAGACATTTCTAATTAGGCTGTTCTCAGGAATGGAAATGAGTGAAGAACAGAAATTAAAAGATGTTTTCTCTCATATCAAAGGAAAAAACCCATACGTGCACGGTCTCAACAGTTAACTCAACATTCCAGGCAAGGCAGCAATCCTAAATGTGCAGGTCCATTATCATTCCAGACAGTTCTGAGTTACTACTGTTCTGATGGAAGTTTATCGACGTTGCATTAGGAAGTTACTTCGGGTTCCAAGAACAGCCTTGTTCCAAAAATCCAGTGAAAACTACTCTGCTGGCATGAAGTAAGAGGATACATAAACCGAGGAGTTTATCCTCACCATTCATTCCCAAAGCAGCAGCCTAACACTTAATTCAGGCATACGAAGACGGACAAACAATGAATTTTCATGTTGGGCCAGATCAGGAGGCACACAAACTAGGTCAGCCGTATATGGGAGTTATTGCAAGGAGATAGAAAGTCATACTCTGCATGGCTATTCCAGTTCATGCTTAGCCTGTTATTTATGATCAGACACCACAGCTAACCTTCATCATAGCTAATTTAGGCGTTCAAAATTCAGGCCTCTAAATTCTGAGTTACCGTTATCACCCTGAGTGTACCTTTAAGTTGTAAGACCTACACAGAAGCAAGTGGATCAACAAACAAGACCTGCTGCCTGGTGGATGCATATCAATCCACTCAGATAAAAGTCAATCCCAGTGACAAGCAATTATGAATTGCACTGACTATTAACACAAGACACTCTGGTTTGAAAAGGACGATCTGATAGCCACTGTAGGAACAAGCTCATCATAAATCATGTAGACTGGCAAATCAGACAGCAGAAAAAGTCATAAATCTTGAACATCTGAGAGGTGTTGGGAAGAAACACCTTCTGGTGCTGAAAAGTAAGCTATACTTCATCGGCTTCATATTTTTCTAAAAAAACCAGAAATAAACCAGTTTGACAGAGACAAAACTGTTGCATCCTTAGTGATTGATTAGTTCTTGTATGTATTCAACTGTTACTCTACAGAAACGCCCCTGATATAGATGTCCAAGTGCAAATAACTGAAAATTCAGAAAGTATGTCTAGCAGGCAACTACCTGGGAGAGTAAGGGACAAGTTATGGGCATAAGCCTTTAAATACATGTTTTGCTTGTGCAGCACTTGTGTACCATTGGTACAAATCACAGAACGAGCATCTCCCACAGATTCTTACAGTTCTTCCAGCAGCATGTGTGAGACACATCTGTCCTGTGCCAGTAGTCCTGGCAATACATTGGTATAGTGGCGTATATTAAAGACGCAGAGCTTGTTTGGCACATTTCCTCCTCAAATTCTGCTTATCACTTAAGATTCCCAGGTAACACTACTCATCCCAGGTACCTTTTACAGTCCAGGGAGTAATACTTCCAGATGCCGACTGACCTGACCTGTCTTAGGTGCCTGTGTTAGAATGGTGAATCACACCTTGGCACATGTTATTTTTCCCCCTTTCCTGTAAGTGAATCACTCCCAGTGAAGTAGCCTACTAGTTCAGACTAGCATGCCAAGCTCTGCATGTCTAAGTTACATGCAATAACTATGGCCAAGAGTTTTAATTAAGGTGTACGTTGCTTTAGATCAATGGGGAAAAAAAATACATTTTAATCAGCATTCATAGGTTATCACCATGTACCTTCATAATTTGTTATCAGTAGAAGTGTAAAGGAAAGAGGCAAAAAAGCATATTCAGACTTTTGATTCAAAACACTGATACCATCTGGGAATTAGGGTTGACAGCAAATTGAACATGAGTCAACAGTGTGCCCTGGCAGCCAAAAAGGTGAACCATGTCCTGGTGACATGGCTCACCATGGCTCACCATCAAGCACTGCATTGCCAGTCAGTCAAGGGACATGATTGTCCCACTCTGTTTCACACTGGTGTGGCTCCACCTTGAGTACCGTGTGCAGTTTTGGGCACTGCAGTATAAAAAGGGCATAAAGTTACTGGTGAGTGCCCAGAGGAGGCCACAAAGTTGGTGAAGGGTCTAGAGGGGAAGATGTATGAGAAGTGGCTAAAGTCACTTGCTCTGTTCAGCCTGGAGGAGACTGAGGGGAGACCTCATTGTGGTCTACAGCTTCTTCACAGGTGATGGAGGAGGAGCAGGCACTGATCTCTTCTCTCTGGCAACCAATGATAGGACCTAAGGGAATGGCAGGAAGCTCTGCCAAGAGAAGGTTAGGTTGGATATTAGAAAGAGGTTCTTCACCCAGAGGGTGGTAGAGCACTGGAACAGCTCCCCAGGGAAGTAGCAATGGCACCAAGCCTGACAATAATCAAGAAGCATTTGGACAATGCCCTTACAGACATGGTGTGAATGTTGGGGTTGTTCTATGCAGGGACGGGAGTCTGACTTGATGATCCTTGTGAGCCCCTTCCAACTCAGGACATTCTATGACTCTGTGATACAGAAATATTTATAAACAGCTGAATATTGATGCTTGAGGAAAAGTAGAAACAGAGGAAAGTTTATTATTTGAACTTGCATAGTCTATTGGCAAGATATTTTTCAGCAGTACTGTAATTTAAACAGTAAATGTGAAACTATTTTCAGAAGCCCTGTTAGTGATTGAGCTCTCTCAATTAATGACAATTTTTGAGGACATTACAAGAGACAGTACAAGACATAAGACAATCTTAAAGAATCGTAGTTCAATTAGCAGGAATTAGAAAAATTGTGCTGTTATCTCCATGTCCGGAAGACAAAGATTTTGGACTCACAGTTACGGAAGCATTAACACATCAGATTAAAATTTCACAAGAATAATAGCAACAGACAGTAGTGTTACAAAACACATGACTTGGCCATTCTAAATGGTAGCGGAAGAGGGGAAAAGACATCACCCCCACAAAAAAGTATTAATTAGCTTTTAAAGTGGAGTAGCTTCAGTGTCTGTGACAAATCAAAGGAGATGAGATTTTTTGTTTGAAGGAAAATGTACAGAACTAACAGTTACGACGATTTTCAACTTTTTATGTAAATTCGAACACTTAAAATGCTCTCTACCATATGAGGCATCAACAAACCAACTGGTTGCATCTTTACATGTCCCCTGTATTATTTCACTCCTTAAGTTACCTTGAGATTTCTTATAATATAATTTGCTACCTTGATCTCCATGGAGGTAGAAAAAGATGCATTAATGTGAGATTTCAGAGAAAAACACAGAATAAATTACAGCATGTAGATAAGGTGGTCACTGAAACACAGGTAAAAATAGGCATACAGGCAGATCTGAGATTTCAAAGAAAAACAAAGAGAAAGCAGTGTCTAATGTGCAAAAGTAATATCCAAAAGCCTATCCAACATCAAAAGGAGTGACTCAAAGCCAAATGGAGTAAGACCCTGCTTCTAGATACAAAGCTTTTGGGGATTACTTTAATAGAGAACACTTAAGTAATCATGTTTGATGGGTGAGACTGCATCATTTATCAAAAATCTATGGTAAAATTTAATTTTCCTTGTGAGTCAAAGACAGCAGTGGCAGCACTGCTTGTTGTTGCTGATGTGTGCCTGTTGATGCCTTCTGAAGTGGAAATGATGGATGCCACATGTTCTAGCTGTGATTAAATTTGCTTTGACAAAGCAGCATGGAAATCTGATTTTCAATAGACTCTTGCATTTTGCCCAGTGCTGAGTAAACAGATACACAACATAATGCTATATGGTTGTCAAGCTGATGGCTAATACATTCTGCCAGTCCAATCAATCTATCCATTAAAATATTACCTGTCAATATCAAGTAGGTTCAGCTTAGAAATTGCATGGGAACGGGAAGCTGTTCAGAAGTAAACACTGCCAAAGCCAAACGTGTCATAACTTATTTCTCCAGGTCCTCCCAACAGCTTCTGTCATTCCCAGTAACAAGGTCGGCAGAAGATTTTTGCTTCAGTGTGCTTGACGCTTCTCAAACCTGTAACTATGCAGTTATGCCACACAATGAAGGTACAACGTACTAAAACCCTCTCTTCCTGTGTGACTGCTTAAAGAGAAGGAAGCAGAAAATCATAGTAAGAATACAACTTATCTAAATACTACTACCCCAATATTTGAAAATACCGTACCTACACTGCCATCAGAAACAGACATCCTTCATACCTTGACAGATAGGGAATAGGAGTTGGCAAAATGCATTCACAAGACACCTTTGATTGCACTGAGCTCAGGCATCCTTACATAACCTTTTAGTTTTACCCTTCATTTGGAGGAAATTAGGATATTACCCAGTGATCTTTATCAGCAGAAGCAGTTCTGTGGACATTCCTGCTCTCTCCACAATGCCTGAGCTCTCCTGTCAGCTGCCATAACCACACAGACGTGATGCTCCCAATATTATCTCTGCTTTCAGTATTCAGCTCCTCACCACACAGCAAATCACCATGGCAAGTGGTGTGAGTATACTGACTATACCCTATAGAAAAAAAAGTCTAAAATATCAGTGTTAATGACTGATTCTTTCTCTCTTTCTTTTCTTTCTTTATTTTCTTTTTTTCTTTCCTTCTTTTTTCTTTTCTTTCTCTTTCTTTCTTTCTTTCTCTTTCTTTCTTTCTTTCTTTTTTTCTTTCTTTCCTTCTCTTTCTCTCTTTCTCTCTTTCTTTCTCTTTCTTTCCTTCTTTCCTTGTTTCCTTCTTTCTTTCTCTCTCTGTCTCTTCCTTTCTCTCTTTTATTTTAAACAAAAGGATGCCTCGTATGGTTGCTAAATTGTAAAATATCCTCCAGCCCTTTGACAGTGTCAAACACAGCAGTACATAGATAGAGTTATTATAAGCTTAATTGAAGCAAGATGAAAAGAAAAAACATGCTAATAAGCACTAACAACCACTTCCTATCCTTCCTATTCCTCTGCTATTCAGACCTTCAGAACCTGAAAAAACAATCTAATTTAATACAGTCTCCTTCCTAAGAGAAAGAAGAAAGGAGAAGTTTCAATTCAAATTACACCAAGAGAAAGCTGTAAGCCCTTGGCTTATGGTCACATAATATAACAGGAGTCACATTCAGTACTCGACTGTCAAAAAACCATAATGGAATAATGCTTTTTTACAAAAAATGAAAAGATACTTCAAGTCCTTATGAGACTTACGCTGTTACCATAAGACAGATTGAGATTGTTGTCCTCATCAACACTTCCCTCCAGTCCAAAACCTAACTATATTGAGACAGTTTCTCTGTCCATAGTCGTCTTTAACGTACGAAGAGCTCTTAAGCTTATCATGAACAGAAAGGTGAAGGCACTGAAGAACACTGAAAAATTACACTAACCGAACAGAATAATTAGTATCTCAAATTTCATCAAGGTCAAAAATTTGCCAGTTTGCCTATAGAGTACCATTCGCATACAGAACAAAATGACCAAGTTCTGAACCTGAGTATTATCTCAGGCTTTTGAGAAAACTACGTTCAGCTTGAAATATGGTGCTTTTAGCACGTTTCTAAACAGTACATCCATATTTACATCCCTTTGAATCACCTGCTTTCTTGTTTGCTTGTGATTTGACTGGTGTCATGTTACTTGGAACTTAAACATAAAATTCCATACCAGACAACATCCAGAGTCCACCTACTCAATAAGTCTCTAATAAGAACAGTGCAAGAGAAAAGTTGTAGGTATTAACACATATCTTTACCAAAAGTTTTAAAAGATTCTCTGAAGTAGGCTTAATCTTGACATTAAAAAATTGCTTTCAGAGCTTAATGTGCTCATTCAGACAGATGAACAGATGAACCCAAGATTTAAGCCCAAAACCAGAACAGAAAGACTCTTGTCAATAATCTTATTTGTGAAAAAATGGATCATAAGTTATTATAATTTTTGTAATTTCCTGACTGTGTTTTGTGATTTGTTGAAAAAACAGGTGCAAATTTATGTCAGACTTACCTGAAGCTGCTGAAGTTACCTCCACATCAAGTAATGCATTACAGGATGTAGATGCTCAAGGCAGCTCTGACGCAAGCTAACATATCTATAGCACTTATGCTGGTTAGACATAAAAATTTGGGTCAAAAGAAATGTAGTTTTGTAAATGTAGAGGGAAAAAAATGAAGTTGATAAGCTCTATTTTTTTTTAATTGCTTTGTTCTTAATTCCACAGCCACCTTGGTTGATGACTTGCCCAGTTGCATCAGAAGACATTTTCAGCTTGCTAAGGATGCGTCAGCTGCGCCATAACCATCTTGCATACCATTACATATATTCTGGAGGTTTGCTTTCTATAATACTTATGTTTTCACATAGCATCTGGTTAAATAGATCTTTTTTCTCTGGATGAAGTTGTGGGAGGGAAAAGTGCAATCGGTTCTTGTTATTATTTGCAACTGGAAGGCATTTCTTCTCTCCTGACCCTGGACATTCTGACACATAAACCTTCTTTGAAGACAGTACCTTCTTCATCCACTTTGAAGAAGGGGGTGCATAAGCATGGCTCTTTTCATACTGCAAATCTTCTGTGCATTTTGATTAGGAAACTTGCTTTGTTGTCAGCTAATTCTATTGAAATCCCTCTTTATTCAAGGTAGGCTGGGTTTAAACCCAAATATTAATTTACCATGTCCAAAGCAGTCAACACACCTAGAAATAGCTGTGAGAATTAAAAGTGAGGAACTGAAGGAAAAAGAGGATTTAGCCTACCTACATTGAGATCAAATCTGAAAGCTTTCTCTCTCCTTTCATGCAAGTGACTTCAACACCCACTATGAGGCTTTCTGCAGGCCCTGTCCTAAGTAACAATCTTAACTACAGAGAAGTGCTCCTAGTGGCATGGGCTCACTTTCACAGATCCTCTTTGCACTTCCCTGGGGGATCTAAACAGAATTAAATTTTCTCCCTTGAAACTTATTTACTAGTTGTCCTCCCACTCCATAATTTATTTACTTCTAATTTATTCAGGAGAGAGTCTTGCCACTCCTTGAAAATAACCCTTCTTCTTGCTTCTTCAGATACACAGAAATTTCATGTTAGATTAGGCATCATCTCTTGCGCAGGTAATGAACAGCTTCCCATTTCAGACAGTATCACAGTATGACAAGGCTGGAAAAGACCTTTGAGATCATTGAGTCCAGCCTACGACACAACATCAACACCTACTCTTCATCTAAACCATGGCACTAAGTGCCTCATCCAATCTCTCTTTAAACACCTCCAGGGACGGTGACTCCACCACCTCCCCGGGCAGCACATTCCAATGACCAATCACCCTCTCAGTAAAGAATTTTTTCCTAATATCGAGCCTAAACCTCCCCTGGTGAAGCTTGAGACTGTGTCCTCTTGTTCTGTCACCGGTCACCTGAGAGAAGAGACCAACCCCTGCCTCACTACAACCTCCTTTTAGGTAGTTGTAGGGAGCAATAAGGTCTCCCCTGAGCCTCCTCTTCTCCAGGCTAAACAACCCCAGCTCCCTCAGTCGCTCCTCATAGGGCTTGTGCTCCAGCCCCTTCACCATCCTCGTTGCTCTCCTCTGGACACACTCCAGCATCTTGACATCCTTCTTAAACTGAGGGGCCCAGAATTGGACACAGCACTCGAGGTGCGGCCTGACCGGTGCCGAGTATAAGGGGATGATGACTTCCCTGGTCCTGCTGGCCACGCTGTTCCTGATGCAGGCCAGGATACTATTGGCCCTCTTAGCCACTTGGGCACACTGCTGGCTCACATTGAGTTTCCTGTCCACCAGCACTCCCAAGTCCCTTTCCGCCTGACTGCTCTCCAGCCACTCTGTCCCCTCTGCATGGGGTTGTTGTGTCCAAAGTGCAGAACCCGGCATTTGGACTTGTTAAACCTCATGCTATTGGAGTCAGCCCATCTCTCCAGCCTGTCAAGGTCCCTCTGTAGGGCCCTCCTACCCTCCAGCAGATCGACACTTCCTCCCAGATTGGCGTCATCTGCGAATTTGCTACTGATGGACTCGATCCCCTCATCCAGATCATCAATAAAGATATTGAACAGGACCGGGCCCAGCACCGAACCCTGGGGGACACCACTAGTGACTGGCCGCCAGCTGGATGTGACACCGTTCACTATCACTCTCTGTGCGTGGCCATCCAACGAGTTCCTAACCCAGCACAGAACATTCCCGTCCAAGCCACGGGCTGCCAGCTTCTCCAGGAGTCTGCTGTGGGAGACAGTGTCAAAGGCCTTGCTTGAAGTCCAGGAACACCACATCCACAGCCTTCCTCTCATCCACCAGGCGAGTCACACGGTCGTAAAAGGAGATCTGGTTGGTCAGGCAGGACCTACCCCTCCTAAATCCATGCTGACTGGGTCTGATCTCTCGCTCATTCTGCAGATGCTGCATGATTACACCCAGGATTAAGCGCTCCATAATTTTACCTGGAACTGAGGTCAAGCTGACAGGTCTGTAATTACCTGGATCGTCCCTACAGCCCTTCTTGTGGATGGGCATCATGTTAGCCAACTTCCAGTCATCTTCCAAGCTCTCTCACTTAAACAAATCTATGTTCATGTTTCGATATGAAGAAATGCCAATGAATTTCATCTTTTGTACCTGTGTACCTTAACAAACATGCCTGGAACAAATACGTAACTGGAAGAAACATAAGAAGGTCTCCACGGGCTGCCTCAATAAAACTGAAACACCAGTTAGTATTTGGTCTGGGATAGCAGTGGGCTGAGAGTGCTGATCTTCCTCTGTCTGGTGAATGGGATAAAGAAAATGACTCCTGGTAATGCTGAGCTGATGCAAGTTATACGGCTTCAAGATAGTCTTGCAGGCCTAATGCTAGACAGGATAACAGAATAAACGCACTTCAGAAACAATGTCTTCAGAGCAAATCTGAGAACCTTGTTTTTTTCCAGACCATAGAAGGAAATACATCCTTGAATTGCAAAGTCTTCTTGCTTTGAAGAAAAAAACCTTAAAATCACTACCCATCCAACCTAACTCTTGGTATGGGTCTACTTGCAAGAAGCCACCGTGTGATCAGATGATTCCTAGCTGCCTTCTTGGTGAGATTTCCTGCCCTTTGTTATACCAGAAGATTGCAAAAACTGAGTAGTCTGAAGGCTATGGTTACATCAAGCATTTGAGGTGGCTGATGTTTTAGTGGCTGTGTTACACTAGGCAAATAGGAAGAGGCAATATCACATAAGGTATCTGAAAAGTTTCCACCAGGAAGAATGTAGAAGTGTCAGTTGAGTGGTGTAAGCCAGCACAGTATCATATCGAAAAGTCACAGCATGTTCAAAAGTCTGAGATCAGAAGTCCTGGAGCATTCAAATGCATTATCTCATTTCCACTGGACATGAGGGAGAAACTTTTCATTATCAGACATGTTATAACGTCTGCTATAAGATTTGTAAATGGAAAGAAAAGGCCTGAAAAAATACGGCACAGGCAGGAAGCCCTACTTGGCATGAGAGGCCTGGTTCACACAGTGCATAATTCCATTTCATAGAATGAATGATAGAATCATAGAATGGTTTGGGTTGGAAGGGACCTTAAAGATCATCCAGTTCCAATCCCCCTGCCTTGGGCAGGGACACCCTCCACTAGATTAGGTTGCTCAAAGCCTCATCCAACCTGGCCTTGAACACCTCCAGGTATGGGGCATCCGCAGCTTCCCTGGGCAAACCGTGCCAGTGCCTCACAGTAAAAATGTCACCATTAAAATATTTGATTGGCTCCATCTAAGATTTTTAGCCCAATAAATCAGCACTAAAGCCTGAGACATCTTCACTCACACTTACGCAAAGATACACTGTACAATTAAAAATTCTAACAAGAAGCTTCACTCTAAAATGCTTGAAGAAATGGATCTTAAACTCACGTTGTTAATTTTAGAACTTTCAAGAACACTTTCATAATTAACTTCCCCATCTGCTTACTTTTTTTTGTGAAACTTCTCAAGTTGTAATTATTGAACATAACTTCTGAAGAACCACAACTACTGGTAGATTATAGAAAAAGATCAAATTTAATCTCTGGGTAAATATACAGCAAATATGAAAGCATTAATTCACAAATCAAAATACACTGGACAGAAAAAAATGAGTCCCACAGAATACTGTTAATCATGTCTTAACCAGATTAGCATTAAAACTAAAAGATAAATTAACTAGAAGACATGAAATAGTGGCATTTCTCTCAACACCAGCACAAACAGAACTAACAAATTTATCTTTGACAAAATAGAAACACCTTCCATAATTAAAGGGAAAACAGAGTAATATTTAATGACAGCAGAACAAAACACTATGACCAGCAGCAAATGGAAGGAGAGATGCAGGAAAGGTAGAAAAAGAAGAAAACCACTATGTGACAAACCTATAGATGAAACAAAATCTTATGATAATAAAAGAAAAAAATTTCAAATATGCCATCCTCAAACATCTTCCTTATGGAAACTTTATAAGAATAAACTCACTTGAAGTAACCCTGTGAAAAGACTTGCAAAACAAGAGTATCCACTCACATGGTTAAAAGAAAAAGAAGACATTATTAGAGAGAAATTTGGAGTAAGGATGAAATATTATTTTGTTGATAAGAAAAATAATATAGTCATCATGCCAGCAGTACCTGAAATAATAGATGGTAGGTGTTTACACAAGTAATTTTTAATTTTTCCTTTCAATTTAATTCTTGTTTGCTGCAGTACAGCTGAATTGTTGCAGAAATCAAGATGGCTACTGGTCAACTTTACTTTCGAAGGGGTAAATACATAGCTTTCCAAATGAAACAGAATTACACTTTACTGAAAAGATTTTAAAATTCTGATACTCATTCTGAATTTAGAACTTCTTACAGTTTTTGAACTTCCCATAGAATCAAAATTTCGAGCTTCACTTACCAAAAGGAGTGTTTAGGACATGCTTTTGAAACCTGTCACAGCCTAATCAAATTCATAGAAACTTCCATAGAAGTTGGAAGAGACCTCTAAGATCACTGAGTCCAACCGTGCCTGTCTCCCTACTAAACCAAGTGTTGCAGGCAAACCAGTCTGGACTCAGGGAATTTTACTTTTATTTTCCTCCATTGCTTCTTCCTGCCCCTGTGCTCATTCATGGGTTCTTGTGGTCTGTTCCTCAGGTCTCAGTCCCTCTGGGGGTGTTTGTGCATCAATGTGGCTTTTCCATGTATTCGTCTCTTCGGAGATGTACCTGCTCTGGTGTGGGTCCTCCAGGGGTGTCAGTCCCTTTGGGGGTGTGTCTGCTACAGCATAGGTCCTACATACGCTGCAGTCCCTTCAGGGGTGTAGTTGCTTCTGCATGGACCCCCCCATAAGACCCAGTCCCCATTTGGGGGTTTCCTACCTCCAGCAGTGGTTGCCTGCAGGCCACAGTTCTATCAGGAGTGTCCCTCCACTTTTTCCAGAAAGGGGTCTCCAGCTGCATCTCCAAAAAAGTCCTCTTACATACCTCTCATCTGTTTCTCTTTCCTGTTCTCCAAACACATCTCTTCGTGTATGTCCTCCTAGCATCTCAGGGTTTTTTCTAAATGTGTTTAAGCAGAGGCATCACATGCTCCTCTCTCTGGCTGAAGTTTTGGCACACCATGGGGTGCTTCAGACCTGGCTTGAATTGCTTGCACCTGGCACAGGGCAGCTCTTCCTACAAGGGGTATCCCTGGCGGCACTCAGCCACTGAAACCCTACCATTTATGGACCATGCACCATAATTCCGGTAAGACAAAAAAAATCATGTTTTCACTCTTATGGCAACAAGGAAAAGTTCCTCTCAGTAACTGTAAAGCCATCAAACATCAGAAGACAGAGGCAGGCGTTTTTCTAACACGGGACACCCATTACATGAACAATATTTGAGAGTGACTTCAGTCAATCAGAACAACTTAAAACATGAAGAGGGGTCTTGAAAGACTCAAGAATGACTTGACAAGACATTCACTAGTTTTAACATGCACTCAGCCACTGAATGAGTGAGAGATCAGACCCAGTCAGCATGGCTATAGGAGAGGCAGGTCCTGCCTGACCAACCAGATCTCCTTTTACGACCGTCTGACTCGCCTGGTGGATGAGAGGAAGGCTGTGGATGTGGTGTTCCTGGACTTCAGCAAGGCCTTTGACACTGTCTCCCACACCAGACTCCTGGAGAAGCTGGCAGCCTGTGGCATGGACAGGAATGTTCTGTGCTGCATTAGGAACTCGTTGGATGGCCAAGCCCAAAGGGTGGTAATGAATGGTGTCCCATCCAGCTGGCGGCTGGTCACTAGTGGTGTCCACCAGGGATGGGTATTGGGCCCGGTCCTGTTCAATATCTTTATTGATGATCTGGATGAGGGGATCGAGTCCATCATTAGCAAGTTCGCAGATGACACCAAGCTGGGAGGAAGTGTCGACCTGCTAGAGGGTAGGAGGGCCCTACAGAGGGACCTTGACAGGCTGGAGAGATGGGCTGACTCCAATAGTATGAGGTTTAACAAGGCCAAATACCGGGTTCTGCACTTTGGACACAACAACCCCATGCAGAGCTACAGGCTGGATGCAGAGTGGCTGGAGAGCAGTCAGGCGGAAAGGGACTTGGGAGTGCTGGTGGACAGGAAACTCCATGTGAGCCAGCAGTGTGCCCAAGTGGCTAAGAGGGCCAATGGTATCCTGGCCTGCATCAGGAAAAGCGTGGCCAGCAGGACTAAGGAAGTCATCATCCCCTCACACTCGGCACTGGTCAGGCCGCACCTCGAGTGCTGTGTCCAGTTCTGGGCCCCTCAGTTTAAGAAGGATGTCGAGATGCTGGAGTGTGTCCAGAGGAGAGCGACGAGGATGGTGAAGGGGCTGGAGCACAAGCCCTATGAGGAGCGACTGAGGGAGCTGGGGTTGTTTAGCCTGGAGAAGAGGAGGCTCAGGGGAGACCTTATTGCTCCCTACAACTACCTAAAGGGAGGTTGTAGTCAGGCAGGGGTTGGTCTCTTCTCTCAGGTGACCGGCGACAGAACAAGAGGACACGGTCTCAAGCTTCATCAAGGGAAGTTTGGGCTCGATATTACGAAAAAATTCTTTACTGAAAGGGTGATTGGTCATTGGAATGCGCTGCCCGGGGAGGTGGTGGAGTCACCGTCCCTGGAGGTGTTTAAAGAGAGATTGGATGAGGCACTTAGTGCCATGGTGTAGTTGACAAGTAGGAGTAGGTGTTGGTGTTGTGTCATAGGCTGGACTCAATGATCTCAAAGGTCTTTTCCAGCCTTGTCATACTGTGATACTGTGTGTAATATGGCTTTTAGTTTCTAGTATTTTCTTAATTTTAAGACACTAAGTTCCATTTTAATAATTTCAGAGCTAAGGATACTCCAAAACAAATGAATAAGCCTTAGCATGTAGACTACACCTCAGAACATTTGGTATGTTCATTTTTCACTGCAAATTATGCCTCATTTGTCACCAATTCTTATACTAATGCTTCTAATTGACTAGCCAACACTTTAGAAAGCCAGAAGCAGCAAAGTAGCTTGGGAGGTGAATTTCAGAAGGGAAAGGAAGTGGGAAATAGGCCATCCAATGTTTTTACCAATGTAAACAGTATAATTTTAAAACAAACATCTTGAGAGTTTTTTACCCTATTTGACACAGATCTACTGCCCAAGGTAGCTAATGTTGTTCTTGCAGCACTGCATATCATTAAGGCATTGAACAGTGCAATAAATTTGTTGTTCTCTTGGTTATAGAGAGTATAATAACATAATAATAGCATAGATAATAACAGACTCACTGCATTTTGTACTATGCTTGTTTTGTTTCCATTTTTTGAACTCTGCATGCAACCTATCTGCTCAGATGGAAGACTGTATATAATTTACCAGTATTCTTGGCTTCCCATGTAAAAAATAATCTGTAAATTTAAATTGCTTTTGTCATTATGCAGTGATAAAATAATGTTCTGAAACCATCTATAGATTTAGAAAGCAGTTTTCCAGCCAAACAAAACCAGGCATTTGAAGAAGCGCGAATAATTGAATCTAGAAAACATGCAGGTTCACTCTTCCACAAAGATTAATTTGATTCTAGATCATACACTCCTTGGAAAAAAATCACAAATCAAAATAAGTTATCGATTAGCAACAGACTACGAAGGAGAAGAAACCAACATTAATGCATTACCAGTGATAAGGAAACCTAGAAAATACTTTATGCCATTTACTAAGATAACAAAATAAAATAACTTTTAGATCAATCTTTGCTCTGACCCAGAGCATTTTGATGAGTGGCATTGATTAATATATTGGTTGTAGCTCTAAGTTTTCATCTGACCACGCAAAATCAACAGGAATGTTACTGTTATTCAACTACTGCCAGGGAGAAACATGGGTAAATATAAATCATAATGTTATCAAAAGCCCACAGCAGTGAGAGACTGAATATATTAAAAAAAGTTTCGTGCAAGAACAGTTTATCAGTGATAAATAAGCACTATGCCACTGAGGCTTGCTACATAAATCAGGAAAGAACTGGCTCAGACAATGTCAGTCTAACTAATACCTTAGTTACCAGTTCACATCAGAGACCTCACTTCACACCCAGTGTTCATAACTAATATTTTGTCAATAGAATCATAAAATGGTTTGGGTTGGAAGGGAACTGTAAAGGCCATCCAGTCCAATTCCCCTGCAATCAGCAGGGACATCTTCAACTTGATCAGGTTGCTCAGAGCCCCATCCAATCTGACTTGAATATTTTCAGGGATGGAGTATCTATCACCTCTTTGGGCAACCTGTTCCAGTGTCTCACCACCCTCACTGTAAAAATTTTGTCCTACCTTCTTTTAGTTTAAAACCATTACCCCTTGTCCTATCACAACAGGCCCTGATAAAAAGTCTTCCCCCACCTTTCTTATAAGCCTCCTTTAAGTACTGGAAGGCTGCTAGAAGGTATCCCCAGAACCTTCTCTTCTCCAGGCTGAACAACCCCAACTCTCTCAGCCTGTCCTAGCAGAGATGCTCCAGCAGAGATGCTCCAGCCCTCTGATCGTTTTTGTGGTCGTCCTCTGGACCTTTTCCAACAGATCTATGTCTTTCCTGAGTTGAGGACTCCAGAACTGAATGCAGTACTCCGAGTGGGGTCTTGCAAGAGCAGAGCAGAATGGCAGAATCACCTTCTTGGACCTTCTGGCCAGACTTGATGCAGAACAGGATTCGATTGGCTTTCTAGGCTGCGAGCCTCTGTGAAAGTCAGACTAGCTTCCCCGGCCACTGAGAATGCCAGAGGGCATGCGGAACAAGGGAACTGTCACACGCATATTGTTAACAGCCTCTGTATAATCTGCTTGTGACACATATTGTTATCTTTTTAAACAACATACTGCATAAAGCATACATACCACACTGATACACACAGTAACACCTTCAGACTTAGCATACAGCTGGGTAAATCCTGGCTGCTGGTGTTGAGCAAGATCTTATACCTCTATCATCAGGTATTTTGCATACACAGTTTCAATTTACAATGAATTAATAGCACAATTTGTATCTCAGCAGATAAGATTAATTCCTTCATTGTCAAATATTAGCTTTCTCTTTCATCCTTAAATTCATGCATGAAATACTTACTTATTTACTGAGGACATAAACAAGGCTCTCAGCCATAGCAAGAGTATGTTATTTCCATCAGACATCATTTATGTTTTACAATGAAAAAAACATGGAAGAAATCATTTGCTCGGTACTTTCTTTTCACTCAAGACTTTACTTGTTCACTCAAGACACTCAAACTTGAATTAATCAAACATTTGGCTTTAAAGTTCTTTAGTTAAACTAGATCAAAGTCTCTGATTTGAAATATAAGTGAGCATACTTAACTTTGTCTCAAATTTTAAGTGAATTAAAATAAATCAAATTAAGGTCACTGTAATCCTGAACCAAAATGGTTAAACAAGGATTTCATCTAATTTAACCAGGTTTGGCCGTCTGAGGTGAATTTGAATAGATGGAACCTAATTTAATCAATCTACTTAAAAAATCAATTTGGATTAGTTTTCCTGAATGACCCTGTGTAGACAAACCCCCGTTCTTCTAACAGATAGAAGTATTGATATGTGCTAGGCTGCACATATCAATAAGAGACGATGAGCTCTTAGGTGATAAAGTGCTGAATCAGCTAATAAATATTCCAGGTGGCAGCAAAATTATTTACCTCTGCTAGACTAACCAAATTACTATGCATTATTATCAGTGAAAGCATACAGAGAAGAAAAATGGACTATGGACTTTCAAGCTCACTGACCTGGAATGATTTTGGGTTTATATTGATGACTGTTACTGAAATAACAATGGAGCAACAACAGCCAGTTGACACTTGCCAGGTGTGGTCATTGTTCATTTAAGTCCTGGTCAGCATCAGTGACAGCTTTCAAGGGAGTCACGCAAAGAGTTCAGGCAGTGTAATGCCAAGAGTGATCGTGTCCTGTCATCTTCAGATGCCGGATGGATACTCCCAGATCTGCATCACCCCCTACATGCCCAATACTCAACAGAAGTAAACCAGCTATCATCAAATGTACAGAGCAGTGTACCCTGCTGTAGCTTGGCATCTGCCTTGTAGTGTACATTGAGTTTTGAGTGAAGGTCAGACTCGGAGTTTGCATCCATACTTGCACAGCTTTGTCTGTTGGCGTACCGAGAACTGAGACTTTATTTTTCACAATCCTCTGTATTGACTGGAGCAGTTCTCCAGTTAATCAGCTGTTGCAACCCACTTAGGAGAATGGTGATCACCAAATTACTAGTTAGAGTAGGTATTTTAATGCCTTCTATTAAACTGTGGTGTTGAGCAGGAAAAAAAAAAAAAAAAAAGCCTCATTCTGGGTTCAGAAGCAGGAAGCACATGGGCCCAGGACACTACAATCAGCAACAGGCGCAGCGATATAGCCAGGGGGATCTGCACGAGCAGTCCTGAGAACAGGCTCCCCTTTATTCCTAGTGAATGTTGAAATTATTGGGCTTCAGAGCCATGCTCCACAGCGAATGCTCGCTCTGCAGCCAAAACCATCTCTTCCTACTTGTCCGCATCAGAAGCCAAAGTGTCCCGGATGTATTTGTGTATTATGGGTGTGCTGCACGTCATGAAAACCATCACAAAGCACCCAGGTTCTATTCACTACTTACTGGACGAAGGCACACAACTCCAGATAGTGAATTCTGTCTAAAGGGTCTAATGTGTAAAGCTTAAGTGCTGCAGTACTGAAACTTGTAAATCCAGGTCCTGCAGCCAGAACACCAAAGGTGATAATTTCAGGTTGAAATTATCCAGTCTGATATTGAGAAAATCAAACAAGCCAATCCACACTTAATGATGGACCTAGCAGAACTGCAGAAAAAGACAAAATGTAACTGATAACCAGGTACTGAAAGTAAAAACTACAGAAAATAAGTTTTCAGCTATGGAGACAACAGACCTCATGTTTCAGCATCTCTGCCTGTTTTACAGGGCCCAGCATACACCCGATTGTTTACTGTGGATTGCCATTGCTTCCTACTACCTTGAGCTTATTTATATCCAGGAGTTTCAGGACTAGCAAAAATCTGTACAAAAAATAGATAGTTATTTCTATCTGCGAAGAAGGATTTTGTAGTTCCCCAAACTGTCACTGATCCAATTGCATCCAGTTACCTAAAACTAGAAAAACAGCTGCCTTCAATTTGACAGAAGAAGCTGCGAGACTAGCAGATATTTACTGTGCCAGTCCTCTATAGCTCTGCTCTTGTGAGTCACTGCGTGGTGCGCAGCCGGGAGCACAAGACTGCACGAGACCTCTATTTGGTTACAAATAAATCTAACCAGTGCTGTTTCATTCACCATACTGAAAAGAAGCAAGTACCAAATATTTCAGCCAAGCTACATTTAAAATCAAACAAGTTACAGGAAAACGCTGGGGAGATTTGTGAGGATTGCCTTGGCCTGCTTGAGAAGATGAGTGCAAGTTAATACATTTCTGTTGAGATGATTCCCAGCGAGTCCAAGGTTTCTTGCATTTTAACTGAAACATCTTCAAATACACCTTTGTTATTTACTGTTATTTACTTTCCAAAGTATTTGAATATTACCGTGTTGTTTAATTATTTATATCGAGATTTTATCATTTTGATAGTTCCTTCAACAACAGACAAGAATTTAACCCCAGAATGCGGCTGTACTGTTCTGTTACAGTGTTTTCTGTAAACTAGCAGTGACTAAATTCAAATTGTCTTTCTCTCCTTGTCCTACATTTTCTTTACAGCTTCAAAAGTCCACCAGAGAAATGCTGGCACAAGACCTTGGTGCTGAACCAAGAACATTTAATACTGTAATACATATTAACCAACATACTTGCATCCAAACATTGATTATCCTTTAATTACGTTCCCTTTCTTTAAAACATTAGACTGTAAGCTCCCTCTACAGCAGGTTCTTGTTAGTCTCCTAATAATTTTTCCCAAACATTTTCAGATGCAAATATAACCAGTTGTTTTAACTGGAGGCAAGCGCCTCCGGTAGCTTGGTGCCCATACACCAGCTTGTCCAACACCATCACATTTGGAGCTCCCACTTCTCCTGCTCTGTTTGAGGATTCTAATTTTTAACACTTACGTTGGAGAAAACACAGATGAACACAAACACTACTCAGATTTTCTTCCTACTTTTTAAATTCAGCAGATATAAATACACTACAAGTAAGTAAATATTTAAAAACCAACAAGCATTCAGCAGTTAGGATGAATCCTTGATTACTTTTGCCTTGGGGGCTTTATGTCTTGCAGTACCTTTACTCCATACCAAGCCTTGCCTATTGCATACAAGGAGAGGAATGTGTTTTTCTTGTCTACTACTATTGATTCAAACATGTATCATAGAGCTAATGCCAAAAGCAATGGCAGGGACAAATGCAAAGCCACATGGAAGCTCCTACGCCAAGTGCTGCTGGAAGACACTTGAAAAGATTGTGAAGGGAGACAGCTATAGTCTCCTCAACATGTACTCTCATTGGGTACAGCCTGAAAAAAGGGCTGTATTTGAGTTAGGTGCAGCTCTTCTGTGGTATCATAACAGCAAACTACAGCAAGAAAAATAATTTTTATATGCTTTCACTTATATACTAGCACTCCTGATCAAAGACATACCTCATAATTCTTTGACTTCCCGACCTGCAGTTATTATTGTTTCCCTGACTATTTTAGGCACATTAACCAAATAATAAAATAAACAGGAAAACACACTTTCTCCTAAGGTACTAAATATACTATTTATTGAAGTAGATCATATTTGTCTTTCTGAAATTAATTTTCAGACACTTCTCAGAGTAATTCAGATCAAAAAAGATGACACCAAAAGAAATGTGTTTTAACAGATCCACTGTTTAATTAATGTTCCATACTGTCCTTGTACAAATACCTATAATCTTAGCAATACAGTATTTCACAGTGCACACATGACTAGACACAAAGCAGAGTTTTAAAGCACATGAACTAAAGTGTGACATGAACATGAGTGTTTTTCCTTGAGTTTAACACCTGTGCCATTTTAGAAGCTCACATCATCTCAAGACTCTCTAATGTTTCTCAACTACAGTGAGTATTTTCAAATAGGTGAAGATGTACTTCTGAATAAACTATATTCAGAAAAGAACCGAGGAAAGAAAAGAGTTAGTCCCCATACTACAAGTTTAAGCTACAGTTTAAGCTTTACATTTAAACAGTCAGCAGCTCTTTACAACCTTCTCATACATCAGAAAAATTATCATCTTGTGTTATCATTACTTTCTTGAAACAATTATGTAACATTTGTTCACATTAGGTATCCAATTGCCCGCGTGTACATTCCTACACACTAGAGATAAGAGCTGTTTGATCTAAATAAGATCATAACTGTGAACCACAAACTTTATTATTGCTGCTACTGAAACAAAAATGTAAGTGGAAGCAATCAAGATGCCCAAATGGTTATTTCATTAACTTGATTCTTTCACACTTCTTCAGAGCACCCTAATGACAGTCATCAATTCTGGCATTCAAGGACAGCAAATGATTCACAGCCAACTGCACTAAACTAATTAAAAGCACCTTGCGTAGTGCAAGATGAAAACATCGTCACCTGCTGAAAGCAGGGCATAGGTGAAAAAATGCTGCAGAAATATTTATAAGCAAGTTTCTTACCTTTTAGAATTGAATACACACCAAGTAAAAGCCAGTGTTTCCAGTGTTCACATGGATGAAAGATTTGCTACTCAGAATAATCAGTTCAAAGGGAAAACAAGATGAACTTAAATTAGCAGTTTTATATTCAATAATACTATCTAGGCTCCCACACAGCACTTTTCCTTAGTAAATATAAAAGCATTTGATTATAATTACAAAAAGCTAATAATTAACTTATTTCAGGGTATAATTTACCAGGTGTTTTTAAATTTTTTTATGCTAAAAAGATCTGCTGAATTTCAATGAGATGACTGAAAATATATTTGGACTTTTATGATCACTTCATAGAAAAGTGAGTGGAAAAGCACCGAAGATGCTGATGGCAGTGTATTTTCCTTTCATTCTATACACTTAAGGTCTCATTTGAGGATTCTCTTCTCTTTAATATACTAAGTTCCCACCATCTTTCCTTCAAAAGTTGCAGTCCTTCCTAGGTCTTGCTTGATACAATCAGCAGCAGTCATGGCCAAAGGCAACCGGCAGAGTTTATATGCTGTGTGTACTAGCAGAACAAGAAGGCAGGCACACAAGCGATATGAACAGTAAACTTGTTTTCCTAGCAGCAATGTGCAAGCAGGCTTGCAATTAAAATAGAAAAAGGTGTGTGTAATGCTAGAGTAGCACCGTATGTCCTGTCTAAATTCCCTGGGAATGTTTACAAGACTAAGCGGTACTTGTTCCTGATGAGCAGTAATTCTAAGAGTTCATGCAGGAGACTGAGTAGACCACTCTATTATTGGAAGAGAATATCTAGTAGGTGCTGTACAAGAGTCCCTCGCTCCCTGAAGCACCAGATTTCTTAAACTGATAAAGAACTGTGCAACGTGTTATCATTCTTTTTGCTACAGAACCTGCCTGGGGTTTCCAGCTGTCAGGGTTTAGTCCCAGTCCTGCTCAAGCAGCAGCCAAACGTGAGCAGTTATGGTAGGCTCAACTCCCATACCCCAATCCCTCAGGGAAAGAGGAAAGGGAAATGAGAGAAAAAGACTTGTAGGCTGGAAACTAAAACAGCTTTAATGAAACAACAACAATAATAATAAGGAAAATACTATTACTAAGAAAATATAATATATAAACAAATATATGAAATCCCCCTCTCCCTATGGATAAATCACCACCCATACTGCAAAGCAGGCACAGGGGAAAAGGTCCCAGGTTGGACTCGGCAGCAGGATGGAACTGGACTCAGGAACTGGATTCAGGAATGCAAAAAAAACCTAGACGAGGTCCTCACTGGATGCCAGCCATCAAAGGAGAGAGCTTAAACCCTTGTGATCTCTCAGTTTTATACCATGTATGACATACATGGAATGGGATATTGTGTTGGTCAGTTTGAGGTCTCCTGTTCTGTGAGCTCCTGCCTGCAGATGCAATCCTATTTTTTCCCCATTCATTTACGGCATTCCATCAGCTCAAGGGCGGCTTTCATTTCTATAGCAATAAGTATAAGCAATGGCCTTTCTGCATACCAGTGCCCCATGTTATCACTCCTAGAGAGAAACACTGTGGAAAAACATGCAGTTAACTTTCAGAAAATGAAGTTACTCAGACAAGATTTAGCCGAAAATTTAGAAAACTGATTCTACTTTAGCTCAAACCAGAACACCAGCTCACTTTGAAAACACAGCTTTCCAAACAACTTTTTAAAAATCTGAACAGAGAATCTCAAATTCCGCAGCAAACTTTGTCCCTGGTTTGTTGCTCACTTTTTCCATTAGCTCTTGTGTCACAAAGCACAGAATCTCTGTCCACTTTTAACAATATATTTACCAAGAAACTGGACATACTTTGCAAATGAACAATATCTACTTCTGTGTCTGTTTTTATTATGCTGTAAGTTAATATGGAATAACTGGCTTGTGCTTCATTGATCTAAAAATAAGAAACTATGATAGTCAGTATGTAAAATATAAAAGTGGGCAATGAAAAATACAGAGGTACTTAAGACGCCTCGTAAGGAACAGAAATCTGAGAGACAGGAAGGACAGAAATAAGCAAAGTAGGTACATAATAAATCAATGCAGAGATAATACACAGACAAACAAAGACTGTTTTCTACAAGCAAGGGAATAAAGAATGAAATTCATGAAAGGCAAAGATGATATACTTAAAATTAATAAAAATATTCTAATTGTAACATATCCTTATTTTCATAAGTTAATAGCATTCTTTTTTATTTCTAAATCATGCATAATTAACCATAGAAGTTGTTCCATGTATACATATATGGAAAAGATATTGACATATGTGTGTCCATTATACAGAAAGCTTAGAGGAATTTGAAATGAGATTACTTAGTTACATAAGATGATGGGAATACGCAATTACAACAGATAAGATAAAAACAGCATAAAACCCTGCAGAATAATACATGACAGATGCTTATCGTGCAGCACTGCCAGATGTGAGATATTGGAAAAAAGATGTTACTAATTTGCTCTGACATGGCCATTCCTTATTTTCTCCATTGACACTGGCAAAAATTAGGGAATGGACAAGCCCTGAACTTGTTAAGTTTAGTTCAGTATGAGAATAAGTAAAGCACGGATGTTTGGCATTCCAACCATTTCTGCTTAGATTACGGCTTTGGCATTATCAGATGGACCCATATTCTCAGAAATTTTCAGGATCTCATTCTCATTCCCAGCTCCCCACTGACAGTTTGCTGGCCCGGGTGTGGATCAATGTTTTCTGTGTGAAAAGGAGATGGAAAATATGACCTTTTGGGGGGACATCCCAAAGCTGAAATCGGTTTTGAAATGAATGTAGGAAAGGGTAATACTATGTTGAAGCTCCCAAATAAAAGCCTTTTGGGGGCAACAGGAAGAAGATCTGCACAGAAGAATTATTTAGTATCACAGTAATCAACCTCAGAGTTGTAGGAAAAAGAACAGTAGCTCATATGAATGCAAGAGAGGTTCCGGAACAACACAAGAAAGGCTTTTGAGCCAGCTATTTAGGACTGAAAATCTGTTAATTAATGGAAAGCCTGAAGGGATAAAAAAGGATTGATGGCAGTCCACTGAAGGCTGAAAGGCAGCACCTCCCTCTCAAGGAAAGTATTTTCAGAGGTGTCATCACCAGAGGAAAGCTGATGGACATCACACACGCACCCTTCTCACCCGTATCCCCCAACACTGTTATCAGTCAGGCCAGTATAATCACCCCAGCGATCCTTTCTACCTCCACAGCCCAACTCCAAGGCAGAACGGAGGTAAGGATGCAGAAGACAACAAGAGCTGTAGGGCCAGGAAGGGACCAAGCCAGAGTCAAGCCCTGCCAGAGTAGATACAGTTACCGAAAGCACATGCCATGAGTTGAGAGGAAAAAATATGATGGTAGTGCAACAGTATTTTGGTTTCACAAATTTTTCCCTACTTCACTGCAACTGGAAATGCAACTGCTGCTCCCATCCCAAACTCCTACAGATCAGTGAAGATCTAAGTTCTTGCCCTGCAGCACTGGCTGCCTCTGCTGTTCAGTCAGGAAAATGCCAACCAGCACTCATTGGGATGCTGCAGGTCACCCAGAGCAGCCTGGAAATAGACATGATAGGGATACCATGGCTGCATGAAATTGCAACCTTTAACAGCAGTTTTTCTTCCAGCACAGAATTATTATCCTAGGAGAAGAGAGACCTTCCAGCCGTCTGCTTGTGTTTGAGAGCTAAAAGCAAACACTTTGCCTTTCCACTCAGCCTCCATCTCTGTTCTGCAAATTCATGCAGTGGTTGGTTGCATATCCACCAGGAGCGGCCAATATGTAGTTCAACAGGTGAGAGGAACAGCTTCTCAGCCAAGCCAGTACAGGCAAACATAATGCCCTTTTTGGGAACCAAACATGTATACCCTCCAGAGCTGAATTACAGCTTCAGTCTCTGAAATCTACAGCAAATTGTCCCTATTTCACTACTGCCTCTCTAATATTCTCTGTATAAGCTCTTCTACATTTTCAGCTGTAGTGAAATTGTCTACTTGTGGCTTTGTCGTATCCATGTCACAGCTCTACAGCTCTGCATGACAAAGATGAGGGCCACTACAGTACCAGTTTCTCACATCTACATTTTTTCCTCCTTTGTTTTAATGCACTACTCAAAATTGCCTTCTTTTAGCTTTTGAACTCCTTTACTGATGTGTGGCAACCAAACTCAGACTGTGCTGCCCTTTAAATCAATCCCTCTCTTCACCTTGCCTTGGGCATGGAAGATGCAGAGGGCATGAAAGGTTACATCATCAGAATTCCTTATCTTTAATCAGACTTCCCTTTCTCCTCTCTGCTCTAATCACTTTCCATCTCATTTCAGATTTCAGCTGTGAATTCGGCACTCATGGACGTGGTTTAGTGGTGGACTTGGCAGTTTACAGCTGGACTCGATAATCTTAAAGGTCTTTTCCAATCTAAACAATTCTGTGATTCTGCGACCTTTTTCCTCTCCCTCATTTTTGCTGAAGCTTCCTTCCTTCTGCTAGCTCACGTGTTAAGCTCATCTGCACACAAACCCCCCTTCTATTACTACTTATTTCTGTAGCTGCACAAGGTTTTTAAAAAAATCTCAAGTCTAATATACTCTATAATCTCTTATACTACATTACTGAGAACAAAGAAAGGAAGCTTATAGTCTCATTTCTGGTAATGAATAGAAAAGAAGCAGGAGATGACAGGTCTGACCAAGAATCCTGGATGAGCTGGTCTATTACAAAGATCTGCTCAAATGCCCTTTACCACTGAATGAACCTAAAGGCACCGCCCTTTTGAACTCTAGCCTCCCACACGCAGCAAAAGAAATGGAAAAGCAGTCTTATTAAATCAAACCAAAGGGTATTCTAAGCTCAGGATCTTCAGTAAAAGGACAAAGTGATCACACAGACACATTCTAAGGATATACTGCCAGCTATATGCAGACCTGCACTGTCCTGAGTCACAGACAGGCATATTATCTGTGTGCTTTGTCAGAGATTTTTCTGTGGTTTGTGACACATTTTTATTCCATTTGACTCCATTTCACTTGTTTCCTGAACCCATGTAAATGACTGGAACATATATCCTTGATCACACAACATATTGAAGCATATCTCTTTGTTCTGAACCTCAATTGTTTCTCCTCAATGAGAACCACTCGCCATTCAGCTTCTTGATTTGTGCTTATTATTTCTACTGCACAATCCTCCCATTCCAAGGATGGTAAGTCCTGCTTTGTTGAATCATTTACTTATGCAGAAGCTCTTCCATACCTTTTTCTATCATTATTACTCTGCACTGTAGCTTCTGCAGTTCAAGATGAAGGGCAGAACCACACAAGTCATAGGTTTCTGCAGTGCTGCTCTTTTATCTCCACATAATCATCCCCAATATTGTGTTTCTTTGACTATTGTTGGGCATAGAAGTAATTGCATTTATGGAATTATCTGTTAATTTCAAGATATTTTGCTCCAATGGAAACGCAAATTTTGGAGCTCACTGCAACACAGATAAAGTTAATTCCTTCTTTCCCTTCTCAACCTACACCTTTATATTTCATACAAGAAACAAATTTTACCTGCCATCTATTACCCAGTTACACTAAGCAGAAAATAAACCTTCAAAACAAATAACAAATACTTGTTAGCTCAAGTAGTGCTACCCACCCTCCAGCATAAATTTACTCAGCTGATTTATTACTCACATACTGCTGTTACACAGAGCTCTAATACCTTGGTGTGTTCCATTCTGCCTGAGTGCAATCGAGGTAGATTTTTCTTTCTTCCCTCTAGATATTATTTGTTCAGGCAGGCTCAAAACAACACTAACAGTTGACTATTTTTACATTATTTTACGTTAGTGAAGCTAAGAAACATACACAGGAATGATTTCAGGTATTCCTGGATGCTTTGGTTTTGTTCAAACCAGGTTAGGTGGACTCGCTTGCAATACACACCAGCTGCAGAGACACCAAACGATATAGCAAAGAAGGCAGTAAACACACGTAAGTAACAAAATACATTAGTGAGAAGCCAGATGAGCTGAGTCAATAGGTAGTTTTCTCTTCTGTGAGCCTCTAAAAATAAAGTACCTACCCTTGTAAATAAATAAAAAGATATCTAAAAAAAATCTGTGACTGGTCAAAATTTCAATCATTTCATTTGTGGAATTTAAACTTGTTTTACATTTTTACCTGCTTTTTCCTGCCCCAAAAGCTGAGGATGTGAAGGGTTTATTTACTTGTTTGTTTTATTTTAGTCTTCACACTTGAGAACTTCAGGAAAGATTACAGGTTTTAAAACAATCATTGTGGGCTTAGGACCACGTGTAAGACATCTGCGTTACAAGACCAAGCTGTCAGCCACGTCAGCCACTGGAACACAAACTGTACGTCTGGGCTGGGCACCATGGCTATCGCAGCAAGGAGCAGGAGCAGCCGAGCACCTTGTAATCCATTCATTCCTGGGCTGTTATTCCTGACCCACTGCCCCTTTGTCAGAAGATGAAGAGGCAGGGGGGAAGGGCCACAAATTGCAGAAACCACTGAACTTCCAAGAGGAAGCAGAGCAGCGTCTGCCACACATTTTTCACAGAAGAGGTGGAAAAAACCCTGAAGCCTAGAACAGAAAGTCCACCTATCTGGGGAGGGCAGTGGTTAGACCTGCATGGGAAAAGGATAGCAGATGACTACAGAACAGTAACAAAAATAATCAAGCCTGAGCAGATTAGGAAAGATTTGGACTGAGTGAAAAATTAACTGAGGAAGCAAAGAGCTGATTTACTTGCCGGACTGATTTATCTGCCCAAAGCACAAGTTGAAGTCCCAACAAAATGAATCCACACTTGTTGCTCCTGGATTTGCAAACTGGGCACTACACAACTGAATAGAAGCAGTTGAGATCCCAAGCCTGCAAGCCTGACACGCCTGATATCTGCAAAAGAGGTTTCACGAACAAGCAAGTTCACAGGCTGAGCCTGTCTAGACAGCGGACATCGAAAATGAACATGAGGCACCATCACTCTGCCATTCCCACACTAAGTACTGCAGCACAGAGACATGCAACAGGCAGAGGGGTCTAGAAAGGAATACTTCACTGGCAGCACCTGGCTGGCACTCAGCCAGCTGCTCGGCTTGATGTGCACATCTTCTAAAAATACCAAGGAGCATTTTTTCTAAAAAAATGTACATTCATGCAGCATGTCACATTTTAGTTGCTGGACCAAACCCAAACTGCCCTACTCCTAGCAGGCTGCCTTAAAATGGAAATCTATTTTACAAATTATTGAAGCATTAAGTCATGCAATAAGCATGCTCTCTAAAGAACTAAAGGGTCAGAAAACTGTAGGATACAAAGACATGTATCTTTAAATTCAGGTTAAGATGCATGCTGCCAAATGCATTTTCATCTCATACTAACCTTCTGCATTGAGAGACTGTTTAGACTCAGGTGAGACCTTACAGCACTCTTCTTAAAGAGGGTTTACAGGAAAAGCTGGGGAGGGGTTCTTTATCAGGGAGAGCAGTGACAGGACAAGGGGGGGGATGGTTTTAAGCCGAAAGCGGGCAGATTTAGATTAGATCTTACGAAGAAATTTTTTCCTGTGAGGATGGTGAGGCACTGGAACAGGTTTCCCACAGAAGTCAAGGATGCTCCACCCCTGGAGGTGTTCCAGACCAGCTTGGATGAGGCTTTGAGCAACCCGGTCCAGTGGAAGGTGTCCCTGCCCATGGCAGGGAGGTTGGAACTGGATGATCTTTAAGGTCTCTTCCGTCTCAAATCACTCTATGATTCTGCTTCTAAATTCCTGAATCCATGTGCTAGGCAACATTCCAGCACTACAAAGGTTCACACAACAGGTCTGGTTTGCTGGACATGATCCAGCTCTCGTGGTAAGGAAGTGGGTTCATGTGAGCACCCAGAGAGGAGCCATGGGTGAGCACATGCTGTGAGGGTCTCCAGCTGTAACCAGGTATCACAGTATCACATAGCTGGAAAAGACCTTTGAGATCATCGAGTCCAGCCTATGACCCAACACCAACACCTACTCATCGTCTAAACCATGGCACTAAGTGCCTCATGCAATCTCCCTTTAAACACCTCCACGGATGGTGACTCCACCACCTCCCCAGGCGGCGCATTCCAATGGCCAATCACCCTTTCAGTGAAGAATTTTTTCCTAATATCGAGCCTGAAAGAAATGCCTGGGCTCATAACACAGGCAATAGTAGTAAGTAGATCCTGCTGAATTGAGACATCTGAAATTCAGGTGAAAACCACGTCTGATGCTAGTATCTGCTTGTCACTAACAGCATTTTTATTCATAAGTAGAGATTACGAACAATGTTTATCCTGGTTTTATGTCAATTTATATTCCTGTTCCAAGAAGCGATATGAAAAAATATGTCAGTTTCACCTTCTAACCAGTTTCTCTTTCTTCATACAGCACAAAACTGCAGTACCTAGGTAGTAACTACTAGTTTACTGCCTAGAGCTGCTCAGAGAAACACTTTTCTTTACTTATAAACAAATAAAACCAAATAATTTTTATGCATATCTGAACCTAGGTTGTTCTTTTCAACATATGCTGAAATAATTCAGTCCCTCTGCCTGCAGTGGTGGCTGGAAGTGTAGACAAGCAGAACAGAACACATTTGCAGAGCCATGATGATTTCTGTATGTGCTGCCCAGATGTTACCTATTGCAATAAATATAACATCATGAAAAAAAAAAAAAAATCAAGGTTTCTTAGAACTCTAGTTTTCCATGACTAGTTTTTTTAGAACACTAGTTTTTCCTGCACCTAATGGATGTTCACTGACTATACTCACACAGGCAATGTTAGGTATACACAAGAATAAAACACAGATTAGGCTCCTGGATGTGTGGATCAGAGTCTGCCGTGGACTATCTTTTAGAAATTATGCATATTCTCTTCATGCTCTGAATTCTTGGTTCTGACAAAACCTAGATTAGGGCAGCCTTACACTTACTTTAGAATGAAAGTCACTTGTGCTATTTCACTTCAGAGGAAGACGGATTAGAAAAACTGCAATATGGTGCTCAACTCTGAAATCCAGCTACCACATCTGATACTGATTTGCATAACTTCTTGCTTGTGACAGGTATGAAACTACTGTCTAAAAAGCAAAAAAGCATTCCACCTAGAAGTATCCCAGAATATCCACAGATAAAATAGAAAGAAATTACCACAAAGACTTAGGAAAAGTAATTTTCGCTAGCATAAGGTTAAACTGCTCCAATGTAACCTTAATTTCCTCATAAAAGAAATAAAATGCACCTTGATTTTAACAGAGTAGCTCTTTAATAGGCTGTGTAAATAAAAAAATAATAAACAATTTTTCCCCATAGCTATGATCAGAATCATAGAATCATGGAAAAGACCTTTATCTTCAAGTCCTTTATCATCAAGTCCACCCATAAAACTAACAATAACAAGTTCACCACCAAACCATGTCCCTAAGTGCCACATCTAACTCTCTTTTAAATCCCTTCAGCGATGGTGACTCACCCACTTCCCTGGGCAGCCTGTTCCACTCCTTGACAACCCTTTCAGTGAAGAAATATCTCCTAATATCCAACTGAAACATCCCCAGGTGCAACTTGAGGCCACTTCCTCTCGTCCTGCCGCTTTTTACTTGGGAGAAGAGACCATCACCCACCTCACTAAAACCTCCTTTCATGGACTTATAGAGAGCAATGAAGTCTCCACTCCGTCTCCTTTTTTCCAGGCTAAACAACCCCAGTTCCCTCAGCTGCTCCTCATAAGACTTGTGCTCTAGAAGTAACACTTGGAAAATAAAATAATAACAAAGGGAAGAAAATTAATTACCTGCAAGTGAAAAGGAAAAAAGCCATTAATGGGACAGGGCTACTGAAATATTAGTAAGCCAAAATTGTCTACCCAGACAAATTTATTTCCTCTAAGTACTTCATTTAAGCCTCCTCAAAAAAACCCCAAACTGCCTCCAATATTTTGCAAGTTGTTTACTAGGGAGGAAACTCTGGAGATTAGAGTTCAAATCAGGCTGAGTGATGCCTAGCAGGGCAAGAGGACAGCCTGAACAGCCTTCTGCCATTCTACACTTGGAGATTGAAATTCTCTTCTCTGATCTTCCTCCAGTTAATAAATATGTAAATACAAACTGGTGGCAGAAGTATACAGTGTGGGAATTAAGTAAGACTCCTGGTAAGAGCTGGAGAAGCAGGTTACACAGCAGCCAGGCTACACTAATAACCTCCACTCTCAATGGGTATGGTCTAATGCAGAACACATTTTGATAGAAACCTACTAAAACAGTGTGTGCAGCCATGGCTTCACTTCTAATGTCCCAGCATAGATCAAAAAGAAGGATTCAACTAAGCCAATGATGGAGAAAAACTAATTTCATGGTAAAATAATTCTAAAATATATTTAAGGTACATTGGCAAGGCTACTTTAAAGGGAATCTTCATTACAAAACATGTAAGGGAATTGAAGACTATATTCTGACATACTTCAGCTGCTAAAAAAGTTATTCTTTATCACTTTCTGACTATGGTATTTTATGTAAACAATTTTCTGAGAAGAACACTTCTTCCTTTCTCTGCTGTATTGGTTTGCGTTTCATTTTTAAGACAGAATAGAAAGTGCCGCTGCTTCTCTGACATCAGGATCTCTTTTTTGCTCTTAGAGGACACACAAAAATAGGATGGATGGAAAAACTGACAGTAACATTTTAACCAAAACAAAAAAAGGCAACAGTCTAAATGTGAATCCTAATACCTGCTTAGGAGAAGTTACTTAAAACAAATGTAAAATTCTGGTTTGGCTTTTAGGTATGACAGTACCCTGAGCCACTGCAGAAAACTTGTCAAAGCAGCTGTAACTAACCTTTGGACATTTACAGAGCAAGAAATGGAGGACTGGTCTGCACCCTCTGCTGCAGCAAAATGTTTGCAGGAACAGCAGCTGAACATTACACAAAAATGGAATAGCTAGATTTTCAAACCTGTGCTTCTCTGGGAGCAAAATATTAGATGTTTGAACAATACCAAAGATCCTGAAATGCACACATTAACTTTTGACTAGAACACAGAGTACCCGCAAATATCATTAGAAATCATAGACCGCTACGGTATTCAGTACCAGGCTAAAAAAACATCTAATCCATTACATAAAAGATCAAATTGTTAGTGCAGTAGAGTGTTTTTAAAAGGAAATGTAGCATAATTTTTTCAAAAAGCAGAATTATAAGGGAAAAAAGGTCTAAGACCAACAGAAATTAAGTACATTTAACAAAGAGCTTAATTAAAGCATGCAGCACCACTCAGCTCCCAGATTTCTGGTTAATGCTTATTTATGTTTTGAATGTCAAATTTCTTTAAAAAAATTACATATAAAGAACATTTTAAATATCGTGTTTTCCTCTCATTTATGCATCTTGTAACTGGAGAAGCAAATCCTGTGGCCAAAAAAAGCTAGTTTTAAATAATATAATTTAAATTACATCACTTTTCTGTAATTGCAAGGTTTTGTTATTATTAAATATGATACTACTGGATCTAGCATACTGTATTTTCAGACCAGAGTTGAAAAGGAGTTTCCAACTCCTTTCATTTCAAATTTAATTTCCAAATTAAAATAAAAAGCCGAAAATGATAATTCGTGAAAATAAATTTTTAGTTCATGCATAATGTGCAATTAAATGGACAAAAAATGAAAAATGAGCACAATATGACACCACTCCATTACCATTTTTTTAACAACTCTTGCC
Organism: Neomorphus geoffroyi; assembly: GCA_033558235.1. Lineage (NCBI taxonomy): Eukaryota > Metazoa > Chordata > Aves > Cuculiformes > Neomorphidae > Neomorphus > Neomorphus geoffroyi. The sequence goes on from JAUMJM010000005.1 coordinate 18,891,855, forward strand.
AGTATACAAGACGTATTTTGTTGTATGAATTTCAAAATTATGTACAAACCCCATGTCCAGCTGTACTACAAAGGTTATATTTGGTTACAGAAAAGATTTTGAACAAGTCCATAACAGGAGTATTTTTATTTTATTTTCTTTAAAACTAATTTTATTCTACCTTTCTCTTTTATAGGCACAAGCCTATAACAGCAATTTGTCCTGTTACTTTCTGTATATCGCTCCTCACCAACTGGAGAAGCCATGGATGCCCCATCCCTGGAAGCGTGCATGGAGGAGGCTTTGAGCAACCTGATCCAGTGGAAGGTGTCCCTGCTTATGGCAGGGGGATGGAACAATAGGATTTTTAAGGTCCCTTCTGACCCAAACCATTCTATGAATTTATAGACAGATGCTGGAAATAGTTATGAAGGAAGTTTCATAAATGCTGACCTGTACTACACCTGAACACGCGTGGTGTGATGTGATCTGCACTGCAGCAATATCAGCCTTCATCTGATTCTTGACATTGATCCATGTCGTTTGTCCAAGGAACTCGTCTGGTCACTGAAAACAAGTTTTACTTATGATCCAGAACAGAAAAATACAATCACCTCTCCTTGCAACTTCTTCCATCCAGTCACAGACCTTTTTCTTCCATGATTTACTTGCTTCTCAGAGAAAATTGTCTGATGACTATTATTTTTTTGTTTATAATTAAGATTATTATTAGCTTACTGGTTTTCCCACCTCTAAAGGATATATCAGATGCTAACAGACCCTTGTTCAAGCACTGTCTTAACCCATGGGTTAAAATGAAGTCTTCTCTTATCTGATTCTGCTTGTATTCTGTACTCGTCCCTCTATCTTCCACTCCAGTCTCTGTTTTACTAACAGACATGCCGCCACAGCATGCATAGAAGTAATAATAATATGATCAGGGAATTTCAAGGCCCCAAAATGCAATCTTGAAATGTTTCACTTTCTATACTGAGCTGTTACTATAGCAAGTGAAAAAGTTCAAAGTTGACAAAATGCCGAGAGCAAGGAAAGAAACCCAAAACCCGAACCTGAACACTACAGCTTGAACATCAGATGTATCTGTATATGAATATTTATCCATTTGTATTTTGTGTGGTTTTTATTTAAAAAAAACTGCATTATTATTTATTCTGAATTTCAATCATTCACTTTACATTATGAGAAAATATGTAAAACAGACAACCAGTTATCAGTAGAATGACAGACTATTTACAGAAAGCAATTCAGTACTATCCGTTGCAGAGCTTTACTTTTGGACCATGCGACTGAGTTGAACAGGGGCCCTGGGCAAAGTAATCAATCTTACTTTATGCTGATTTCTCTTAAGAAGTTATACTATTACTCTTCTATCTCACAGAAGGTGAAATTTTGCATCAAACCACACCCAGCAGTAGCTCACTATGGCTGTTTCCACTTCTTCCTGTGATATAGAAGGGATGACCCATAGGTCTCGATAAGGATGAATTTGTTTTAAATTAGATGTTTACAAAGAGGAAATCATATGCAGCTAAGGAAAGATGGATAGAACTTGCAAAAATTAATATTATGAAAAACCTATACTCTTTTAAAAAATGGCAGACAAATTTAAGGTACTTGGATAAACTTGTAGATATTTAACCAAAACTTGTTTTCTATTCTACCTCAGACACACATGATGATTATATTTCCAGGGCTAAATTAACATGGCAAACATTCTGCAATGTAAATAGGCTCCTATTGATTAAATTAAGCACGAGGTGAACTTAAGCTGTTTTATCTGATTGTCAGTAAATGTTTTCCTGGCTGGGAATGTCCCCAAAGAGGAACAAAGTAGTTGGAATCGATACCGTCCAAACCAATTTTTTCTCACTGTTATCAAGGACAACCCTGTAATTAAGAAGCAATTCCTTTAAACTGTCCACCACAGTACGCAGGAATGAAAGTTTAACACAGCTTCTCAGAGATACAGTTTGCAGTCTCTCTCTACAATTACCTAAAGGGAGGTTGTAGTCAGGCAGGGGTTGGTCTCTTCTCTCAGGTGACCGGCGACAGAACAAGAGGACACGGTCTCAAGTTTCATCAGGGGAGGTTTAGGCTTGATGTTAGGAAAAAATCTTTACTGAGAGGGTGATTGGCCGTTGGAATGCGCTGCCCGGGGAGGTGGTGGAGTCACCATCCCTGGAGGTGTTTAAGAGGAGATTGGATGAGGCACTTAGTGCCATGGTTTAGATGATGAGTTGGTGTTGGGTCATAGGTTGGACTCGATCTCAAAGGCCTTTTCCAACCCTGTAATAATGTTATACTGTGCGATACTGCACCCATGTCTGTGGGGCTGAATAGTGTTATCACCAAAGCAGACCCTTAAGTGTATATAAAAGGCCATATTGCAACTACAGTTTATTTGCTGGTTCAAAGAAAAATGCCTTTCATATTTACCTTGGTTTAAACAGACATCGACCTGAAGAAACTAGGTCATATTACGTAAATTATATATATATTTATAAATCACATAAAGTCAAATTAGTCTGAGTCGTCAGTCTTGTAATAACCTTGTTATCTATGAAATCCTAGCTGCATTGCAGAACTATAGGAAATTTACTGTAAATTTACAGAGATAACACTGCTTATCAATCTGCCTAATAACCACTGTGATGCTTGACTCAAGAGATCCTGTCTCAACACTCCAAAAAGCATATGCTGTAATTTCATTACAGCAGTAGCTGTGACGCATTCTCACATCGTACCCGTTCCATTCATGGTCCCATCACAGACCTCCCTCCTGAGATCTGAGGTTTGCAGAATATCTTGTGTGCTGGTCTTATTTTTGTACCTCTTCACTTTTGATGTTTATATTGGGGTGGGAAACAGTTTTCCCCATTCAGAATTCATAAAGTTTCAAAACTTCCTGAAATTCAAATTACAATAGCAGGTAGAAACGGTCACTGACCAAAATAAGAATCAAAGTTTACCTTTAATTTCCAGAAAAGAACTTACTGAGTTGAAAAGCTTTACCACAGGCTTTTTTCTTTTTTCATTTTCTTGTTTTTATATCTAGTTTATCCACATGAAACATGACTGTTTTATAAATCAACTCTAAATTTGACAGAATTTGGAGTTGCAAGTCATTCTATTGGAAATAAGCATTAGGGTAGAACAGAAATAGAAATGAGGTAAAATGATGCTCAGTCTCTAGTACAGTACTCGAAAACAACTGTACAACATACATTTGAATCAAATGATTTTGTCTACATGAGCTATTTATTAGAACTACCACCTGTCTTGGCAAAGAATATTGATTATTTAATAACCCTCACAATTGAATTGTTTAGTTTCAAACACAGTAACTGCCAAATGATTTTTGGCATGTGTGTATCCTGTTGAGAAGCTATTTTCATATTATTAGATAAAGTTAAAAAATATGTATTTTCAGATAAATTTACCTATAAAACCGACACTTCGCTGTTGTGTATCTCAGAACCTCAAAGCATACATTGACAGGATTTTTCAGAATGAGTAATGAAGTACAGCAGCTTAGAAGAAATAAGCACCGTAATTTTGCCTTTTTATTCATTAATACTTCAGTGCCCTGAAGATCTGCTTCTTCTCACCAGGCATTTAAATAATGCGTGGTTCCTGCAGTCCTGCAGCTCCTTCAAGGAACATAATCAACTTTATAGAAAGGAAGGGGGTTTGGGGTAAAAAGTGATCACTCAAGTTAGATGGTGCTTTAAAAGTTATTTCAGCTGCAAGACAAAAGGGTAAACTATGGAAATGTTCTTAAAGAAAGAAGATGGAACATAATGAAATTGTCTTCTAAGGCCTCAATCATGTGATTGAGACATTTTCCATTTATCAAGCAAGATAAACAAGACAAAAGAAACATTAGCTAGAGAACAACAGACAAAGTTCCTCCATGTTTAGAAAGCATTTTATGAGACTATCATTCTGCATCAATATTCCATCAGCTGCAGGGTAAGAATAAAGAAAAGCAGCAATTACAAACAAATAAACTTAAACCAGTATTTATGGTTAATATCAGGCCTGATAATCATTTAGTACTATGATTTGGCTAGGAATTAATCTAAGTTAACTAAAGTAATGCAACAGTTCTTACTCACTACAGGGAACACAGCAATACATGGTAAGTTTGTAGGGCTGTAACTTCAGGATGCTATCAAAGTCATAGATCTTGTGGAAAATTATTTTGGGAATCTAGTTCTCTCATTTTAATATTTGCTTTATAAGTAAATACAGGATTAGAAACTCAGAGAAAGATTAGATGGAGCTGATGACGTGCATGTTAATGCAGATGCAGAGAGATGTGACTTCCTCCCTCCTCCATTCCAAAGATGGTTTAACAGAGGACCAACACACCATCCTATCTCCAATACATATACACACACCCCCCACAGAAACCCCCAAGACGTGCACAAGCATGGGGCAGAGAACAAGGTCCCCTCTGCTCCTAAGGCAGAAAGATAAGCAAGACTTAAAAAACAGAGACGTAAGACCAGGGAGCAGCACTCGGTAAGAGATCGGGTGCTATCTGAGAAGTGAAGAGAGTTCTTGCACCTGAACTATCCTGCCTTATTTATGATCCTACGGCTACTGTATCAGGAAAGGTTTGGACCAGGATAAGGGAACATGCAATTACTCCCTCTCATTTTATGAATCCTCAGCACTATACTTCTGAGTGACCCTACTGTGCTGAGACAGTCTCTGCTTCTCAGGAAGTCATAGTGAACGTATTACGCATGTTACTCATTCTGTAACGTGTATACAGGGTGATGTGTACACGCTTCAAAGGTTCTTCAGAAAGGAGAATACTCAAAAATATTCAGATCTGTGTGTGAGGTACAGACACCTCTACTAAACCTACTTGCACTGCTTGAAGTGTGCACAAGCAGACATTAAGACACTGATGGAATTTAACTGGAGTTACGTTCTTCAGGATTTGAGGCTTGATGGGAATTTGGTAAAGGTTAGGATGACACAAATAGACTCCAACACTTAAATTAGTCCCAGGCCCCATTTCACATCTATCAGCCTTGCTTGGACTGAGCTATTAGCTGTTTAAAGGGAAGAACAGAATCAGCTTAAAATTAGGTTATGGTTAAAAACCAATGGCTATATGGAAGAGGAAGAAACTCTTACGGCAAGCTTAGCAGGATAACTAGGTATGAATCACAGAACCATCTGGTTGGAAAAGGCACCTCTCAGATCATCGAGTCCAACCATACCTGTCCCCTTACTAGACCATGTCCCTAAGAAATTCATCTACCCATCTTTTAAACACCTCCAGGGATGGAGACTCCACCACCTCCCTGGGCAGCCTGTTCCAATCCCTGACCACTCTTTCAGTGAAGAAATTTTTCCTAATCTCCAGTCTAAACCTCCCCTGGTGAAACTTGTGGCCATTTCCTCTTGTCCTATCGCTTGTCACTTGTGAGAGGAGACCAACATCCACCTTGCCACAACCTCCTTTCAGGCAGTTGTAAACAGTGATGAGGTCTCCCCTCAGCCTCCTCTTCTCCAGACTAAACATCCCTAATTCCCTCAGCCGCTCCTTGTAGGACTTGTTCTCTAGCTCCTTCATCAGCCTCGCTGCCCTTCTCTGCACACACTCCAGCACCTCAGTGTCCCTCTTGTAGTGAGGGGCCCAAAACTGAACACAGTACTCGAGATGCAGCCTCACCAGTGCTGAGGACAGGGGCACAATCACCTCTCTGGTCCTACTGGCCATAAGAAAGAGAATCCTTTACTCAGTGTAAGTAGATGCTGCAGTCTTGAACATCACAGAGACAAAGGTAACAAAGAACAAACTAGGAAGTTCCTTAGAACAAGGTTAATGTTGCTGTTCCCATTTTAAACTCTCTATCTGAAATAAGTAAAAGAAAATTGAAATAGCAGTAATGAAACTTTTGAAGGCAGAACCCAGGACTCTACACTGGGAATGCTCCATATGCAACTTTCTGATATGGAAAAATAAATTAGTAAATTGATGCAAAAAATCCAAGTAAATACATAATTAGCAATCATAATGCTGGCTAATCCTTTCCCTTTTGAAATCTAATGCAGTTATTACTCAATCAAAGGAAGATGCTGTGTAAGACCAAAGGTTTTAATCTGTTATCCTGTTTCTGACAGCATCCAGTAACAGAAACCTAAAAGAGATGATAAAAATAGGCCAAACTTGTAACGCTTTTTCCTTACCATGTCCTTCCAATTTCAGTGGAGATTTAACCTCAGGGATTTCCTGTGCCAGAGACAGTATCTTTGTGTTATCATAAACCTAGCAGATTTTTCTTCCATGAGCTTCTCTTTTTCAACACATGAAGACTTTTAGCATACAGAAGTATCTGCTGGTAAAGAGTTTCACCATTTCACTAAGTCATGAGAAAAATCTTATTATCTTTATGTTGAACCTGTCACCTGCTGATGTTTAATAACTCTTAGATCTTATATTACAAAAGGTAATGAGAAACATGTCTCTTATAAAACATAATTCAGCTAGAACGTGGTTTTACAAATGCTCAAAGATTCTTTTTTCTTGAAGCAAGAAACAGAGAGAAAAAAAATCGGTGCAAGACAAGTAACAGTAGAAGCATTTTTTAATATACCGTGTTTTATTCCTGCCTTATTCTACTTGATTGCTTAGCACACAATCCTAAGAGTTTATTGCATATTAAGTTCAGAGTTGTCATGCTGTGTCTTACACATATTTGCTATGTTTTGATTCTGTACCAAGAGTTTATCATTCTGCAAGCAGTGGTCAGAAGGGATCGGACATCCACAGCATGACCAGTCTCAAAACTCCTGCCAGAGAGATAATGGTCTAGTCTTCTTAAAAAGGGGAGCCTGCAGGAAAGGAGAAAATGGATGCCATGGATGCCATCAATTAATTTTTTTTTTTCCTGTACAAGCTAAAAGCTAATTATATTTTCTTACTTGAACAGCATTTATATTTACAGTAACTTGTGCGACCTTTTTTTTAAGGCAGAAAATCCAGGCTTTAAGGGAGTAACAGAATTTGTTGACATTATCAAGATAGTTCTGCAGTATCTTTACATTCCATTTCCAAATTTTTAGAGGCTACAAAAATAGCATTAGTCAAGAGATACTACACTACGTGTTATTGTAAAACCACAGCCAAGTGTTAAGTAGATATTATGACCGAGTTGTTTTCTGTTTACAGCTTCATACTGCAGTTTGTCTTTTTGGTTCTCACTGTATAACAAATACTAAAAACTGAGAGTAAAAATGAAATGCAAAACTAACATACACATTGTCTTTCTAGTGGACTATTTTAGATTCCATTTCTGATTGCTGAATCATAGCTTTTTTTTTTTCTTTTTCCCAGAAATATTAAGCATCTTTTATGATTTGATACATGACGAAAAAACACAAAAACCCACAGCAAACAATGTCCATAAGCCTTTCTCAACAATAAAAAGTACTATACAAAACTAAAAAAATTACAAGTATGCAATTAATTTCTCAAACACACCTAGCCTAAATGTTCCTCTTTGCATGGTATCTTTTCTACTAGAAAGCAGCAAAGCGTTAATTAATCCAGCGCAATGAATCACTCACTGCAGCATCACAAAAGTAGCTTACATGTTCACATTGGACATGAGTAAATACTAGTTTCTTTTAAAAGTGGAAAACCAGCACTGTCTAGATTGCTCCAATTCTTATTTTGGAAAAGCAAAGCAATTATAACCCACTGCCATTCTACTGGTAACTGGCCTGATGTTTGTATACACATAATTTTGTGTGGTAAATAAAATTAAGAACTTCTGCACATACTGTAGATTATCAGTGAGCATACAGATGCTCCTGAAACACAACAGCTTCAGAATATCAAATGAATTCATATTGTCTAAGAGTTTAAGACAGCACCTAAAACAGCAAGGAACAAGCATTCATTCTCCTAAAGACTAAAGCACAGACACCCAATAATAATAATAAAAAAAAGTAGCTCTGTTTTGCTGAAATGCTCCTTGATTCTTACCCAGACATGATCAGACGTACTTTCAAAGCTGGCTGCTTAACCTGCCTTGAGCTCTGCTACAATTCAAGCTATCAAGATACTGTCTGAATCCTACCTATTTAGCACTGATACAGCCACATCTGCAGTACTGGGTCCAGTACTGGAGAGGGTCCAGTAAAAGGTCACTAAGAAGATTAAATGACTGGAGCATCTCTCCTTTAAGGAGAGGCTAAGAGAGCTGGGACTGTTCAGCTCTGGAGAAGAGAATGCTCAGGGGACCTCAATGTTTGTAAATAACTGAGGGGAGGGTGCAAATAGGAGGGAGCCATCACTCCTTCCCCACTACTTCCCTCCTTAGTAGTGGTTGGCATGGGATGCTTAGGAAAAGAATATGCCATCCTATTTCACAGAGTAGTGCTTCTTTCCGTGTGCCCAACCCTCCAGCAACCTTTCATCTTCCCGTAAAATGTGGTTTAGGGATTCCCAATTCCCATCATTATGCTTAATAGCCCTAGACAGAAGTATCCGTCATGAATTTGTCTAATTGCTTTTGAACTCATACAGACTTTAAGCCTCCGCAACACTCTGCGGCAATGAATCCTGCAATTTAATTATGCATATCATGAAGAACTACTTCCCTTCATTTGTCTTAAAGCTACTGCTTGATCATTTCACTCCATATCCTCTTGTTCTTGTACTATGAGAAATAGCAAATAATTATTCTTTTTTTCACCTTCTCCATGACATTCGTGATTTTATATACTTCACTCTTACTTCTCCTCAGCCATTCCTTTTCTAAGCTGAAGAATTCTTTCTTATTTAAAGTCTCTTCACACAGAAGTTGTTCTTTCCCCATAATACAAGATTACTATGTACTTATACAAGACCATGATGTTTTTCATTTATGCTCTCTCCTCTCCTGATCATTCCTAATGTTGTCAAAACCCTCCTACAACTCCTCCTTTTTAAGTTGAAGAACTTAATTTAATCTTTCTATGTGCAGAATCTGTTCTTTCCTTTACTTAATGCTGCTAGATCCTTTATGAGACTGGGAGACCAGAACTGCCTCCACATACATGAAATGTGCAATGATACAATGGTGGTTTGTTTTGTTTTATTCAAAGGCTGATGCTACCTGGAACTATTCTATTTTTATCCCTGATCTTAAAATACGAGACTTTTCTTCATAAAAGTAGAAAGATGTTGAAATAATTTGAGAAACAGCCCAGGTCAAATGACAGAGAACACATTTAAGTTTCATTCCAATCAACAGCTTTTTAAACAAATCTTAAAACGGATTGGAGATGTTCCTGTGACAAATACCAGCCAAATAGATCATAGAAATTAATGAATAGCCAATGCCATCTTGGAAAAACACCTCTCTGTGTGTTGGGCCATTTATTACCACTAAATGATGCTATAGCAGACAGTATGTTTTAAGGTATCGTTTACACAAAGTATGAAAGCCAGCCATCAGCTTAGCCACACACACGGACAAGCCTAGCTTTCCTATTTCAGTCAACTTTGCACACAACAGAAATTGTTATCTGGCTGACAAAATTAGCATTACAACAACATATACTAGAAATAAAACCTGGTAGCGCTATTTCACCAGTACTCATCTATGGAGCATTATGTTCTGTGGGCAGACTCAAGTTGTGATATTTAGAGAGGTGTCCTTTTTTTTCTTTAGAGCTCCAGATTTTCTCTGCTGTACCAAATTCCAGGACTTCCATGTTTGGAATGGACCTATTTAGCATGCAGTTATGTTCTACCACCACGGACACTTCTTTAGCTGCTTCCTTCAGATGGTTTATGTATAGGTCTTTGAAAAATTCCTCCTCACCTCTATCAGGCCTGGTCCAGAGATGAAGATCTGAGCAGCTCCATCCTCTGAAAATCTGCCTCTTGAAACTGCTCATAGCATGCAGCAGTCACTGTCTTCACAGAATTAAGCAAGTTCTATGCTAAATGAACACAGAGCAGACTATTTTGCAAGCACTCCTCCTGCTTCTCTTTCCTCAAACCATAGAAGGAAGACTCTGTACTGCCCCTTGAGGAAGCAGGAAAGAGGATAAATAAGCACTTCAAACAAGAACTCAGAAGAACGAGGAATGTGAACAAAATGAATATGTAGGATAGAAAGGACAGAGACAGGCAGGAAAGGAATGCAAACGGCAGTGGGAAGAGTATGAAAGAACCTGAGCAGAGAAGGATAGGATATAAGATAAAATCTTGCAAAACACCTGTACAGAACAGGATAAGAGGCACAGGCATGAACATTCATGAGGAATATTATACCATGGAGAAGAAAGAAAAATATTATGGGCTTTGAGAAAAGGGGTACGGGTGAGATCACCACAACTGGAGAGCACTTCCTCACAGTCACCTCTATTCTTCTGGAAGATTTGTGTTCCTTGCTGATTTCTCTGGGATGGACTATCATTCTCCAGCAATGCCATCTAGATCACGGAGTTTCTCCCAACTTAGTTACAATAAGTAAGTGCCTAAACAAAGTCACTGTAGATAACACTTTTGTCAGTTTAGCTCTCCACCATCTTCTAAGAGAAAGTCCAGCATTTTCCTCATGCTAAGAAAAGTCTAATAGATAAGCCCACTGTAAAAAATACCTCAAACACTACAGATGATCCATCAAAGCGAAGGAAAGGCGAAACTATAGACTTTCAACATATTCAGATCTTCAAACTTGGACTTCTAGAATGTTAAAACGATGCTGAAATTTCAAGTCCACCATTCAGAAAATCAAGAGATGAGAAAACAAACCCTTCTTACGCAACATTATTTCATCATCTAGGTGTTAAGATCCAATATGAACGCATATGATCCTGTATTCTCTTATTTATTAAATTACATAAAGGACACAATAATCTGAGAACATCAATGATATTTTTCTACAGAAGCAGGTATATGACTTTCCTTATTTCTGCTGTCACAAAAATGAGAAAAAGTGTAATGAATCAGACAGGAGACTTCAGAAGACAAACAGATCACATGGTTCAAGGTGGTTTCCGCTCTCCAGATTTGGAGAACTATACGTCACCTCTACCAATGCTGCGAAACCCCTGCAGGATGTTGATCAAGACTCCTCGTTAAAGATAATCACAAAGATCCAGATTCTTCTCCGCTACTTGGAGGTATTTAAGTCAGGTATCTACATCAGATGGTCAGAGGTAGCCAGTTGAACTCACTGCTCTTTGTAGAGCTTTTCTCCTCTATAGACTTGAGAGACGATCTTGGGCACCTAGAACTGTCCACCTAGATGCTTTTCTGCATCTTTACTACACTCAGTATGACAGCTTGAGGTCTGATTCATCATTTAATAAATCCAAAATGCTATAACTGCTGTTGATACGAAAACACAATAAGCTAGTATTACATAAAAACATCCAGCCCCAGATATTCTCAAACTCTTCAGTCAAAAATTATTATAATCTCTGTGCCTTATTTCCTCATGTGTGAGCAGCAATTACAGCACCACCTCACTTCACAGGGATGCTCTAAAAGACTGTTTGCCAAGATCTAAGAGGTTGCTGTAATCAGAGAGGAGAAGGTGGATTTTTCTAATGTGCCTTTGATAACCTGACATCCTACAACGAGAGCTACAAAGGACAGCTCAGGGAAATGAAAAGATTGTATCTGCAGTATGATGCAGCTGTCATACACAAATGACGTACAAGAATGCACAATGAATACAAGCAAACAGCAAGTTCACTCAACATGACTAACCCTCTGGGGTGAACAAGACAGGGATTTTGGCTGATGACAAGATGCTTGGAGAGTCTTCATACGTTCAAGAATGTTTTCTTAAAATGTTTTCAACTTTTTTTGTACTAAGAATAATCATATTTGTGCTTCCACGTATTCAGTAAATACAAGGTAAAAACCTAAAAATTTCATTGGTATTTCATTTCTGATCACACTAGAAATATAATTTCTATCCCATTTGCAGAGAGAAGAAAAAAAAAAGGGGTTACAAACATTAGCATGCCAGGTGGATTGCACATCTCCACAGTCCATGGAAGTTACCGTCCAGTGAAACAAAGGTGTGCTATAAAACCAAATGCCCTAAGAATGGCTCACTAAACAGAACACTGCATGGCTTAGAACCCATACTCGATAAATAAATAATTCCTTCAGTGAATGTAGGCTTTTTACTATTTTCTGAAAAATACATATGCAAAACTCAACGTGAATATGCAATGCAATGAATCATCTCGGCAACAAATTAGTTCCATTTAATTCTTCAGCGTTACTTTATAAATTAAGTCTAATGAGATGTCGGAATCAGTAGTGCTAGAAACGTCAAAGGATTATATTCTGTTTATAAATTTTCAGGATTTTGAGTTACTATGAAAGTGTCTAGTTTTTTTTAAAAGCCATTCCCCAAGTGACTGAAGGCATGTAATCACAGAAGCATGGATACCGGATTTTAAAAGATATTATAGTTTCAGTGCTTTGTCTAGGATACAAAGTCACAGAATAGACTGGGAGGTACTGATTGACGAGAAGCTCGACATCAGCTAGCAATGTGCACTCACAGCCCAGAAAATCAACCCCATCCTGGGCTGTATCAAAAGAAGCGTGACCAGCAGGGTGAGGTTCTTCCCCTCTACTCCACTCTAGTGATACCCCACCTCGAGTATTGTGTCCAATTCTGGAATCCTCAACATAAAAAGGATATGGAATTGTTGGAACAGCTCCAGAGGAGGATCACAAAGATAATCAAAGAGCTGGAGCACCTCTGCTATGAAGACAGGCTGAGAGAGTTGGGATTTTTCCACCTGGAGAAGAAAAGGCTCTGGGGAGACCTCATAGCGGCCTTCTAGTACCTGAAGGGGGCTACAGGAAATCTGGGGAGGGACTTCTTACAAGGGCAAGTAGTGATAGGATGAGGGAGAATGACTTTAAATTGGAAGGGGGAAGATTTAGATTAAACATTAGGAAGAAACTTTTCACGATGAAGGTGGTGAGGCACTGGCACAGGTTGCTCAGGGAAGCTGTAGATGCTCCCTCCCTGGAGGTGTTCAAGGCCATGCTGGATGTGGCCTTGAGCAGCCTGGTCTGGTGGGAGGTGTCCCTACCCATGGCAGGGGGTTGGAACTGAATGGGCTTTAAGGTCCCTTCCAACCCAAACCATTCCGTGATTCTGTGATTCTAAATCTCAATACCTGTTATGGAAGCAAAAGTGTAACTGATTACTAATCCAAGACCAGACACCTCAAATATCACGTGTGTATAAACACCGCATAATGTTACAAATACTATTTAAAAATAGATTATCTGCAAATGGTTAACTTCTACTTTCACATTCTGAGAAGTGTCTTGGTCTTTCTCATAGCCTATGTTATACAGCAGAAGCAGAGTGAAAGGATAGAACACACTACCCAACTTCCAAATCACACTTCTCATCTGAAAGTGTATATTGCCACCACTACTTCATATAAAATAAATAAAAAATAGACTCAAAGCACTTGTGCCACATGTAGCTAAGTGAGATGGTTGTTATCATTAAATTCTGTCTCAGCTTACTGACTTGAATAAATTTTAAGGCACATGGAATAAGATGATAAATTCTCACCCAAGAATACCAACCACTTTCTCTAATAGCTGGATGATTCAGTATTACTCATGGGAGAGTTCAAAAGACAATCTTAGTCATGGTTTGTGTGTTGATTTGGACAGAGTAATTTGCAAATTTACCAATGGGATTGTGAAAGGCACCTAGAGACATTTGCGATAGATGACTGCAAAGGGAAAATAACCTAAGAAAACCTTGAAAAGTATTCTCTCCTATTCACAACTACCTTGTTAATTTTACTTCAAAATATTTTAATCAATGTCACATGACAGTCTGTTTTATGTCACATAGAATGTGTCAATCACTCTGATTTACTGCTCTGTAAATATCAGGTGATCCTGGTTCAGCGCTTCACAGCACAGAACTATACCAAAGACCAGAAAAAACAGGCTTGCCAGATTTTTTTTTTTCCTTAATCTGCTTCTTTCCAGTTTCCACAATGCATTATTCCATCTGGCATCACTAAGTCACAGTAACTCTCTTTTGAACACCTGAACAGGTTTGAACCCAACACATATCAAGATCACTATCCATTTCTTCTTATTTGGTGGATATGTTTTCAGGTCTTCATTAAGCATTTGTGCTTAAGCATAATATTGACTGGCTCTCTTTAAGGAAAACAAGGTGCAGCTTACTAGGATCTAATATTTCCCTTTAACCCACCAACACATACTACAAGAAACATTAGCCTCATCAATACCTTTTTACCTATGACATCTAATTCAGAAGTAACACAAATCCTAGCAATACATGTAAAGATGAAATTTTGACATCACACCTCAAAGATTCATTAGAAGATTTAAGTCTGTATGTAGTGTGTCCACTCCCACTTAATCTATTTAATTACTTTCATAAGGTAGTTATGAATGCATGCTACTAAAATAATTTGAAGACTATTATACACTACTGCATAGACAAATTAGCATTAAGTATCAGTGACTAATACTGCTGGGACAAACTTCATAATTAGAAACAGATAAAGGATTGAAAAATTGGATCATTAACATTTCCTGTATTCCGATACTCGTGCAATTGTTAACATACTTTTGCTTTTACATGCAAGTCTGTTTCTTTGAGAATAACATTAAACTTAACATATGCAGAACAGAAAAATAATCAGAAACTCTATAGCTGGCAGATCCAAATTAGCTTGTAGTGGATTTCTGGTATACAAATCAAGAGTGTGACACAACCTCCACTCTTCATCCTCTCCCTGCAATGCAGTTACTATGTTTACTAGTCTTTCAACATAACAGTTTCCAAAGTACCTTTATGGTATCTTGTTCACATACTCAGTTGCCTCCAAAACTGAGCAAATTGGCTACCCATCTGATTAGACCAGATTTGAGGCCAGGAAACTAGAGAAAGCAATGCATGAGTTCCCTATAAAGCCAGTCACTAGATACTTTCATGGCATTCTACTAAGTACCAACTTCTTGTGACTATCCAAACCCAGAACTAATTATTTTCTTTTTAAAACTGAGCTGCTGGAAGAAAAGTTATTGGCCTCCCATGCTCATCTCTCCCTACAGGCTGAAGAGTGACCATTCTTACCAAAAGAGTAGTGAAGCATTGGAAGAGGCTGCCCACGGAAGCTGTTCAAAAAGCGTGTAGATGTGGCACTTTGGGACATGGCTTAGTAGGCACGGTGATGTTGGGCTGATGGTTGGACTGGATGATCTTGGAGGACTCTTCCAACTTTAATGATTATATGATTCTGTGATTCTATGACAATGAGAAACAAGAGCAGATCTTTGAGCAGGGGCAGACACACAAAAAACAACACAGGAGCAGGAACACTTCTGAGAGAATTACAGCTCGTGGCAAAACCCACACCAGAGCAGGTACGACCCCTGAAATGAACAGTAGACCATAGATGAACACACGTCAGGGTAGGTACAACCCCTGCAAGAGACTGTATCCCGTGGAGGAACCCACACTGGAGCAGACAGAACTCATGAAAGGGATTGCGGCCATTGGAGAAAGCCACACCACAGCAGCTGAATAACAAACAACAGATAAAAAGCTAATGAACACCACCCCACTGACCTCATACTTGAGCGCTGCCTGTCACCTCAGCAAAGGGACTGTGTGTAACACACAGCCAGGGGACTGCAGACCAGGAAGGGCGAAGGAGAAGTACCTGGAGAGAGGTTCAGATGTTTCCTCTAAGTGTTAGTTTAACTGTTAAATATTTTATTTTTTGCTACTGGAACTTGAAATTACAAGTTAATATAAATCAGTGATAAACTAACTCAAGCCGAGTTCCCTGATTAATGACTGATTTTGCTTACGATGAGGGGTGAAGGCTCTCCGTTAATACGTTCATCTGCCCTTTGGATGCTGTTCAGCTCCTGCACTTGCAGAACTGTATGAACAAGAGAGGTGACAACAAAACGTTTTTCAGTGTCATGGATGGATGGCCTTAAGTTATGGAGTCACAGCACCAAATTACGTACCATCTTTTTCTGTGAATCAATGTGAATATTCTTGTAATTCTCTTCATCTAAAAGACATACATTTGGATGATAAGAAATAGAGCAATCAACCTGTGGTACAGTGTCACAGGAGTTTCCTGGGCTTTTACATGAAAAGTACTCAAGAGATCAACCGCTTAAGCCAATGGGTAGAGTGAATCACTAATTAAGATACATAAGGATTCACAGGGACCCATAACTTTCCACATAACATGTCGCAGACAAAATTTTTCACTCAGCTACAGTTCTCCACAGGTGGTATTCCAATTTCGTCCCTCCAAGACAAGTTGAAAAAATATTAATTCAGTATAATGAAGAACCAAAGCTTTCCACCTCCTAGTTTAACATTTTTATCAAATAACAAGCACTGCGTCCTTTCAACATTTTTTTTTTTTTCCATACTCTTCCACTTCTAGGTTTTCTCTATGTAGTTTTTTAAGTTTTACTTTCCTCTCAACTTTATTTTAAAGTGTAGCTGGGTAGACAGGTTGGAGATTCAGCTCTGTAAATTTCTGGTCTCCTCTCATATGCAGGAAAATCTGCCTCTTAAATCCTGACAAATTTCACAGCAACCTCAGAAATACTAATCCTCAGTCTCCAATTCCCAGTGGACTATAGCCACTTAAACACTTCTTTTCACATCTGATAGCTGGTATAGGTAAGACATAACACAGTCTTTAAAAATGCAAAACAATATTAAACTCGAGAAAATTCAACGAACTTGCCTTGTCAACAGTAAAGCTACAAGTGTAAGACCTATTGATTTGAAGTTGCTCCTAAAGTTACTGTCCATCTCTTGTCACTCTCTCACCTCTACAATTGCCCTTCATCCATGCTATGCCTTCAACACTACTTTCCACAGAGAGTGCAGACGACCACCAGAGATGCACACAAATGCTATTTGCTCCATCTGTTCTGTGTAAGTACTGCTGAGAGACTATTTAGGCAGTCATTTCTATACACATACCTCTTGTGGTTAAATATTAAACTACGTGTAAGACCAGCTCTAATGGGTGAAAACAAATGTCAGTTCAACCATCCCACTCTCTCTACTACAGCTTTAGGAGATGAAGAAAACAGCACTAACAAAGTTGGGAGAGTATGCAACTAACATACAATCTGTAAAATAATACCTAAAATATAGCAACCTGTATTTTAAAGACTTCTAAAGCTGAAGAATCTGTTCACATCCTTGTCTTTATCAGCCCTTGATTTACCCTCCCTGTCTAATTCATTCAGTGGACATGTAGATGTTTGTTATCCCAAGAGAATAATTAGGTTTAGTATGAAAACTATTTCCATTAATTTATTTCAGGGATGTTTGCTGTACATATTATTGAATATCCCCCAGTCCAGTGTTCTCCAAGACAATTATAATTATTAGATTTTTTTTTCTTTTTAATATTTATGCATAAAATCAGTTTCTCCTCAATCACCTCTTGTGAACTGGAGAACCCTACGTCTACTTAATCTCTTCTCATACAGTAGATGTTTCCTACTCAAGATGCAAGTCTGCAATACATTTACAAAACACTTTCCACTTTGTTCTCGCCTGCTCTCTGACCATTTTTAACGTTGTTCTGACTGGTACTAAGCACAGCACCAGTATTTTCATCCTCCGATCACAATGATTTCCAGACCTTTCTTCTGAGTGCTAACGGATAATTTACAATCCATCGCTGTGTTAGCAGTAACAGTTTTATCCCCTGTACACTACTTAGAATTTATTGCCACAATTTCATTTGTTGCATTATTGCCCAGTCACTGAATATCATGAGATTGTTCTGTAATTCTTTGGTTTTAATTTAATGCTTTAATTATTTGACGCTACAGAATTGTGTTTTTTCACTATTCGTTCTTTTTCCAGATTCAGAACTATGTTGAACAGTTCATATTCCAAGAGCTTCCTGTTACATCCCGACCACAACTTCCTGCTAGATTTGTGTTAATCTCCCTGCATAAAACTCTATCATTTTAGCTCCATACACTGTCTCGTATTATTCCCACACTGAGTTTCCTAACAAAACTCAGCTTTATGTACTCCTGTCCAACAAATGATGCTATCTCCAAAATTCCAAGGTCTCAAAGAAATTAACGTCTGGGAAAATGGAATTCATGATCCCTGAAAGAAGACAAGGGAAGACAGGAAATAAGTGAATTCCAGTGACCACTGTGACTCCTCCAAGCTCTTCAAATGATCCTCCTGCTTTTTCCAAGTGCTTTCTCAAACGGGATTTAATACTTCAGACAGCATTAATATGAACAATTAAATACTGCTTTTAGAAAGTGTCAGCCTTCACACAGTGCTTCGGTTAAACTGGCCCAGACTAAGGCAGTGATCCCACAATTAGCAGCTTACCTAGCAGCTCACTATTACTTCAAGAGAAATGAATTTCCTCCCTCCTTACTCACACAACCCTCTGGATTCAGCTCTAGCAGGTCTTACATGTTGTCATGAGTTGATCCAACTCACTAGCCAGAAAGAAACTGAATTTATTTCACTACCCTAGATTCTTTCCAGGCTGGTAAGTTTAACTGCTAGGCGAAGTGGTACAATGGCAAGGCTGCCTCTCCCCCTCCCATGCCATATGAGCTTCCAACTTCCAACTCAAGAGACAAATATACTCCACACAAAACCAGAAGCTTCCTTTGTAAACCGAGTCTCCTCTAGATTACCAGAAAAAAAAAGAGATGTGTTTTTGAAAATGCATTGCTAAATTTCAAAATCATATTTAGAATTAGTACAACAAATTAGTCATACTCAAATTATCATTCATTCCTCTAGGAAATATGAAGATTAATCGTCCATGAATTCCCAAAGACACTGAATACTAAAAATATCACTATTAATGTGTATTTACTTTAACTAAACTGTAAACAAGCCTCTGGTCTTAAGACTTAAATGTCCATTCACTGTTACAGAGAAAATGGTTTTAGATGTTGTAGTCAGATCATTGTTTTCCTGTCAATATTAAGAAAATTCTTTGCAATTACTTAGTGCCTGTGATCAAAGTGAATTTATATTCATCAGACAATCTCATTCAAAGGGAGGTAAGCTTAGGAATGATTCAGGCTGCTGTAAGAATCATAATCTGTACCAAAACCCATAATTTTTTTCACTTGAGTGAATGCATTCAACATCTATTTCTTCTCCAGAACCACGGCCTGATGCCTATCGGCTAAAACCATGACATCAGGTACCCCAATCTCAACTTAATCGCACCATTATTAGGTTGGACACAGACAAATCTTCTCAGAGCCACAGCGACTGTGCTTCGAGTTTCTGAAGCAGTTGTCCAAGCATTAGTTGCCTTTGGCTACTCCAAGACATTGTATTAGTCACATTCAATGGCTGATGCCGCTTCAAGTTATGCCAGTTAAGTGACACCTCATTCATCCTGCCCTCAGCAACCAGGCTCTAATGCAGCTAAATCTCCCAGAAACGTGCGGTCAACTGTTATCAGATTATTACCAGAGACTCCCTGACCTTTGGTGTCTTGAAATTAAGCTGCTCAGGGACTGAAATAAGCATCTCATTTAGGTGCACAGTAGTAATCTCATCTTAAAGTATAATGATTGGAAGACATTTATAAGCTTTTTCTAAGGTATTTGAAACCGTTACTTAGTAGTTGACATTTCCAAATTACACACCTCCTGAACTATTCCATATGGGGTAAAATGGCATCTAATTCAGCTTCTCATGCTTTTAGCTATCTGGAACTTACTTTGCTTTATGCTACAAAACTTTGTGCACGCACAAATCGAGTTGTTAAGCGTTTTCCTTAAGTGTCTATAACAACTCTTTCCTACGTAACAAGCAGAACTGTTCAAAATAAAAATGATTTAACTGCTGAGGCACATTATGTTGTCTCTCATCTGTGCATATGCAGATTTGCTGGAAGTAGGAATGCTTTACTTTTTCTCTACACCCTTTAAATTTGCAGTAGGTAGCTTTTAGCACCCCAATTGCATGTGATCAACAGGGTTTCAAGATTCCTTTAGCCTGGAGATAACACTTGGTTATTTAGAACGAGGGGTAATGGTTTTAAATTGGAAGTGGAAGATTTAGACTAGACATCACGAAGAAATTCTTCATGATGAGGGGGTGATGAGGCACTGGCACAGGTTGCCCAGGGAAAGTTGTGGATGCTCTATCCATGGAAATGTTCAAGGCCAGGTTAGATGGGGCCCTAAGCAGCCTGGTCTGGTGGGAGGTGTCCCTGCCAAAGGCAGGAGGGCTGGAACTGAATGGGCTTTAAGGTCCCTTCCAACCCAAACCATCCTATGATTCTATGATTCTATATTATGTCCCCCTAAGTAAGCAGGTAAGTGTCAAAGAACTGTTGTTACTCTAACTTTTCCAGTTTCCACTGAATTTCCACAGAAATTGTATAACAAATTTCCCAACCCCCTGCAACAGAGATAAGGGAAAGTGTGAAGGGAAAAGAATAAATATGTCACCTATAAAAAGACAAAATACTATTAACTAGATCTATAAAACTTTACAACCTACAGGAAGAAGTGTGGAAGACTACCAGTGGTTTACCCGGGAGGATGACTTTCTGAACTGAACTCCTTTCTAGCAAAGAAATAATGAGGTAACTTCCTGCAAACGTGAGAGTTGAACTGTAAGACAGAGGATGAACAGATGGTGAGAAGTTCATGGCTAAGTTCACACTTGACAGAATCAACTCCAGTTCTCATCAGTTGTGGTCTTTTGGACCTAGTAATTTTAGGCATGACCTTACACTGATGTTATTTTAACTTCAGTTAAGATTGACACAAGCTGTTTGTAATTTTTCGGTGTTTCTGGATATATCCAGTTACTTGTTTAGAGTAATAAAGCAAGCTCATAGTGAATCTCATACCTTGCAACCAAGTCTAAAGAAAAATTTATGACCGTCTGCTGAGAACTGTTTGAAGAAATCTGGAATTGTTTTTTAAGCAGTTGAGGACAGAAAACAATACAGCTTTGTAATATAAAACTGACATGACTTTAAATAGAAGTTTTATCCATTTGATAGTCACTCTGAGCATCAAATACTTTTGCAGAGGTGCTATAGACACACAGTAGTGTTATAAAAACATCTACAGGTGAGAAGTTCCCTAACTCTGCCACCATTTCTTTCAAATATTTTATTCCATTTCCCACCTTAACTTTCAGTTTTCACACATTCAACATTCAAACATTCATTATTCAAAATAAATAAAAGTAATAAAAAATTGTGAACAGAAAGCATCAATCCCTTGGAAAAAAAGGAAAGATCTGGAAAGCTGGAATAGCAATGAATTTAACAGTCATTGTTCTTTATACTGCCAAAGGTGGACAACCCAGTGCAGAAGAGAAAAAAATCTCTTGAAGCCCCAAACCCAAACAAACCTGATCACATTCCATACTTGCAGGATGACCATTCAGAGCAAAAAAATCAGAATTTTATATACTGCAGCACACCAATATAATACTTGGCATACAACCTCCTTGAATGATACTGTAATTTCGTATTTTCGAAATAGTCAATACTCCTATACTAGGATCTTCAAAATAAAAAGAGTCATCTAATGAATGATGCAACATCTTGAAGGCCATGATCACTCTAGTTGTGAAAACTCTTTTTAGGTGTCTCTATCCATCTTTTAATACGTCAGGAAATAAAAGAGATTCTGCTTTAGGACTGAAAACAGAAATAGCTGACCATCCCAGAAAGATCTTCTGTGACTTTATCATATGCTGCTGACCTCTGTCTATACAAAAATTTCAGTTTAATTCTCATTACACCTTACAACCTTACAGAACAAGTGCCAGCTGCCATTAACACCATAAATGTTCAGGGCGGGAATTACACACCATAGATTTACAGAAGGACAGTAAGTGGCAAGACACTTTTAAGTGAATTCTACTAGAATCAGACATTGTCCCCCATTTCTCTTGCATAGGGAAAAGAACACATAGAGGCTGTTTTCCTGATACATCTGAGTTTTCTAATGAACTGGTTCAGCCTCTGGCAGGTGTGATTAACAAACGAGCTTCACAATTATTGGAAATATCACAATAATTTTCTTTACCTCTCATCATGACTTGTGATGCTGGTAACTCGTAAGACATAAAAGGACTGCATATCGCTTAATCAGAAGATAATAGTTACAACATGACCAAGGTAGCCATTTGACAGAGACATTGCTCTTGAGGTCCCTGAACAGAAACAGCATGATAGCAGGGTGAAAGACAAGACAAACGTACAAATATAAAGCTGTTTTCTATAGTAGATCAAAACTGAAACCTAAACAGATGCTATGTGAAGGACCATAAGGAAGGTAAACAAGTCAAAAGTTTGAAGAACAAATGATATCTGTAAGTGTGGCATAAGTGGCCTCCCTCTCCCAGAAACAACAACCACAACAACAAAAAGCATCTTGACTGCTTTGCTCCCTCCTCCTACAGATCCCAGGTAGGGATTCGACGGATTAGCTTGGAGAGTGGAATAATTCTGAAGTCTGTGCAAACCAGGGTCACTCCATGCAGAACAAAACTAGAACAGAAATTCCACCCGGCCATCCGTACTCTCTGTTCAGTTGGAATAGCTTATTACACACAAACGCAGTATCCTGTTGTTCGTATTAGCAAGGCAAGAAAGTAATCCTCCATGTACTCCAGAGTGGAAGAGATCAAGTTGGATTTTTTGCTTTCATAAGAAACTTGTAAGTAATTTGCAGACTCAACTGTAACAACCAGCAGGGGTAGATGGCCAAAGGTTTCAACAGACAAAAGACTTGGCAGAAGACCAACAAATATGGTATCACCAAAGGACAGGGTGCAGGAAGGAAAAATAAAACCAGGATTAGTGGACCTGAATTTTGGAATAACAGTAAGAGACTATGATCGGGTCCTCCTTTCCTGACATTCTCTCTAACAGGGATTTAGATCAACCTCAAAGTACACACAACAGGTGTGTGGTTAAATATCAATGAATTAAAAAAGATGCTGCCTGTCATTTGAAATGGCACTAGAGCATCTGTCCCACCCTCTGCCTGAGGGTCGGGAGTGACCTAGAACTAGAGCACACGCTGGTCTGTGAGGAGGAATAATCATCTCTACACTTTGCTTGGCAGACATTTCCAAGCTTATCTCTTGTTGATAAATCAGCAAAATGTACTTAACGTAAATAATGAAATATTTCTCCCTGAAGTCTATGAAGTGTGACTACAACACAAAGAGGCTAGCAAACAGATGTTGCAATAATCAAGTGCTAACAACTAAGGGGGATTTGCTAAGTATTCATTTGTATTCTCATACTCAACGACAGTGAAATACAATAAGGTAAGAACTGCTCACATTCAACACAACACGTTTAAATGAATCTACATAACTGAGGCCAAAGCCTGAAAAAACAGTGATGCCAATGAAGCTGGAAGCCATTTCACTGTAGCCTAGAGATCGTTTCCTTGTGATCAATAACCAATAATATTCATCTAAATCACTGAAACATGGAATGGTTTGGGTTGGAAGGAATCTTAAAGATCATCCAGTTCCAACCCCCATATCATGGGTGAGAACACCTTCCACTGGATCAGGCTACTCAAAACCTCATTCAAACTGACCTTGAACACCTCGAGGGATGGGGCAACCAAAACTTCTCTGAGCAACTTGTGCCTGTGCCTCACCACCCTCACAGGAAAACATTTCTTCCTAATTTCCAATCAAAATCTCCCTCTTTTAGTTTAAAACTGTTACCCTTATCCTGTTACTGCATTCCCTG
Source organism: Neomorphus geoffroyi (assembly GCA_033558235.1). Classification (NCBI taxonomy): domain Eukaryota; kingdom Metazoa; phylum Chordata; class Aves; order Cuculiformes; family Neomorphidae; genus Neomorphus; species Neomorphus geoffroyi. Next base: position 18,915,678 of record JAUMJM010000005.1, read on the forward strand.
ATAAAGACCCTTTCTCCAGCTCCTGTAGGCCTCCTTTAAGTACTGGAAGGCTGCTATAAGGTCTCCCAGAGCCTCCTCTTCTCTAAGCTGAACAACCCCAACTCTCTCAGCCTGCTTATTGCTCCAGTGGAAAAATTCAAAAGCCAAATTGAAACTTTACACATTCTACAGAGAACTCAAAAGCATTCACAACCATCTTGATAAGTTATTAAACTAAGGCAAAACTGCAGTCCTTTTGGATTCTTTTTTCCCCTCCCCATCCTTTCTTGTTCCTAGTGGGAACAAATACATAACCTGCATGCGCTGAATAAAAAAGAGTTTATTCTGAATTTCTTGTCACACATGAAAGAAAGCATTCATAAAACAAAGGTTTATATTCGCTTTTGAGATTAGGAACTCTACAAGACAGCATCCAGCCAATAGTTTCGGATTCTACTTAAAAAAAAAAAATGTTGAAAGAACATTTGTGCCACAAAGCAATGAAAAAATAACACATAGGTTTATAACTGCCATGATTTGTGTTAATTAGACAACACCATGATCTAAGATTCAGTTTTTCCTATGAAAACCTAAAAAGAAAGTATAATCTCCTACCACCTATTGCAGAATTAATCTTTTCTGTTCAAAAATATGATAGTTTTGTAAATGTGCTGCACTTAAACGGTGTAAACCAAGTCATCATTGTGTACACAACATACTTCTCAAGTAACCTTTAAAAATGTCGTCCCTCAAAAATAAATACTTTAATAAGCTTGCATCCTTAAATAATCTACCTAAAGCAAATGAAAAAGAAAAGGTGTATAGGAGAGAAGATTTTCTTCCCTATTGCAGAAGGAAAGGGAAAAGGAAGTTTTTTTCCCATCTTTGGCCAGAGAAACTTTTTATTGGTCTTGTTGATAAATTCAGCATAGCATAACTTGTATCACTGCTGAATTGCACAATCACTGTATCATCATACTAGAAACAAGCTAGTCATAAGGACATAGCAGGGATTTAAATCCACCAGTTCTACTAAGGACACGCAGGATTTGATTAAGCATGAGCCAAATCAAGGACTGCGCCCATTTACTAAGCCACTTCGAAACAATAAGCATCACAGATCTCTTGCAGCTCTTTTGATTTAAGCAAGTTTGATAAAACTTCACATAAACAATTACACGCATTCTTCTTCTGAAGGCTGTAAAGCATAAGAAAAAATCACATTGGTAATTACATACAAATAGATCTGACATTATTTCATTTAAGCAAAAACCAGATCATTCAAAATAGCACAAACAGTGGGTGCTGAGATGGATTAGTGCTAAGTGATCCTTACAACACTTCCTTGTAACAGCTGATTAAACTGCAAAACTGCAGGAAAGTTTCCTCTTTTTCTAGGAAACTCATTGTTATTTAGTTTGTAACCATCCCACCATAGTGGGCATCCTATACTTAACTACCCTCATCAGGGCCTTAACTAACATGTTAGAAGATCACCCTCAACATTTTTTATTTCTTCTGGTGAAGGGACCATCACCTTGAGCTATTGTGATTTTAAGGATGGGCCTGCATCACCCTGTCAAAACAAAGACTCCAGACATTGCAGAATGTATATGAGGACAAGACATAGAACACCTGTATGAGAATGGGACATACTTTACCTCCAACTCCAGCCTACCTACCACAGTTGCTGGCGGTATAACACATTTATCATCCCAAAACACACTATGTCTGGAAGATACCTGCAGAGCCTCAACACACAGTTATTCTGAGTTGCCTTCTTGGTGAGTCTAGTCCTTCCAGAGTTCAGTTGATGGACTAAAATCTCGAGGGTCTGCATTTATTCGTAACTGGCCATGCTGTGGCAATTCAACAATATCATAGAATCATTTGGTTGGAAAATACCTTTGAGATAATCAAGTCCAACCACACCTGTCCACAAATAAACCATATCCCTGAGCACTTAATCTACCTGTCTTTTAAATACCTCCAGGGATGGTGACTCAACCACTTCCTTGAATAGCCTGTTCCAGTGCCTGATAACCCTTACAGTGACTTCTTTTTATGCTAATAATATTTGTTTGGATCCATAGCATAGCTGTAGAGCTTCACGATGGGATCTTGTGAGTCCCATAAAAGCCTTCGGCAAACAGTGTTGCATTTGCATTTTTTTCCCCCAAAAGCAGTGAACTTTTTAAGGTCTGGAAAGATACTGAGATATAACCTTTTAAGTGATTAAATGCCTTCTAATCAGTCCTATAAGCAATGACAACAATTTTCTGTAGGTTTGCTCAATCTCTTCTTCCAGTAATGGTGCAGGTGTAACAGCTGCTCTTGTTCCATAAATGTATATTATTTATCACCACTGTCCTAAAAGATTACTAAAATTACTAAAATTACTAAAAGATCTGAAAAGGTGAGGGATCTCTACAATCTCATTGGTACATTCTGTGATATACACTTCAAAATACAGATTGATAATTATCACTCTTGCCTTTTTTTTTCCCCTAAATCAACATTAAGATTTTCCCACCTCTTTCTAGTTACAAGCCTGCAACATTGTCCTACTTTCTCTTGATCTGAACGTACTTCAGAACAAAAATCTCACTGTTTCCCTCCATTTCCTAGCTATAGATATTCTCCTTGGTGACCTCCCATTACTCTTTTAAAGGAACTCCCAATCTTCTGTCTATGTCTTCCTCCTAGACAATTTCAAATACAGGTCTCCTCACTTATGAGAAATTAGCCCTTTTGATATAAGCTTGTGATTACACTTGTCCTCTGTTTGCTTATACTTAATATAATCAAATCAGGATTACTGGTCCCTAGGCAACCATCAGCTTCAGGTCCAGTGATTAGTTCATCTTTATCCATCAAAATGAAATTCAGAATTGACTTATCATAGATTCAATGTGATACCTTTTTGCTTGAGCAAATTATCATCTATTTTCCAGCCACAATAGCTTGTTTTATGTCCAACTGCACAGATCTTTCACTAAACGTCTCTTAAATTGAAGTTCCCCCATAACACCACCATTTTATTAACTGTGAATTACAGAGGTACATAAAGTATCTCTTCTTTTCTGTAGTATCATTTGACGGTTGATAACAGATCCCTCCAGCAGTGTATTGATCCACACACATTCAAAAACTCATGGTTACGTTCTCAGTAGCTCTAAGAAAGGTAATGAAGTCTTTAAAAAACAGATTGCTACCTGCCTTTTTATTCTCCCTGTCCTTTATAAAGTGACTGTAATTCAGTTCAAATGATTCTATCAGTTATATCCAACTTCTCATCACACCTTTGCTTGTTATCTGGATATCTACCATTACTGGAAATGGAACTGAAAAAATATCCTCCACATAGTATAGAGCTTCACTACAGTTTTTCTGGATGCACCAAGTTAAAGTCTGTATGTATTTGTCTTTCTTACCAACTTCTTATGAAAACGATAATTAAAAAACTTCCCGGCTTTTGTATGAAGTTTTCAATCAAGACAATTAATAGAATAAAATGTAATAGAATGGAATAAACTATTTCAGTTACCAGGAATAAGAGATCAGCACTGCCCTCTCCACTTTCCCTCCCGTGGAAGCTGTAGAGAACAATGAGGTCGCCCCTCAGCCTCCTTTTCTCCAAACTAGACAAGCCCAAAATTCTTAGCCATTCCTCCTAGGACATTCCTTCCAGCCCTTTCACCAGCTTCATTGCTCTCCTCTGGATGCATTCAAGGACCTTCACATCATTCTTAAATCCTGGAGCCCAGAACTGCACACAGTACTCAAGTTGAGGCTGCACCAAGACTGAATACAGTGGGATAACCAGCAGATCAAAAGAGGGGATTATGCTGTGTTTGATGCACCCCAGGATGCAGTTTGCCCTCTTGGCTGCCAGGGAACACTGCTGACTCATATTAAGCCTACAGTCAACCAGCATCCCCACATGCCTTTCTGCAGGGCTGCTCTCCTGTCACTCCTTTCCCAAATTATACTTGTGCCTGGCGTTACTCCATCTCAGGTGAAGAATCTGGCATTTGGACTTATTAAATTTCAGCCCACTGATGGCTGCCCAACGCTTCAATCTGTCTAGATGCCTCTGCAAAACCTCCTGTCCCTCTAAGAGTAAACAGCACCTCCCAGCTTGATATCATCAGCAAACTTGCTAACGGTTCTGCTCCTGCATCCAGATAGTTGACAAATACATTGAATAGGACTGGCCCTAAAATTGAACCCCGAGGAACACTGCCTGTGATTGGTCATCATGTAGACCCATTCACTACAACACTTTGAGCCTTACCCTTCAGACAGTTCTTCACCCAGTGCACCATGAACCTGCTCATCCCACAACTGGGGACAAGATGGATGCGATGACGGACAGTAACAAAAGCTTTACTAAAATCCAGGAAAACAACATCCACCACCTTCCTTTCATCCAATGGGTGGGTTACTTTATCGTGGAAGGATATCAAATTACTTAAACCAAACTTTCTCTTTGTGAATCCGTGTTTACTGTGCCTGATCACTGCACAATTCTTTAAATGCCTTTCAACAGTACTCAGTATAATCTCTGTATTTTTTCCAGTAACCAAGGTTAGACTAACAGGTCTATAGATTCTCGGCTCTTCCCTTATGCCCTTTCCATTAACAGGAATAACACTGGCTAACTGCCAGTCAGCAGGGACACCTCCAGGCTCCCAAGAACTTTGGCAGACAATCGAGAGGGGTCCTGCCATAACACCTGCTAGCTCCTTCAAGTACTCTGAGATGAATCTCACCAGGCCTCATGGATTTTTGAGTATTCAACTGATAACCCCTCGTCACTTACAATTTCAATGTCCACCAATGGAAGTCACCGTTCCCACACTTGTGGTGCTCTGATTCAGATCTTGGGCTGCCCAGTCCCCTATATTAAAAACCAAGGCAAAAAAGGCACTGAACATCTCTTCTTTTTCTTCATCTTTGTTAGTCAGATGACCATCATCATCTTGCTGTGAGATGCAGCATGCCTTGTTTCTGTAGTTCCCCTGACTTCAGATGAAATGCAAGGTCCCACAAAAATGAATATTCAGATTTACTTCCAAGGAGTACCTCCTCCTTCACCTCCAGCAACTTCTGGAGTGACAAAAGAAAGAATGACCTCCAGAAAGAGTTTGGCATTTTCTTTTTTTTCTTTACACACATTTTACATTTTTCTTCCTAGAACAATTCCTTTGGGAACGCTTAAGAACATGTATGGTGTACACCTTTGACTTCAGCAAGCATCAGTAACAAAAGATCAGTTAATGGTCTTTTTTCCTAATTAAAGTAGAGCATTCTCATTTAAAAAGACAGTTCAAAATCAAGTGATAAACCAGAAATTCATTAGAAGGCATGAGTTTCTGATAAATTAGACTTCCCCTGCTTTATAGCATTCAAACAGAATGTTGCAATGGGAACAAACACATCCTGTCTTCTATACTGAACTATTCTACATAGTCTTATTTATACTTAAATATTGCTTAACATCAATTATTTTTTTAGTCACAATTCTGGTAATCTACCAATTTTTTAAAAGTCCAGAATACTGTATAGCCTCCAGTTTCGATAAGAAAATACCTAGCTTAATTTTCAGCTGCTATCTCCTTGACTTTGCTGTTCTCTAAAAGGAAGCTGGCTATTGTCCAGCTTAACTCATGTAACATTTTGTTGCTTATGTTTAATGTAATTGCAAACACGACATGCATTCGTAATTAAGCCCAAAGGGTAAGCCTAGAGCCTGAGACATGCTGGAAAATGCTAAAATAACAGTGGCTAATCTCTTCAAGAGCAAAAAGTGGAAAATATGCTACTAATGAAAATAAAACAATAAAAATTTCTATTATGACTCAAACATGCTGCAATATCATTGCCCATGACTTTGAAAAGTATATAGCCACTTTACTAATGAAATTAAATTATAGTAGTTAAAACAGACATGAGTCTGCACAGTCTACTTAATGAGTCTGTAAATCTAATCAGATGAATCAGTGATAGTCTGGTCCTGCTTGGACAGACCTGAAAAGCTGGAAAGCTTTCACTACTGCACAGCAATAAATCTTAAAAACCTTGCAACACCACTTCTGATACATGTCCCTTCCTCTTCCTTCATTCAATCTGCTGGCAATGTAGCACCCTACATTACACCATGAAGCCTTTCCAAAAATTCCCCAGATACTTGAATCACTGTGGATGTGTCCACATCGACCTCCTTTGACACCACGACCTTATCAAAGACAAATTGTATATAGTAGTCTTTATAGCTCCTGGATATAAGGAATGGGTAACTAAGACAGACTTTTACCATGACTGATGGAAGGGGAGTAAACATTTTGCCTGCAGATTACTCATGGAAGCATCCCATAAATAACATGAAGAGAGAACTCTAATGACCACTACCCAAAAGTAAAATGAGGGAGTAACCAGTAAGGATAGAATATGGGATATGAGATTACATCATTCAAAGTAGCATTAGATACAGAGACTCATGTAATGCTCAGGCCAAGAGACTGGTGACATCATCTGGCATGCTAGAGAAATTTTGGCATCAGAGTCCAAAGACCTGGAGGAACAACAGCCAACAGGACCAATAGCTGCACAGAAGCACTGGAGTCTTTTTCTTCATTACTGAAGGCACGACAAAACTGTGTGTTGGTCCCTGACCTGTATCATGGTCAGGACAACCCCCTCCTGATCAATGATCGGAGTCCAACACAGGTAGCCTCCCTCAGTCACCCATCGGGATGGATAAGCAGGGGCAAGACCCCTCAGGGTAGCCACAGTGTGGGCAGCAGAATAGGCAATTGGAAAAGGTCATATGAAATTTTATTATTTCTTATTGTTTTATGTAGCTTTTCCTTTAGCTTTACTGCTTTAATAGCCTCAGGTACTTTAATCAGTTGATAAAATAAGCATTTCAATTAAGCAAAGGTTTGTCTATCTCCCTGGCAGTGCCACACGCACGTTAATCGATCGGCTGTCACAGCCCTACCGGTACAAAGTTCAGTGCACAGCATGCGGGCAGGAGTCACTGAAGGTATCGAAAGCTGCAAATCGATCTCTGAGCTCCAGTGCCAGGGCTGCCCTCTGAGAAACTGGGGGAGAAAGCAGGCAGTGGGAGGCTGCCCCTGCACTGAATAAATTCCCCTATTTAGTTGAAACTCAGTAGAAAGCAACTTAAATGCTTCTTGGTACAAAAAATGCTTCTGCACAAAAGACCATGATATCAACTGTGTATTCATTTCACAAAGACAATGTGATGCTTGCACAGACATACACATCCAGTTTCAGAATACAGCGCATAATGTGCTATTTTCTTCTCAAAGGACATAAATGACCAAAAGAAATTGTGCTAATAGGCACCAACAATTATGAAAAATAAAAAGGGAGAACAAAACTAAACTGTATAGCACATCTTTGAAACTGGCTGACTGAAGGGGGAAAAAAAATACCACCTACAGCTCCATAAAAGAAAATCTTTAGTTTTTTGATAGAGTAATGGGAGACTAATTACCAGGAGGACATTAACATATGCTTATGTAGCACAGCTTAATAAGCAGAGCAAAGCCAGGCTTATTCCTCAAACTTACAAAACTGAGGGGTGCTAAGATGGCAGCAACTCGCGGAAAAAAAAAAGGATCTCAAACATTCAGCATCCCAGAGGATGCAGAAGAAACTGGAAGAGCTTATGGTATTATGATCTTATAAATACACTGTAGTAAAAAGATCAAAAGAAAAGCCTGCCCTTATGAAGTATGAACAAATCATATTAGTGCAATGGTATAAGTGTAATCAGCATTATCCTGGATTTTACTGATCATGCCCATCCGTTTCTGAAGGAAAACCAAAAAGGGAAGTAGATTAATTTTCATGTGGGACAGATTCTGAGGAAGAATCTAATAGAAGTGCAATACACCGAGGAAAGCCTTGACAGCAATTGGTAACAGTCTATCGAGGCAATAACAGGAGAAGAGATTTTAATACGTGCACAAAGTCCCTTTTCCCATAACGTGTTTCAGTTTTCCCTCACATCTATAGCTCCAGGTCTACAAAACCTACAGTTTTACAGCAAGTACAAAGGACTTAAGAGCTGCTCTGAGACTAAAACGTAGAAGCTGGGAAACTGAAAACAAGACAAACCCAACCTTACAGTTCTCACACAAGAGCATAATCTTTTACACTGTGAAAATAGTGAACTCCAAGAAGCACTGAAGATGAATAAAGAAGCCTGAATTCATTTTTCAGAAAACTGTAGAAATGTCGCAATTTTAGTATTAAACAGCATTTTGAAAAACAGAAGGTAAATAGCTCAGCAGTTAAAGTAAATGAATAAAAAAAAAAATAGAGTAAATTATAAAAACATTGAAACATTGCCAGAAATAGCCTAAAGAAAATAAGGCTAAAACTGCCAGGCACAGCAGAGCAAGAGAGCAGCAACAGGGCTGATTACATGGGGACTGCACTAATTTAAACAATAGGCTGTCTTCAGACCAACGTGAAATATGACAAAAGCCACAGCCTGCTTGAAGCTCCTAATCCTCCCAGAACAAACAATTTTTAAGAAAAACTCTTTTCTTAAAGCTTTAAGAAGACTGTTCCCATGTTATTGTTGTTGATCTATGCACAATATATTTAGGTAAAATTATGTTCTTCCCTGTATGTGTAAACATAACACTCAAAATAATCCACTAGTAAGCAGCAGTACTAACCTTTATGTTTTAGGAATACAGTAAGAATTCTCATCTTTACAGCACAAATTTTACAAGATTTTCCTTTAGTATGGAAAATGAGACACTGATGATGCTTCTTCAAAATACAAAAAGACAAAACAGCACACAAAAAAATCCCAACCATATGAAAAAAAATCAAGAACTAACCCCCCCAAATATTGTTGGCATCATATTTTACAACACCTTATCTTCAGTAAGACTAAAGAAAAACATTGAAGATACTATCAGACCTGCAGTTCACTGTCCAGTCTGCAGTCTCCACTCTGTTCCTGCTTACTGTAGCAAAAATCAACAAGCATCCTGGTTTAAGAATTTTATAACAAATAAATGTAAGAGGACTGCAAGAATACAAGTGTAAAAGGGCAATCGGAAAGGCAAGCATGACATCTCTGTGCATCTTTTTCCCCAGCAACGATGTCAGGCAATAGCTGTGGGCTTTCAGACAAGAAATGTGACAGATAGCAAAAATGGAAATAATGCGATTTCACTTCGTATCGTTTGCTTCCTCAACTTCTTATTAGGCAGCTGAAAGCTGTGAGAGTACCTCTCTTTTTCTATAATTTCTTTCCACAGCATAGAGAACAAGCATACTAAACAATTAATTCAGTACAAAAGCATTAAATAAATCAATTAGAAGACATTATATCTTGGGCAAATATAAATATCAAAGCATTTCTGATTCATATTTCAAACTATGGATTAAGAGAGCAACCCAATTATTCACTCAATCTGCTCATTTAGGAATTCATCAACTAAAGAGATTAACACGCCTTATGGTTGTGGAACATGAGACAGCTTTGTCCCTGCATCTGCATTACTCCCATTAATAAAGGCATTCTTAGCATATATTAACATTTCTTAGCTGTCACCTGTGAAATGACCCTGAATTTGAGGTAATGAAGGCATTCAATTTTCACTTCTTCCTTACACCATACAGTAACTACGGTAAGGAAAGCCAACTCAAGTGTTTTATTTTTAGCAAACTAATCATCATAAATAAGATTGTTCATTTTTCTTTAGAAGATCAACTAAAATAACTGAGAGAATGTTTAAGTCACGCTGTTTAAAGTGCAACTGCATAGTGATGAGCCTGTAACTAGAGATTGCACAATTGCAAGTGATCAGAAGAATAAGACGGTAAAAGCTAGTTTATCTAAAAAACCTGCACCCTCATATAGCAACCAAAAATACTTTCTCATTCACTGAAAACAGTAAAGAAGAATTGGCCAACTGAAAGACAGCTTGCCATCCCATAATACAACATGCCCTGCAGGGAACCAGGGAAGAAAAAACAACCCTGGGATCGCCATCTCCCCCTCCACCCACAAGTCCTGCCCTATCTACTTCTGCTCCCAAACTGAAGATGGGCAGAGGAGGGGCATTATCAGCACTTGTTCTTTGACAAAAGAACACGTCCATCTCAAACCCATCACTGAGAGCCCATTGTTCAAAGAGCACTGCCATCTCCTTTGCTTTAGCATCATTCTCAACCACACAGGGACCACAGCACTGCTCTGAGGGACTACTACAGCGCTTGACCACAACCACTACCCTCCAGATACCCGAAGTAAAGGGTATTGCAGAACGGGAAATGAAAGCAGTACATAGCAAGTGTCGACCCAGATTACTTCTCTTTGGTCACATCACCCTATTTATAAATTATGCTCATAATTTATATGCACTGTTTAGCTGGGTCTAAATAAATGGTGTTCTACACAACTCACTAATATGGGTTATTTCACTGATGATTCACAAGTGCAAATGGCAAATATGCATCTCAAATTCAGCACAACTTCTTACTGCTTACCATAAACCAGAGGGCTCAAACTAGATAAGGGTTATAATAGAAATGTAATCTTAATTCTGCCTTTTTTCCCCACATGGTGTATAGAAATACAACTATTAGGGTGACAGAGTATGAGAGAAGGTAGAAAAGCAGTTAAGTACCTTGATCATAACAGCACGCAGTATTGCTATGGAAAAGTGATTAAGACACAACAAGTTCTCACCTTCAAAACCAATTTCCAAGAATAAATGTTTAAAAATGGAGTCTGAAATAGCTGTAGCAATTTCTGTATCAAGAAGACCTGAAGAAAGGCATTGTTGCAAAGTGCATTTGCATGAAAATGCGTATTTTTAAAAAATGTCTAGGAAACAACATTGTACCTATTTCATGTCTACAATGATGCTATGCAACAAGTCAATCCAATTTTCATGGTATTCATTACATCCTAAAAACTGATTCTTTATTCTGAGTTTGCCTATTCTGTCATAACAGCTTTAGACAGAGCACCACAACACAGCACAAATCCTCCGAACAGGATCATGCTCCGGGCATTTTATTTCCAAAGAATATTTGCTAAAGCTGTACTCATGCCTGCATTAGTTTTCTGTACTAGTAGAATATATAAGCAGCGCAACTATATTTCCTTAAGATACACATCTCAAGTACCTCTCCGCCCTGGGCAGGGACACCTCCCACCAGACCAGGCTGCTCAAGGAGCCATCCAACCTAGTCTCAAACCCTTCCAGGGAGAGGGCATCCACAGCTTCCTTGGGCAATCTGTGCCAGTGTCTCACCACCCTCATCGGGAAAAATTTCTTCCTAATGTCTAGTCTTCCCCCCTTCCGGTTTAAAGCCATGTTGAAGAAAAAGCTCAGCAACTGCAGTTTGTAAGACTTTACGGAGCCAATTACACCAGGGGAACAATAAAGGAATGTACCCACCACAATGTGTAGCTTAGGATGCATTTTCCGTGTACCTGGCCATAGAGTGGATCTAGATACTGTAGACATTGAAGCTTGCCTTTACAGTATTTATGATGTGTGAAGGTATATATCAGGCTCTTTCTTTTGCTCTACAAATACAGCAAAAGCAACATGTTATTTTTCCCCTTGATCTGCTCTCATCAGGGGGCTAATCAGGACTATCACCCACAGAGGGTAAGCCTTGAACATGAACTCAATTAACTTTAATTAATTTCCATTGTTTACTGACCCTCACCTTCTTATATGTCTGTACCTCTTCTCTACAGGTGACTTCAAGCATGATACATTCACACTCTCAAACCGGGATATAAATCTCAAAAACCTTTTGGAGAAACAGTAAGAAAGAACACTTATTCAAGTGGAACAACACTCCTCAGTACATTAGCACAGCACTTATGCGGTGACTGGAACTACTTTCAAATACAAATGGCTAGGATTATGAGAAAGGGCTGCTTTGTATGTATCAGGAACCACAGTCATTTTTTAATGAAGTCACAGATATACCCTGACCTCCTGCGAAGCATGCTCTCGTTACTGGAAGTAACTCCAGCTAAGGTGGCTTTACACAATCTTGGACAAGGCAGCTGTCTCACTGAATAGCTGATGAAAGAACACTGCTGAACTTCTTGGTTTCTTAGTTATTCACACATTTACTCAAAGGCCATCTGAAAGGCTCGGTCTTGGGCAAGGAGAGGGACTGGTTTCCACACATAGCCTATGTGAGAAACATGGCCAAGTCCCTGGTTCTGCAGAAGTAGTCTTGGAGGAAAGCAGAGACAGCTGCATGTTGTGACTTGGATAAAAAAAAAAAAAAAAAATTAGACACAATATCAGGAAAAGATTGAAGATGGACACAGAGCTTACTCCCTTTGGTATGGAGGCAGGGGGCAAGAGACAGAAACCTCTCAGTTTCCTAGTAAAGATAACAACCACCAGAAAGGCCCCTTTCCTAATTTTGATGAAGGAGAAAAGTTTCCAAGACAATCAGCCACAACAATTGGCAAGCCCAGGAGACATACTAAAATCAAATATATTGAATATGGATTGTTACACTTCCAGAACTCAAATCACTTGAGACAAAAGAAGAGATCCTGCACTATTCTGTCAGCTGATGTAAAATTGAATACATGGAAAACTGCAATCCTGTGCTCCAGAGTGCCCTGAGCTTTAACGCAGTCGGTATTCTTCAATGACCCGCTCTTCAACAGAAAAGCTGTCACAGTCAGTCTGGGAAGGCGAGAACAGCATGTCTCTGCAACACTGACAACAGCCTTTATAGCATCTGCAAGGAGGATCAGGCTGATCTCAGAAACAGTAAAGATCCACTCCAAAAGTATTTCCTCTATTTCCTGAGGACAGGAAACATGACCTGAAGATGAAGCCAAAAACTTGGTGCCATAGAGTGTCTCTTTTCAAGAATTGGAAGTCAGGTCCTAAGAATCACAAAATGAGCCCTTAATGCTAAGAAACTGCCTGGTGACACAGGTTTTGGAGTGACAGAAGCCATGGTTTTCACATTGAACTTCAGAATTTACAGAAAGACTAATTATCTCTGTAGATTTATCAAGAAACAGAAGAAATATCTATAATGTTGTCTGGAAGGCATTTGAAACTTCTTTAGATAAACCTGCTCTTTGCCACCAGAGATAAAGACTAATCCCCCCAGCTATTAAGTCTCAGACCAATGGTGATCCCACACAGGGCTCCTCCACTGAAAGCTCCAAGTGCTCTGTGTGACCTGCATGTAGCCTAATCTCCTTTCACTCTTTCTCCCTTTCAATCAGCTGTATTAATATATATATAGGGAGTTTCTATGTCTTTCTGTTTAGTTTAGACTCTATCATTTAATTTTGTCCACCAGTGAGTCCCCTTCAGCCCATACTTTTACTCATGAAATCACCTACACATACTGCTCAACTTCAGATGGGCTTCAGTTGTTTCCAGGACCTGCTCAGAAAAACACACTCCGTATGTGTCAAGACTTGAGCACACAGCAATCTCTCTCATGGGCTGGTTTCCATTACCAAACCAGCACTCGTAATCCCCCTAGGAGAAGTGACACCCTCCAAACAAGTATTCAGTCCTGTCACTGGGGCAGCTGGATCCCAAAACACACAGTCTTAAGTAAAAATGTGCAGAGGCCACACTTCTTGCTCAGTCTCTCTCTAATATCTCCAGCAAATTTACATACCAAATCCAGGCAAATCCTCAGTAGGTTTATGTTGTCCTACTTCCGTCAACATCAATGAAGCTACAAAAATTTAAGGCAGCAGAGGTTCTTGCATCAGACAACTACATGTCATAGTTCTCAAAACCTTACAGTGTGTTCCACATGAAATAAATCATCTTTGCATACCTCAAATGCTAAATAACCATTTCCCCTTGCTCTTCACTGTATTCCAAATGACAATGGAAATCACACATCGCAGATGTTTAGGCAGGAAGACAGACCCTCCAGGGTTTGGTTTTGATGCTCACTCCAAGCTTTAAATGCTTAACCAAACCTGTCGAAATCCCTTGTTGCCTCGTAATCTAAGCACATGACACCTGGACACATACAAATTTCCACAAATACTTGTGCCACTGATCAAAGAATAAGATGATTAAAGAAAATATTCAAAGATTTTAGTTCTATTTGGATAAAATAGGCATCAACAGTTTGGACTCGTGGCCAAAGCTTCTTTGAACATTAAGGACTACATCTGGCAAGGAATTTGAGAGTTGGCTTCCAACTAAAGCCCAAGAGCCTGTGTTTTGCGTACAACACAGAAGACAATAAATCCACTTTTCCTATTAAAAAAAAAAAAGCAAAGAAGGCACAAACATATGGGGCCGGATTATCAACCACTTTTACAAGATACTGGTTAAAAACACCATACAAAATCAAAATGGAGGACTCGATGTGCACGCGATTCCTCTGGAAGGGCAACAGACACAGGGCCAGAGGGGAAACCAAAAGCACCAAAATCATCAATGAAAATGAACCCCAGGTGCTGAGGGAAAAGCTTTCCTTCTCCACGCTTTGACAGATATTTCAGCACAGAAAGTTATAAGCACATGGTGCTTAGAACAGGTTGATTAAGTGAGTCTATCAGCTTTGTAATTTTTTCTTTTCATATTCAATATAGAGGCTGGCTTTCCTTTCACTTTTAAGAACATGGGCTACCAGTGTCAGCTGGACATTCCAACTAGACCTTGGTTGTGACCGTGACCGTGACCTTCTTGGCTCACTGTTGGCATTCTGAGTTTTGTTTGGGATTTTTTTGTTTCCTTTTAAAGTTTTAACAAAAGCCTTTTATTTGCCACTGTGACATTTATCACAAACTGCTTGGTAAAAGGTAGTCTGTTTAAAGGCAAGAATGGATGATCAGAACAAATACTGATTTCATTTGAAATGAATACTTCAAACATTTAAGCAGAGCAGAATTATTCTTCCCTTATAAATAACCTACTCCCTGTACCAGACTGTAGGTATAACTCAGTTCCAGGTAGAGCTCACCGAACGTAAGTGTCTGCATTGTTTTTCTACTAAGCAGAGATCTAGTTTTTCCAGTAAATCGGTGAATTCTAGGGAGCAACTCGGCTCTCCTGCAAAAGACATCCATAGCTGGTAAACTAAATCACTAGCAGTGATTTTATCTCCTTTGACTATAATGCAATGCTCATAGATAGATAACAAAATTACAGGTGTTTTCATGTCGTCTCTTAATTTGGTATGGACAGCAAGTAAGACTTCAATAAGCAAAACTGTGCACCTGATTCTTTGATGCAACACCACCCCAGAAGAAACCAAGTATGTTAATGTCAGCGGAAATAATTAATTGAATACCAGGCTCTACCTGGTACCAGCTCGCCTGTGCATTGGACCAATGGACCAGCTTGAATACACTGTTAGACACATTACTTACTGACAAAAATTGTATGTGAAGTGGTGTTGACATTATCAAACCTGCATAATGTAAAGGTAGACAAGATCCTTGCTCCTCCAACCATCTAGCCTTACTACAATACCTAAATTGGATCTACTTGGAAGCCTTAATCCAGAATATTTTTATTTAAAAAATAGGCTTTTGAAAAAATGGGAATTTTCCCAGGCAATATTCTACTCTGATTATTATTATTCTAGTTGTGAGTTGCTTTCACACAAAAATGCTTTTGTTGTTACAGTGCCCTCCACTCAAAATAGGAAAAATTACATTTCTCAATTAATTTTCTTGAAAACTAAACTAACTGGAAGCCAATTGTACAGGTTTGCCATACCAAAGCCAGGAAGCTGTTACATAAATGGGTGAAAAAATAACAGAACAATTTCATGGCTTCATTACTGATCTTGCTGAAGTAATATCCTAAGCCGAAATCAAAGTAAATGTGAACACCTTCCTCTCACTACCGGTCCCACATGAAGACTGCTGCTTTCTCTGCATGGCCATTTTGCCAGCACGTCTATTTTGGACAACAACCTTGCCTATCCCTACAGCCAGTTCTGCTTCTGTACCTTGCTGTAGATAACAATGTTTTTATCCAGTCTTGTTATTCTCATGCCAGGTAACACCACTGTTGCAAGCTCTCTTCATATGGTTCCCCATAAAGGTGTTAAAAGTATCAGCAATATTTAACATCCCCCAGCACTTATTCCAGAAAGACAACCTTTTTAAGAGCAGTAGCTGTAGGAATTGTGCCAACTTCCAACTGTCTGGCAGGTCTTTTATTGCCACTATAATATATACAAAACATGGAAGTATCATATGTTTTGATACCACAACTAAAGACTACTAATATCACAGAATAATACACTCACAGGTGTGGAAGTAGCCTGTTAACACATTAAGGCCTAATAAAGCAGCTTAACAAAGGCCCTTCTCTCTATTTCAGTATGTTCCCATACATTAAATAGAAACTGATGTTTTTCACTGGCACTCAAAAGTCAAATGATGATTTTGATAAGCAATTAGGTAACCCACAAGCAGACTGAGAAAATTAGTGAGAACAGACAAATCAGCCAAACCCTATATTGAAAATGTGAACTTTCTGCTTGAGAGCAGTACCTTTAAGGTAAAAAGCTTGTAATTTAAACAGCTTATATGAATATATACTAAAGCAAGTTAATTAACTTAAAAAGCCTAATGTAAACTACTTCAAGGCACACAAGAATAATTCTATGAAGAAATACAACTGACACTTCTCACAATTAAACTGAGATGCTACCAGCTTCAGCAGAGTGTCTCACATGGGTTACCTGTGGATGAAGGTTAAAGTGTTTGTGTTAGTAGTAATGGTAATACTTAACTTGTTTCTCCTCTGCTTCACAGAATCAAGGAACCATAGGAATGGTTTGGGTTGGAAGGGACCTTAAAGATCATCCAGTTCCAACCCCTCTGTCATGGGCAGGGACACCTTCCACCAGACCAGGTTGCTCAAAGCCTCATCCAGCATGGCCTTGAACACCTCCACGGATGGGACATCCACAACTTCTCTGGGCAACCTGTGCCAGTGCCTCAGCAACCTTACAGTGACAAAAAAGTCTTCCCAATAGCTAAACTAAATCTATCCTCTTTCAGCTTAAAACTGTTATCCTTCAGCCTATCCTTGCACTCCCTGATAAAAAGCCCCCTCCCCAGCTTTCCTGTACTTTCCCTTTAAGTACTGGAAGGCTGCTTTAAGATCTCCCTGTCACCTTCTCTTCTTCAGGCTGAACAACCTCAACTCTCTCAGCCTGTTCTCATAGCAGAGATGCTCCAGCCCTCTGATCATCTTTGTGGCCTCCTCTGGACTCACTCTAACAGATCCATGTACTTCCTGTACAGAAGACTTCCGAACTGGAGGCAGTACTCCCAGTGGGGTCTCATGAGAGCAGAATAGAGGGGCAGAATCACCTCCCTTGACCTGCCAGTCACAATTCTTTTGACGCAGCCCAAGATATGGGCTTCCCAAAGCACATGTCAAAATTAAAATCTCCCTGATCCAATTTACTCAACTCTCCATAACATCCTATAAATAGAACACATTGTAAGTAGACACAAATGCATACAACAAAATATGTTTGTTCTATCTTATCTTCACCCATTTCATAAAACACAGGCCCTCATCCAGCACCTGCTTCTTCCCCTCAAGTATCCTCTGCCAATGCCTGCTACCGTTTTCTTCTATGACGATAAGAGAGTTCAGGTCTTTGTTTAGTAATACTCCAGTTAACAATAGCTATTTAAGGCAAAAGATTAATCTACTAGAACAATACACTAGAATTTCTTTTCAGGATTTAATTGTATGCATTATTATCATATTTTCATGAACCAACTGAGATGTACTATGGAAGTCTACGTAAAAACAAATAATACGTCATTTAGATAATTCTTTAATTTTTACACAAAATCTTTGTTGTGTTGTTTGATCTCCATCTGCTCTGACAACAGCAGTCACACCTCCTACTCTCTGGGAATCCAATCTCACTCAGGTTACAATCAGTTTGATGACCATATGCTTCATAGCCATTGTTCTCACACTGCAAGTGGAATGCAGGAACGAAATGCTGAAAGAAGAAAAAAGCAAATAACCAGTATGTAGTTATTAGTGAAATGCTACTGTACCAGCTGCTTCCCCTCAGTATATAATCAGTAACACGGTTTTCAGATCTTGATTACGTTACAATCACTTGTGCAAAGACTACTGCAATTTTTATACTTTCTCCCATTTGGTTAGTGGAGTTTGAAAGTATTTAGAGTTAGTGTAAATTAGTCCTCCAGTTCACCAGCACTCCTACATATAACATTTGTGAATAATGACCATAACGATGATTCTTAAAAGTGATAAGCCATTAATGCATATTTATGCTTGATGAATTTTGTTTTATAGCTTTTTATCTTGCAATAAGTACTTTAGGGATGTGAAAACAAGAAAAGACGCTCAAAACACAAGAACGGAGCATAAATGGGGAGTGGAGGTATTTATTTTTTAGACCACCATGATACTAGGCTAATTACATACCATTCAGGTTTTACATCTACACAGCAACTAGGTGGGGTGAGTCTATTGAGCTAATTGAGGCAGCATTAATCTATCTCGGGGAGATACTCGCAGGTCTGAAGACTGAGCAACCAACCCAGAGAAGACCTCAGGCTGATATTCAGCAGCTGAATCTGCTGACATCACTGTGGCTTCATTGTGTCTTGTAACTCAAAAGCAGCTTGATTACACATATCCACACCTCAGTCAATTCTGGCTTCCAGCAGGACCAGCTCTTACAGCATCAGCAAATGGCAGCTTGCCTTGTCCATGGAGTAACGTACAGGCATCCAAGATGGAGCTGTGATTGCCATCCTGAACTTCTGCCATGACAAACAGCTAAATGCTAGTAGGCTTCTGAGATCTTCCAGACCCTCATAGGTTTTGAATACAGGCCTGGGACCCCTGAGACGGATGGCACTGCTGGTGACTCCAGTCCCCAGATCCAGTGAGGCCTCCCAGGACCACTGTTAAACTGTACCTGCCGGCCCCCACTCAGCTGCAGGACTGACCAAAAGCTGAGGCACACACCTCATACTTCAGCTTCCACATCTAGCATTATTAGTTTACAAAGTAAACTTCGTGGGACAAACACTGCACAAGCTGAGAACATACATTTGACTCTGGAAAATTCTGTATAGAAGAACAGACCTGTGGATAACCAAACCTGCCTGCAAATTTCCAAGCTATGACACCTTTTACTTGTTCTTTGAAATTTGATCAGTGCCTGCTTAAGGGACCAGAATTATGCTTAACCCTTTGCTGCACCTCCTGTTCATCTAGTTTTCTTAATGAAGAGAATCACTGTTCAGATGAAGTGTTGTTGCCGTAAAAGTTTCGGTTCTCCCTGTGAGATTACTGCAATCCTTACACCTTGATTAAAGTCCCTGGCAGATAATCTACCAATTAAGGTGAACCTGCCTGGGTGAACTTCATTCAAAGATCTTTTTGCATGAACAGAAATTTAAGCAAATAAAAAAACCCCTACTATTAACCCTTCCAGTCTTATTTCCTGCCATGAGCTTTACTCTTCCAAATGAATGCTGGAAACCAACAAGATCGGTTTAAGTACCTGCCACAGCAGCTTCTTAAAACTACTTAAACTTTGCCTTCACGCTGAGCAAACAACCATCTGCTAATCTCATTGCACTCTGGCTTAAATATTTCTTTAAGTGTAGAGAAACCACTTTCATCTTTCATCTTCCCATCGCTGCACACTGAAGAAGCAGGTGTGAGCCCCTGCCATCAGTCTGAGAACCAGTACCTCTGCCAGTCTGGTGCGTCCTTTGGGATCAGACTTTATGACCCTGGTGATTCCTATTCACGTTGGTAATTTGAAGCATATATGAGGGTGACTGCCTCTGCTAAACTCAAAGAATTCAGGGATGATTATGAAATTAAAGATTAAACATGTCTTCATTATTTCTCTCTAGTTAATTTATGAGAGTCGTACAAAGACAAATTCACCAAAAAGCCCAGTTGTACTCTGCTAACTACACAGACATCAGAGAAGAAAACTGTCTACATGGTGCAAGTCCTGCTACTTCAACAAGAGCTGGATCTTTTACAAATTCCAGCGTATCAGACACTCTAAGAAGAAAGACTCCAACACCTACCTCTCTACTGAGATTGTGGCTCTGTTGTGTACAGTTAACTGCTGCTTACTGCTCACAACTCAGAAACCAGAGTCCAGAAAAAGCACAGAGATAAGTAAAATTGTCTTTTGTGAGAAAGAGACACGGCTCGCATTTTCACCAGTATAAATCGTAGGCATACTGAATTTGTGCAAATGTGTCATGAAGATTGATTCCTCAGTAGCTACCAAGATATCACTGCACAGCATGTGGGGTGGCACACAGACACAAGTTAAAACTAGATGGAGTCCCCAAAGCAGGGGAGTTCCAATACCACTGAGGTGAGGAAATGACAGCACAGTGTTTGCTTTTGGTATTCACACTGGTTTCACTCCATTGCACAGTGGCACATAGCACTGATGTTCCTCAAGTGTCTGTTTTGTCAGTGTAAGAATCCAATTGACTACAGGATAAAGACTAACAGAGTCATAGCATGCTTTGTGTTGGAAGTATTACACAGGTGTCACTGTTGAGCCCCAGCCGGATTGGCAGCCAAATGCGAGGTGTTATGGTGGTTTCAATTCCTGCCCCAAATTCCCCAGGGAAAGGAGAAAGGGAAATGACAGAAAAAAAGACTTCTGGGTTGGAAACTAAAACTAAAACAGTTTTAATGAAATAACAACAATAGTAATAATGTACATTAATAATAAAATAATACTATACATAAAAATATATTAAATTGTTTCCCCTCCCCACAATGACTACATCACCACAGATGCTGTTAAGAGCAAACACAAGGCAAAGGTCTCGGGCTGGACTTAGTGACAGGAGGAAGCTGGACTCAGGAACTGATTCAAGAATGCACGGATCCAGGATTGGGGTAAAAAGACAGGTGAGATCCTCACTGGACACTGGCCATCAAAGAAGAGAGCTTGACGCTCGTGATGTCTCACTTTCATACTGAGTGTGACATACATGGAATGGGATACTCTGTTGGTCAGGTTGGGGTCATCTGTTCTGTGGGCTTCTGCCTGCAGATGCAACCCTTTTTTTCCCCATTCACTTACTATATCAGCTCGAGGATGGCTCTGGTTTCTACAGGAATAAGTATAAGCAATGTCCTTTCTGCATATCAGTGCCTCATGTTATCATTCCTAGAAAAACTGTCTGAAAAATATGTGGTTATCTTTCAGAAAATGATGTTACTGAGACGAGTCTTAGCTGAAGGTAGAAAACTGATTCTACTTTAGCTCAAACCAGAACAAGGAGGTACTTTAAAAAAATACCTAAGCACACGTGTGAATAGAATAGAACAGAACAGAACACGATAGAACAGAACAGAATAAACCAGAACAGAATAAAACAGAACAGAATAGAATAGAATCATAAGGTTTGGAAGAGACCTCTGACATCGAGTCCAACAACACCTGTCTCCCCACTAAACCATGTCCCTAAGAAACTCGTCTACCTGTCTTTTAAACACCTCCAGGGATGGGGACTCCACCACCTCCCTGGGCAGTCTGTTCCAATCCCTGACCACTCTTTCAGTGAAGAAATTTTCCCTAATGTCCAGTCTAAACCTCCCCTGACACAACTTGAGGCCATTTCCTCTCGTCCTATCGCTTGTCACTTGCAAGAAGAGACCAGTACCCACCATGCTACAGCCTCCTTTCAGGCAGTTGTAGACAGTGATGAGGTCTCCCCTCAGCCTCCTCTTCTCCAAGCTAAACAAACCCAACTCCCTCAGCCGCTGCTCACAGGATTTGTTCTCCAGCCCCCTCACCAGCCTCATTGCCCTTCTCTGCACACGATCCAGCCCCTCAATGTCCTTCCTGTAGTGAGAGGCCCAAAACTGAACCCAGCACTCGAGGTGCAGCCTCACCAGTGCTGAGCACAGGGGCACAATCTGGTCCTGCTGGTCACGCTGTGTCTGATACAGGCCAAGATGCCCTTGGCCCTCTTGGCCACCTGGACACACTGCTGGCTCATGTTCAGCCAGCTGTCAACCAGCACCCCCAGCTCCTTCCCTGCCAGGCAGCTCTCCAGCCACTCTTCCCCAAGTCTGTAACACTGCATGGGGTTGTTGTGTCCCAAATGGAGGATACATTTAACTTTAGGTAAAGAAGAGGGAAAGCCACAGTTGAAAAGCTGTCTAATTTTGGGACAATATCTATATCGTTCAATACTAATTCAAAGAAATAAAGTTTAGCAACTCATGGGAACTTAGTCTACAATATTCTCCATATTACACCACCTAAATACTTTAGATGCAGATATCTCAGTCTTCAGATTTAGAATTTGCACACAGTCCTAAATAAGACTTTTAGAGGTATTGAGCACCTATTGCTTATTCATTACAGTTAAATCTTGCTTTGCCTAGAAAGACAGCAATCATAATCGAAATACCCTAGTGTAGAACACTATTCTTGCTAACACACTTCAACACAGCACCTAAAAAATATCAATAGTTGCAAGGCAATTCCGATGTCTCCATATGGAAGTACCGGCTGGAAGCAAAACTGCTTTCACAGGAATGTAGGCAGCCCCTCAGTCCCAGCTCCCAAGGAAAGGAACCACCTCAGCCTTCTCACTTCTTTACCCCTCAACTCCTGCATTTCTCTGCAAGCAAACACTGCTCATCCCTCTCTCCCTGCCAGAAACCTGACAGCACAGTGAAAATGAAGGAAATGGTAGATCATTTCAGTTTTCAACTACAAATTTTTAAGGAAAATATTCAAAGACCGACTTGTTACTATATGTTATAAGAGACATCTTGTGTTTTACACCCCGTCAAATACTAGCATATTCTCAGATCTAACAACAGGACAGTTCTCAAAAGTTTGCTCTCATTTTTCAGTCGTATCACTTTATTTAACAGATGGTATTCATTCCTTTAAAGCTCCTTGGTTTTTTTCCATGATATTCAAACCTCTTAGTAAATTTGAAACTAAACACCCAGCTTGCTGGGCTGTTAGCTGTTACCAAACAGCAAACTCTATCTGATGGATTCATAAATACACAGTGCTGTTATTGTTTGGAAATCAAAACTATCCTTGCTGACTAGTCTGCTGCTTTTGTAAGTCCCGAGACATTCACGGCAATACGAACATAGTTTGTATGGCATTTGCATATTCTGGAACTCAACCTGCTTAGTACACAGTATAAACCAGCTCTAAAAATAAATATAGCTGGTTTATTTTTGATAGCAGACTGGATTTCCGCTCAGTGAGATTACATGTGTTATTTTTAGTGCTAAATAATAAAAAATATGAGAAGTTTCAGGATTTTTTTTGAGCACAATTTTAAGACTTTGAAAAGCTAGTTTTACATTTTCCACTTTGGAAGGGACTTGGTGTTCCTCTTGTCCTCCCCCCATTTCATTCTCATTCCACTGTAATGAAACAACATGAAATCACTTTGCAATACGTCAAAATCTCTGCATTCTTTGTTCTTCACTTGCTAACAAATAGGCAGGTATGACTACAAGGGGCACAGACTAGAAAATAAAATTGTCAGTAGCTTTTTCTTTGTCATTCCTTGGAAAATAAATAATCAACCCTAAAGACTGGAATATTTGGGTCCTAGGGAATGCTCTAGAGACCAATTCTATGCCCCATAATAACAGAATTGACTTCAGCAGTACAGCAGCAAGACATAAACGTGACTTGCAGCACCCATAACACAGCTCTTAACAGTACTGCAACGATTTGAGTACTTACACCTTGGTTTCATTCCCAAAAGCTCAAAAATTTTTATATTTACATACTCCATCGCTATCAATTGGAAGGGAAGAGACAGTCAAGGTGGGACATTTTAAGGTCCAGCACTGCTGCTTTCTGTATTCATCACAAAAATTGCTCAGGTGCAGAGATTTACCATAGCTGAAACAACAAAGGTCTGTATCAGCATTTCACCAGGACTATATTGGAGGAGATGTTCTTTCCTAACCTAATACAAAAGAAACTAAACTAACCAACACTTTGCTTTCAAAACACCATGATTTGTGGGTGCAACCTGTTGCATTAGTTGTGTGAGATAGGGAAGTCCAGAAACAGCATAGAAGATTGCAACAGCATTTAAAGCTTGAGACCATTTATGGAGATGGAGATCCAGAATGCTCAATTAAAGGCTCTGCTGACCATCTCTGATTCTGTAGATCGAAGTATTCCCATACAGACAGACTACAGTAACTGTTCTGTTCAATATCTAAATTAATAGGATTGAGAAACTACAAGTCACCTTTGGACTGGAAGTGGAGGAGAAGGGGTCGTTCGAATTTTTTGTTTCCACTAGTGAAAGCAATGGTTTTCTCTCTAGTATCACCGTGTATCTACTTTTTAAAGCTCTTGCATTATATAGACATCTTACTTCTGTAGTTCAGTCTCCTGATTGGTTTGCAGGCAAAACAAACAAAAGTATTTGCAAGGGGAGAATGGTGATATTCAAAAATGAGAAAAGCAATAAATAAAAAGAGGAAAACAACCAGAAGTTACTGTGTTCATTTACTTTCCCATGTCTGGAATTACCACTCCATAAGACAAAAATAACACCATCATACAAGTACCAGTGCACAGTTTCCCACTGAAATAAGCCCAAATGGATCACAGCTTACCAGGCTGACAAAACCTGACATTCTGTCCAACCAGGCAGGTCTCCTTTGTCCCAGTAAATGGTCTGCAGCACTGCATGTGTCCCAAGACCAGAGGGAAAAGATGCCTGGTCCTGGCTAGCAGCACTGTAGGATCTACCAGCACATGAACAAACTTCTCAGCAGTCAGCTCAGCAAACACTGGGACCCAACAGAGTGAACACTCACAGAAAAACCTCTGCCTCAAAACAAAAAAAAAAAATTCTCTCTAGACAGAATTCTTTTAAACCTAGTTTCCAACTTCCTGCCAGATGAGCACTTTAGTCATCATAATGGATTATTAATCTCCAATCTACACACACTGTACCATAGTCCTTTTAAAAACAAAAGTAAATTTAGTGCTTAAAATAGTTATAGAAATGGATGTTGCATTTAGTCAAAAAAAAAATCCCACAATGAAAAAGTACACTTTATACAAATGTTCCATGACTGCAACATTAAACAATTCATTATACACTTAAATTATTGATACGTTTATCGATTATTTTGAAAGTAAAACCACTTGTATTTTATGACTCTGCTTTTCTGACAGTTTAAGAACAAAATAGTTGAAGATTTAAGAGTATTTTAGAGTTCAAGTTGATTGTTACGGATTACTATTACCCCACCATAACTGAACATGCACGTTTATATACAAAAAGACATGTCAAAAGTTATATCAAGACAAAAACAAAGCAAGCATTACATAAGATTTAAATATTAACAACGAAATCAAAAGGATAAAAATAAATTCTTACACAGGGCAAAATCCTTGAGCATCATATCAGTAACCAAAGTACAGAAACAACACCAGAAAAGAAAGAAAATAGCTTATTCATACTAAGAATCAGAAATCATTGTCACGATTTGGGGTTAACCTTTGAACTTTGGTGTTAGCATTTTGCATTGGGTCAGTTTTCCCCACTATCTTTAGAAGTCCTGCTTGCTAAAAAGAACACAGGGAAGCATAGAGTTGCTGTTGGAGAGAAAGGGGAATCTGTTACCTTCTACACTAAAGGCGTTGATGGGCCATATTTTTAAATAGATTCGATGTATGGCACTGCTTGTAAACAAGACAGGTATTTCACGGGAGCAGGGTTGGTTTGCTTAGACCAAAATCTGTAATATTTCCCAGTTATCAGAATAGGAAAAAGCAAAATTTATAGTGTTCAAA
This sequence comes from Neomorphus geoffroyi, assembly GCA_033558235.1. Classification (NCBI taxonomy): domain Eukaryota; kingdom Metazoa; phylum Chordata; class Aves; order Cuculiformes; family Neomorphidae; genus Neomorphus; species Neomorphus geoffroyi. Next base: position 18,941,544 of record JAUMJM010000005.1, read on the forward strand.
AGGAAAAGTCAATTTTCTCAATACTTTCCACTGATTCTGAGTGCTTCAAAAATTCCCTGCAGGGCTGGGCAGCCAATCTGAAATCATATGACATGGGTCTTGAAATATGCTAACTGGGAAGCAACCTTGCGCCCTTTTCAAATTTTGAACTTAGAAAAGTGAATACATAAAAATGCACTGGATCCCTCTTCAATAGCAGGGGGATTGTTCCATGTCCAGGGGGCAACAGGGTCTATGGAAAAGGGAGTTTTTATTTAGAGAATTTAGCTTTTTCGGTAGAGAAGTGACATATTTTTCAGTAGAGAGATGAAAGAAAGTTTTAGACGGATGTCCACAAAGTCAGAGTTGCAATTGTTAAATGGAAGAAAGGCAAGGGGATTAAGGAGACCTCCTTAGACTGCGGTCAGAGTTGGATTTGGTCATTCCATTGGAGCACTATGGAAAGACAGTCACAGATTGTACAGCACAACAAGGTCCCAGAATGATAGTCACAAAAAAAAAAAAAAAAAAAATTAGAAGGGACACATATAACATGATAACCAAGGAGAAAAAAAAAAAAAAGGAGTGTCCAAAGACCACCTGTCATCTCTGACTTTTCTTTGGGTTTTCCCCTCCTTTCAGCCTGATAAGGCAGAAGCAGTATCTAAACAGGTCAAAATTGAAAGCTGACAAGCATTCAGAACTTTTCAGTTAACAAAACTATTTTCAGGCCTCTGTCCCGTGAATCTTATTTAAGAAGCACTTCGCAGACAAAATATTAGTTTGATAATTGAGGCAACTATTCATGTTGACTCAGCTTTGAATGGTGAAGCAACAGGGTTCCAGAGAGAGATGAATGGGGAGGGATAAAGAAATTGAAATGTCCCTCAAGCAAGTAATGTGATTATTATCTTTGCCGACAGACTTTTAGAGACTATATACCAACAACATCAACCAGAATTAAACACACTGAAGAATTTCTTTTAATACAATTAGAAATATTATTCACCCCAAAGTCAAATCCCAAAGTCAAATTAAGTTATTGGGGGGGGAGATAATGGGCAACTTAAGGTTTTTCAAATGGTGGTTACATAAAATTAAACACGAGATGCACCAGTGACTTATTTACATCAGAAAACTCATTGAATTTTGAAGTAAGGATCAAGCATCGCAGCACAGCATTTAGAAATGCAGAATAAATACTGCCTATTTGCTCTACTGAATCTGTAAATCTAAGTTGGAAAAGATAACTGCTTCTCATTGAAAACTGTGAAGACTTAATTGCAAGGGCCATCTTGAAAAAATGAATACAGATATATCAATCCTATAGATAGGCATTGGCAGCAGACCAGGTTAAAAAAAGAAACTATTGAAGAGGTAGGTTTTGCTTTGATTTCTTTTCCAGATAAAAGATAAACAATGTTTTCAGAGGAAGATGATGAGAAAAAGGAGGCAGCAACAAAAAAGCAACATTGGAAACAATGCTGAGGACTTATTTACCTGGGAGGTGCAAAGCTATTGATAAAAACTTCCCGTGATTACTCTCAGCTGGGTGTGCCAAACCGTAATGTAACTGTTCCTGGTGTGATAATTGTGACCACTAATGCTCCCAGTCAAATCACAAGCATATTACAAAGATACTACTTAAACCACACTATGAAAGCAAATGAGACTTGAATTCATTCCAGTACCACTCAGGAGCAAGTGTTACTAATGAGGTATGCTACCCTCACGTTGCAGGAGTGCGATGCCGACAGGTCTGTCGCTTTTCAATTTATAGTCCTGTCACAGTGTAACCTGAAGGTAATTTCGGTAGAAAATACGAACCTATCTCCTGCTTGCATTCAAATCTCATCTTCACTCAACAAGAAGCAACTCCCTACTGTGACCTTACTATTTACACCTGGAGGCAGCATTTCCAACTGAGAGCCACCAAATGAACTGATAGTTTTCCTAGATAAAAACAAGTATAAATTGTTTCGAGGTTCACTGTGGAGATGGTATTTCAATTGTACTGTGTGCATCCCTCTGGTACAACAGATGACCCTGAGTAAGGACAGAAGATGAGGGAAGGGAAAAGAGACATGTTGGCTTAGGACAATACTACATTGTCAGACGGCAAGTTGAAAATGAGCCAACAGTGTGCTCTGGCAGCCAAGAGGGCCAACTGTGTCCTGTGGTGCATCAAGCAGAGCATTGCCAGCTGGTCAAGGGAGGTGACTGTCCTGTTCTGCTCCATAGTGGTGCAGCCCCACCTCGAGTACTGTGTGTAAGTTTGGGCACCACAGTATAGAAAGGATATAAAGCTACTGGGGAGTGTTCAGAGGAGGGCCATGAAGTTGGTCAAGGGTTTAGAGGGGAAGCCAAAACAAGAGAGGCTGAAGTCACTTGGTCTGTTCAGCCAGAGAAGAGGAGACTGAGGGGAGACCTCATTGTGGTCTACAGCTTCCTCACAAGGAAAGGAGGAGGAAGAGGTGCTGATCTCTTTTCTCTGGTGATCAATAATAGAACCTGGGGGAATGGCAGAGGATGTGCCAAAGGAGGTTTACGTTGGATATTAGGAAAAGGTTCTTCACTCAGAGAGGGTGATGGAGCACTGGATCAAGGCTCCTCGGGAAAGTAGTCATGGCACAAGGTCTGAAAATATTCAAGGAGCATTTGGACAATGTCCTCAGACACACGGTGTGAATGTTGGGGTTGTTCTATGCAGGGACAAGAGATAGACTCCTTGTGATTCTATGATTCCATTAGTCTATGATTCTAAGTTACACTGTCTTACACTTGTACACACTGGATGTTTTAAAAGTAAATACAATTGTGGAAGTTTAACCTTTGTATGTATTGTTTCCATTAAGGCCAGAAATAACTTACCTAAGGATGAGCCACTTGCTCCCCTTTTCCCCTGCATCAACTATTCAAACCTCAGAACAAGTAAGTTCAGAACAAGTCCCTGGGAAAATCAGAGGTGAGGCTCTCAAAAGACGCCTGACAAATTTGATTTCACAGCAACTGTGTAATTCTATATTGGTATCACTCTCCATAGTACTTTAAGGCATTAACACCTTACTTTTAACATTGTAACACAGGCAACATACCCCATTCTGTGCTGTAACTGCTCAAGACTCCATCAACAAGGATGCCTAAAAACCATTAAACTCATTTACGATAGGAAATATTTTCTATAAAGAAAAATGCAAATATTCTCCTTTAGAATATTAAATAGGAGAAATGCAAATTATCTAAAAAAACCTGTGAGTTTCATGGGGATACATGACCCCCTCTGAGCCCATTCTCCGATGTTGGTTCAGCAGCTCCTACAGCCTCATAAGAGGTCAATAAAAGACCATTAGCTTGAGGCATTCACTAACAGCAATTCTGTCTCTCACACTACATGACAGGAAACAAAATGTCTCATGACTTTAAAAGCCTTTTTAGAAGAAACCTTTACTGTCTCTAAGCAATCAAATCACCAGGTTTTCCCTCCTACCATTGCTCACATCCTATAGAGTGGAAAGACACGAAATGTACCCGACAAACGAGTTTTGCATTTGGCACCAATATTGAGCGTTCTTAAACCATACTAAATCCCTTAAACAATAATTAAGCACCAAATGAACCATTTAAAAATTCACCGCTACCATTACAACAAATTAAATTAAGCCAAGATTAACATATTGTTTGCTCAGCCCAAAAGCAGCTTATTTCACACTTCCCATTCAGCTATGTGCAAACTATTTTTCAAAATATCTGACCATAAAGAAGGGCCAAACAAATGCAAATAAGGAAATGAGATAACTGAGTAATGTATATTTGAAGTATAATGGTGAACTAGGCTCTTCATTTTTCCCCTTACAGTAGTTAAGATGCTCGGTGTCCAGGTTTCTGTTGATAAAAATTAACAGTTTTCACATTTTAGCGTATTCTACTATCCAGTTTACAAAGCTGTGTCTCTTGGGATCAGCACCTGTATTTTACCTGCAGATTCTTGTAGGTGAGAAGTAAATAAGGAGGGAATTTCCAAAGCATTCCTTAAATATCTATAAAGTCTATTCTACTGAAAGCTATGCTGTTCACGTATAGGTATGTCACAAATGACAAGACATGAGCCCTATGTCAATGAGGACAGCAGGATCCAGGCAGCTGAAAGACTTCAGTACGGTAGGTTACGTCTGCATATTATTCAAACCAGGAACTATCAAACATGGGATAATAATACAGGGCTATAAGCTAAACCTAGATGCTTGAGTTACTCACAGAAATAATCCAAATTTCAATATTTTTAAGTGGAAAAAAAATCCAAACCTTTTCTTACACACATGCATGTCCTACAGCTTACAAGTGAAAATAAAGGTTTTAATTAAGTAGACAAGGAAACTCTTTTCTTACCCATCAGCAATCATAAATGGCTACTGTTTTCTTGCAAGAATATTTACAGATTCAACACTTTTTATTCCTAACCCTGGTATTTTTTTCATTTTTACTATGCAAGCAAACACATCATTACTATCGCAAGCTACATAAGGCCATTCTTCTAAATAGTCACCTGGCAACTAGTTGGGAACTAATTAGCTTACATTTTTATATAATAATAGTGTCGATAAAGATAATGCATTTCCCTTTAAATAGTTTTAGAGTTCAAAATTATAAAAAAACAATGTTAGGGAAAAAAATCCCGGTATTTGTCATGTTCCAAATGTTTTGAAGCACTATTATTTAGCTTTATTTATTAATTAACATTATGTATTTCACCAAAGCATAAAACTGAAGTATCTTAGAATGAAATTCTTAATAAACCAGGTTCCGATGAGATGGTTACTCAGGAATATAGTAAGATTGCGAACTTTTTAAATTAAACAAAAATGCTTGACAATGGATTAATTTTCAGTGCAACTACTATTTATCTTATTCAATAACCAACTGCAGTCTCTTCCAGTTACAACTGCCTCACAAAATCTTTATAGTGTTTTCATATATAATTACAGTGTAAACTAACTGAACAGGAACTAAAAAGCAGGCAAAATGCAAAGTTTAAACTCCTGATGATGTCTAAGAGTAGCTAGTGATGTGCCTTGTCCATACAGTTATAATTCAAAGAATAGAGAATAGCGTAAACCAAAGCTGCAAACCTCCCAGCACAAACTGACTTACATGACATGGCAAACAACATTTAAATTTCAAAGGCACTGCAAGATAATCTTTTCAAGGAAGTTGGACATGGCATTTTATTGCCAACTGACATGGCCTTCACATTCAACATTACTTAGGCTTCTATTTAAGCTACTTGAAAACCTAATTATCCAACGCAGTCATTCTAACCAAGTCTGAAAGCTATGTAAAATTGAATTTGACTGGCACATCAAAACTTCACTTCATTCTCAATTCAGTAATTAGACCATAATTATATTATGCATGTCTTTAGACTGTATCAGGAAAATAAAGTAGTATATCAATAAAGGATATTGCAAGCCCCTTTCAAAGTTCCTACTTAATTCTCCAGTACCTACTAAGCAGTAGAGAGAATAATGCAAATAGAAAGACACCAATTTTGATGGAAGAAAATTAACAACCTCTTAAAAAAAACCATGAGGGTTCTAGAGGGGATGGTTCCACTTTTTGTGATTGTCCCATCATAGCCAACAAACTCCTCAGGCATGAACCTAAAAGTTATAAACCTTCCTAGTTTGATAAAATATTTTTCTCTCTGCTATATGCTGTTGCAAATTCATAATTAACAGCTCTTCTTTATAACAGGGTTTTTTTACAAAGATATGGAAAGGCCAGAAGCAACACCTGTTCTCTGTGGCTCAAATGATATCTATAATCAACATTAACAAATTAGAGTCCACCATTGGCAGTAGACTCCATGTAACAATTCTGATCACACAGAATCATAGAATGGTTGGAAGGGAAAGTCTATGGACTCTTCAGAAGACCTACAAGAAGTGGTCATAAAGGCTAAAAAAATGTGCAAAACTAGTCCTTGGTTTACTTGTTTGTTGACGTTCATGTTTCATATCCCTTCACAGAGAATTGCACAATCCCAGGACTGGGATAGAACGTGTAGGGTTGGAAGCCAAATCCCATATATCAGGATTCCTTTTCTTCTTTCCCCGACTCACTCTAAGCTCTCTACCTATGTTCCATTCCCACTCCTCTTTTACAGATCTTTTGTTTCTACAAATTTTTCCAACTACTGCTATTTTTTTCTGTAAATAATGGTAGTATGTCACAGGTGATAACCATTTTAGGACCAATTTCAGTGGGAGCAGAGTTCAGTTAATTACCTTTGTAATTCCTGTTCATGTTTTTTTTGGGGGGGTGGGGGGAAGACAGCTAGGGGAACGTGGTTTGTTTTGTTTTGTTAAATAAAGAACCCATCATTACTAACTACTTCATCAAAACGAACTTCAAGGGCTTTCCCCCAGTACTCAGGAGATACATCTCCTCCCACCACCTGAAGAGGTGCTCATACACAGATTTGTTTGTATGGTAAACGGTTACAGATATTTAGAAATCATATGCATTAACAACACAAACCACACATCACTGTCTTTGCTGACAGCTATCATGCATTATGATGCTCCAGAATATAGTTATACTCCACCACTTCAGGTCATAGCCAAAAATACTCGTTGACTTGAGAGACATACAAGCATGCCTAAACTACCCAAGAACAAATAATTAAAATCTTTTGAGGGAGACAGAACACAAATCAGTCATTTTTTCATTGAAGTAGTTGACAATACATCCATCGGATGGCAAAACTTCCTCCTTCGAAGCAATTAGACACCCTCATGCCTCTCCAAGGTCAAGCACATTGAGAAAGATCTATTGGACTACAGGTACTCATGATGTCAAATTGTAAAATTGAAACAAGTGTCCTGTGGCCTATTTCTCTTCCTCCCTTCATGAGAAAGAGTTTCTATTGCCAGAGATTCTTTTTTAATCTTGTCCCCAATCTCAAGTTCACTACATCTTTGTCAAGGCTATAAATGCTGGAGCAGGAGTGTAAAATTGTGAGTATCATCTTGACTTCCAGCTTGGAGCTTTGAGGAAGATGTGTTGAAACACTTCTAGCATTATAGTTAACTAGTCCGCATTTAAAGAAACTGAAGGATAGAATATAAAACAAGGTGTTTTGAGTATTCACAATATGTACTGCACTGCAGTCACTGTCTAACCTACGCTTTACGGTCATACAAGAACACACAAGATCACAGAATGATTTAAGTTGGAAAAGACCTTCAAGTTAATTGATTTCATCCCCTGACTTCACACTGACCAGTCCACCACTAAACCACATACCTAAGCTCCCCATCTACACATGTTCTAAATACCTCCAAGGATGGTGACTCAACCACTTCTCTGGGCAGCCTGTTCCAATGATTGTCAAACCTTTCCATGAAGGAATTCTTCCTGATACCCAGCAACTTGCAGCGATTTCCTCTCATTCTATAGCTAGTTACCTGGGAGAAGAGACTAGCACCCACCTTGCTACAACCTCCTTTCAGTAGTTGTAAGAGCGATAAGGTCTCCCCTCAGCCTCCTTTTCTCCAGACAAAACAGCCCCAGTTCCCTCAACCGCTCCTTATAAGACTTGTGCTCCAGACTCTTCACCAGCGTCACTGCCCTTCTCTGCACACGCTCCAGCACCTCAATGTCCTCCTTGTAGCAAAGGGCCCAAAACTGAACACAGCACTCAAGGTGCGGCCTCACCAGTGCTGAGTACAGGTGGATGACCTCTTCCCTACTCCTGCTGGCCACAATACTTCTGGCACAAGCCATACAGTCTTATTTGCACAAGCCATAAAGGTACTGCTTATGGCAAAGCTTTTCTTGCTTTGGTACAGGTGACATGAACATCTACTTTGTGAATGCACACATAGATAAGGGAGACCACTATCAATAGATCTGCTCTAGTTTTTGGTGAACACCTGTCACCATTATACCAGACAGGCCAGCACATGGTCAGGCATGAGAGCACCCACAACCAAGCCAAAAAAGAGACGCCTAACAGGTTCACACACCTTGTCATTTGTCAGCCAAAGTTGACAGCTCTTAGCCTAAGAGAGGTCATGGGTGGTAGAGCTGTGGCCACACACTGTGAGCAGGGCCATGAAGTTCCCTTTGCTGGGCAGCAGATTTTGCAGATTCAGAAAGAAAGGGTAATATCAAGAGAGGAATAATAACACCCACCCAGGACTGGTGAGGCTGCACTTCAAGTATGCTGCCCAGGGAGGTGGTGGAGTCTCCATCCCTGGAGGTGTTTAAAAGACAGGTAGATGAGTTTCTTAGGGACATAGTTTAGTAGGGAGACAGGCACAGTTGGACTTAATGATGTCAGAGTTATCTTCCAACCTTATGATTCTATGAATTCCTTCCCTATGAAGGAGCAAAGTCTGCAGTAGAACAGCAGCAGGAATTTCTCTCATAAAGTAACAGAAATTCAGTTGAAGACCCAGAGGCCACAGAGACACCGGCCTTGAAAGCAGTTCCCACCCAGCAACTACCAGCTGTTCTAAAAGTTATTACAAGAGAACAACTCTGACACAGATATTGCCTACAATGTGAAAATTATTGTTGGAATAAGAAGAGCTGGAAAAGGAAACAAAATAACAGATGTTGTTCACAACATACAGGAGACATACAAAAATGCAACACAGTCAAGAAAATCCATATTAAGGCTCAAACTAAAAAGTTACCACCTCTCACTTTAAAAAGTGAAGGTAATTGTTAGATGTAGAGAATAGTAAAAAGGACCAGAAATGCATCAGAACAGAATTAACACAGCTAAGGTTTTTATTAATAAGAAGGAAGCCCAAGCAGCAAGACAGATCACTCCAAAGAACTTGCAGAGTGGATTTTGCATGCCTAGGAAGCCAGAACTCAACCAAATTGGTTTACTGAAAGGTCATGATCAAAAAGTTTGTTCCAAAGCTGCCCGTCTGCGGTGCACACCTGCAAGACCAGTGCTCCTCACTCATGGAAGTACACACAACAAGAAGGAAGAATTTGGGTTTAAAGAAGACACTCAGAAATTGAGGAAGTTGCAAGAGAGCTCTAAAAGGAAAAGAGACTTCAAACTAGGACTCTGGCCCAGAAATGCCATAGCTGGACAAATCTGATTTTATTCAGAAACAATTATGAAGAAAGATTGTTATAGACCAACAAAAAACAACTGTTCTAAAATGTTAAAATAATAAAAGCAAAAAATCCCCTTCCTCCCAGCATAATTTCTTTTATTTATGTTATATGCACGGACAATAATAGCAACAAGCTTATTGCAAGATTACAGTAGTAGCTGAGGGGTTAAGATTAAATAAAAGTATGTACTATAGTAGCATTGTTGTAAAGTGAGGTCTTTCTCCTCTTTTCACTGATCTTCATATAAAGCAGTAATTAAATGACATCAGTCTCAGAACTGGTTAATCATTTCACAATTCTTTTACATGAAATCAGTCCTTCTTTCCTCAACAACGGGCAGAAGGTGATGCCAATCCAGATGAAGCAATTATGTCAGAAATCAAATCAAATAATTTTCCTTTTTATCCACTATAACAGTCTTTAAGTGTGATTAATCAAATCAACCTTCCCTTTCCAGGCAGAGCTGTAATTGCTAGGTGCAAATTAAAGCATATTATATATGACACATGATACTTAACCTGAAGATAATTTTTTATTAGGGTTTAAGTCAAACTTGGCTAAATGAGTTAAATATACCCACTGAATATATCTTAACATTACATACTGTTGCAGGTTTGAATTTTTTCGAGGAATTTTTCTTCCTCTTGCCAACAAAGGGAACGCAAGGGGAGCGGGGAGAGGCCACTTCCGGGAAACCGGGATAGAGGTGGTGTCCAGACATTGGGGTTTTTTTTCTTCCCACCTCTGGGGCGGGGAGCCAGGTTTTTTTCCATGGTTTTACGCGCTTTTGGCTTCGGGAGGAGCGCGGCGTGGTGCAGCGGCAGCAGAGTTGTGACTCGTGGGGTTTTGCAGTCTCTGGAGGAAGGATCATCGGTCATCTGAATCTTCCACAACTTCTGCAGAACTCACATGCTTCCCTTTTTCCCTTGTTCCCTCCCCTTAGGTCCGCGGCGGCGGAGCAGCGCCCGGGGCCACAGCAGTGGCGACAGCCCCTTCGCACCCTTAAAGATGCCTGCATCATAAGATTTGGGGTACTGGACTCAATCCGTTTAAAGGTTTTACAGTTTTGGTTGTGATTACTGTTAATTCTGTTCTGCTTACACATATATTTGTACCTAAGAAATGTTATCTTTTCTATACAGGTTTTTTTCTTCATTAAAGATCTTTAATATCTGATTAATATCTTAGTTTTTTATCAAAACTAAGTCACATACATGCCCTACAGGAAAAAAAAAAAAATTACTAAAATACTTCAAGTCCCATAGATAAATCCAATTGCTCGACAAAAACTAGAGTAACAGTAAAAACATGATTGTAAAGATAAAAAAAAGTATCTTCACAGACCCTATCATGCAGTTTAAAATGCGGTAGCAGATAATTCTACATTACTATAAAAACAAAACAAAACATCCGAAACCTAGGACCTCAAACCTAATTCTTCTTCAGCATAACACACAACAATTCTTCACAATGATAAAGCAGAACCACATTCACTACCAGAGCAAGCTGACACAATTTCTATGATTTTAATAACTGTTGACAACTGTTGTGACATTCATTGCTACCACTTTCCCCTAAGCAAACAGAAGCAAGTATATTGCCCCAGTAACGAATTTAAAGGATCAGAGTTGATATTCTTACTCAATACCCCAAAGTTTATTTCATCTTAATTTTCATCTGTTGATGATCATATCAATGTTTTCTGATGCAATTAAATACAATTCTTTGTCTGACTACGTGTGTAAGTAAATGTGAAATTATTTTATTAATTACACAGAACAATGTTGTCTCAGAAATGCAAACAAGAAGCAACAGCCTGCAGAACCTCTCACAAAACCTTCACAAGCTAACAGGAAAAAAATCATCCAGAAACAAACCTACAAAACATGACGTGGGATATCAATTTAGTTCAAAAGGGTGAGAAAAAAGGCATTTGGGGACATAATGTTAGGAACAGAATTGATCTTTGGTGCTGAACAGTCAAAATGCAAAATACTAAAGGATCTACAACTATGAAGAGTTAACCAGTTAGTTTTAGGACAGTCCTTTGAATAATCCACCACAGAAAGTGTTTGCCCCACAAGAGACTATTGTTTAGGTCACAAAACAGCTAATGAAACCTGTATTAATAATGAAACCTTCAAATATACTTATATATAAAAAAAATGAAAAGAGACCTATTCTGTGCCCTGTGGTTATTTTTAAGTACACCTTCAGTTCTCTTCAAAAACTCTTAATCAAAATAACTACATTGTTGTGTATCAGAGGAAAACTGGCATTGTATCAAGAAACAGTGTTTTCTACCCAATTCACATTATAAGCCATCTATTCAGAATTTAAGCACAAGAGTAGAACAATTTAAATTAGATGTGAAATTGTCATTCATCAAGATGATTTCAAGGCTGTAAATCCCCTCAGTTTTATGTGAACCAAGGCAGAATGGAAAGGGCTGTCAATATATAACATCAGTTCTGGAAAGACTCTTCAGTTTAAGCACAACGCGCATAACTATGCCATAGCACAAGCAGTAAAACCAGAGAACTTGGTCTCCAGCAAATGTGTGGTCTTTATCCCATGAAAGTCCACAGTTCAGCCTCTTAGGTCAGCTTTCCTCTCACACAGCCTAGGACATCCCCACTGGACAGTGTACCCTGACACTATGCATCCTACATATTCAGTAGGTATAGTAGCTGGCTGCCACTACATGGAACAGGGCACGGGTCCAGTTTCCTCCCAAAGGGGGAGAACATGCTGTTTTATTTGCTACTATCAACAGTCATAGAATGGGAAACCTAGCACCTTTGGGAACCCTGCATTTCACAAGTCAGCTGACAGACAGAGCACGAGACTTTGACCTCATCACGTCAGAAATCCAAGATGGAATGTCATTGCTGGTAGAATTCACGTAATCCAAGTGAGAACTTGTTCTATTTAGTTCTCATTTTTCATTCAGTAAGGGCTGTGTTTCCTGCAGGATGGATATATCCAAGCTACACACACAATGAAGAATAAAGTAGAGACACTAAGGATAAATTTCAAGAAGCCTTTGCTGCTAGGAGCCTTCTGGGTGTGAAAGCTTAACACAGACTTATCTATTCCACTGAGCAATACCTAGACTCTGTTTGGTACCTGAAATACTTTTTTTAAACTTAACTCAAGGCACATCTAAACCATAATACGATTACCACACTTCTTTTTGGTTTTCCCATTAATTATTGAACACCATTTCTACTTAGCTATCGCTAGTTTAAAATACTGTTACAAAGCAAAACCAAGTTTATCAGCTAATACCATCCGGGCTGCACTCCTGGCTTTATGTACATTTCAATTTACTAATTTAACACCTCATCTCACTTGCACTCAATTGGCATGGACAGCAGGATATGAGGAAGGGGAAAGATAAAAAAGAAAAGGGAGACAGTAGAAATAAAAAGGTGCAGTTGACCAAGTAGCGTATGAGATGCCTAACTCCCCATACCATGTAGAGACATAATTTCATAGACTGGCTTTGAGTCCAGTAGTAAAAAGACTTTTACTTCTGAAATCAGGCTTTTTTAAATGCAGTTTTTATGGAACTGTACACTTCAGGCAGATGCATATCTAACTGCTTTACTACCTGTTATTCCCGCCCCGTCCCCCCCCTCCATAAACAGTTACCTTTCCAAAAATTGTTATTTGAGAAATATTTCAAAATTAACAAGTGCTATGGAACATTCACTCACAGAAAGCAATCTAACAGCACACCACAGCAGGTAATGCAAGGTTTCCTCACCAGATGTTTTAGCCTGAACAACATGTCCAAACTGCTCAGGATCCAAAGCTTAGATCACATCTTCCACACACGAAGAAAGAAGTAACAGATTCTAGGATGTCAGTCATCAGAACGACATCTTACATGCACACTGCGCTCTTACTGGCTGTACATATAGAAGTATTTTTCATCACTGGAAAAGTTTTCCTTTCACTACACAGTCTGCCACAACTGCTATTTGTTGTACATTTCTACATAGCATGTCATTTTTTGCCTAAACATACCCAAATGCTTCATGAAGTCTACAGATTTACAAAGTTCTCTTTGTAGCTGCCTTAATTACAGGATGATTTGGAGCTTGTTTTAATTAAAAGTTAAGAGAAGCCAAGGACAAGATGATTAGCAGTCGTAACATTAATCTTCTTGCTGTACAGAACAACTTCATTTACTGTTTAAGACAGAAATCCTTGTGGAGTTGTTGTTCTGTTAAGCTGAAGTTGATGTACTTGCTAGGAAGTTACTTGTACCTCTTCTGTCCTCCTCTGAGATGTAACAGATGTGCTCTCAGGAAATTGAATCTGATAAGAAACACTCACTGACTTCAGTGAACTCTGACAAGGTTGAAACAGAAAAATAAGGTTCACAAGTGATGAAGGAACCCAACACATGTCATTTAAATATGAAGACTTCTCTGATAGTGAGAAAGAATTCTCATATCAGCAATGAAATTTACAAAACACACTGTCCGTTAATACTATTATTAACACTTAAGAAAGGTATATTTTAACAATTTCCAGGACAGACTTCACATACACTGCATTTATCACTGGAAAGGAATAACATCACTCCTACAATACACATTAAACAGCAGACTCCAGCCCTTAACTTCTCAGCACAGTCGAGAATCTTCATGCTACATTAGCCCAGTAATTCAAGGAGAATCCAAAAAGAGAGACATTTTTAACCCAGACGATCTAAGCCTCCAAGGAAATGAGGCTTAGGAAGTCCCACATCTGTTCAGTTGTCACATGTAACTTCTAAAATTGCTGGCCAATTTCAAATAATTTGATAAAGGGTTTGGAGACCCAAAAATAATTAAGTTCCTGCAAACTCTACAAAAATTAGAAGCTAAGTACAAAAGAGACACATAATGCTCTTACTAAAGGCAAACGAGTTTTGATCCATCTATTATCCATCACCTAACTAATGAAATAAACACACTCAGAGTGTGTGTGTGCACATATATATTCAAGTATACATATTGTGTGTGCATACATTTGAGTATATATACATTGTATATATTCAAAATCTAACTGGACATGATCCTGAATAACCTGCTCTAGACCACCCTGCTTGAGGAAAGGGTTTGGACTAAATGATTTTAAAAGTCCCCTCCAACACAAACCATTCTATGATTCTAGGATCTCAAGATCCATCCAGCCTAAACAATTTTAAGGTGGGGTGGTAGTAGTGTGTTGTGTGGCTGGCTTCACAGAAGCCACACCAAATGCTATCAAACAGGGATGCCAGAAGAGAAACTCAGTGGGAAAAGGCAAGAAAAATTCTTGGGAAGGTAAAAGACATAAATCCAAAAGCAACCAAGCTTTAGCAGTTATGCCATTAATGATGTTTTTTCTTCAGTGACTCACTGAAGACTTGTCATGCCATTGCTTATGTGCTATTATTAGAATCATTCTCTGAATCACCTCTAGGGATACAAGCTACACAATTGTAATTACACTAGTGTAAAAACACTTCTAATAGCAAAGATCATTCTTATAACCTTTTACACTGATGTAAATACACCACATTAGAAGCTGCATAGCTTTCTAAAACATACACTCCTTATGAAATGATTGGATGAATGCAGAACTGTAGAGATGAGGCTTTAAAGTGACTTGCCTATTTTCACCTGCCATTTTAGTGGAAGACAGTATTGGATCACAAATTTTAAAGCAACTTCTAGGGAAAAAAAATGGGATTCATCAAACTACAGCAAATGGGGAATGTAGGGAGATGACCAAACATTTCCAGCCTAACTGAATACTACAGAAAAGTCTGGTACAAGCAAAAGAGCAAGAGTGGGGCCTTGAGGCATCCATGGTTGGGTCCTCCATACCAGCAAACCACCACACAGACACCTCTTGGACCAAGCGTACACTCCTTTCGTAAGGAACAGAAGAAAGGACAGAACAGGAAGGACAGGAACAGAAGGAAGTTGAGAGGAAGAAAAAGGCATCTTGTAGATGACTACAGAGTGGTATCACTGGAGATGCAGGGTAGAAGACTGGTAAGCAGAAAGATGACAGGAGCAGGGTTACTCCCAACTGTGGACAGACAAAAGTAGGTATGGTATTTAGAGGAGAAGCTCACTTGCAAACCCCTCTTACCCCACCTTGGAGTCAAGTCAAATGAGGAACATAACTGCATCAACAACTAGGATAAAAGAGGGCTTCAGAAGGCTAAGAAATTCTAGGCTGAAATTCTGTGCCAAGACAAGAATTAGACTACAGCTCACAACGTGGTCTGGATGCTGACAACAGCAGTAACATGTTAAACGAATCAGAAGGTGCAAGGCCAAGAAACACTATCAGCAGCAAATGTCAGGACTTCATAAACGGGGTGACAGCTCAGTTGGGGCACACTGACCAAATAAAGAATTGTGACAGATTTCAGATTTAGAGAATCATAAGAGGAAGAAAATCTTGATATGGCTTGAATAAACACACCAACCAAGTTCATAAAACTGTTGAAGGGCCACTCTGGTAAAACATACTTCAATTCTGCACTCCTGTAGGAGCAACCAAAGTTGAAGGGTTCACTGGCATTGTGCTTCATTTTAAAATTGGAAGCAGCATGAAAAATCATGAAACTTTTGCAAAATATGAAAAGGAAAAGCTTTCTGGGTAATCACAACACTATTTAACAGCACTGTACTAAAGGGTAAACTGATGCACACCATCTATCAATGTATTTGAGAAAATACAAGGGAAAACCACATGGCTGAGCAAAAGAATTAACATGGGCTATTAGAAGTAAAAAAACATGTTTTTAAATGGGCCTATTGATACTATAAAATTATAATTATGACAGGCTAAAAAAGGCAATAAATCATGCCCAAAAAGATTTAAGGAACAATCTGGAAAAGACATAAAAACTAATAAAGCCACTTCTCCTTTAAAGCTTCCGTTATCCCAAAAGACTAACATGACTAATGGGACACTAACCTTTGAGAAAATCTGCCTAAGTACAAAGCAGGAAGATTTGTAAACTACAGCAGAAAAAATGAGATAGATTATTCTGAAAAACAGTATTAATGACTACACAGATCAAGAGGACATATCGTGGAAGACTTAAAGCTTTTGTAAAGTGGTATCGCAATTGACAAACCTTAGAAGAAGGTTCTGCATGCAAGAAAAGCCAATTGGAAATCTCATCAGGCACTATTAACAAACCCTGCCCCCATCTTTCATTGTTATTCACAAAAAGCTTTTAAAGACACAAAGCTGTCACAGGATAAGAGGAACGTCCTTGCTTGGATAGATAACTTTATGAAAGACAGAAAACCAAGGAAAACAAAATGGGCAGTATTCACCCTGGAAAGACATTGTCCAAAAGCATTTAATGGGAATCTGCTCAGACCCACTGCACTCTATCTTTAGAGAATTCAGCAGAAGGAGCAGAGAACATTATGCTCTGGTAAAAATTCATGGAGCAAACACATCTGCAACACTGTGGGCATTTCTGATTCTTCTTATCGCAGAAAGGATGTAAATAGGAAACCGAGAAGGACAGCAAGAAACTTCAAACACATCGTACAGATTAATCTGGGGAACCATTAAGACAGACAGACTCCTCAGTCCAGAAGACGAGATAGCTGAGATGTGACAGTAATTTATAAGATAATGAACAGCATGAAAATGGAGACAGATCAACTGTTCAGTGCATCTTCCAATTTAATAACCAAGGAACATTAAATGAAGCGAATATATGGCAAGTTCACAGAGGGCACTCCTCACTGTTTGCTTTCCTATGAAGAAATTGTTCAAGTACCTGCAATAGACCTGAAAAGTTACATGTGTTTAAAAACGAACTGGATATATTTTTGGGACTAAAACTCCTCCAAGCAATAGAAAACAAAAATGACAAGATTCAGAGAGTATTCCAAGGACTTTGTCCAGCAACAGTGACAGTCACTATGTTATTGCCAACAGGAGACTTCGGTTTAAGTCAATGCACCCATTTGTATATTTTACTGGCACATTTCAAGAGAAAAGCATTGGGGTAATCACCATCTTCACACATTTCAACAAGGCAGGATGCTCTAATCTTGTTGTAAGCTTCACAGAAGCACATAATTGTTTAAGTGGGGAAAGACCTTTAAGATCATTGAGTCCAACTGTAAATACAGTCCTTCCAAGTCCATCACTAAACCAACACTGCATTTCCCATAATGAGAATAAGATAAAAAAGACTTGGGCCCAACGCAGTAACAAAGAAAATTGGGCTTTCATACATGAACAATTCAAAATACAGACCTACTGGTGATTGCTTATATCATCCCATATTTCCATGAAAATCTGTACATTACACAAATTTTTTACAGGAAGCTTTTATTACACAACCAACTGTGTGACCAGGTTCAGAAGGCATCAAAAGAACTAAACTCAGCTCTTTATATGCCAAGCAATTTTTAATTATTTTTCTTTGCTTTAACTTCCAGGGTAGGAAGGGAAGAGTCAAAGTAGCAATGCATGGGCAGTGTCCCAGGTTGGTGTGGTTCCCTGTAACACACGCAGCATAGATGTAGCATCACTCTTCATATATTCTACATTAACAAAGAAAGGCAGTTAAATGAAAGTAGGATATCGTAAAGGTAGCTGGAGGCATAAGGGGAGAAGGGAGCAGGGGAAAACAAGATACCCAATGATGTGAACAAATTATTTTGTTTGCACTTAATCTTATTATACCCCCCTTCTAAAGCTCCGAATTTCATTTATCACTATGTTGGTAAGCTGTCTGATGCACAGGCAACACTTTCATATATTTTTGTGCAAGAACAATAAAACTTGTTCCTTAGTAAAGCTTCTTGAAGGAAAAAAAAAAACTGAAACAAAACAGTAATTTATATTATCTTTATTTTCCACCAAATAGAAAGCAAATTTGTTCCACAGAACCAGAATATTCAAAGTTTCCCTTGGGGCAGGAGGGGGAATGTTACTGAAATGAAGACAAAGTGGTTGGTTTGCAACCTGTCATAACAGTTTAACCAAAGTTTGAGCTGTGAAAAGTTGGCATAATACATGTTTTACAAGATGATAAAAAATTGAAGTGAGTTCAAAATAATCTTTCAGGCAGATACATACACTGCTATTTTAAAATCAAGTTTTTCTGCAGGAATCAGTTCTGAATCAAAACAATTCTTTCACGAACACAATCCAAAATCTACCCTCAGAGCTAAACAATATTCATAACAAAACTCACACTTATTTCCATTTTTTAAAGAGATTTATAGTTCCTCTCCAATACAAAACAACAAGAGAAATACAATTTGGCTCTCTGTATGGCACTAAAGAGTAGAAGAAAACAAAATCTTTTAAAAGTTCCCATTCCTATGAAGAAACATGCATTGAAAATATCCTGAAAAATTAAGCCACACAGTGAAGCTGTTGGAGCGTATAGGCTGTTTGCCATCCCAAGATCCACAGAGTAACTGTTGACTTCCACGGGAACAGATGAGAAACTCCAGTTATTTTTGAAAGATACCTTCAGAGTTAAATCTCCAGAAAAAGATACAGAAATCACAGAATCATAGAATGATTTTGAGTCAGAAGGGACCTTAAAGATCATCCAGTTCCAACTCGCCTGCCACGGGCAGGGACATCTCCCACTGCATCAGCTTGCTCAAACCCTCTTCAAACCTGGCCTTGAACACTTCCAGGGAGGGGGCATCCACAGCTTCCCTGGGCAACCTGTGCCAGTGTCTCACCATCCTCACAGTAAAACATTTCTTCCTAATATCTAATTTAAGCCTCCCCTCTTTCAGCTTAAAACCATTACTCCTCCTATCACTTACTCCTTGATAAAGAGACCCTCCTCAGCTTTACTTTTAATGAAGTGTTGTGATGGCAACAACCAGTGTTTCCCTTAATACATTTAGGAAGTTTAGAATTCAAAATAATTCCTAGGACAGGTGAGAGCACTTTATGTTTAAGCTGTATTTGGTCCTCTGATAGCTATGCAATACAGAGTTCTATATGCATCTTTAATATATTCGTCAGTGACCTGTATGAAAATATCTACATAATCGTGTAGCTGTTCACAGACTGCGCACACTCAAATACTGAATTATCAGGTAGAAGCTAGGTACCCAACTTATTATACACGCAGACATACAAAAATATGCAACAAAACAAACAAGTTTTAAAGTTTTAAAGTATGTTACTTTTCACATATTATCTTGCCTACAGACCATGTTAGGTAAACCTCTTGATTTTTACCTGCTAGATCTTGTGCCAGGTTTTTTTATTCCTCGGGACCACTAGTCAGACAAGGATTCATAACACCTTAGGATGTGGTTTGATGTGCCATAATCACTTCTGGCTAGATAGTAACATATACCCACTCCTAGACACTATATTTTTCTGCTTAGAAAATCAGTCCAAGAAACTCTGTCACAACACAATATGAATAGATTTAGAGCCTTCCCATATTCTGCAGGCAGGTTAAAGAATAAGAAACTTTGTGAAGTACGTCAGTCCCCAGAGAGAAGCGGGTACATCACCCAACCATTCTTTCAGCTGCTGCCAGTGATACAGGAGGCACTGCACAGGGATGCTGCTGCATCCACCACTCCCCTGTTAGCAGAGGCATCACCTTGTCCTTTGATTTGACTTGAAAGAGCAGAAACAACCTCTTCTCTGCAATGGCAGCTTACTCTATTTTCCAAACAAGAACTACAAGCTATGACAGTTCCCAGGAATTATGGAACTTATAAAAATGCTGAAGCTTATGCTATCAGCCCAGAAGGCCACAGTGCTTTCTAACAGGATGCCCATAATATCAAGATATCCCCTTCATCTTCACAGTTACTACTCACATGCCCACAGCATGGCATGAATTAATTCTGAGGATGGAACCAGCATCAGTACTAATGTTAAGCTGTAAAACGTGTTGCTGTTTCAATGGAATGTGGTGTAAGAAATGGTAGGAGCAGTTTCAGCTGTCCTTTTAGAGTCCATGGTCTCCCAAGAGTCATTGCCAGCAAACCTGTAACACCTGCAGCCACAATCCAAAGCACACCACAAACCAGAGGGCACCTCTGCTGTGGTTTAGGCCTGTTCAAAATCTATGAGGGAGTAAGCAAGAAAAGAGCTGCACGAGGAGGCCAGCCAGCTGGCACACACCAGGTACACTGGCTATTCACGTTTGAAGGGCAGCTCAAGAGACATCTCCATTTAAGCAGAAGGAGTCACGTGAGTGGGTGCACACTGGTGCGTATACACACATAGCATGGTTGGACTCGATCTCAAAGGTCTTTTCCAACCTTATGATACTGTGTATGTGTACAGGCTGATGTAAGTGGTAGTGGTCAAGCACAAGAAACAACTATACACACACTCCCCAAACTAAGGCTAACACAAGACTTATCAATAGGAAAGCAAGAAACTTCTAATATGGGAAAAGCTGGGGAGGGGCTCTTCACCAGGAAGTGCAGTGGTGGGAAGAGGAGAAAAGGTTTTAAGCTGAAAAACGGAAGATAGAGATTAGATATAAGGAAAACATGTATCACTGTGAGGGTGGTGAGACATTGGCACAGGTTGCCCAGCAAAGTTGTGGATGTCCCATTCCTGGAAGTGTTCAAGGCCAGGCTGGATGAGGCTTTGAACAACCTAATCCAGTGGGAGATGTCCCCACCCATGGCAGGTGGGTTAGAACTGGATGGTCTTTAAGACCTCTTCCAAGCCATACCTTTCTAAGACTCCATACCATTCTAAGACTCCATACCATTCTATGAACAGGCTTTGGAAAAAACAGCCCAATGTACTGAGTGTATTTTGTTACTGTTTTTTTCGGTATGTTTGTAAAAATGTTGTCTTCCAACATCAGTTTCATGCCAAGTTCTTCACATTTGCATTAATGTAATTTGTTTGAACATTGTGTTGACACACACCGTTCCATGACGTTACCCTGTCAGAATATACTCAGCGTTGACTACTTTGTTAGTCACATACTCCCTGTTAGTCACAAAAACAACTTTGAGGGAAAGATGGTCTGTTTATTCTTTCACAATAAGGAACCCTTGATGAAAATATACAACTGGGGTTCACGCAGTGCAGAGCAAGTGATAGATGCAGTTCATGGTGTCCTTCTCATCTTCGCAGTTTCAGCTTCAAGAACAAGTTCTCAGTGCACGCAAAAATTAGTTTAAGGAAATTTCTGTATTGCTTCCTTCAGCTTATTGCACCCATGATTTAGGGCACACTGGTTAGCAAGTAGAAAAGACCTCATCATTATGATGTTCAACTCATCAGAGCATGAAGTAGATGCTTTAGTGCAATACGGATCCCTGTCAACAAAACCTCTGCACACAGATAGCTGCTACTCAACTGAGCCCATAATACTACTGCAGTTATTTGCCACAAAATAAGTCAGACACAACAGTTACTAATTCTAAATCAAATTCTCAAAGTGATTTCTATATTTTACTTCAGTTGATGTGCACTACACATACATTGTTTGTATTTTGCAACCATTTGGTTGTAAATCTGCTTTAAATGTGAGTGTATGACATACACCATGGAAGAGACCTACACACGGAATTTACTTAGACGATCTAAAAAGTGGGATCACGGGTAAAAAAATATCTGTAAGCTTTTGGTCTAAGAAATCACAATCACCAGCCTGATCAACTTAACCCATCAGAAGAAAAGCACAAGACTTCCAGTACTCTTGCAACATTGATTAATGTATTCAATTTGGAGTCATTTTGCACGTGAGGATGTTATTGAGGTACTAAAACCAATTTAATTCTGACTCGTGCTTAGAGATAACCTGTTCTTAGATCACCACCTCCTTTTTGTAAAAAAATATAGTTTATTCTACCTGCAAACCTAGCAGCTTCAACTTGTTCCTAAGAATAGCTGAGGCAGCACAGTAATTGTGTGAAAAGTCAGGAACAAAAAAAAGAGTAAAAGGAAAAGAGATACCACTTTACAAAGAACAGCTATGCGGGAACCCTTTTTAGACAAAAAATAAGCAATGGAAAACCAGTTTTAACTGACATCAGGTTTTACTGACCTGATTCTCTTTGGAATACAGTGTCTTAACTTACCATGAGCTCAGTTCTCCTCTCTTTTTATCTAATAATACACACAAGCGTCTTTTGGAACTTTTACAGAAACACTGGCAGGCAGTTAATTCCTACTGAAGACAAAGTACTGAAGTACACAAAAGAAACAGCATGACAGAAGTTTATATATATATATATATACATAAATGCTTCAGTATAACAAAAAAGTAGGAATAAATAGCCACAGTAAAGAGGAATTTATATAAAAGGATGGTTGTAAGCAAAAAGAGCTCTTGGCAAATATGAAGGGATACAAGGTATACTTGACAACAGTTCAAATCAAGCATTAAAACTGTTCAAGTGCATTCTAAACTCTAGGGGGGCTGTGTGCCTACTACAGGTAATATATAATCTACCATCAGATTTCATTAATACCTGACACATGATAAAAAGCTCCCCACTGAAAAACATATAAGAGCCCCAGCATAAGTAGCCTTACATACACTAAAATATATAATTAATCGTACTAAATATTTTAAAAACACTCACAGAATTATCACTTACCTATATTTTTTTGTTTAATGAGATTCCTTTAAATAAAGTTTTTTGATAATGTCATCTTGGCCCACAAGATCAAAAGATGCTTTGCTCCTAACTTCAGTCAACATATGAATTAGTTAAATGTCAGAGAAAATTATGATAGGAAGGGAATATTTTTGTTAAATTTAACATGTCAATGGGCAAAATAAACAGGGAACTATTATTGTTCTAGTCAAATTAGTTGCATATTCAGGCCTGAAGTTCCACCAGGAGATGGTACACCCAAGAAGAGCAGAGGAGTCCATGTGGGAGGACTCAGTCAACAGAATAATGGTTCTTCCTTTATTTATTAATAGTACCAAAGCATGCACCTCACTTCAGAGACCACTCCTGTCTAGCACCAAGCCATCCCTTACCTATGTACTGTTCCCACTGTGGGACAAGGAAAACAGGGCTGCATATTCAGCAATTCAGGACACTGAAGTGCACAATGGAGACAGCTTCCTTGCTCTGCAGAAACAGTCCTGAGCGGTGCTCAACTCCAACTCAATAACAGTACAAGCTGATAGCAGATATTTCTCTTTGCAGCTTTTCTGTAACATCTTACATAAGCAAATTATCTGGATTTTTCCAGTCTCTTTTGTTCTGTTCCAGACTTTTTCCCAGATAATGAAGAGCTGATGGTGGAGCTGCCTTGCTATTTCAATCCTACTCCTGAACAGCTGTTGTGGAAATACAGACATTGGCTGCTATTACTCAGCTAGGGTGAAATTACAGGTTATAATTCAAGTCACTGTCTTTAAAAAAAAAAAGAAAATCAATAGGCTAGGATATCTATTGCCATTTCACTGTCAATATACTGAATAAACCCCAGAAACCTAATTATTTCTCACTATTCAAATAATTTTAATAAGAGCAGAAACCAGAATTTCTCCCCCTGCCACATGCTGCTGAGAAAGTGCAGCTGCAGTGACAGAAAGGGGAAGCCATACACTCAGCAGGGCTCCCAAGAAAACACGTTGAACACACATCAACACAACCTAGAGAAGAGCTCCTGAACAAGAGGAGATATCATTTGTCCTCACAATTATGTACACAAACATAAAAGGTTTCTTTTTTAATTTAAAGAGTACTCTCCAGTCCCAATTTATTGCAAAAATAATAGTATACAACAGTTTTGAAGTATCACTTCAAAGTTACATGAAATCAAAACCAGCTATCAAACCCAGCGTTTGTGTTAAGGACTCAAACTAAAACAAGGTAAACCTTCACTGCAATAACCACCAGGGTGCAAAGTTAACATAATAAGACTGATCAAATTAAACTTGGCTTCACAGTTGGTTCTTTGCCTCAAGAGCCTCAGACTACAGTCTCGCTCAACCTTTTTGGCCACAGCATATAAACTGACCCATGAAATAAGTCTTCTTGCAGAAAGACTGAGCTCCAGAACCAAATGCAAACAGCACGTCCCAAGCCCAAGTATTATACAGTAATAAGATCCAGAGGCCTTTAAACACACTCAGCACGTCCAAAGATTATAGAAGCTGATCTTGTTACACTTAATTACTGCTACAGCTCTACATGACTGCCTTTCTCTGGTTGCTTCCCACAACAGCAGTCTCAATTCAGGCATTATAAAACCCTGTAACAGTCACTAGAAAAAACATCTATTCAGGCTTCATAAATTCTTTGTTATTTAACTAATCTCCTAACCAAGTTATTTGAATTTCAGATACTTTCCATTTAATGCTTAATAGGTATTTCTTCAAAACAAATCAGAAAGTCTTGGTAGAAAATTACACAATTTACATCTATTCCCACTGCTGCTTCCTCTCAGTTTATGTAGGAATAAACATATAAAAAGTCAGTCCAAGGGAAAGAACAGCCAAAAAAACAATCCACTGCTTCAGCACAGCATCACCTCTGGTTGCACCTGACTGCTCTGGAAAAGCACGTCCTGCCACAGTTCCCTAAGACCACTGTCTTGTAATACAACCTTGCAGCCTATTTACTGCTACACTGGCATAGCCGAGCCAAATCTCCTCAGGAAAGGGTGGTGGCTGTAGCTTAGCGTGTGGTAGTGAAAAGAGTATCCACTCAGACTCATTTCTCTACAATATGGGTAAGGATGTTTTTTTAAATTACTTGTCCTCCAAAAGACTCCTTTTAACATTATGAACATCTCCAGGTCATTTAGACAGGTTTAATACACACGGACAGTTAGAAACCTCACAATAAACTAAAAATTAAAATTTATGCTTATTTACAGCTCATTAAGACTTTTATCAGGTTAGAGCAATAGGTATGAAAACAAATTCTCAAAGATCTATTGGTTTCTCAGTTGCAACAACCAACTCATTTCAGACAATTCAATCTTCGTTTTTCTAATTTTCAAATTTCTAACATTCTGAAACACTCAGTCTAAGGCTCAAAACTAACATCTTATTATAACTTGATTTCGATAGCTTGCAAGAAGTAGTATTTTTCTCAGCTCTATTTTAACAGCGTCGATGATGTGCACAGTGCACAAGAAAAACACAACCACGAGAAATGATAAAACAACCCACTCGGATAGACTCAGCATCTTAGTTCCTGTGAAAGCACTGAAAGCATAAGAAATGAGTTATCTCAGAGACAAGACAACAGCTTGTGATTATATCTGCATACAGGAACGTGACTGTGGCATACATGCAGACTGTAAACCCTGTCCTGTCCCTGTTCCCCTGCCTCTCCATTTTTTTTTTTAATGGAAAGGCAGCCCAGAAACTCAAGAGTACTGGCTTCGCACCCTCCACACTGTCACAGAATAACCCTTGCCCGATGCACGTCTAATTTAGACACCACTGCACAGTGCAGGGCAAGTGTCTGGCAGACATGAGAGCTGGAAGATATCTTCATTTAACTGCTTTCCAGAGCAGTTTGCCCCCCATGTCTCTCTCCACTGCAGGCACACCCATTGGTGCTCAGGTTGCACAAGTTCTTATTTAATGAAAAGGAAAATAGCAGCAATGCCAGGTATTTCACAGGATTTTAAAAAAAAAAAAAAGAAAGAAGAACAAACCTCCTCTTTCACAGCTATGAAAGACATAGTGACCTGGTTGATATTTTCTTTCTTATTTATCAGAAACAACGTA
Source organism: Neomorphus geoffroyi (assembly GCA_033558235.1). Taxonomy (NCBI): domain Eukaryota; kingdom Metazoa; phylum Chordata; class Aves; order Cuculiformes; family Neomorphidae; genus Neomorphus; species Neomorphus geoffroyi. The sequence goes on from JAUMJM010000005.1 coordinate 18,967,384, forward strand.
CAAGTTCAGAGCAGCTAGAATACAAAGTCCAGCGCAGGTCTACCTCACACCAAGTACTCTTTCCCTCCACCCTCAAAAAATTATTTAAAAAAAAAAAAAAAAAAAATCACAAGCAAATAGACAGCTCATTTCTGAGGCACACAGATGGTTCCTGTGTGACCAACAAGAAAACAAAGGACACAATTCCCAGATCCAAAAATATCGGTATAACCTTGATGGAAAGAAAAACCTATTATACTATCCAAGGTGACCTCACATTCTGCTTCTAAATATCTCCTTGCCTGGAGACATCCAAACTCACAAGGACATGTTCTTGTGCAATCTGCTATCTAGGTGAACCCACTTTAGCAGGACTGGATGATGTCTAGAGGTCCCTTCCAACTCTGACCATTCTGTGATTCTGTAGAATTTGTAGAGTGTCATTTATGGTATTAACTTGAATACCATTGGAGTTACCTGAAACAAATTAAATTTAGCTTATCCAACACTACAACTACATACAAATCCAGCTCGTCATCGTGGCAATTACGAACATGTTCTTCACCTCTGCAGTATCTCTTTTTCTTTTCCTTTATATATCACAATATTTTAATTGAATTACAGATGCTAAACATCCCAGAAAACTGACAAGGAAATATCTTTTCATTCTGACAACTAACATTTTACATAGACTTCAAGAAGTTCTTTTGAATTCAAAAGTTGCTTCATAATTTATTACTAGATTCATCAGCTCAAAATGAAAAAATATGAACTCAGATATAGATTAGAAATCTATGGAATGTGGTAAAAACTAAATGTCTTTTTTTTGGTAGTCAAATCTTGCTTTGCAGACATTTACTTATAATTCATACTTAGTTGACTAAATAGAAGTTGTATGTAAATATTCTTTCTTTCTCTATTGAGCTGTTTTTCTTCTATTCAAATGGAAAGATATAGCTGAAATTATGTAGTATCTATGCGCTTTTTACATTATCCAAAATTAAGTAGTCATTTTTCTATAGGGAAGGAACATGACAATTATGTGCAGGCATACTTAAAATCTGCTATTTTCAACATTTTTGTTTGTTGATGCAGGGTCCAAAATCCCCAAATAATTATTGGAAAGGCTCACTGCCATCTAGTTGTATAAACACAAATAAGCCTAAGATAACACCCCAAGCACCAAGAGTAATGACAGAGGTGGAAGAGATAGTTTAGTCAGGCATGAAATTGATTTTATAATAGCAAATATCTGTTGCCTTCCATGTGCTAAGTAAATAATTCTAAAGAAGAGAGCAAAGATAATAAAAACAAAATCATTAACTGCCCCTACTAAATCAAATGAAAGAGAAACCTGCTTTCACATTGACCCTGAAACCTGTTTAATAGCTAATTAAAGCAATTACTCCAAGCATGACAAAGTCCTTAATCATCAACAACTTCAGATGCATAGATTTTTTTTTTTTTTACTTTCTTCAAAAATATTAGTATTTAAAAGATAAGTTTATGCCAGCAGAACTTTTACCAGTTATTCAGTCCACTGTTCACCACCAACAGACCCCAAACTTCAACTAGTCTGGTTAAAAGAAAACATTCTGTACAAACTTGACCAGATTTGGCTACTCAGCAAAAGGAATATTACGGTACTGAATAATTTCAGGGCTTTTATAAAAGATTTCTCTAAAACACTCTTAAACTGCCTTTTTTCATCACATTCAAAAACAAACTTGATAGGCAATGGACATCGAATATTATTGCAAGGCAACTACAAAAATGACTCTGCTGGACCCTGCCCACACAGCATCTGTAATTCTGCAGTCCTTCACGTCACTTACCTTTCTAAGCTCATCTCAGTTTTTCTCTTCCACCCCATCTAAGACAGCTTTAACTTGGATGTCTTTGTGTGTAAGCTCCACCTACTTATTAATTTAATAAGTTTTACGTTCAATAAGTTTTCATAGCCTTTTAATAATAACTAGTTATCTAGTGCCACACCTAGTGCTCGACTTGAGTTAATTACGCTACTGTTTTGAACACTGATCATTTTCATGTTACTAAACATTCCTGAGCTGTAACAGTACACAGAACAACATCCGAAATTAGAGGCTTGACCATTAACAAGTGTTCAGCTTGATAGTTTATCCAAGCATAAATCAGACAACCAAAAGGATAACAAAAAGCAAAGGCCATGTTAAACTTAATCCTGAGCTTTGCCATTTCCACCTACACTAAGCTTCAGAAAAAGAAAAGATTCTTGTGTAGATCATAAAGAGAAGGAAATAAAGTATTAAACACACAAAAGGTATTCAGTCCTATTTAGGAAAGATCTAGAAGAATTCTGACTTGAGGCAGGGGAAGCTCCTAAATAAATTCCAAGTTGGAGTAAACAACCACATTACTAAATCAGAAATGCTCAAAACATTGCTATAGGGATGAAATCGCTGCCGATAACACAACAAATAGAAGCAGGTTCTCTATAAGAAACAGATATTCCCAGAAAGCTGAAAACTGCATTTAACTAATACACCAAAGCAGCTGCCTTTAACTGACCTTCCTTCCAACTGCTTTCTCAGCTTCATTGACTCCACATGGAATTTTCTTCTGGCGGCTGATTTTAAGATTTTAACTGATGCCATTTGTGTGGGGTTTTTATTTCGTTGCTGTGATTTTGCATAGCTATCAAAGTATTATTCAGCTAAGCTGGCAACATGTATTTCCCCCACTCATCCACCCAGTTTACCCCTCTCCTACCACCCAACAGGTTTTTTGCTGATGCGCTGCAAATATTTCAACAAGAAGCTGCAATTAAATCAATTCTCCCTTGCCTAGGATGTGCCTCATGTACCAGAGCTACATGTGCTGAGGAGGAACTTCAACTGCTTATCTATCTTCCCAATAAAATATGTTTGCTTTCATAGCCAAAGAAAATACCATAATTAGATAAAGTTACATCAAAACCACCTTGCAACAGATATTTACTTTCTGTTCCTAAGAATTAACCTAACGTAGCGATAAAGCAAAAAAAAAAATAAAAATTCAACTTCCTTACTAGAAAACAGCCAAGAAAGAGAACAGATATGTTAAGGATGACTCATATTTAGAACAGGTCATTTTACAAGAATATATTGATTCTGAAAAAAATGTATCTTACATCAACTTCAGAATCAAACTGAACTTAATTCCAAAAAGTAATTTTGAAAGACAAGACTGCCTTTAACAACCTTCACTTTGCCAGTCTAAGCTGTCCTCAATCACTCCTAAGCTAGTATCTTATTTCTTCATAGAATTCTAAGGGTTCTCTTCCTTCTGGATTTTGCCAGGTTACACAAAAAGATAATCTCAGTTTTGTGCATATCAAATGCAGACATCTTTAGCATTTACCTTAAAAATCCTAAAAATACCTAAAAATCTGGCTCCTTATAGAAAAAAAAAAAAAATACAGAAATACTGACCAATAACTACTTCCGCTAACTTTTCAGTTCACTGAGAAGTTTTAAACTAGTTTGACAAAAACTAAATTCCCAAGTACATCATGTTTCTACATATTTTAAGGAGTATATTTCCACACTTGGAAAAAACAGAAAGGTCCAAAATACTGATGCTTCTAAAATGCAAAGATGGACAGTCTTTACTGTAACTTTGAGAATCACTGCATTGTAAAGTAAAATAAGAGAATCTGAATCTACTTTTCGACTTTCACCATTATATCTTGGTTAATTCAAATTACACCAGGAAAGGCAAGCTTGAACAGCTTTCCAATTAAAAACAGAAATTATAAAAAACGGCTGATGATTAAAAAAATATGTATGCCACAATGCTATTTGAGTGGACTAGTTCTTATCATATAGTCAGATTCTGCATATTATTATAATGCAGGCATGTTGCATGCACTATTATAAAGAAACCATGGCTCTAAGTTTCTCCTAGAAAATAAGAAAAGCTTTACAGATCTCCTTTCTGACCTGTACCTCTACAACAAGGTATGTGCTTATCGTATATAAAACAATTTTGTTTCTGCAGTCATTCAATATGACTCAAGAATGCCCTGAGGTTGCTGATCAAAACCCGAGAGACAACTGCTGCTCTCCTTATCATAGAGAGCACAGACAACATTCCCTTACATACACCCTCACCTAAACAAATGGGGAAGAAGAATGAAGGGAGAAGGAAAGAGAAACAGTAGCACGCGACCCTTCGTCAACAAGGCTAATCGTACAAGACAGTCAGTAGTGCGCTGTATCTCATCATTGCTTACATACCACATTCGGAAGACCCTTTCCAGTTGCTATTTCAAGAGACAGATAAGCCTTCAATCCTGTAAGAAATAAGCAGTAGTGCACAATACACTTTGTACGCTGTCCTGGGTTTGGCCGCAATAGAGTTAACTCTCACGAGATGCTGGAAGGCAACAGCCAGGGCAGCTGACCCAAACTGGCCAAAAGGATATTCAATACCACGATGTCATATGCAGTGCATATATGGGGGCAGCTGGCTGAGCAGCAGGGATAGAAGTGCAGTTCATAGCAGGGTTGGTGGTGCAGTTCCCAGCACAGTAATCATGGCTTGGGAGCACATACACTGTCGGTTTTCAGGCGGTGAGAGGTTATGTGCTGTCTATCATTCACTTGGTATATTCTTTCATTGTTATTGTAGTTACTGTTTCTCTTCCTTTGTTGTCCTGATAAACTGGTTTTATCCCAACTCATGAGTTTTACCTTCTCGATTTCTGATTCTCCTCCCCATCCCACGAGGAGTTCAAGGAGAAGTGAGCGAGCAGTAACCACAATGTACACAGAAACATATTTATTCAGGTAAACACAAAAGACTGTTGGAAGAAAGGCAAGGCAAGCCTTTACTGCTTAGCAATCTGTTTGTAATTTCATTTGTTCTCTCTGGAAGAACTCCAGGGGCCCCAACAAAGAGTGCAATGAAACACAAACTAGAAGCAAGCTTGAGGTTCCCTTTTTTATAGTTCAAAATGGGGAAAAAGACCCAAAGCTTGAGCCAACTAGGCTTGTTCTTCTCAAAGCCAAGCATATTAACCAGTACTACTGCAAAATGCACCACAGTAGTTTCAGAAACTGATGTTTTCTATAATGGATACCTGTAAGAGTGAAAGAAACATCTGAAAAAAGTAAAATGAAGCTTTATGGTTTCAGTGCAATGCAAGTATGTCTCAGGCATAAATTTTAACTAGCTGCATCAAACCTGTCAGCACTCCCAGAAAGCTCCAGTCATCACTACAGAGTTCAAATTTCTTTCTTCTCTTCTGCCCACATTGTGGGGGCATAAGTGGGGGACAAGGTTGATTGCCATGCACGACTACTGTAAGAGTTTCTCCTAGACATACACTGCCAGGAGATATCACACACCTTCCTAAACACATACAGATGCACTGTCCAGATGCCAAATCCAACTAGAACTAACACTTTCAGTTAACATACTTCAGAAACTACAGATCAGAAATAACGGTCTTGTAACACCTACTCCTTTACCTCACAGCCATTTATGTCATTTCCTTGAATACGACATCTGGTTTCAATGCCAGCATGAAGAACAGTTTAAAATAAAGAAAAAAAGCTCTGAAGAAAAACTGCCTGCACTGAGATGCTAATTGAGCTGCCAGCAAAGATTGTGATGCCATGTAGAAAGGCACTATACTTAGCTTGTTTCACATGGGATGGAAGACCTCTTGTTGCATTGACCCAGACAAAATTCTGCTGGACTCAAGTATTTGTATGTACCCTGAAGCATTTGTGCAACACAGTGCTCACTTTTAGACTTACAAATAGTTAAAACCTGACCCTTAGACTCACTTTGATGTGTCTAAGACATTTCCACTGTGAACTACAGTGATCAGGGCCACAAGACGAGATCACATTCGGCATACCCAGGAACACACAGAAACTTAAAATCTTTCTGCTGCTTTCATACCTTTTGAGATCTCTGCATCTTTCATCTCTTCTAACATAGATCTCAGGGGAAATCTATATACCCAAGCTGAAGAAAAGTAGGGGCAACAGTCAGATCAAGATACACTTGCATGTTCTGATCACACTGACACACCGCTGCATGTGTCTGCTTCAACTCCACGCTCCTTGGCAACAGTGATCTTTTTTCCCCTCAGAACCGCCCCATGTATACAAGAAATTTCAACACAAAACCTAAGTCAAATAGACTGTGAAGACTGAGCACAATAGAAGGAAGAACTGGTTGGAAGAAAGAAAAGAGAAAGGTGCTTCATTCACAGTGTTTCCACCATTCATCTAAAATCAGAGCCAAAGCAAAAAATCAGACTTGTTACTGAAATGAATTTTAGCACTAACTTTCTTTTTTTTTTACTGATTTTCCCCAGAAGTTAGCTGTCAGCGAGCTGTTTTCTTTTGTAGCTGGTATCCAAACCACAATGCTGGCATTTCTCTGACGGCCCAGACTGAAAAGAAAACAAATGCTTCAATAGAAGCAAAGCATTCCCTAGGGAGATGCACAGCAATCTCTTATTGCTATCCAGAATAGCTGTCTATTCTGAATTTAGCTGGCAGTAACTGCTACCTAACCACACACAATTTAATATCGCTCAGAAGTTTTCTATATTTGGCCAGACAGGAAATACAGAAACTTCTTAACTCACCTGTTTCTGAATCTAGGAAGTAGAAAAACCACTTTGACTCTTGATTAAAGTTGTAAAGAATGAGGTCCCTATCAATAAAAGCTCTTTTATCTTTCAAAAAGAGTTAAAAATACACTTGTGGCTAACAAGCTAGCATGACATCACTCCTATATGTGACTAATCATTTGGATTTGTGTAATGCAGTTCATTTTACAAAGCTAAATGGAATCAACTTTAAATTTAAAGAAATTATTTTTGAAACACTGACTGATTAAGTAGCTGGAACTCTTTACAAATTGCACTGTCTTTCCAAAAGCCATCACATTACACCAGTATCCAGAAGTTAAGGAAGCAAGAACAACCCAGCACCCTTTTTGCAAGCAAAGAGAATGGAATATATTCTATTTGCTACCCATTTTATAACTATATTTCTACTTCATTCTGTTTCTATTAGAAAGAAACGTTCTAAGAGACTATCATGTTTTAACAGAAAGACAACAACCTCTGCTTGGTGCTCTGATTTTCTTAATCTGGCATACATTTACGTATATACATTCCTCTTACAAGTTTAGAAGCACTCAAGAAATATCCAAGAAGGAAGGTAAACATATTTTAAAAAAATAATAAGCTGTAAAGTTGTAAGAAGGGAAGTTGTGTTTCTTTTCAAGTAAACCATAACTACACCCTTATGCTAACAACTACTGAAATGCAACTCTTGAAGCCGATTTGGATAAATCCTATACCATACTCTAAGACAAAACATAAAAGTACAACTTGCCCAACCACACTAACAAGATTATGATGCAACACAAATCCTCCTTGGTCTTTAGGCTGCACCTCATTCCTGTTGAGAATTCCTGTCACTTCTGCCCTGCCTTGCAAGTAAAACAAGAATGTGTGGGTTTTCTTTCAAAAGCATCCATATCACACATAATAAAACCAGCACCTAGTGCACCTACAGAGAGCTGAAGTTTACTTCAGACTTACAGAAGGAAACCAGGGGAGCATGGGCACCAGTCCCAAGGCTGGACTACATCAAAGCTGCCTACCAAAGGAAAGAGATGGAGTGCACCTAGAGTGCACAGAAGCTCAGCCCGCAGGGTCATCAACATTGGAAATTCAGAGCCGCTCCATGAAATGGTAACAAGCCCGTCCAGTTAGTGGTTTTACAAGCTGTATCAGATTATAGATTTTCCCCTGCTCCCTTCTTGGCCTCTCCTTCCTCTCCAGGTAAGTTTGCCCTGTCAAGAGGCAAGCAACACCCCCACATAGACATTCAGCCATTAACTGACATCTCCAATAGGAGGCAAGAATGACGCATTCAGAAACACTGAAAAGGATCAGCCTTTGGCAGAACAGCAACATCTTTTAGGGGCAACAAATGCACTCTTCAAGAGTTTCTGCAAAAGTTTCTGGCAACTAACTGCTGTTGCCTTCTCCCCTCTCCTTTAAGGTCGCTATAGGGTGGCTATAGCTGATTCAGTACAGGTTCCAACTAGGGGAACGGAAATCTGCACAAATACCTAAAAGTTCATCTGAAAAATACACTTCATAAGTTCTTTAAAAGAAAAAATTACCATTTTTTTTTTATTACAGTCACCCATTCCTAATGTGTCATAAAAAAAAAAAAAGACAGGAGACTCCAGAAAGATTTGATAATCTCTTGTGAAAACTCCACCAGCTATTTCATTCCTGCTACAATCTAAAACTGTTCAACTAATTTTTTTAAAACAAGTGTAACTAATTAATCAAAGTAACAAACCCTTGGCATTATATAAGCAAACGTATAGAAGAGTAAGGAAGTGTCAGATTTTAAAGGCCCATTGTTTAAAAAAAGTAATATTAATTTATATAGTGCCATCTTATCAGATTCAGAGGCTTAGATAGCTCATTCCCAAAGTTAAACCTCTACAGGTTCTTCTGGTGTAACCAGAGAATATAAGAGACAAGACAATTCCATAGCCCCTTAATCTGTGTCAATTCCACTCTGCTTTGCAATTTTACTTCTTTTTACAACTAGCAACAGATCACCTTGACAGTTTGTCCCCTTCCCTTTCATCTGTATTAAAAAAACCCCTACACATCACATAGCTTTCCAAGTCAATTTTGACATCTCTGACCACGTCCCCATCAAAAGACAGCAGTGGATCTCCAAAGCCCTGGACAGTAATGCTTCAAGAACAAAACAGCAAACAGCATGTGCTGTTCATCTTCCTTCAAGCTAGCTTTGTTATCTCTTAAAGAGCAAAGACTTCCTTATGCTTCCAGTCCTATTTCTTCTAGTGAAATACACACTGTAGATAGGTTTAAAAGAAGAGGCCCAGGGTTTCTGCGTGTCATTTCTAAGCTAGAGACCATTAAAAACCAAGCTTTTATCTTACTGTTTCAATAACATCACACAAGCGTCATCTGCAGAAAAACCCTATGAACCTTCTTCTATGCATAATAACGAATGTCATCATAGCTACTTTCTTACTACATGAATTTCACTTTAAATTTTTAGTACAGCAATTACATTCACAGGAAGTGAATTATTTCAATCTCTCCCCATCATTTGAGTCATGGTAGCTTTATTTATGATAAAATTACTTCTTTTCATGGGAAATTACAGTAAACACACGCCACTAAATTTTCTATTACAGGATGTTCTTGATATGATTGAACTGTTTTAATTTTTATTTATGAAAATAAAGTGAATGTCATTTCACTCTCCTCTCATACAAAGCAGAATCTCTGTCATACAAATTTATACTTTTTTTAAACTCATATGTACTCCTAAACAACCCTACCAATCCTCCACCACCTTTACAGCATTTGGAGATAGACCTAGCTTCTAAATAAGGATAAAATACAAAAATCACAGAACCATTCAGGCTGGAAAAGACCTTTAAGATCGAGTACAACCATAAACCTAACACTGCCACATTATAGATGTGTATCAGGACTCAAAGACAAGAAATATTTAGCATTGGCATTCTTGTCAACCCCAAATCCAAGGGTTTTCAGTGGGCAGTGTTTACTTTGACAAATTATACACCCTATCTTCTCTCCAAGAATTGATACTGTTGGCAATGAAGATTGCTGCTCTGTGTATGCATAAAGGTTGCCTAAAACAGCAGGGGAGGAAACATGGCATTCAGTGGTACAACACAAACAAAATCAGAAATGAAAGATTCAGACATTAATAATTAATATTATTCTTTATGTGTTTGCAACTTTCTATAAGGAACTCAAAAAATTTCATTTAATTTAAAGTATGTTTTCATGATTAAGTGTGGTTGAAAGATAAAGCAAAACTACTCGTTAGGTGCTCAGACTTTTTCAAGGCAAAACAAGCCAAGGTGCTGATAGGATGGGACTGTTGCATCCCAAACACACAGTATCACAAGACTGGAAAAGACCTTTGAGATCACTGAGTCCGGCCTATGACCTAACACCAACACCTACTCTTCATCTAAACCATGGCACTAAGTGCCTCATCCAATCTCCAACACCTTTGAAAAAAACACTTCCTAACAGTGCCCAGGATGAAAGTAGGTATTTCATTAGATTGTTAGATCTCCTGTCATATGATAACCTCAATTTCATAGATAAGACTAATAAAGACTTCACATTTTATGTGTTACATGAGTTGAATGTATTTCAGATTATTAACAGCCACCATTCTAAAGCAAAGACTAATGGTAATGCAGTGCGAGTGAAGACATCCTTTAATACTGTGGAGTTCAGAAATAGATCTATAAAAATAACCACTTCTCTTAACAGCACTATAGTATCTAGTATTTATAGTAACTTCTGGCATTCACTTACCAAGAATAATACAAAAAACTGATAATACCAAGCAGTTCAGCAGGGACTTCAACTATATACATTAAAAATAAATAAATTACCTTTACCAGTGACAAACTCCGTGATAAAGCCATTCAGACATCTCCATCCTCAATAAATGGACTGCCTTTAAAGCCTTTAAAAGGTATTTTCTGGGCTGAAACCCCAAGCAAACATCATGTCATGTCATTTCATCTTCTGCAACTTGTATGCAATAGCCAAGTGCTACCACAATCAGAAGAAGCAGTGTTAACGTAGTCCTTTTATACACTGCTTTCAAACCACAGTAGACAAATGTACATTCTTGAAATCTTCAAGAATATAAAGTCAACTGTAGTTACTGCATAGATACAACATCTATTATAAACATTAAAATCTCTCTGGACGTGGCTTATCTAACACATCTTGGATCATACAAAACATTTCAACAACACAAATTACCTGCCAACCAGTGACCCCAACTTTTGGGGGATTGCTCACAATAAATCATCTGTTCTCACTGCTAGCTTTCAAAATTTCATCTCCTGACCCTGCATGCCATGGACTGCAAGCAGTGCAAAACACTTGGCAATGAAAGCAAAAGCCAAAGTGTCTTTTCATGAGAAACCACTGAAGCAAGCAACTGTTGTTTTTCCCCCAAGATGGATTTCCAATGCATCTTTTTGAGCAGCAAAGAAGCTGCACGGACATACAATCTATACACAAAGCAAAACAAGTTAACCCTAACCCTATGCTGCATATTTTAATATGCATAATTCCATTTTTGTTTTTAATGTTCTATAAATTACTCTACGTGATGCATACAATGAAAAAAAGGCTGACCAAATGAACAGGACTGATCTGGAAGCTACTTGTCATCGCGAAGGATGAAAAATTACAAGCTAGTAAATATATCAGGTAATCTTAGCCTCAGAGACCATCCTCCAAAATGGTCTTTGCTAAAAAATTTTTCTGGAAAGCAAGAAACGGTTTTCTTCGTTTAACTGTTAATAATAAAATGTCAAAAGCTACTCTATTCACCCCTGACAAAACAGTCTACCAACACCCTTTAATTTAGTATGGGCCTTCAGCAACGTTTGGATATTACCCTCCACCAAAGATCTTAATATCTGAGGGGGTGAACACCCCCAGGACCATGCATTTTTATGAGATTATTTCTTTCCCACTGTATCAGAAAAAAAAAAAAAAAATTGTTCTTCAAGTCCCCTACACTATTTAGTCTCATTGAGAATTCACCTCATGAGCATTCTTCAAGTTCTGGAAATTAAATAACTAGAAGAGGGTTAACATGAGAACATACCTGAGCTGCAAACTGATACTATGTCTTGTAGCAAATTTTATGGGTTTTAGATAAACAGAGGATGAAAGGACCAACTAAAGCTTCGTACTTATTTGTAGATTGTATTCTGTTCATGTCTCTGAAAGGGACTCGCAAGTTTTTTCAGGTACTCCAATTGAGATGATGAAAGCAGCCTAGACATGAACACAAATCTTAAAAATAGCGAGCACAATACCCATGTTTCAGTCACTCTGATCGGTCATATCATTTTAAGTCTCTGGTGCTGATGGATTTGCATTCTGAAGGATTCCCAGAAAATGGATGTGTTCCATACTCAGCTTTTTCCAGCACTCATACAACTAATGGAAAATTTCAGAGCAGGGCAGTTGCAAGCAGTCGGGATAGTCATCTCTTCAAAATGCCAACATTTGTTGCTCAAGAAACAGGAGTCAGCCCTACTTCTCACACTGAAGAACACCTCAGTGGGTAAGGAGCCACAGAATAATTTAGGTTGGAAAAAACCTTTAAGATCATCAAGTCCAATTGTAAATCTAACACTGCCAAGTTCAGCACTAAACCATGTCCCTAAGCACCATATCTACATCTTTTAAATACCTGCAGGGGTGGAGACTCAATCACTTCCCTGGGCATCCTTTCCCGATGATTGACAACTGTTTTGGTGAAGAAATTTTTCCTAATATTCTTAATATCCCTTGGCACAACTTGAGGCCTCTTTCTCTCATCATATCACTTGTTACTTAGAAGAAAAAAACAGCACCCACCTCACAGCAACCTGCTTTCAGGTAGTTAGAGAGAGCAATAAGGTCTCTCCTCAGCCTCCTTTTCTCCTGGTAAAACAACCCCAGTTCTCTCAGTGGCTCCTCATAAGACTTGTGCTCCAGACACTTCACCAGCTTCATTGCTCTTCTTTGGATGCACTCCAGCAATTAATATGGGCAACACTTCAGCTACTGGACGTGTGAAAAACAATATAACAAACAAAGGGCGAAGTTCCTCTGCAATAAACAGAGTAGGTAAACAAGACCTCATTGCAGAGTTTTTTCAGCAGGGCAATTCACTAAGTGATGTGACAGCAAGTCTCTTAAGACAGTTTTGATGCAGATCCATGCATTCATGGAATAGTCCAAACAAGCAGCATGGATATCGCTTTTTTTCTTAGTTTGCTGGGGTGAAACGGCATTCTGCTAGAGGCAAAAATAACTGAAGAGAAAGAATTAAAAATAAATAGGCCAGAACAAAGCATATTTTCAATTTCAGTTGCAAAACCAATGTAGCAACAATTTTCTCTTCTTTTAGTATGAAAAATAATGATGGCAAATTGCAATGTCACCAACGCAAAACAAAGACTGAACACCAAAGAGGTTTTGGTGCTTCCTTTTTTTCATTATTTCAAGTGAAAACTGTTTGCTATACTGAGGTTTCTTTACATGTACTAAAAGGGAAAGTACAAAACCTGCATGTGAATCTAATATGCCCTATTTCTATATTTTAGTTTCCAATAAAACAAATTCATCTTCAGAACTATCTTAATACTTAAAAACATCTAAAAATAAGGACCCCACTTGCTTCATTGTCTTTCAGTCATTAGGATTTTATCTACACATGGGTCAGCATTTATTCCAAAGTGACTGTATGTAGGCCTCAAAAAACAGTAGTTTAGGTAATCAGGGTCAAATAAAATTCAAGGATTAGACAAACAGACTTGGGAGGGACCTTAAGCTATTGATCACAACAAAAGCATTTGCTATTTTGTTCCTAAAGACCTCATGCATTGAAAACAAATCTCTGGGGCAAAGCATCCCAGTGGTTCACCTGTATTGCTGTTAAGGGTCTGCCCACTCTTAAGAGAAAAAGAAATAAAGTTGCATTGCAATTTACTGTGGTTACTTCCTGCCAGGTCTATTTGTTATAGACAAACGGAGTTGTTCTTCTCTACACTGCAATACCACATCGCTTCAGTTGTGTTTTTATAGGTCAGGATGAACTATCTCTGCTCTTCACTTCTCGTTTGCAAGTCACATGCTTTACACATTTTTTCTGAATAAGGTAATGTTTCATCTTTAAAGATGAGGAGTTCAGTCATGGGAAGGAGTCCGTTTCAGTGGTGGGACTTGAGTCTCCAGATTTTCCCTTACCAAATTCTGGTAAAAGAAGAAAAAGAAACACTATACAGCATCCATGCATTATCCATGTCAGCTCTGAAAGCATTTTGAATGCACATATTCAACAGGTAAGCACAGAAAAAAAATGCTGTAGAGGAAAAGGAGTATGAAAACAGGTATAAATATAAATATTTACATAAATATACACATTTTTATAGGTTAGGATAAATTATCTCTCATCTTCATTTCTCCTTTGCAAGTCACATACTCCAGACCCTGAGTATTCTTATTCCTCTCTCCTACATTGTGTTTACCTGGTACTTACCTCTCCTAAAATACGATGTCCGAAATAGGGCAGAATAATACAGAGGGTTTGCCAATGCTGAACAGAGTGGAAACTTTGCTTCATGTGCAGCATGCCTGCAGACAATGCCTCTCTTCATACAGCCCAATATTACTTGTCTTTCATCAAAAGAGCTTGAGATCACTGAATTACATTCAGCTTGTGATCACCTACAGCCTCATACCTTTTTCTCCAGAACTGGTAAGTAAATAAATTATTCCCATGTTTCATATCTGGGGATCACATTATCACCTTTTGCAGGGAGTAGTGCAAAACTCATCCTGGTTCTTCTCATTTCCTTCAGAACACTTCTCCCATCTACCAAGCTCCCTTGAAATTCTGAAACCATCCCTTCAGCATCCCAGCAGATGCTCCCAACTCTGTCACAAACACCCGTATCATTAATACACTAACTACTGCTGTCTTCAGACAGATGAGCCTCAGGGCTATACAGCAATTCCCTGCAAAATCGGAATGCTGAAACCTGTGATGGATATAGTTTGCAAACCACTTCTGGACCTGACTTGCATTCCTCTCCTCTAAGTCATTCTTCCCATGTTTACGTCACGCATATCCCACTTCAAGAGCTTGCAAGAGCTCGTATGGATGGCATCTAATGTTTCTTTTTATACCTTCACCAAAATTTGGTAAGCAAAAGTCAGGAGACTCAATTCCACCTCTGAAACGGATTCTTTCTCACCACTAAGCTCCTCATTTTTTAAGAGGAAACATTATCTTATTCAAAATGGCAATGCTCTGCTTTCCCCATTAGCTGGGTTTTCATTAGGTTTACTTACCTACTTAGATTGCCCCAGCTGATCCTACCCACTTTTCGAAGTTCAAACTCTGACTTACCAAGGGAACCCAAGGGCATATAGGGTTACTTCGACTTCACAACCTCAAATATACAAGCCTAAGGACATGTAAATCATTTCACAGGTGGTGTTCAACAACACTCCTCAAAAGGTTTTCAGCACATGGCATAAGCACATTTAGAAGAGAATGCAAACAGTTTTTATGTTAAAAAACAAGGCTAGTAAGTATAGCTTTCATCCATTCACTAGAAAAGTACTCTGTTGTAAAAAAGATTCTAGCCTTTTACACCTTTGAATTTTAAATTATTTTGTTGTTTGAGTAGTATTTTCCCATAACATGAAATCCTTAGTTTGACTTCAGATGATCTTCAGGTCGCTTAAATCCAGAACTTTGGAAGAAAAATAGATACTTAACTCCTAAACCCAACAAAAGCCATTAAGGTGACTAAACACATTTGTAAGTCTGAGCCTTGGTCTCTCTGATTCTCAATCCTCCTCAGCAGAATGGTGACAGTTTTTCCCAGTTCCCCAACGTATGAGGGAAAAATCAGGCAGACAGGATGCACTGGTTTAACTTTTGTACTTTCTTTTATAGATTTCAGTACTTTTGAAGTGTTTGGGCTTCCTCTAGCAGTACATTTTTATGCAATGCAAGATATTTATACACCTTTGTTTCTGAAAGTATTGCTCTTAATGCTGGCACGAGTGCAGCAGAAACAACAGTAATCAATTTGATTTGGCCTTATGAAACAAGTGTCATTTTGATAAATGATCCTAATTAAGTTGATATTTCAGGTAGAAAGTATATTCAGTTAATGTGTTGGTACCTCTCTAGTAACAGTCAGACAAGTACAGATGTTGCAATAAAGTAACAGCAGTACATTATTAACTTTGCGAGTCACTCAGTTTGCATTCACAGAGTTTGATCAAAGCCACACAACTCAGCAACAGAAACAAAATGCTGATTTTATGTTTTAAATATTCAGCAACATAGACAAGTAGTAGCTCCAGGAAGTTTCAGACCTACAGGTCATTCCCTGATGATCCCTCTCCAGCACGGAAATGATTAATTAGTTTAGTGGCAGCACAGTACTTATGGCTGAAAGTCACGTTTGTTTAGAAAACCTTGCTCAAACAGCAAAAGACAAAACCTGTGTTTCTTCTCTTTTACATAAATCTAATTACAGAATGTCCTGTTAAGGCTAAAACACACCACAGATTTACATAAATCTAATTACAAGATGTCTTGTTAAGGCTAAAAGACATCATAAGCTTATGCAGTGCTTTCTTATGCTGTAGAAGTCTTTGATACATGGCTCATGGCTGGCAAATACAAGTTTGTTTTCCATTTAGCGATGGTAGCAGATAACATACCAGTCATCTGCTCTGAAGACTAAGCAGTCTTGTCTTTTCCTGATTTTTCTAGTAAGTCCTCTGTAGCCTTAAATCAATTGATTTCACAGTATCATAAGGTTGGAAAAGATCTCTGAGATCATCGAGTCCAACCTATGACCCAACACCTACACCTACTCCTACTTGTCAACTACACCATGGCACTAAGTGCCTCATCCAATCTCTCTTTAAACACCTCCAGGGACGGTGACTCCACCACCTCCCTAGGCAGCGCATTCTAATGGCCAATCACCCTCTCAGTAAAGAACTTCTTCCTAATGTCAATCCTAAACCTCCCCTGGCGAAGCTTGAGACCGTGTCCTCTTGTTCTGTCGCCGGTCACCTGAGAGAAGAGACCAACTCCTGCCTCACTACAACCTCCTTTCAGGCAGTTGTAGAGAGCAATAAGGTCTCCCCTCAGCCTCCTCTTCTCCAGGCT
This sequence comes from Neomorphus geoffroyi, assembly GCA_033558235.1. Taxonomy (NCBI): domain Eukaryota; kingdom Metazoa; phylum Chordata; class Aves; order Cuculiformes; family Neomorphidae; genus Neomorphus; species Neomorphus geoffroyi. The sequence goes on from JAUMJM010000005.1 coordinate 18,984,192, forward strand.
AAACAACCCCAGCTCCCTCAGTCGCTCCTCATAGGGCTTGTGCTCCAGCCCCTTCACCATCCTCGTCGCTCTCCTCTGGACACACTCCAGCATCTCAACATCTTTCTCAAACTGAGGGGCCCAGAACTGGACACAGCACTCGAGGTGCGGCCTGACCGGTGCCGAGTATAAGGGGATGATGACCTCTCTAGTCCTGCTGGCCACACTGTTCCTGATGTAGGCCAAGATACCATTGGCCTTCTTGGCCACTTGAGCGCACTGCTGGCTCATGTTGAGTTTCCTGTCCACCAGCACTCCCAAGTCCCTTTCTGCCTGACTGCTCTCCAGCCACTCTGCACCCAGTCTGTAGCTCTGCATGGGGTTGTTGTGTCCAAAGTGCAGAACCCGGCATTTGGACTTGTTAAACCTCATGCTATTGGACTCAGCCCATCTCTCCAGCCTGTCAAGGTCCCTCTGTAGGGCCCTCCTACCCTCTAGCAGGTCGACACTTCCTCCCAGCTTGGTGTCATCTGCAAACTTGCTGATGATGCACTCCATTTCCTCATCCAGATCATCAATGAAGACACTAAATAGGACTGGGCCCAACATCGATCCCTGGGGGACACCACTAGTGACCAATCGCCAACTGGATGTGACACCATTCACTACCACCCTTTGAGCTTGGCCATCCAATCAGTTCCTAAACCAGTGCAGAGCGTTCCCATCCAAGCCACGGGCTGCCAGCTTCTCCAGGAGTCTACTATGGGAGACAGTGTCAAAGGCCTTGCTGAAGTCCAGGTACACCACATCCACAGCCCTCCTCTCATCCACCAGGCAAGTCACACGGTCGTAAAAAGAAATCAGGTTGGTCAGGCAGGACCTGCCTCTCCTAAATCCATGCTGGCTGGGTTTGATCTCTCGGTCATTCTGCAGGTGCCGCATGATTGCACCCAGGAATAAGCACTCCATAATTCTACCTGGAACCGAGGTCAGGCTGACAGGTCTGTAGTTACCTGGATCGTCCCTACGGCCCTTCTTGTGGATGGGCCAACTTCCAGTCTTCTGGGACCTCTCCAGTGAGCCAGGACTGCTGATAAATGATGGAAAGCGGCTTGGCAAGCTCATCTGCCAGCTCTCTCATCACCCTAGGATGGATCCCATCTGGCCCCATAGACTTATGAGGATCCAAGTGGCTCAGCAGGTCTCTAACTTCTTTCTCCTGGATGACAGGGGGGCTATATTGCACCTTGTCCCCATCCATCACCTCAGTAGACCAGTTGTCCAGTGAACAATCGGCCTTACTGTTGAAAACCGAGGTGAAGAAGGCATTAAGCACCTCAGCCTTTTCCTCATCTTTAGTTACTATATTTCCCTTGCCAATTTCACTTGCCAATTTACACACACTTGCAGCCACACTTCCTTCAGAGGTGTGTTCTGGTTTCTTCTCCCAAGTTAGAAGTGATAGTGCAAGAGGAAATGGCCTCAAGTTGTGCCAGGGGAGGTTTAGATTGGATATTAGAAAAAAATTTCTTCACTGAAGGAGTGGTGAAGCATTGGAAGAGGCTGTCCAGGGAAGCGGTGGAGTCATCATCCCTAGTTGTGATCAAAGAACACATAGACATGGCACTTGGGGTCATGGTTTAGTAGGCACAGTGGCAGTGAGCTCACGGTTGGACTTGGAGGTCTTTTCCAGTCTCAATGACTCTGTGATTCCTGATAAAACACAGCACTGGCAGTGAGGAAGCTACGTTCTTATGACAGGTTCAGCTGTAGAGTATAGGCTTACAGCTCAAGCACTTGTAAGAGCAGCTGCAACGTCCTCAGGTAGATATCCGCAAGCACCCATGAGACTCCATGCAGTTCTGTCACTAAAATAAGTTTGTGGCACTCCAACACAGGCTTGAGCTACCTTCTGAGATAACAGTGTTTCCTCCCTCAGATGCCACAGGGCTACACATCACTTTTGGAATTGACAATAAGCTGCCAGCATGTTGTGCGGCAAGCAGCAATCTAACTTGAAGGCTCCTTCCCACCCTCAAAACTCATCTTCTTAGAAACATTTCCAGGCTTCCAGAAGCACAGAGACTGAAAGGGACAAAGCACTTCCTACCTGCAGTGAGTTTCAAAGGAGTTTGAAGAACTCTGACGTGCCACAGCTACTCAAACCCTGGCCCTCTGGAGACTGTCTTCCCTTCTTTGATCAAGTTTGGCCTGCCAAAACCAAGTGTGCACTGGAAATAATTTCTGATGTTTCTTGTATCCAATTACCCATCTCCTCAGGGGTTTTCCCTCACAAGACAGCTCAGAGAAATGGTTTATTGTATTTTCTTCCAATGCACAGGGAAGTTCCTTCTGGAGTATAAAAACAAGATTTTTTTCTTGATATACACCCATCAAAAATGGGGATGTTCTCCACCAGATGTTTACCCCACACAAACCATCTTGACATTACATCAGTCTACTTTCACGTTGTAGACCTCGAAGCAGGGATGGGTCACCGTGGCTGTAACATCTTTCAGGCTTACACATCAGCTGAGCCAGTCTAGAAATGGATGTACCATGGGCATGACAAAAGAAGAAAATTACTTCAGGCAGCCATGCTTCTGTCAGATTCAGACAACTCAAGACCAAAAAAAAAATAGCACACCACAGAAAAACACACACTTCTATACTGTAATGAGAACAGCTGTATAAAGAGCAGAGACAGGGGGAAAAAAAAAACAACAATAAATTCAATTGAATGCGACAGTAAAATTCTCCAGTCACAACACAATGGAATACTCAGGCATCATTCTAGAAAGCAAGGCAAATTATAAACCTGTTTGCTTCATGAAACTATATCATTAGTAGCACTGCCAGTCTTAAATCAGTATTATTTATATCCACAAAATGACCATGAAAACACACAAAAAGTCACTTTGAAGCAGACTTGTAAGCACATAGTTAATTTGCTCAATTTTCCCCATAACTGTGTATTCTAAAAATCTTCACCACAAAAAACCCAAAAACCATAATCTAGAGCCATTGGAACACGGAAAAAAACCACACACATGTACTGTTACATTTACCACAAGGTGAAAAAGACATACGAGTAGTGTGGGATGTATTGATAATAAATATTTACAAAAATATGGCATGAAACCAATCGAGTCATCTACCTGGTGCAGGACTTTTAAGTATCCTGCAACTGTGAAGCATCTTTCTAGTAGACACTAATATCTGACAACTCCACTTTGGTTTGAAAACCTCTATCAGGATTTCAACAACAGGAATAACTCAAATAAATTAAAACTCCATAGTGGTGCACACACACTCTCTCTTTCTCTCACTAGAAAAACTGTTTTGACTTGTCACTGTGCATGTTTAGCACAAAAGCAAATGCCAGACAGGTACCGAAAGCCCATGAAATCGCTCATATATTTTTTTCAGTTTTTTTTTTTTTTTTTATTTTTTAAAAAAGCGTTGTCATTTTTTTGTGAATTTCACCAAAAAGGCACGGTATTGAACACTGCCATAAAATCTTGCTGTATGGATGAGGAATATTAGCAGTCAAATATTTCTTCTTCCTCAGAATGGTTGTTCCAATGCAGACAGATCTTGCAAGGCAGTCAAATAAGTCTTAACATTTAAAGATCATTAAGTGCTAGTACTAGAGCCAAAGAGACTGATTCATGTGCAAGAACATAAGCAGTCCCAGCAAACGGCAAACTGCTCGGTACACTCATACCCACTCTTCAGAGATCTGTTCATGCTCACTCTTGGCATCAGATAGGGAACTACCAAAAAAAACCCAACAATACACAAAGCTTCATTCAACAGCACCAAAGCATTGCAGGTAATACCAGGTGAAGTTAGGTCCAGTTCTGGGCCCCTCAGTTTAAGAAAGATGTTGAGATGCTGGAGCGCATCCAGAGGAGAGCGACGAGGATGGTGAAGGGGCTGGAGCACAAGCCCTGTGAGGAGCAACTGAGGGAGCTGGGGTTGCTTAGCCTGGAGAAGAGGAGGCTGAAGGGAGACCTTATTGCTCTCGTGTAGGAAGAAAATTAGGGAGGCAAAAGCCCAGCTGGAGCTTAAATTGGCCACTTGTGTTAAGGACAACAAGAAGAGCTTTTTCAAATATACTAACGGCAGAAAAAAGGGCGGCAACAATCTTCAATCCTTATCGATCACTGAGGGAAATATAGTAACTAAAGATGAGGAAAAGGCTGAGGTGCTTAATGCCTTCTTCACCTCGGTTTTCAACAGTAAGGCAGCTTGTTCACTGGACAACTGGTCTACTGAAGCGGTGGACAGGGGCGGGGTGCAATACAGCCCCCCTGTCATCCAGGAGAAAGAAGTTAGAGACCTGCTGAGCCACTTGGATCCTCATAAGTCTATGGGGCCAGATGGGATCCATCCTAGGGTGATGAGATAGCTGGTGGATGAGCTTGCCAAGCCGCTTTCCATCATTTATCAGCAGTCGTGGCTCACTGGAGAGGTCCCAGAAGACTGGAACTTGGCCAACGTGACGCCTATTCACAAGAAGGGCCATAGGGACAATCCAGGTAACTACAGACCTGTCAGCCTGACCTCGGTCCCAGGTAGAATTATGGAACGGATAATCCTGGGTGCGATCATGCGGCATCTGAGGAATGAGGGAGAGATCAGGCCCAGCCAGTATGGTTGTAGGAGAGGCAGGTCCTACCTGACCAACCTGATTTCTTTTCACAACCGTGTGACTCGCCTGGTGGATGAGAGGAAGGCTGTGGATGTGGTGTTCCTGGACTTCAGCAAGGCCTTTGACACTGTCTCCCATAGTAGACTACTGGACAAGCTGGCAGCCTGTGGCTTGGACGGGAATGTTCTGTGCTGGGTTAGGAATTGGTTGGATGGCCGAGCCCAAAGGGTGGTAGTGAATGGTGTCACATCCAGCTGGCGGCCGGTCACTAGTGGTGTCCCCCAGGGTTTGGTGTTGGGCCCGGTCCTGTTTAATATCTTTATTGATGATCTGGATGAGGGGATCGAGTCCTTCATCAGCAAGTTTGCAGATGACACCAAGCTGGGAGGAAGTGTTGACCTGCTAGAAGGTAGGAGGGCCCTACAGAGGGACCTTGACAGGCTGGAGAGATGGGCTGAGTCCAATAGCATGAGGTTTAACAAGTCCAGATGCCGGGTTCTGCACTTTGGACACAACAACCCCATGCAGAGCTACAGACTGGGGACAGAGTGGCTGGAGAGCAGTCAGGCGGAAAGGGACTTGGGAGTGCTGGTGGACAGGAAACTTAACATGAGCCAGCAGTGCGCCCAAGTGGCCAAGAAGGCCAATGGTATCTTGGCCTGCATCAGGAACAGTGTGGCCAGCAGGACCAGAGAGGTCATCATCCCCTTATACTCGGCACTGGTCAGGCCACGCCTTGAGTGCTGTGTCCAGTTCTGGGCCCCTCAGTTTAAGAAGGATGTAGAGATGCTGGAGTGCGTCCAGAGGAGAGCGACGAGGATGGTGAAGGGGCTGGAGCACAAGCCCTATGAGGAGCGACTGAGGGAGCTGGGGTTGTTTAGCCTGGAGAAGAGGCTGAGGGGAGACCTTCTTACTCTCTACAACTACCTAAAGGGAGTTTGTAGTGAGGCAGGAGTTGGACTCTTCTCTCAGGCGACCAGTGACAGAACGAGAGGACACGGTCTCAAGCTTCGCCAGGGGAGGTTTAGGATTGACAGTAGGAAGAAATTCTTCACTGAGAGGGTAACTGTTCATTGGAATGCGTTGCCTAGGGAGGTGGTCGAGTCACCATCCCTGGAGGTGTTCAAAGAGAATTTGGATGAGGCACTTAGTGCCATGGTGTAGTTGAGAAGTAGGAGTAGGTGTAGGTGTTGGGTCATAGGTTGGACTCTATGATCTCAAAGGTCTTTTCCAACCTTATGATACTGTGATACTGTGAATTCCTCTACTGAAGGGGTGGTCAGGGATTGGAACAGGCTGCCCAGGGAGGCGGTGGAGTCACCATCCCTGGAGGTGTTTAAAAGACGGGTGGATGAATTCCTTAGGGACATCGTTTAGTGGGGAGACAGGTATGGTTGGACTCAATATCAGAGGTCTCTTCCTGCCTTATTCTATACAAGGGTTTCCAAGACTATGAAGGATTTCCAAGAGTCAAAGAGGGCTCTACCTGTCAACATCTGGAATCTAAGCAATTTTTTTTTGAAGGTGTGTTTTATCCTAGCAGTGAAAAAAAAAAAAAAAAAAAAAAAAAAAAGAGAACTTGGAGATAATTGATGTTTTCTGTGCATCAAGGATACTTCTTGGTGCTTTTCTTAGAGGGACTGATCCTCATTACATGACTGCTTCCTGCAAGAAGGAATAACTAAATACTAGGTTCTGCTAGGGGTAATAACACCACTGCTGGTGCAGAGAATTAAAGAACTATCTCTATCAGCAACAGCACTCAGTTAGAGCTGTCTGCAAATACAGCTTGAGGGAACCATGCCATGTGTAGACACTGACCCAGAGACCGTACCAACTCTTGCACCACTCTACAAGAAGAGGCTTGTAACTGTTCTGAAGATAAACGTTTTCATTTTTTCCCAGATCAGCATGAGGTTACACATTCACCTGACATGCAGCTTTGCCTGGCTCTGATGCAGAGATGGCACCAGTCTGCAGTGCTGGAGTGGTAGCCTGCAGAAGGGAGACAAAAGCATTAAATCTCTGCTCAACGCTGAGGATGTTTTACTGACCCAGCTGCCAAGAGTTTTGCAGACAGTGGCTGCCTAAAACCTCAGATGAATATTATTTACCCCTCAAAATTACCCAAGTTAAAGTTAGAATCTCTTAGATGACAGCAATCTCTGAACTTCCCCATCCTCACTGAGAAGGTCCAAGACACAGAGTCCAATGAAGAAAATGCATTAGAATCAGAACATGCAGCTTTCTGTGGCTATCTCTAAAGGAGTTAAAACAGCATTTAAGAAACCAGAAGCACTGCAGGACCTGATGTTTTGCTTTGGTGACCTGTCTAATAAGTTTTTAGAGAGAGGAAGGGAAGATCTCTTCTGCTCTAAAAATAAGAAAAAAGTAAAAAAAATATATATAAAAGGAAAAAAAAAAAAAAACAAACAAGAGTGATACATCGTAAATTATTCTAGCAGTAAAGCTACTGAAGACTGAAGGAGATACCACTGGGGTCATACACTACCACGCCAGCAAGATGCATTTGTCTTCAGGTGGTACTGCAAGAGGGCCCTCTTGTACGTCAGTCTGACCCAGAATCAGCTGCTTTGTTTCCAATCTTGCATATATGCATTTATAACAAAGTGCAAATTGTAAGGGAAATACATGGTAAAGAACTGTTTTATTCATTACAAAAATAAAAAATATCAAGGCCAGAAAGATATAGGAAGAGTGACAGAGATTCGGAATCCAGAAGAAAAAAGTTTCTGCATCACAATCACTTCCACATTAATCATGGATAAATATATTTTATATACTCCTATACACACATTGCATCTATAAAAGGGGCAGAGTTCAATACCAATAACATTCAATGATTAAACAACAATCCACTATTTACTTTAGTTACTTTGCTAATCTATTTAATTGCTTTTCAATGGAAAAATCATCTCTGCACTACATACCACTCAGTTTATAAAAATAGGGTATTACTACCTCTAAACTTCAATAAGTTTCTTTCAAATTTTTTTCCCCACCACAGACAGCTAAATATTCCTGCATTAGTGACTTGGAAGGAAGAAGGTATAAAAGTTGCAATTCATTTTACTGCACCATCTTGTGGTTAATAGTAGCAGCCACACCAAGATCAATCTACAGCAGATTGTCAGATGCTGACAAGACCTCTGCACTGCCACATGCATTTGGGATTAACACTGATTCTTTCAAAGAACGCCAGGGAAAGCTATCAGTCTCATTCCCTCAGTCAGGTTCCAACAGAGAGCAGAAAACAATATTGCTTCTCAGTTATTGGCTTTTTATTGAGTCATGCAGAAAGTTTTAAATGCCCATAATCATCCAGCCTTGTCATCTTGCTTTTTTACCTCTGCATTTTACCCTCCCCTTGACCACTTCACACTCTCTACAACCAAACCCACACCCAACCAAGCCAAGCACGCAAGATGACAATTGTGTGGTTATGCAGCATCGCAAACGGGTATATTACCCTACAATGACACTCATGACTGAGACCTCAAAGCAGAGGCACTAGTTTAAGAAATAAGGCACAATGGCTCCTTGACTATTCACATCACAGAGAAAACCACAAGATGCTTACAAATCGCCACAGACCGTGGCTAGCACTGAGTACGGTGATTACATTCCCTCTTAGGAACTCGTGTGCATGTAGAGGAGGCAAGGATAATTTTCATACAGGTACCATCAGCATTAACACATTTTAAAAGACATTCCAGTATTCTTATGCCAGATAGAAAAAAAACCCCAAGCAACCAGTACTTTTTCTGCTGTATTTACCAATGCCTTAATGCTGCTTTTGAGATTACATGGATTTATCAAAGTGAATACAGCTATTCTACTATACAGGGCAGTCACAGGGATGAAAACCAGTGGAACATTTCACTGTCGATACATTCTTACAAAGATGAGTTTTTGACAACTATTAATGAACATTCAAGTAGTTAATATTTGAAAAGCATTTAGGTTTTGCAACTAAATGCCAAAAAGCTACAGGGAGTTTAATATTTTCCAATAAAATCACTTTTTAAGACTTTACAAAATATCAATAAAATATTAACTTCCCAGGAGCAGAGAGCTATTAGCTCATTCTATCCATGAATTTAAAACATACTCTTCTCCTCAAAAAACATTAGCCACCAAAATATTTATGCACAAGCTGTTATAAAAGCGACTTTACAAGAACTAGGTAATTTTACTATTCAACAGTGACAAATGAAGCAGATACTGGTATAAATGAAGAGAAGTACTTAAAAGATCACTAAAGGAAAAAGAAGAGAACATCCTCAGTATTGACAACATAAATGAAGATCCCTTAATAGGCTAAGTTTTAAATGGCATAGTTATTCATGGAAAAGTTACTAACACAGTAAATCTGTATAAATAACTTTAAGTGTTTGAGTGCTGATTCAGTAACACTTAGAGCCATCAATGCAATTACTAGCTGTTAAACCTGAGTAATGAGCTCTCATTTAAGCAACAAACACAAATGAAAGAAAAATGCTCCATCTTAAAACTAGGCAGATTCTTCCTCCTCCAACACAATGGCCAATTTAAAAATACTGTTTTAATACAGCATTGTTGCTCCACAAAAATCACAATACCTCTCTGTTTGTCTACATACCTCCCAATCAACTTTTATCCCACAGGCTCGATGCCTGCAATTAACTTCACCTACAATATTCAAATCAGTGAACTGAAACCTTTCATTACTCTATGGCATTCATGCTCCACACAAGATAAAGAGTAAGGAGCTTGTTCAGAAACTCCTGTATTTCCCTTTCAGCTGTAAACAACAGCATCAGCACAAGGTACTGCCCAGACTCATATCAAAGGCATTTATCACCTTACTGTGATACCAGTATACATAATCAGAAAAACAGTCGTTAAGCAAAGTTACCATCACTACTCCATTACAGTCTAATTTTCTTCATAAAACAAGAGCCTCTATCTTAGGCAACACTTCCCAGAGTTAAACAACAGCATCCTTGATGTTGTAGTAAAATGCTTGTACTGTCTAAGCTGCAAAAAGCCAAGGTGAATAAATTAATATCTAGAATTCATTTATAATATTCTTTTTAACTAATCAATCTAAAATTCCACTTAAAATTATTAAAACATATGCTAGAAACTAACCTAACTGAAACCTATTCCAGAAAGCTTAAACAATGAATGAAAAAGCAGTTGCACCACTGTCTGACACACATGGAACTACAAATTACCAAAGTGGTAACCTGGTTTTGCCAGTAACATCCTCTGCTGCAGGAAAAGAGGCAGACATCTTGCATTTTATTTTGTTTAACTGGTTGCACTCATCGCCTGGCTCCTTCATAATTAAGGATCTGACTGGGAGCTGAAGAGGTTGGAAAACTTCACGCACGTTCACATGAACAATCAGTTTCTTGAGGTAGGCATGACAATCCCTACACACACACGCTCTCTCACCAGAAACAGCAGTATGAAAACATACGTCTGATGAGAAACAACGGAATTACTACAATGTAGTTTTAAGCAGACTTTTGAAAGATAAGGTAAAGAATTTCATAAACAGGAAAAAAACAACAGCGTTCTTAGTGCAGCATTAGCAAGAGTGTTACAGATATCATACAAGAAAAGATTTTAAGAAATAAAAGGATTACTAAGTACAGAAATACAGGAGCACAAGAAAATATTTGTTTTCTTAAATCTAACATGTTTTTCAAAAACATATGCAGTTTAATATGAAAAAAAAGAGAGAGAAGATAGGTTAAAATGGCAGGAATGATACATGACAGTCCTTAATAAGATGGATAAAAAGGCACACCTTTATTTCTCAGTTTTTTCTACAAACATAAATAAATGAGGGCTTAGTTTCATTCACTAATAAAAAACATATGTACAATTTTATATCTTTAACAAATTTCTATTTAGATTCACACCACCTCTTAGCTTTGACTGCATACTTTTCACATCCAAGTGAACAGCAGAGTTAATAAGACCCTTAAAGTAATTTTACAGCAGCTTCTCAATTTAATCAATCCATATTAGTTTCCAATGTGGATGTAAAGACAAGATTTGTTACTTGACTGCTACCTCTGAAATACAATTAAAGCCTCATTTGTTGAAAAACACTTTAAGATACACATACACCCCAGGATCTGATGGACATGCAATTAAGTAAATTAGACTTTCAGAAGAGTAGAAAAATTCCAAATGTTAAGAAATGCATTTAACATGAAAAGTCTTCCAGAAAAAAAAAAAAAAAAAACACATCTGAAAGTCATGTTAGTGGCATCAACTACAAGCCCTTTGACCGAGTGGCAATATTCTGTCCCTTCCTAGCTTGTTCTTGTCACCTGTTTGTAAATAATGTTTAAACTATTCCTGACAAATCCTTTGCCTTACTCTTCCAGGGTCTGGATTAGGATGAAAAACTTTTCCTAACCTTTTTGGAGAAGTAAGGGAAGCAGACATCTAAGTAGACATCTAAATTAGAAATATCTTATCTCACAGCCCTTCCTATCATGGCCCATATCGGGTTGGATTTATTATTCTTGCACTTTTTTAAATAAATACTGTATTCTATTTTTTGGTACTCAAAGTCCTACTTAAGCAAAATCCCCAGACAAAACTCAAGAGCTGAATGTTCAAGACTGCTGAATACAAAAGTTCAGAGCTACTTTGATAAAACAAGTCTGTAGTTTCTTACTACCACATATAGATGTGCAAACTTATGTTACTGTCACTTTCGATCCTCTCTACCACCCCCTACAGCGATTAGCGTATCTGGAAAGGAACGAGGCATATGTGTGGGAGGGAGAGAGTCCAGATTCCAAGTAGGAAATAAAATCAAACAAATTCAGGATTTTTATGCTTTATGACATAAAACTATCATCATCGAAGAATATGATATCAATCTCTGTTTCGTTAGGACTTTCATGGTTCCTCGTTCTTGAATTTGTTTTACTTATACACAGGGTATAAAATGACAGTTAACAGTAAACACACAGCTACGTATTTAGGTAAGACACTGTCCAGAAATGAATTATGAAAATAGAAGCATATGCACACTGTATCAGAATTAATATTAATCTTAACTATCTCCAGAAAGCAACTATCAAGACAAATGGCATCGATACATCCAAGACATTCCTACTCCTTAATTCTTTCTGACAGTACTGAAGGCTCCTCGGAGTGAAAATTTAAGCTTTTTATAGCTTATTAAAGATTAGAAATTCAGTTATCAAACAAGGAAAGGGACTTCAGTTCCCATATGAATGGCTCAATGAAACTGAAAGTGCAGTTGCTGTTTAAAACAAACTCGATCTAAGCAAACAAAAACAATGGACTGGAGAATAACAAGGGATACACATATACTATTACATATTCATTCACATGGCCTCCTTTAAAATACTACATACCGTAAATCTCAAACTCCTGACATCAGAGTGAACTCAAAGAAATGCCACACAATAGATCTAATACAGAGACACTGAAAAGAATTAGAATGGTTTCCATAGAAAAGAAATAAGAAACCAAACAAGAACAATCTATTATCTGATTAAAAAAGTTGTAAGCCTCTGCGGTACATGTGGATAGCTAATAGATACCCATCTGTTCTCCACGCAGAAGAGGGCATTCAGCAAAATACGCCAATAAAAAGTCAGCAAAATAAGTGACAAACAGTAGAAACCACTGCATGCTATGTAAGACTCCAGCCATGATTGCCAAGTTAGTCAACGTCAAAAATGAGAAGGGACTGACATAAACGGACTTTGCCCAGTTAATGAAATATAGATGCCTAACTGGCAAAACAAAACTGAGGAAGAGAGAGCATTATCTCTTATCACATTGACTCTACAGAGTCCTTTGGCTTTTGGGGGGGTTTTTTGACTAGTTTTGGTGTTTGGTTGTTCAGGTTGGGTTTTTTCCTTTAACCATCTGGTAGAGAACATAGCTAGCTAGTTGTCATCTAGAGAGACTAGAGGATTTCACCCAGCATGGCAAATCTTATTTTTCTGTAGGCTTTTCTCTGTGCTAATATGCATCTTGCCAACAATGACATAATTCTCAAATATTCATAAACCAATTTGTGTATGTGGCATTAGAAAGCCCTCAAATTAGAGAAAGGCCACTAAAATACAAGCTATCCAGCAAGCCTGCTTTGTACATCAGAGTCACAAAATAAATCCGGTTGGACAGGACTTCTGGAGGTCACCTGCTCAATGTCCATCTCATCAGATGGCATTGGGCAGTGTCCACTCAAACACTTCCAAGCACAGAGGTTCCACCACTCTGCATGACATCTTAAACCAGAATTTTGACCACCCATGTGGTTTAAAGAAAACCCGTTAAGTTTCGTACTCCCTGAGCACAACATGTCACATCTGTCACTAGCTGCTGAGTCCCTTCACATGTCCAAGTCACATGCTACAGCCCTGCTAGCAGTCCACAGGGAGCACAGGCTTCCCAAACACCCCCCAGCCTGCATCCCCGTCCCTTCCTGCCAGCCTACGAGCCCACTCAAAAGCTTCAGACTCACTTTTCTTGCGCTCATGGGGCCAAGGTGCTCCTGCATCCACTGAGCCCACTTCAGTGCCTCATGCCTGCTGCTCAGCACACCCAACCGCTTTGTATGCATCCTGGGAATCTTTTTCACTGAGGTCATAATCTTGAAATATAATTAACCTAAACAGTAACAACAGCAATATCTGTGCAAAACAAAGGAGAAGCTTCTTCCATCATCAGAGCTCTGCAGGCAGTAGCGCAACTCACATGAAGTCCCAAATTATCCAGAAGAGCTGATGGAGAGAGGGAAGAGAAAACATATTCATAGAATCACAGCATCATAGAATCATAAAGTTGGAAAAGACCTCTGAGACCGAGTCCAACCATACCTGTCTCCCCACTAAACCATGTCCCTAAGGAACTCATCTACCCATCTCCAGGGATAGTGATTCCACCACCTCCCTGGGCAGTCTGTTCCAATCCCTGACCACTCTTTCAGTGAAGAAATGCTTCCTAATGTCCAGTCTAAACCTTCCCTGGCACAACTTGCAGCCATTTCCTCTCGTCCTATCGCTTGTCACTTGCGAGACCAGCACCCACTTCACCACAACCTCCTTTCAGGCAGTTGTAGACAGTGATGAGGTCTCCCTTCAGCCTCCTCCAAGCTAAACAACCCTAATTCCCTCAGTCTCTCCTCGTAGGACTTGTTCTCCAGCCCCCTCACGAGCCTCATTGCCTTTCTCTGCACACGCTCCAGCCCCTCAATGTCCTTCCTGTAGTGAGGGGCCCAAAACTGAACCCAGCACTCGAGGTGTGGTCTTACCAGTGCTGAGCACAGGGGCACAATCAACTCCCTGCTCCTGCTGGCCACGCTGTGTCTGATACAGGCCAGGATACCACTGGCCCCCTTGACCATCTGGGCACACTGCTGGCTCATGTTCAGCTGGCTGTCACCCAACACCCCCAGGTCCTTTTCTGCCAGGCAGCTCCCATATCTGCTAATGACAGCCCAGGTAGGAGCAAAAAAGGGATGACCAGCACTGGAATATGGGCTAAATGCTGTATGGAAAGCCAAAAAAAAGAAAGAAAGCACCTCTTGCTTACAAGCAGAAAAGAGGCATTTATTTAACCACACACTTATTAGCCAAAAATTAGGAGAGTCTGAAAGTGCACAGGATTGTCCCTTTTCTGCTACCTATGAGAAGAAAATAGGGAGGTTTTTTGATGTCTCGCTAAAGCATTGCCTCTAGACAGCACAGGTTTACATTTCAAATATCAACAGCATCCAGCCTTCAGTCTGGCAGGCTTTTCAAACCCTATGACTGGGCAGTGGGATTGAGAGTTGGGTGAGTGGGAGAGACATGGAGGCCGAAGGAGTAGGGAAGTAACAGGATTAGAATAAGAAATAAGGGTGAGATTAGGAATACGACACAGAAAAACAGAAAAAAAAGACAGCAAGAATAGCAAGATAGTGGCATAGAAAAACAGAGAAGAGAGTCTAAACTGCAACAAGGAAGAAAAACGAGGAGGTGGAAGAACATAGGAGAAAAAAAACAATGAAGATGAGACAGCAGAAGTCTTTGGGCATAAAACAAATTAGATATTTTTCCAATATCAAAGTTGATTTACAATGCCACCCTTTAAACACAATGCTCTGAAACCAACTAATTTTTTTATATTCTCTGGGGTAAATGAGTGTAGCCTTTTTTTTCCCCCTGGTATTTTGACTCTATTTTTTCATGGTGAAGCAATACATTAGTCAAATTTTCAAGGATGGGAGATTTGTCTCATGTTTTTTGACTCCTTAGGACTGCATGTCTGATGTTTCCATATGCATTCCTCTCCCTTGCTTGAATATGTCACCTGTGAATACCCGTGAATTCTAACTGCAGACTGGGACAGCAAATGCTAAAATATGGAAAAGGCATCATTTCACATCAAATTTTATTTGAATTGACCTGCAACTGTATAGGATAGATCTACAGCTATTAAGCTCAACTGATTGCTTTTAATCCACGGCACCAATCAAGCAGTAGAAGCAACAATGGTCTCTTCCCTCTTCACTCCAGTTGTTATCTCATACTATCTTCCTTTCCTCAGTGCAAAAAACCAATTCAAACCAATTCAACTTACAGCTACACAGGCTTTGGGAAGTTGGGAGAGGCGAGGGTACAGAAACAAGCATTGGCACAGTAAATGAGATAAGCAAGAAGAGCACAGGACTCAGAGAATGTCAGTTTATCCTGCCTTGAAGTCTTTTGTTGTAGTTTCATACTCATTTCAAAGCAGCTCGCAGGACCACCCATCTCCGTAGACACCTACAACAAGATCCCCTTTGAGAATGTGCTTGAGAAACTGCTCCAGCATG
Organism: Neomorphus geoffroyi; assembly: GCA_033558235.1. NCBI lineage: Eukaryota > Metazoa > Chordata > Aves > Cuculiformes > Neomorphidae > Neomorphus > Neomorphus geoffroyi. The sequence goes on from JAUMJM010000005.1 coordinate 18,999,701, forward strand.
GGTCCTTTCCACAAGATACAGTACTCCCAACCTAGAGCACAGAATCACAGAATGATCTGGGTTGGAAGGGACTTTTGAAGATCATCTAGTCCAAACCCCTTGCCACGGGCAGGAACATCTTTCACTGGATCAGGTTGTTCAAAGTCCAGAACTGTTCTGTGATACTAAGCAACAGCCATACAATATGATCTTAAAAAGCAAATCACAAAATGAACAAATGTAAGAAAACTATGTTGTGCAGAGCAGACAAAACTTCAGAGTGCGTCCACTTGTTCATAAATGCTTAAACATTCATATATTCAAAATGAAAATCAAAATAAAATAACAGAGACAGTACCCAGGTCACATCTATTCTTGGTTTCTCCCTCCATTAGTTAGAGTGGACACAAATTACTTCAAAGTTTGGCTAACATTTTAACAATGGATTCACAGAAGCACCAACATTACATGATTTCAATGGTTTTTATCTGCTTTAAGGTGCAAGACAAGGCACTGACCATCCATTCAGAACACTTACATGTACAAAAAGTAGATCTGGTTGCAACAGCTGAAGAGTAGCCAAGGCATTTTGGTTAATATCATACTGAATCTAAAACATTCAGAGAACTAAATTTTTCTTAACCCTTCAGCAGGACACTAACGTAATAGAAATAACAGCTATATCAAAAAAATAAAGCAGACAGAACAGCTGGAATACTGTCTTAGCCTTAGTTCCAAATGCATTTCTCAACCATTAAATGGTTCCCGGTTTATTGCCCACTGAGTCAATTCCTTTTCCACTGAGATTTGTTCTAATAAAACAATTCCATTCAGTAATATCAATTCTACCAGGAGTGTACTTCAATATTGCCAAAAAGATGACTGCTAATACAATCATCTCCTATTATTTTTGTTTTATTTTATAGTGTAGTAGTGTCTAAAATGTAGTAAAGGCAAAAGACTTAGAGTTTTTCTTTTCAGTAAGTACACTATGAACACATTGTTTGAGTTTTGGGGTTGTCCTGTGCATGAACAGGAATTAGACTTGATGGATCCTTGTGGGTCCCTTCCAACTCAGGACATTCTATGATTCTATGATTCATCTACACTATCCAGAAGACAGTTTCGTCAAATTTCCTTCCCATCCATTTTATGAAAAGAAAGTCCCTCTGAACAGTATTTTTTTATATATTTAAATTAAAATTAAGTTTTTAAGGTAACAATGATGATAATATAAGAATTGCTGGTCTTATTGAAGATTCAATAACTGGAGATGCATCTGTGTAGCCCAAGCTGTAACAATGCAAATGTGTGTTATAGATAATAGTGCCTTCCCTGAAAACTCTTGCAGCATCCAGTTACTCTGCCACAGAACTGCCTCAAGCACTTCTAGCACCTTTGTATAGTTCTCAGCGAGCTTCTTTCTGTGACTTCGTCTAGTCGCTCTTCAGGGGCTGCTTTCAAAAGGACAAAAGCCTAAGGTACACAACTGTTACTCTTTTGCTTTTTCTCACAACCTAAAGTAAGCCAATTTAAAAGCTGCAGAATGCACACTAAAAATACTGGAACAGTTGCTTTCTTTTTGAGTTAGACTGAACTCTTCATGCTAACTCCAGGGAAGTTTGCAGCTGGAGAATTTCCTTCAAAGAAGCTATAGGTTACTTGCCTTTCAGATTTACTTTTAGAGATAGAAAACTTGCTTCTTTCTTCAACTGTTGTGATGCCATTAGAAGTATTTTCTACAATATACATTTGAAAACATTTTTATCTAATGATAAGCCTTTCCACAATAATTTCATGATGATACTCTCATAGGCATAGTAGAATGTTATAAATACAAGATGACTTGATGTTGTAAATGATTACTAACAACATTTCTATCAGACAAGAAATAAACTGCATGCCGTTATTCATGCAACTCTTAATCAAACAAAGACAAGCATCTCTTAAGGACTGCCAAAAAGAAAACACTCTTGCTGGTGAAGTATACAGCTAAGAAATATAATATGAGTTTTTAATATTCAAAAAGGCTGGGAGATGAAGAATGTTCTATTAATTCAATATGAGAACAGATTACCTTTCAAACACAATTAAGCCCTCAAAAGAGGCACATCTTCCAGCTTTGAAAAAGGCTGTGGAAAGTATACTGGGTTTTGCACTTTTCTTCACTCTTATGACAGCACACTCTTAGTGCATCTGTCTGCATCACAACAGGCCACAAGGGCTAAAACACAAAGAAGAGCAACTAACTGGTATGTGCCACACTACAGGGAAGAAGGTGGTAATGGAGTAATTTGAAAAGATAAAAAAGATTTTGAAGCAGTAATTTGAGCAGAACAATGCCTCACTATATTCAACTCAGTTGGTCTGACCTGGAGAGAAGGGCTCAACTTCGTATTTGGAAGCAAAGAACAACAGAATTTAATTTTAATTTTAAATTGTTACTGTGGCCTATTTCCAAAATTATACATTTAACAGCTACACATACGTAAAACACTTTTGACTTTTCAGAATACATAAGGCTAGTAACCCCTTTTATTTTTTGCCTATTTTCTGGTTATACATGAAATAAGGTGAAGATTCACATACAGACTTTTTAATTCAACTTGGCTTCAGTTCCTGACAACACACAAATACAGGACTTCCTACCAATTCAGGGAATTACATATTTTGGTCCTAAGTTACCTTGAGAACAACATTCCAAGCAGAAGTGAACCTATCACCAGGGATGTAATATATATGTATATGTATACATATATATATATATATATATATATATATGTTCTTTCACACAAGACACAGATCAGATATTTATTAAAGTAAGTATGGTTACTTATTTATTCTAACTTTGATTTTTTTCACTCTTAAGTAGTTAGTGGTAGTAACAATAAAACCTGGCAAGGAGTGTCCAAGAGATTAAGTCTAGAACAACAGATACACATCTCTGATTTGGCAATGAAATATTAACAGGAATCTGTCAACTCTGGGCTATAGGTGTGTATTAATTTAGGCCCAAATATCTTAAAAGTTTCTTAAAGTCACTGTATTTCTCTTTGTATTTTATTATAATAGATGAAACTAAAGAGCATTATATACATAAGGTTATATATAAGATTATATAGTATGGTTCTATGACTCCTATCACACCCCATTATCATTTGCTAATAGACTTTGTCAAGCATTTAACAATAAGGTTAAAATGTATCTTGCTTTCTGTCAGGACTTCAGGGATATTTTGAGGAAGAGGAACAGCAGATCAACAAAATGAGACATATGTACACAAAGCAGTGCAAGGGAAAAAAAATTCTGTGAAAGCAGTTTGGTGTCCCGTCCCACCCCCCCACCCCCCCCCGAAGCAAAAGATTAATTAAAAAAAATGTCTTTATTTAAACTTAAGGATTTCAAGTTTTTTCTACAAGATGGAAACTTTCATAGAAGACTCAGATGTCAGGATTTTGCATTTTTCTAATCTCAATGAGAGCTCATGCAAACATGAGGAAGTTTGAAAAACCAGAGCTGACGGATGTTAACAGTCTTCTAAGGCATCTAGAATGTAACAGCATCCTCAGATATTTTCAATCAGAACAGTTTTATTGAACAAAACACCTATGATTACTCTCTGATCTGCCAGTTCTCTGCTTTTTTGGTGGCTGGCACATCAGTCCCCCAGTGTCAAATGTGCTATTACCCTTCATTAGAGAAACGGGAAGTGCACTACTTACCCCTTTGGATTTAAGACCAACAGTTCTTTTGCCTCCACCACAAAGTTATTGAACTTGACCTATTGTGGTTCTCACCCTACTGATAAAGGAGCAAAATGTTAACACATAATTCCTCTTCACGTCTTTTCTACTGTTATTGTTGCTCCCCACTCTACAGAGGCCAAAGCTAGTCCACACACTGCACTCACAATAACTTCTTATCAGCTGCATGCTGGAAGAAATGAACTCACTAGGGATACAATCTGGACAAAAAAAGTTTGCTTAAATGTAAAATTGATGAGAAGCTTTATTAAGGTTTCTAATATCCAAGTTCTGCCAATAAATTTTCTTGTATATGCCTAGGACTGACTCTCTGTGCAACTATCCTTTAGATCATCCCCTAGGATCTTCAGACATGTGCCTCTGTCATTTATTAGGAAAGATCCACCCTAGGGATAAATCAGTGTCAAACAGAGCCAGAGGTCCTGAACACAGAAAGCCACGCTGTTTACTTGTTTTGCCTCCCTCTTCATAAGCTTCTTTAATCCTTTTCTGTCTGTGCTTAAATTAGAGTCTTCTTCAGGGAAGACTAAATCTATTCCTGTGAGTCTGCAACTACAGAGGCAATCAAAACCAGCATCTTAAAAAGCCAGATGCTTCAACAAGTTTGGCAGGTCTCCAAGTGGTTAATAAAACTGTATTCTGAGCCAGCCTAGGACAGAAGCTGTAAAGCAAAGGGTCAAACATTAAAACATAGTATATTCCCTTTTAATCTTTTATATTCATTCAGAGCTGCCCTGTAGAGAAGGACTCAGGGGTACTGGCAGATGAAAAATTGGATGGGAGCCAGCAATGTACGTTTGCAGCCCAGAAAGGAAACTATCTCCTGGGTTGCACCAAAAGAAGTGTGGCCAGCAGGTCAAGGGCGGTGATTCTGCCCCTCTATTCTGCTCTGTTCCGGTGAGTTCCCACCTGGAGTACTGTGTTCATCTTTGGAGAATCCAGTCTCCAGTACAAGACAGGGACCTTTCAGAGCAGGTCTAGAGGAGGGCCATGAAAATGACCAGAGGGCTGGAAAACTTATGAGGAAGACTGAGACAGTTGGGGTTGTTCAGCATGGAGAAGAAAAGGCTCTGAGGAGACCTCCTTGAGGCCTTTCAATACTTAAAGGGAGCTTATAAGAAAGATGGAGAGAGACTTCTTCCCAGTGGTAGTGTCACTGTAGTGACAGAAGAAGGGTAACAGTTTTAAACTATAAAAGAGGGTAGATATAGATTGGATATGAAGAGATGAGGGTGGTGGGACACCACAGGTGTCACAGGGGAACAGATTGCCAGAGAAGTTGTGGATGCCCCATCACTGCAAGTGTTCAAGGTCAGGTTGGACAGGGCTTTGAGCAACCTGATCATAAGATGTCCCAGTCCACACTAAGGGAGTTGGACTAGATTATCTTTGAAGGTTCCTTCTAACCCAAACCATTCCATGATTCTGTGATTCTGCATTCTTGTGCTTTCCGGATCATCCCTTGACCTCAAAAGGATGTTGATTTGGGTGGGGGTTTTTTGGAGTACTCAAATATTACAGCACTGAGCACTACAGAAAAGTTCACATAGAAACTAATATTGTAATAGGACTTAATATCCTACAGTAAACAGAGCCTGAGGGTCACAATGAACAACCAGGCTAAAATAAAATACTGATTAAAGGCTTCAGAATTGAATATCATCTGTCCACTGAATGAGGGAGGACTGTGGAGGGAAAGAAATGCACAAATGATTACCAACTCGAGGTTGTATCATGCTGCCCATGCACAAGGGGACAAGAGGTAAATTAAAAAAACACCCACCACCTTAGTTATGGGATTTCTTAAGTGTTTGATGTCAATTTAATATACTCTGTGCTTATAATTAGCACTGCTGCCTTTCTACCATCAAAATATATTAACAATGAATTTAGAAACTTCTTTAATCATCTCATATCATTCATTATATTACTATGCAAGCAGGTGGGAGACATCAAAATACTAAATCATATTGTTGCACTCTATTTTTATCAACATTTTATCCTTCCATTTTAAAAACCCTCAAATGTAAACTATAAAAAACCCACCATTTTATTACAGTTCTTGTTTGAATGCATTGAACTTCAAGTAATTTATATGAGCAAACATTCGCACTACCGTAATGATCAAGCATTAAAGGAAAACAAGCATTTTGCCCGAGGAACATTTATGTACTTAAAGATGTGTACAAAACTAAAGAAAAGTGTCTGCATTCCTGCAAAGAGACAGGTGCAGCTTCCACTGGTAAGACGCTGTAAACAGAAAAAAGGATTTCAAAATGCCAAAAAACTCAGTGTCGTCTTTCATGCAGTTTCTTTCCTTTTGGCCATATTTCAACTTTCCCAAAATACATAAAATATACTGAAGTTATTAACATACAAAAAAAAAATCAAACTGATTATAGATTATACATAAAGACATGGTATTCTGAATTCTGTTCTCAGGTATTCTATTTTCTGTCTGTAGGCAAATTACAATAGCAGCTTGGATGTGTAATGTGACCTTGAAAACACGAGGCATCAATAATCTACACCTTGTAGAAACAGAAATTAAAACAGTTTTAGAAAATCCAGAGTCAAACTTTTGGGGATGGAATAAAGTACTATTATTTCTCTGCCTACATATATAGGTCTGTAATATTTCAAACCACTTCAAAAGTGGACTTGGACTGTTAAGTGAGCAAACAAATTAATTTTTACTCACTCCAGTGATTTCTAGAAGACATTTAATGCCAAATAAGATTTATAATTTTAAGTGCAGACAAAGTTTTATTTCAGGCATCCTAAGGTAACCCTCACCCTCCACTCCAGCCTCCAGGTTTTGCTCTGAAGTACTGCAGCTCTCCTAGGAAAATCTGCATCTCCAGCTCACCCACCAGCCAGCTGCAAATCTAACCTAGGGAAACTAGAACCATCCACTACTGAACCAGTGAAAGACACTTAAAATGCCTCTATACAACAATATTGATACAACTCATTCCTGCCTTCATCTCTGAAAACAGAGTCACTCTTTGACATCAGGCACCCATAACCTCTACTCCTGAAGACATGTTACTTAAAGTTAGTAATTCCAGTCTTCTCTTCACCTGTTCTTCAGGCTCTTACAAGTTTGGTTTAGATTTCATACAGCAGTGTTTTCTTCCTTGCTTGGCGCTTGCATTGTTTAGTTTCTTCTCTTTTGCTAAGTGACTGATTTCAGTTTCCCCCAGAGTACATTCTGCTGTCCTCTCTCAAGCCCCCAACTGCCTTCATACTTTTAAAAGGTTACACATGACAGACCATCATCAGTTAGCAAGTGTATCAGATGAATTCCACATACAAACAAAATACAGTTATGCCTTTTAAACCTACATATCCAAAGCACAATTGCCACATATAAACAAAGTACATGCACATTTATCAAGCTGCCTTCCTTAGTAATACCAAACAAGTAATAATAATAATAAAAAAAAAACCAACACAAAGAGCTGAACATTAAGAGCTGTGCAAATCAATACTGATTTTTAAGGACCACAGCTATTCAGTCTCACTTCCAATCTTCAACAAAGTCATCCTCCTGATCTCAGTGCAAATCTGAAGGTGTTCTAGACATGAGCAGACATTTGTACTGAAAATAATTAGCTCTTGAAACTGTAATGCTATTCCTTGTGGTCAAAAAAGGAGTTAGCATGAACTGCATTAAAAAAACCTGAACAAATACTGGTTTTGCTTTTTCTAATCTTTAATTTTAAAGAAAAGCTATGTCATTAGCTAGTATATCAACACTCCTGTATTTCATAAATAATGCTCAGCAACAAAGAATAGTGATCTGACAGCTAGTTTACAAAATAGATAAAATTGTAGAAAACATACTTGATGTAACAAATAAATGGTTACTTCTACTGTAGATCAACTAGACCTTTGAGTAGTAGCTTACAAACCTTCCTCTGAAAAAATCAGTGATTCACATAAAACTTATTAGAAGAATACAGGATTTCACGCAGACTTGTAGCTACATCATTCTATAAGAACACTGTTCCTTGTTTTATAAATGTTGATTAAAAAAACAAAAACAAACAACCCATACACAATAGATTGAAAACCTGGAATACAATAGTACATATAGAAAGAAGTCAGCTGAAATGTGTAGCCCTCTTGAATGGACTATAGCACTACACTCTTTCCAATGCACGAAAAAAGAACTAAGTTCCCTGACTGTTCATTGCATTTGTCACTTATGTAAACTTCCACATTAGAGGGAGGGCAGTAGATCTTGGTGCCATTAGGACTATACTAAAAAAGTTTGATCTGGGTAGATTTTGAAATATTCATAATTGCAAGAGATCTGGAAAAAATTCTGATAGATTTTTTTCTCCTGGGAAGATATAGGTAAGCATTTGTTCCATCTTCTCAAATGAGGAGATGTTGCTGACATCATGATTGTGTATCTTACCCAACTGTGCAAATTCGCATTCTCAGCTACACATCGAAGCATTTAAAAAAAAGAAATCAATGCACATAGACCTCTCTTTTGAGGAAACTATTTCCCCTTTACTTTCACTCAATAGCCATACAACACAAACATAGGATACATTATTTGACAGGATTGCACAACATGTGACTCAGTGGCAAAAGCACACGGCAGGGACACCTACGCAATTGTAAATAAAATATTGTGCGTGCGCTGGGAGAATAGTTTGCCTAAAGGCTAGGCAATGACAAACAGGCATATTTAGCATTACCTAAATTAGAACAGATGAATTTGAGTTTAATTTACCCAGGTCTATAAACATGAATGACCCTAAATTGCATATAAATCAGAATTCATGTTTTTCTTGACTTGTCAGCATGGGAACACCATACTTTAGACAAGTTCTGTCTGCTTAAAATACATCAGCAGCGCACCAGTAAACATCTAGATATATTTTTTTCTGTGTCAGTAGATATTTCTGTTGTTGCTCTTAAGAATGACCTGTGATTTTGTCAAATATTAACACACAACCACAATATTTTCCTGAACTCTTCTCTGATTAAGAAGGGCAGAAAAAAAGGGGGTTCCCCCACTGTTGGACTGCTGCTACAAGGCACTGAGGAAGACACAGCAGAGCTATTTCACTATGTATGCAGCAACTGTCAATTTATTTGCCTTTTCACAGTAGGTAACATTGTTGCTTCTTTTCTGAAAGGCAAAACTGGAGTCTGTTAATGGGACTGAACTGAATCTTTCCAAATCTTTCCCAGATATGCAAAGCAAGTAACTCGACTAACAGTATCAGTTAAATACTTTGATAACTGGCAGATAACCTTCCACCAAGATGACACCTAGATGTGCCTTCTTCAAAACTGAAGGCTATATAACCTAGAGTGAGACTAATATGAGAATATCATAATTCTGAAGTTTAAATCAAATGAAGTCTCAAGTGCCACAATGAAGTGCGCATGTAATTTTTGCATGAGTATGTTGTAACTAAGCTTACACCCATTAAGCTTATCAGTTAACTGTAGATTTGGTCCATTCCTCAAGAAATTCAGGAGAAAATAAATTGTTGCAATCAGTGGAAATTAGGCATTCATATCATCAACTTGCAAGTACAAAGTTTGCTTCTATTAACATCAAATAAAAAGCTTTTATACTGGCATTATACCATCTCTATTTGCAGCCGAAACTATTATTAATGATGGCAGCACACATGTTGTAGTGGAGAAAAGGAAATAAAGATATCTCATGTAAGCTCTGGAAAATGCAAAGAAGCCTTGTAGTATCACTCCAGCTCTGGAGATGCTTGGCCACCTGCACCTACATGAATGTAGTAAGAAAGCTGTGTCTATTAAGTAGCAACAGAGATAGAAGCACCTTGGCCCTTTCTCCCCACTCCCTTCCATACACTGTAAGTAGCCAGTCACCTCTACATAAAAAAATGAAATCTAACTCTTATTTTAACAGGGCCAAAACCAGTCTTTTCCTATTTTGAACAGAAAAATGAATGAGACATCATTAGCTTAAAATTTCTTCCTATACACTTCCAAAATATTCAGGATTTCTTTTGTAAGAAGTTCTCCACAATACAATTCTTACTTCCCCGCTCCAAAACAAATCCATATGTGTGTAAGAACATAAGTACAAATAAATAAGAGCCGAAATAATCTTAATAAAAGACTTGGATCAACATTACAAATAAAGTCACAAGTAGATGTAAAAAAATGTGAAGCCACTGTGGGAATATGCTGAGAGTAAACATTATTTTCCTGTGCGTAGCCGGTGTAAACGGTTGAGTACCAGCATCTGTGGGCAAGCACACAGGAGAAGAGAAGCATGGTAAACCCACATTTAAAATTACACTAAAAGATAAAAACTCACATTCAGCCTTAACAGAATTCGGTGGCATCATTGCTTCATGAGATCACATTTTACGGACTACAATAAAACCCTCTAGAATTCATAAAATGACATGTGATAAAACTGCTGGTTTCATACTTCTTCATGTAAAGAGTTAGTGGGGATGAAAGTAAAGTAGGGAAGAAAGGAGACTTCTTCCCTAATAGCTAGGAGTGCTCAGTGTTTAAAAGTACAGAAAAAGTATACAAATGAGAGGGGGCAGACAGCAAGAAGGGAAGCAACAGGGCAGCTGAGACTGACAATGTTCTTGAGAGCTTCAGGAAGCAGAACCACAGGGCAAGTGACTGAACAAGGAGATTTTCTCAGAGGCTGAGCAAAAATCAAGATGGAAAACACAGATTGACTCATGCTAAGCAACCACTGGGAGAAGGAAGAACAGTCAGGGTTTGAAAGGACTAAGAAAAAGCCAACACACTTGAGTGACGTATGAAGCAAGCAGTAATTTGTTTTCCAGCCCTATAACCAACTCTCCCTCGCACTAAGGTTTTCATATTTTTATCCTGGTCAGATCTGTGTTCAAATGAAGTCTTTAGTTCCACAGCTTGAAAAGTTTAGGCTCTTTTGGCACGTTCGATATAAAAACTGATACGTGGATGCACAGAGGAAGCAATTCTACCTAACATGCTGTCTTATTCAGGATCCCAAGAGATTGCACTGCATTTCTGAACGAAAAAAACACCACCCATCATTTTTTAAAAAGCCTTGTTGTTAAAGATTTAAAATTAAAGTTTCAAGAGCCAGTGTAGTTTATCTTAAAAGTGCCAAATGAAGGTAAAGGACTTCTTTGCTTTATACATATTTAAGAACTTGCAGGTAATATTTCTAAGCACCACTACCGTATGTACCTATGCTAACAGCTGTACCACTGAATAAAAAGCTGTCAAAATTTGCAGATTCAGAACTTCAGCTGAATGGGATTTACCACACCAGACGTATCTAAGCCCATCTTTTTATGTGCAAGTACTTTTTACACTGACATCTCATCAAGCCAAAAATGCCTTTTCATTAAGGAAAGGATTAAAAGGTGCATATACATGCAGCTCAGAAATTTCACACAAAGTTTACTGTATTCCATGATGAATATTTTGATTCAATGGATTTATAATCCACCTACTGCAGTGCAAGTGTCTGCCTAGGCTTGAGTCTGATCACTATATGGACAGTGATGGCTAAGAAACTTGAAACCCATGTGACAAACCAAGCACCTGTAAGGCATGAAACAATTAGGGCACGTAGAAACTTCTTGTCTCCTTCTCTCAAGACATTGCATTTACTCTGAAAAGTTACAAGGACTTCACTCTTGTTAGTCATGAACCGTTTCCCTACCAACGATTCTCAAAACGAGCACTGTCCTAAAAGGACTCTTCACATACAAGTTTTGGATAGGGAATTGCTAAGAATTTGAGTTCAAATTTTGAAGATGGGAAAAATACATTATACTCACCTATTATGAGTTCTAAAAGCTGGAAGGGCAATAGGCTTCTGTCCAACCTCTGCATTGTATGGATGGCAGTTCAATTTGGACTGAATGCTTTCTTAAACAAACACATAAAATTGTAGCCAGTTCTCAAAATTCATCTTAAAACCTCCAGCAGTCTCTGTTCCACTTCATTGCTGAGCCACACATATCCTTCTGCTCTTCCTTCCCACTCAGTTTCAGATCTCAAAAGCCCCAGTCTCTCACTAACATCCTCATCCCTATCCGCTCTGATTCCACCTCCGCAATCCACTTACACTGACAGTGCAGCATAACTACCTCTCTTACCCAGCTGTTTATCTATGCCACGCCAGCATCTTTTTGGACCCATCTTGGATGGGTGTATGCCATGTGGCATCCTTAAGTAGTTCCCATGCCACCTGCAACAATGCTTTACAAATGGTCTTCAGAATGCTTTTGCATTTTAAGTAGTTTTCTCTACAAAAAAAAAAATAAAAAAATAAAAGCCCCAAAGATGGGATTTTCAGAGGCAGAAGTGTTTGATCCTGGGAGGGGGGTGTAGAAACTGGATGATCTTTAATGTCCCTTCCAACCCAAACCATTCTATAATTCTATTATTTTATAGAACTACAGTTTGACAGGAACACTTGGAACGAGATCCTGAACACAGTGATCAGAACCACATCAAAAACTGTTTCTCCATTTTGGGGTTTGCAGACTAACTGCTCCATGAAATACTCACTAACTGTGTCTAGCAATTTAGTCTCCACATCCATCATTGCTGCAGCCACTGCCACTACCACACAGGCACCAGGCTGACCAGGGAGCACTATAACTAAGAGCCCACATGAGAATGAAAGGACTCCAAAGAGAAAGAATGGGAGGTGAACAATCTCATGAAGTCAGCTTCTGTGCATTTATACACCACATTGCTCATGGGTCTCCAGGCCCTGGAATTAAGCATTCATCATTTTTCATGAGCTGCTCTTTCTCTTCATTCTAACCCATGATTGCAGAGAAAAAGAAATTAGAAGTCAGATATTAGATGTGAATTCAAAAAGCAGAAATAAACCAAATCTCTACAAAAATCTAACAAGAAAGCATAAGCTAACTGCTTAAAATTATCTCTCAAAAATTTAAAATAAACTAAAATTTGACTTCTGAGATGGAAGAAGTCACTGCAGAGTCAAAACACCTGCTGAAATACTTGACATGCTTGACACTCTGAGCATTCCTGTGTTTTGATGCAAACAGATGTTCTCTTTGAATCTCCTTCCTTACAGTTTCTATCATGAAATCAGTTTTTCTTCTGTATACCCCCGGGGTATCTCCCTCCTTACTTGTACCAAAATTCTCCTTCTAACTTCACACCTTTCTACTGCCATCAAACCATCATCTTTTTTCCTCAGGTTACAGAAGCAGTGGCCACATTCCTTCTTTCCTTTCTGTGGTAGGGAGACAAAACCAGGACGTATCTACCTTCCTTCACCTGCCAAGCAGGACTCCTCTGCTCCCTGCCTCAGGATGAAACTGGTGATGGCTCACCCCACAAAGCTGAGTTTCTGTACTGCTGACCAACAACTGATGGTAAAGCACAAACTTTCTCTGCCAACCCTGTCAAGACTAATCTTAAATATCTTCTTTTCCAAGACATGATAAAAGCAAAAGACCAAGGCATGTGCTATAGAGACAACTTGCAATTGTTTAATACCTTATCCTAGGAAACGCTGAACAGAAATCAAAGGGAAATAACTATAAAAGCCCTCTGAGCAGCAGCTTAAGGGAACAGACAGAAACACAGAGGACTTAACACAGAAACCCATCTTTTCTGTCTCCTGTCTTTTCACACAGGGAGAAGGAACAGTAATTTTTCCTTATCAGTTTTCGTGTACTGCTAGGAACAGAGGGAACAAACAATTTAGGACAGATTAATTTAATCAGTTCTGTTAGCCTTTGCAGGACCAAGCAGCTAAAAATCCTAAAGCCCCTCTGAACCTCAGCAAAGCAGACAAGCTCAGAGTCCAACAATTCAAGCATGCAGCTTGCCAAACAAGCCAGAGGTGAGCACTACTCTGATTAGCTCACTCTGTACATGGGGCAAGAAGGTATAATGCAAAGGGTATGTGAGTCACACAGGAAAAACATATAAAACAAAAGCAAAAGAACTGGCAAAATAGGAAGGACAGCTATGTGAGAGAATGGGTAACATCAGGCTAATAAGACAGTAAATAAAAAGTGTAGGATGTAACCTGGATAATACAAGAAATCAGAGGCATCTTAACAGAAGAAACAGAAAACATGATTTTGGAAGAGAAAATTTTCTTTTTCTACATGTCCTTTTAAACTCTTCTGTTATATATATAAACATGTGGCACAAAGTAAAAACAGTCTAGTCACACAGTACCAAATTTACCTCCTGAAATGGCACACACGTAAATCTGTTTAAAATATCAATGCAATCCTTGCTATGAATATTTCTTAATTCACTTGATTTTTTGTTTGGTTTTAATATTTTCTTTGGAACCACTTGATAATGGACTGAAAATTCAAGTAGCAGAGCATGAAACAAGAATGACAAACATCTACCATTCCCACTACTCCCCTAATCAAAGCTGTAGTTCTGTGTGGCCACACTTAAGCCTCCCAGTCAATCTGTCCGTCAGATCCAGTCCATCAGTTTTACTATTACTCTATAGCAATGCCCAGCAGCCATTTAGATGCCTGCTATTGACCCATATTACAATGGGATTCTCTATCCCATTTTCAGATATCTGGCAATTTAATCAAAAGGAAAAGAGATATAAACCAATACAAAATAATCTGAAGAAGTCAGAGGCAGTGCTGCAAAACCCAACACACATTTACATGCTCACTGACCCACCAGCTTTGAACAGATGAAAACAAGAAACTGAAGATCAGTACAAAGACTTTGCTAAAGATGGTAATGTGTTAGAGAACCCAGGCTTTTTAGGAAAAAGCTATTTTCAGTTCCTCCTTTATAATAGGCATTTTAGCCCATTTTAGGGCAAAAGCAACTGCATTCAAGCAATCTCCTGGATTATGTTAACTTCCTTCTCCAAACAATAGGGGAGCCAACGAGGAGAGCTGCTGTGCTGGACTTTGTTCTCACCAGCAAGGAAGGGCTGATGGCAAATGTCAAACTCAGGGGCAGCCACGGCTGCAGTGATCACAAAATAATGAAGTTCAAGATCCCTAGGGCAATGAGGAGGGCACGCAGCAAGCTCACTACCCCGGACAAGTCTATGGGACCTCATGAAATGCAGCCACAAGTCCTGAGGGAACTGATGGATGAAGCTACTAAACCACTATCTTTCCTGTCTGAGAAGTTGTGGCAGTTCTGTCAAGTTCAGACTGACTGGAAAAGGGGCAATAACTCCTACTTTTGAAGAGAAAAAAAAAAGAAAGATCCAGGGAACTACAAGTCAGTTAGTCTCACTTCTCTGCCTGGCAAGATTATGGAGCAGATCCTCCTGGAAACTGCATCTGAGATGAAGTAAGAACACACAACAAGACAGGTTGGACACTGAATAGCTAGCACACAGCACCATAGAAAAGGATCTGGGGTTCCTGGTGGACACTGCTGAATAATGGCCCACGATGTGCCCACTGCAAGTGAAGCAGGCTAACCAAGTATTGGGCTACGGTGGCAGGAAGTGGCCAACAGGTTGGGGGAAGTGCTTTCCACTCACTCCTTCATTTAGCACTGGTGAGGCAGTACCTGGATGCTCTATCCAATTTTGGGCTCACCAGTGACTAGGACTGCCAAGGTGATTAAGGGTCTGTGACCTATGACACACAAGGAGTGTCTCAACAAGCTAAGTTACTACTCTGTTCAGTTTTCATGTAGGAGTGTGTCATAAGAGTCATAACCAAACTCTTTTTGGATGCATAATGGGACAACACAGGAGGAAACAAACACCAGCTAGAAAAATGGGCAATTTCAGCTAGGTGAGAAAAGCTCTCTTCCCATGAAAGTGGTCAAACGTTGGAAGAGGTTGTTCAGAGACACTGTGGCATCTCCATCCTTGAAGGGTAAAACCCAGAGCAATCTGCTCTAGTTAGATCAACCTCTGATCAGGGGCTTGAGCTAAATGACTGCCAGAGTTTCCTTCCTACCTACATGATTCTATAATGAATCCAAATTATGAAATATTTTGTTGTTCTCTAGTAAAATTACTCTTCTCATCTAAACCTTGTTAAGTCAGCAACAGAAAACGTATAGCTTTATCTAAGAGGCTTTTCTGGCATGAAAACACAAAGTTTTTGAAGTTATGGATGTTTTTCACTACCCACATTTGAAGCTCTTTGGAAAACAGCAGCCCTGCTCCCATCATTAAAAATGAAGGTCTAGTTAAAGGATGAAAATATTACATGACAAGTATGCACTGGGGATTTAGAGTGTAGGAGCTGAAGATGCTTAATTTAACATTTGGGTTTTGTATTACGACACTTACCTGACTTGAGAAACCTATGCCAAAAAAAGAATATCTATTTTGGACAGGAGCTTAAACTAGCTGGTCCTTGAAGTTTATCATTATGCCCACATCTTTCTCTTCCAGTGGTACTTTGAACTCTAAACCGAGTTTTATTTGAAAAAATTATCTTTCAAATTGCATAATTTTGATCCTTCCTCCACCTCACAGGACTGTAGCTTTACTTCTGCTCCCTGCTTTCTTCTGCTGTTGTCCAGACTGAACTCTCACTAGGGCTCACAGCTTATTCCTACGCTGCTTCTCTTTTTTTCCCCCTTACACAAGCAAACTATCTGTTGCTATTCCACCTACTCCCACTTCCCAAGCCACAACCTGTGTTGCAAAGACACATGAGAACGAAGTCAAAAATTGCAAGTAGCTACTTTCACAAACGCTGAGCTACATACGTATTTGTTACTTAAACAAAAAAACAAGTTTCTTGGTTAAAGAATAAAAAAAGATAAGGTTTTTCCTACATTACTACCTTTAAAATGTCATTTAACATTCATTTAAAAGCATAATGTGCCCAAGTCTTACACATGGAAATCTGTACATTTTCAGCAAGCTCTTTCCATTGATATTATTAGACTTTAGATGAGAATTTGAAAAAAAATTAATTCTATTTTGGTTATTGTTTCATGAAGCATGCCTCCTTCTTTCACTCACCACACTCTCAGGTTCACCCGTTTATAGAAAATAATTTGTCTCAAAGAGCTCAGCACCTCAAGAGGCCATTTCCCTCCAGTACCAAACATCACCAGGAACCATGTGGCTGGCCTCATCATCAACGTCTTTACTTCACAGAACTGGGAAGTATAGGCTCAAGTCAATTATGAATACCATGGTTTGTTTCATCAATCCTTCATTATTTCGACTCTGGAAACTGAAGTTGTACCTGATCAATGCTTTCCCCATTCCAGCATTATTCTTCATATGGTACTTAAAGCTTCCTCACTGCTAAGTCTGTATGTTTGACATCACTATCAGTTTATAGACCCTCAGAGCCCCCCTTCAACCTGCATTAATACACTTTCACAACTAACGTGTAACTGCATTAATGCAACACTTATAATTACATCAATAATTTTCT
This sequence comes from Neomorphus geoffroyi, assembly GCA_033558235.1. Taxonomy (NCBI): domain Eukaryota; kingdom Metazoa; phylum Chordata; class Aves; order Cuculiformes; family Neomorphidae; genus Neomorphus; species Neomorphus geoffroyi. The sequence goes on from JAUMJM010000005.1 coordinate 19,016,838, forward strand.
AACAAATTACTAATTTTTAAAGAAAAGGGGTTTAAGTCAAAGTTTAAACCATTAATTAAATGTCAAGTCTCCTCTCTGCTTTTTCAAAGATGACTTAACGCTGTGGGCCAAACTTCAGATCTTTGTAGAAGTATACGAGGCCTCCAAACAGTAAGCTTCGTAGCAGAACCAAAGTCTTCAGAGCTTGAAGATAAAAGGGTCTCTTACAGAAACCCATTAATCAATAAACACTGAGTTCAAGTACTGATCATGTAACAAACCACAAGTACATCAAGAGTTATTGATTTTGCCACTCTAGAATTTGTTCTGAAAGATCCGTGCCATCTCAAACAAATCCCAAAATAGTTCTGCTGTCAATTACCAGTTGTTTCATGGCCGAATCATTTTATCATAAAATCAGTCCAAATTAGACCTTAATTCACAGTCAGCCTCCTACAAAGTTTTGAAAACCTTGTTCAGCAAAAACAGAACTTTGAAGAGCCTTTAAGTTACCTCTTAAGGCAACTGGGATCATTAAGACATCCAACAGTTTAGCAGTAGAAGTCTGATTTATAAATACTTCCAGAGAACAGGCAGCAAGTTGAATGCAATAGTAAATATGTTAAAGACAACAGGTTCCCTTGCTTTCATTGGGTCTCATTCTGCCCAGAGAGCAAAGTCTTTATGTTATTAGCTCAATTCACTACCATGGCTGCACCAAACTCTGGGAGGAAATGCTTTACTCCTGCTGTCTTAAAAAAGCAACATCTGAAAACTGCCAGCATACCTGAAGAGATAAATCGTTCAACCCAACCAGCTCTCCATACTTTCCATTGTGTTTCTTCATGATCAGTAGAGCTGAGCTGGCAGAGACTTTTTTCTTCCTCCATGAAGCGTTCTCAAAAAAATCAAGAGTCAGCTTACAATTTTAGCCCTGGTTTTGCCACTGTCTGGACGCACAGATTTTCATCTCTTGCTGTGTAATGCCATTACACAGCAACTTTTCCCACTCAAACAGTAACTTCTCCCATTCCACCTCAAACTAATGCACACCAAACCAAAGCAACGTAAGAATTTAATTAAATCAATATCCTATTCAAGAGGACTGGAAATTACTCTAAAGCAGTTAGATAATAGAGATTAAAAAGCATTTTAATAACACAAAAGAGTTACAACATCTGCTGTGTCTTATAACACTGTACAGCCCCAGGGATGCTATTCACACTTTCACTCTTTCCTCCTCCAGGTTTTCTCTGCCTGGCTCTTGCATAAGGAAGAGAATATCTCCTTCATTTTAAAGAAAATCTTATTAGAATGCCTATTTTCCAGAACACAATATCAGAAGATGACAAAAACTTACCCCAAAATTATATAATAAGCTATATTAAAAAGGAAGCAGCAAGGTCCACATCAAAGTAACAAGCAAATTTGCTTGGGTAAACCACTAAGTTCTCTTTCAGGCAACTGCAAGAACTGCTGCTCAGGTGATTATTCTGATAACGTGCAACTGCCTGTCTCAAAACTTACTAAGCTACACAGTTATCTGTAAACTACAATAATGGGTAAATAAGAACAACCAATTCCCAATTGAATTAGCGTTGACTACTGTTTTATCAATAGCAGCAATTAACAGTAAACATGAGCTCTGGTCAAGGCAACCTGCTAAGGTTTATTGCACCAGCTTTGAAAGCCTTGAAGACAAGTCTTATCTTTGGGTCAAAAGTTTTCTACCGCTCTGACAACCCTGATCCTGAAAAGTTCTGTCCCCATGAATTGTTTTTCTGCTACTCTGGCATTAGCGAAATCTCACAGGAGACAAGTACAGGGCAAAAAGTAGTTGAGGAGAGTTGCTAGTTGTTGCCACAAGTCCTAAGACAAGTCATCCTTAAACACATAGAAGAAAAGACTAGCAGACAATGTTGCTGTCTCAATCAAGCTGGATCTAATCAGATTAATTTCCCTCTAAAAGACAGTAATTGACCTTTAAGAAAAGCACTTCCTACTGTTCTTATTAAAAAAAAAAATAAAAATCTAGAACTATGGACTTCAAACATTTCCTGTTAGTGTCATAAGCTAAAAAAAACACAGTATAGAAAAAAATATGATGTAGCAGAAGTCCCGGGAAAGCAATTCTGAAAGCTGTATCAAACAAGAGGTTTACTAAAATGAGATTTAATTCTATTCAATGTTTGCATCTACAAAGTGGACCCCAAATACAAAACCAGATTTATTAAATATGTCAATGGTGAAAAGCTAGGAAGGACAAAAATAAAATTTAAATCAATGTTACAAATTAAAGAAAATGACAGAAGAGGAATGAAATCCAGTGGGGACAAGCACAAAGCTCGTATAAATAGGACAACAGGAAACGTAAGCACAACTCTTGAAGAAAATGAATAGTATCTAAATCCCAATCTGAGCAGTGAATGTCAGGCAACTTTACAACAGGTGAACATCACTGAAGTATACAATCACAGCTTTTGCTCTACTTAGTACTACACTTACAAACAAAATACTGAAGCATCACATTTCAAGAAAACAACTGACATGAACCTAAAAGACAGGAACATTAAGAACTGCTTACAAAAAATAATGAGCAAACTGGATTTGGTTATGTTTTAAGAAGGGAAGGTTGAAAGGGGCCTTCCTAAGGACCAAAGTAACTAGCAGGCTACTGCAGAGAAAAGGGGATCAAGTTTCTCAAAAGACAGAAGATGCAATGGGTTTAAAATTGAAGTTACTAAGATTCACACTAAGCATTATGGGGGGATACAACACCATTTTTCAGTAGTAGGGACAATGAAACCTTTCAGCAGATTATCAGGGCTCTTTTAAAGCATCCAACAGTGGTGACAGTTAAGGAAGGAAAAAACCCACACCCTCAGTAGAAGGACCTCAGAGAATTGTTTAATCCTTATTGTTCCTTAGATTTATGAAAAAAACCACCACCCACCAACCTATATAGAGCTTAGTGGCTGTAAAATTCATTTCAGTAGTAGATAACAAGGTGTGGTGGAGAATTTGTGCTTTTTCTTCAGTTTAAACATTTGTGGCTTTTTATTCTCTTTTTCCTACTACCTTCAGCATAGTCTTAATCTTCAGTTTACACTCATGACGATCAAAGTTACCATGGCTGCAAAGAACGAAGTCCATCTTCTGCTCCATTATTGCTAGAGCTTTAAAAACACTCAATAGTCAAATAAAGCACTGCATAAGTAAAAGGAATCCTACAAATAATTTCTATTCAACTCTCCCAATTCCATCCCTCATGGGTTTACTGCCGATTTATACTTCCATTGAATAATGGAGCATGCAGTAAGTTAAACAGACATGAGGAAGTGGAGAGTATAATGAAGGCAAATTAATGAAAATCAATAGTTTCGAAGACTAAACTGTGCTGATAATAAAGCTCATGGGGTTTACAGAATTAGACTGATTTCACTGTTTCTTATAAGAAAATCAGACAACACTTTCAATGCAACATTTATTCAAGTGTGTAGTTTAAAAGATTACCTTCTTAGTTTAATCAAACTTGCAATAAATAATGACGAGTATTTATTAATGATATTGCAGGCACATCAGCAACGGACAAGATGTGCCTTGATTAGGACTTCTAAGGTCCCCTCTCAATCCCTCTACTTCTCTCAGTGCTTCACACACAGAAAAGAAAGGCAAAGCAAGCCCAACCCCACACACCAAGTTTCACCCAGTAACCTGACAGAGACAGACGATCTGTTTGGACAGTGTCTTGCAATATTACATGTTGAATTCTCCTTATATACTTTTAGACATCAAGTCCCTGTTAGCCATCCGAGGCTTCCCTTATAATCAGTGAAAGAAGAACTGCCCCTCCAGAAGACCATCCAGAAGGTCTCAGATATGTCTCAGACCCATTAAGTCAGAGACATGAAGGTCCAGTGACATCAAAATTAGAGCTGGCACTTGGGCTTGAAAGAGTTCAAATGGTTGGGGACCAGCAGCAACTTGCCCTGTGCTCTTTCTTGGGACCTAAGATTACAAAATGCAATCGGCAGAAACCAGAAAGCTGAGAGATAAAGCCTCTTCAACACCCTGGTGTGATTTCAGGAGTAAAACATCTTTAAATACGCTGCCCTTGAAAGACAAAGAACCTAGGGTGAGGTGAGCCAGTGCTTCACATACCTTCTAAGACCCTTAGGACCATCATCCACTCCCTCCTTGCCCTCCCACCTAGCCCATTCCCCCATGAATTCTAATTATAGTTTCTCCACAAACTCTAGAATTCTGAAAATCTGTGTTAAAAGGTGGTACCTAAACTTACTCATACAAAATAGCAAAGAAAATACTTCTAATAGTCACTTGTTTAATTTTTACTTACCATTATCAGCCCTCTAAGAAGGAAAGGAAATTTATACTCTAAATCCCTTATTTCCTCTATTTAGTAACAGACAGTTTACATACATGGAGATCTAAAAGAACACATATTAACTCATTGAGGGAAAAAAAAAATACATCTGAAATACACTTACCTTCACTGCATCAAATATATGGCACAAGAGATCAAACACCTTGGTACCAAATTCATAATACAGTTTGTCCTGCAGCCCTCCTAGCCACAAAGAAAATTCATTGTCTGATGTTTAACCTATTTAGCCTAATTTTCTGACTCTATAGCCAGAAGGTAGAAGAGAAAAATTGAGCTATTCAAGGAAGTCTAACGCCTCAAATACATTCAGAAGCTTTAAAGGATGACTTAAAAATAATCAGTGTGCTTTAGACTCATATGCTAGTTTTTTCTTATTTTAGGTATACAGTCTCCTCATTCTGAATTCTCCGTTCAGACAAAAAAAAAAAAAAAAGACTTAGATGCATGCCTCTAATAGTACAGTCCTCCAGCAATTAATTTAGGCTTGATTCTAATTCAACCAGGAGCAAAGATGTTCACAGCAGAGATAATCTGTATTTTGGGGTTATCTGATTCATTTTAGAGCTCCTTAAAAAAATTAAGTCAAGCTACATGTTTATAAAAAGAAAATAAATGGGAAAAATGAAAACACATCTGCCCAGCATAGGATATAATACAAGAAAGAATGAGTATTAGAATGATGCCATGAATAATTATTCGCAGCACTTCTCACCTGCGTAACAAACAATCCAGAAGGGCAATGTCACACTAAACAAATCATTCACTAACTAAACAAAAAAATTTAAGAAAACACTATTCAGCTATAACAGTAAAATATCGCTACATATCATCCTTCCATCCAAATAATTACTAATTATCCACCAAATAACCACTATGACCTGCTACGTAATTCAACTCGCAGTTTTAGATTTATTCAACATAATAAATTTTTTTATTTAAAAGTACCAAAGCTGCTACTCCAATTTTACTGCCCTTTTGTAATTGTTGCAGGTCAATTTAACACTCAGTTATTTACCAAGGAATATTCATGGAAGAAGAAAAGAAGACTTCAGTGGCAGAGTATGTATTCCCAGGCATTTCTACAGGTACTGCTCTTCCTCATCCCCTCCCTGGTTTACAATTACAAGTTTACTGAATATTCTTTAAAACTATACAGTTACCACCAAGTTACTTTGTCCTTGAAAACATTCACAGCATTTCTCTTCCGCTGGCATACAGCCCTTTACACCTTATCTTCAGTCAAACATTTTTCACAGAATTATACCACAGTATCACCGTACCATAAGGTTGGAAAAGACCTTTGAGATCATCGAGTCCAACCTATGACCCAACACCTACACCTACTCCTACTTGTCAACTACATCATGTCACTAAGTGCCTCATCCAATCTCTCCTTAAACACCTCCAGGGACGGTGACTCCACCACCTCCTTGGGCAGCGCATTCCAGTGACCAATATGAATAACCTTCACAGTCTTCTGCAAGTCCAGTGCAAGTTCACAACAAGCAACAATGAATTAAAATTATCATGACGGAGTCATGCCAAACGTGAGTATGGGAGTGAACATCAAAAGCCCATCAAATAATTTTCAATCAATTCTATTGTCTTGATGAACAGGCCCTGGGAAAAGAAGTCCATGTATGTCATGGACTGTATGTGTTTTTAAATGACAAGACACAAAACACAACACATGAGTGGTCCCACTGAAAATTCAAAGATTGAAGACTCAAAATTAAGATGGATAGTAAAATGAACATAATTTGGATGGAAAACTATAACTAAAAAAAAAAATTGCCTAAATATTTTACAGATATTGAAGTTAATCATTACAGTGGAAAGATTTGAGACAGAATTAAGCTCTTAACTTCTTAGTACACATGCCGAAAATCTATCACATAAATAAGCACAGAATCTAATATGAGCCTGAAAATCTGATTTAATGGTAAATAAATCAAAACTTACTGAATCACCTAGAGCTACCTTGTATTGAGAGTGCCCATCTGACAAATATTCTATTTTAAAAACAGAAAATACCTTTTGAAAGCCTCAACAAAAGCTCGATAGAAGATAACGCACAGAGAGGCAGCAGGCACACAAAATTCAGAAGTTTTCCCACTGCCGTCAGATCATCCAAAGAACATTACACTGCAATTTCTGCTAGCGTTGCGCTCTCTGCACGGAGCCTGGCACGCGTTATCTCCTGACTTTTCAGCTCACACGTAGAGTAAGCGATCAGTACAAGATGGGAAGCAGAGAACTGGTCTATCTGCCAACAAGAACCAGGGTAAAAAGAGTTTAAAGGCTTCTGGATACTCCATAGTTAGAGCATCCAGCAGCTGCCGCTGTACCTGTTTGCACAGAAGCACTCTCCGTAAGCAGAGGAGGGCTGTGATTTGACAAGTTTCAAAAGGACAAATAGATAGTTAAAACTTGCACAAAAAGCAGCAGAGTTCATTTTCCCTGGCGCTAACCTGCGCAAAAGGCAGCTGCAGAGGCGCTGCGTGGAATCGGCACGAATTGGCAGCGAAGGGAAGGCATTACAGGCGAAGAATAGGGAAGGGAGTCCGAACTGAACCTGCCCTGGGAGACAACCCTTTGCTTTTCCACGGAGGCAGCAGCTGATAATTCTTGTCAAATTGTCAGGGAGCAGGACCCACTGCCAGGGAGGCTTTCCCCCGTTCTCATAAAGGTGGGATCAGACTTGGAGCAGGCGGAAACCAAACCCCACAAGCGAGACCGTGTGAGCACGCGTGGCTTCTCCGGGCGAGCATCGCCGGCAGCTCCCGGTTCTCTCGCACCGGGCACCGACCTAAGGATGCTGTTACCGGCCCGGGACCTACTTCCAGGGAGCCTTACTCCTGGAAAAAGTGGGATCAGACTTGGAGCAGACGGAAACCCAAGGCCTACAGGCAAAACCTGAGGGTGCGGTTCCCAGCCCGGGACCCAGTTCCAGGGAACCTTCCCACCGCGCTGGGAGAGCCGGGATCAGACTTGAAGCGCGTGGAAACCAAGCCCCACTGGCGAGAGCACGGAGCACGCACAGGAACCAAGCCCTGCTGCTGTCCCTTGCGAGCATCCCGCACCTCCTGGTGCCCCGCAGCTCGCACTGACCTGAGGGTGCGGTTCCCAGCCCGGGACCTATTTCCAGGGAACTTTACCCCTGGTTAAAGTGGGATCAGATTGGAGCGAGTGGAAACCAAGCCCCACAAGCGAAACCTCCGAGCACGCGAAGCAGCCCCGACGGCAGCTTCCCCAGCAGCTCCTCGTCCCCCCGGTTCCCCGGCGCCCTACTCCCGCGCTGGGAAAACTGGGAACACATTTAACACGGCTGGAAACCAAACTCCACAGGCGAGACCTGAGCGTGCGGTTCCCAGCCCGGGACCCGCTTCCTGGAAGCCCTCCCACAGCGCTGGGAAAGACTTGGAGCGGCTGGAAACCAAGCCCCACAGGCTGCCCCGTGCTAACATCACATCCCCGCAGCTCCCGGTGCCCCCGCAATCCACACTGACCTGAGAGTGCTTTTACCAGCCCGGGACCCACTTCCAGAGAGCCTTACGCCTGGAAAAAGTGGGATCAGACATGGAGGGGACGGAAACCAAGCCCCACAGGCGAGACCTGAGGCTGCGGTTCCCAGTTCGGCACACACTTCCACGGAGCCTTCCCACTGCGGGTGGGATCAGACCTGGAGCAGGTGGAAACCGAGCCCCACAGACTGCCCCATGCGAGCATCCCCGCAGCTCCCGGTCCCCCCACAGCCGGGAATGACTTGAAGGCGCTTTTACCGACCCGGCACACACTTCCAGCGAGTCTTACCCCTGGAAAAAGTGAGATCAGACTTGGAGCAGGTGAAAACCAAGCCCCACAGGCGAGACCGTGTGAGCACGCGTGGGAACTAAGCCCCGGTGGCTGCCCCGTGTGAACATCCCCGCAGCTCCCAGGGCTCCCGCACTGACCTGAGGGTGCGGTTCCCGGCCCAGCCGCGGCGCTCCATGGCGGCGGGCACGCAGCTGGTGAGCTCGGTCCAGTCTGCGTGCAGCCCGCAGCTCCAGCCGGTGGAAAAGCGGGAGAAGAGCCAGGTGTCCTTGTCGCCGCCGGGGCGGTGGCAGGCGCACTTCTTCTGCCCCGCGCGGCAGTAGCAGGGCTGCTCCAGGCGGATGTTGCGCACCAGGTGCCTTCCGAAGGTGGTGCCCCCCGTCTTCTGGATGTGCAGGAATACGATCACGTCGCGGCCCCGCATGTCGAAGCGCACCCTCCGGCACAGCTCCCCGCGCGCGAACGGGAACTTGGACGCCACCCGCGGCAGGGATGCTTCTCCCACTGCCGCCTCCTCCTCCTCCCGCAGTGCCGGGTCCCCCCCGCGGCGGGCGGCGGATCCCGGAGGGCGGCGGGGGCAGGCGGCGCCGGGGCAGGCGGGCGACACGTACTGGTAGATGATGAGCAGGAAGAGCAGCGCCAGGAGCGGCGGCAGCAGCCACCTGTGGAAACGCTCGTCCATGGCGGTGCCAGCGCGGGCTTCAGGCGCTGCCGGGCGCTGCTGGCACGGAGAGCGCCCCCCTGCTCCGAGCCCGCAGCCCACGGGCACCCGGGTCTCTTCCCGAAGGCATGGTCCACGCCGGGCTCGGCACAGCTCCGCTCAGCTCAACTTTGCATAGCTCAGCTCGGCTCGGCACATCACAGCTTGGCTCAGCTGAGTTCGACGCAGCTCGACTCAGCTCGGTTCTGCACAGCTCAGGTCATCACAGCTCGACATAGTTCAGCACATCTCAGTGCAGCTCAACTCCGCACAGCTCGCCACAGCTCAGCTCGGCTCGGCTCATCACATCACGGCTCGGCACAGTTCAGGTCAGCATAGTTCGGCTCGGCTCGGCTCGGCACAGCACAGTTCAGCACCCCATTCTGCCCAAGGCGCGTATCCCGCTCCCGGAGGCGACGGGGAAACGGTCGCGTCTCGCACGCCGTGCCAGGCACGCGCTGCCGAGCGGCAGCAGCAACACCAATCCCCGACTCGGCTCCGCCAGCAACTCCAAAGCCCCAAACACACCGCTCAGCCCCCCGCGGGGCGGGGCCGCTCCGCCCACCAGCCAATCGGCGCGAAGCCGGTGGAGAGAGCAGCCAATGGGCGGACCTAGCACGCCGGCTCTATGTCCAATGAAAGCTGGGCTGCGAGTAGTAACGGGGGTGGGGAGAGTCCCTCCTCGCTCCCCTCTGGGTGTCGGACGGAGAGCGATCGCGCGCGGGTGGGCGGGGGTGAGGCGGGAGCAGCCAATAAGGTGGCGGGGGCGGAGCGAGAGGCAGCCAATGAGATTGAAACGGGGGCTCCACCAGGTGAGCGCGGATCCTGCTGCCGCTCCCCTCACCCCCACCCCCGGCACCAAATCGGGGAGATGGTCACAACATCATTCTTTTTTTCCTCTTAAATTCCTTAATATCCCGTTATTTTTGCTTTGAGTGAGGTTCGAATGGGCCAGGTTGGATGGGGTCTGGAGCAGCCTGGTGTAGTGGGAGGTGTCCCTGCCCATGGCAGGGGCCTTGAACTGGATGATCTTTAAGGTCCCTTCCAACCCAACCCATTCTATGGTTCTGTGATTCTTGTACCATTTGCACTTTAAAGCTGGCGTTTAGAACCCCAGTATTTCAGTATTTCATAACTAAGTGGGACAATGCTGCTCACTGCACAGATTACGTAATTAATCATAGATTAAATGATCTGCAGTACTGCTGGTTCTTGATTTTGTTGAAGTCTTCAGAGCACGAAGTCCAAAATGCTGAATTCACCTTTGCAGAAAACTTTTCTCTCCTCCTCGAAGCATTAAAAACTATTCACCGGCAAGTACTTTATTTCAGAAGCTGCTTTTCCAAGTCCTTTCCCCTGTTTATAAAAGTCCTCAGTTTGAAACTGCATTGTTTTGTCTATTGAAAATTATTTCTAATTGTTATTAAAATATGTCTCTTCTCTCTGTAGCTACTGGAGAGTGTCCAGAGGAGGCCACAAAGTTGATGAAAGATTTAGAGGGGAAGCCGTATGAGGAGCAGCTGAAGTCAGTTGTTCTGTTCTGCTGGAGGAGACTGAGGGCAGACGATCTACTGCTTTCTTACAAGGGAAGGAGGGGCAGAGGCTGATCTCTCTGGCAACGAATATGACTGGAGGGAATGGCAGGAATATGTGCCAGGGGAGGTTTAAGTTGGATTTTAGGAAAAGGTTCTTTACTCAAAGGGTGATGGAGCACTGAACAGCTCCCCAGGGAAGCAGTCACAGCACCACGCCCAACAATATTCAAGAAGCATTTGGACAATGGCCTGAGACACACAATGTGAATGTTGGGGTTGTTCTATATAGGGACAGGAGTTGGACTCAATGGTCTTTGTGGGTCCCTTCCAAATCAGGACATTCTATGATCTTTAGCTTACAGGTCATACCTAGCTACAAAGCATTTTGTCAAAAAAAACCCCCGCTGTTTCATTTGCAATGAGTTCTTTATATTGTTAAAAGTCTGTTACAGACAGTTCATATCCAAATACAAGCCTCGTACAGCTCCTGGATTATGATACATTAATATGCAAAGCATTTTGTGTTAGAACTGATTGCACATCTCAGTTATTTAATTACAGAATGTCTTTATTTACTGAGGGACTAATTAGATATCTGACAGTGCTAAAGCAACTTTCTTGCTCAACTCTAAAGACAACTTCACCTCTGGAAGGCTGATAATGAAAGAGTAGTGCCTCCCATGGGACCATTCAACTTTAGAACTTAAAAAAACAGTTAGACAAATGTATTTTAAGTTGAAGATTTTTATATAGAAAGGAAGAGTATTTGGACTTTTGGAAGGGAGTATCAGCTTGCATTAAAGCAAGCCAGACATAACAGAAATCACCTGAAAATGGTCTCAACAAAAGGAGTTAAAACTCTATAAATGTTGTGAGATTTTCCAGAAGTTGCTATCACAAGAACAACAGCGTACACCACCCAACTTCAAACATACCACATGCACATAGACATTTCCAGGGTCCCACAGCACTGTTATGCTATTATGCTCGCAAAAGTTTGATAGGTGCCAATTCTTGGGTCTTGCCAAGACATTGAAAGAATTGCACTTTTATCTTCTGTGAAATTTCATAAGGAAAATGTCATGGACTACATGAATTTCACCCTTGTACAACCACACACCACAATGCTGGATGCCCAGTCCCTCCATCCTCTGGCAGGCGAAAATGTAGTTTTGGTGTCAAACAAACCAGTTTATCTTCCCATAATGGCAAGAGGTGTGAGTGCACCCACTCACTCTTACCAAAGTGGTATTGGAAAATTACCATATTATTTGCCAGCAAGAGAAGCAAAGCATCCATCTTCTCTCTAGAGAGACCTGACTCTCCTCCCTGCTTTGCTCACTACCGTGCTCACCTGCTTTCAGGCTCCATGTGCCTCCCAATTGTGGACTTAATGAGGTTGCCTTTTAATCTCTCCCTTTTACTAGGTGACAGGAAGCCTACCTGAGAGAAATGTAAATATTTATATGTGTAAAATACAGAAACATTTCTTTCTCACCTGAGCCTGTTCATTATCTAATAAGCAACCATCAAAGAACAAAAATAGGCAGCAGTAAATATAGCTTTGTTTCAGTAACACAACAGCACTAGTAAGGCTTGTGTGGGTAAATTTGTAATAAAAGCACTGCTAAAGGACTTAAATTCATAATACTTTTAGTAATACACAGAAATTCTATTATAATTCAAGATTTTCTCATTAAATACCAGATTGTTGACACTGTACCTTCATCTCTATAAAAAGGAGATCAAAGCTAAATTTGCTAAACAGAGAAACCGTGAACTTCAGTTGCATTTAAAATTCTTATTTATTTAAATGTACTCAAGACAGTTACTGCTTTGTGAAGGCTGGCAAAAAATATTATTACTGGACAGAAAGGATGCACAAGAGTAGTTAAAATATTTATAACGAGGTTTAGATGAAAAACCTGACTTTTAAAAAGATCTCCTTTTTTCAAAACTAGCAAAAAGTACTTGCAGGCCCACACAAATCAATGTGTTTATGCGGTTTTCAAAGACAGGCTTTTACTTGTGAATTTTAATATTCTAAATGATGGTTTGTGGACCATGTAGAATCACAATCCATGGTACATCCAACCATCACCGTGTTCTTCCCAGTTGCATACAGGGTGTGCAGCTACAACCCAAGTTATATCAAACATGGCTCTAGTCTGAACATCTGCTGGGGTCTCCAGAGCGAACCTGGGCCTCGTGATACTTAGCAGAATCCAAGTACCCCTACACAGAGAACGCAGCGTTTTCATTTGGTAGTACTTTTGGGTTTTTTTATAGAGGTCCGTGTTACTGTGCAAGGCCCCACAGGATTAAGCTTTAATAAAATCAGTTTCTTTAGAAGTCAAAGGCTCTAACTCATTAGCATCAATGAAGCGATGGTAAGGGTCATTCTGAATAGTCGTTTTTCCATCGATTTAATAGGAACATGACTGGGTTCAAAATGAAGCCCTAAAACTTTCATGCACTCTTCAGTCCCAACATTTTCCCTTTGAAATATAACTAATCTGTAAATCTCCAATGAGAATTTAACTACAAGGAAAATCCCAAATTGGTTACAAGCTTGTTTTGAGATACTCTTATAAAACGAATGTAGTTTATGTGGATTTCAAAAGAAAACAATTACAAGACTTGGGACTCTCTCATTTTTAGCATAATAATTCTCCAAGATCCTATGCTGTTATGGAATCATAGAAGCATTTGGTTGGAAAAGACCTTCGAGATCATAGAGTACAACTGTACCTGTCCACTACTAAACCATATCCCTGAGCACATCACCTGCCCATCTTCTAAATACCACCAGAGATGGTGACTCAACCACCTCCCTGGGCAGCCTGTTCCAATGACTGGCAACTCTTTGGGTGAAAATTTTTTTCTTGATATCTAATCTGAACCTTCCCTGGTGCAACTTGAGGCCATTTCCTCTCTTCCTATCACTTGATACTTGGGAGAAGAGACCAACACCCATCTCACTACAGCTTCCCTGCAGGTAGTTGTAGATAGCAGTAAGGTCTCCCTTCAGCCTCCTTTTCTCTAGGCTGAACACCCCCAGTTCCCTTGACTCCTGTTAGCAAATAGCTCAGGGTTCACCAAGCATTCAAATAAAATAATTCTGAAATGACCTGTTCTTCATCTCAATTTCAGAATACTTTCACCTGTTATAATTTATGTACCAGCTCTACTGCCATTTCATGTGACATATGAAAATGTGCACACAAAATTATTTTAGAATTCCAATACAGTATGTCCCTTCTCCTTGCCAATTCTGAGGTAGCACTCCATAAATTTTCCAAACAGCTAAAAATAAAAATTGGCACACTTACCATTTGTTTTAAAGGCCAATACAATATCTGCTAGTCTGAAACAATGGGTATGTGAGTGTCAGTGCCAGCATCAAGGTTTGTACAAAACGCATGAGTAAGGAAATGATATTATGAAGCAAAGGTACAAAAGTATGATTTCATTTAGCAATTACCTGTCTGACAATGTTAATGTCTAATAGATCTGTTAATGTAAAATTAAAGTGACGCCTACCTCAGGCTCGTTTCTTTAAATTATTTATCACCGCTTGACCTGAGCTGTTTCAACACATGTAGTCAGTTGAGATTTCCAATAAACTAATTTTTCATTGTGCAGCAAGTCCCAGGTGTCTCCCTTGCCATAAGGATACAAATTGTTAAATTAATAAACTCATGCTAACTTCAGTCATCTCTCTGGGATTAATTTGTTCCAAGGTTTAAAATATAAACCTCCCTTATTTTTTGTCAGATTAAATTTAATATATGCGCTTACTGAACCTTCTATTTCAATGGCACATTAAGTGCTATATTCTTCCTTTTAGAACAATTTATGCATTATGTCCATCTTCTTGTAAAGTTCCAATTCATTACGAGGCTTGTTACTTTTCACTTCTCCTCCCTGCCATTCTTTTTCTGGATATAATAACTTTATTAAACCTTTGACCCCCATTTATTTTCTTTCGTCAGAATGCAGACAATATAGAAATGTTTTCAGTCAGTCTCGTATGTACCAGTCCATATGCAGTGGCTTCTGCAAGTCATTCCTTACACTTTGGTGCCTGTTTCCCTTATGAGAGAAATGATCAGCTATATTCTACTTTGAATATTCATAATTCCACATTAAATCATTTCCAGCATCCTAGACATTTTTATTTTGTTTAAAACTATATAACTGCTCATAGAAACATTACACTACCTTTTTTAAGTTACAGTTGTTGGGAAGATAGTTTCCTAAAAAAGGAACATTTATGAAAATCTTTAAGCTAGATTTTTTTAGATCAATGTCAAAACTAGATACTTATAGGCAGATCTCCTTTCTACCACGTAAATTTGGTCATCTTTCACTCTTGCATCAGGGATCATTCCTGGGCTTTGCAACGTGGATAAAGAATGAGAACATGCTTCAACCGTGTTTGAGCACATGCCAGCTAGCACTTCCCTGGGCAAATCCTGGAAATAGTATAGAAGTAAAACCATTCCAGAAATCATTTCCGAACAGCACTCAGTGACCAAGATTACACCTTCAATGTAGGTCAGACCACATCATGCTATTTGGCCTCAGTATCCAAGAAAGCTCTGAACAGGTTTGATTTACTAATGTAGAAAAACACTACTGAGCATTTGTCATTTTTAACTTATGGAAGAAAAATTTGTTTTCTCTCTGGCCTTTTGTACTGTGGCAAAGCCAAGTTATTTTACAAAACTTAAGCTGAAGTTACAGTATACTAGCTAGCAAAGAAAATCTCTGGCATGTAGGGCCAGACATGGGGCTTATGAGTCCACTGCCTAGAGAATAGGGCGGCACTAGGGACAAGAAACTGCAAGCCTTGCGGTACCCAGCTACAATGAGAACTGTAGCAAGGATCATGTGAGGCATGACCACTGCCTGCAAATTAGCCAAAGAGCCTCTAGCTGCTGTTGCTATTCAAAAGATGTGTGCAGCTTCACAATATGGGCAGAAAGAGCTGGTGAGTGGGAAGATACTTCGAGTGGAGTTAGAAGTATTCCAGTTATTGAAAGGTACGATATCAAATGACTAGCACCAAATGCTGGTCCTGCACCAAAGGGAGAAAGCCAAGTGTATGAAATGCAGGGTGTGTTTTTGTAATCATGAAACCACTGAACATAGGGTTGTTACTGTATACTCTCTACAGCCAGAATCTGCAACATGAAGACAGCCTGAGGAAAGCATTTAGCAGGACTGACACAGCAGATTGCTCTCCCATTTCCGTTCTGTGCACAGAAGAACTCAGATACATACACATATTCCTTCCAGCCTTCAGCCTTCTGAATCTTGCAGTGTTTGTGATGCAAACTCTAGAGTGTGAAGCAGCTTTTGTGGTCTTATTACAGATCAAAGGCATGTCATCTGTACCACGTCAACATTTATTTTTTCAGATTCGGGTACCAGAAATGCTACGGGCTTAGTCACTGACAGTCATATGAAGGATATCGCTATTGCATTTCCATATGGTCTTTTGGTTTTCCCTGTGAAGAACTGCATAACAGCATGCAATACACAACCTTGTTTAAAGATTAAGGTGTCCAAGTCAATGCCCAAGTTCCCAGATTGCAGCTTCCTCCCAAGAATTGACTCTGATCAGGGAGATCAATGCATAGAGAGATCTGTCTCTTCTGGAATTGGTGCATGCTTCCTTCTGGCTAGCAAAAACTAAGAAATACCTCTATCAACATTCCTCCCAACACCCCAAAACTTCTCTTATAGTTAACGTATAGGAATTGCAAGACTGTGTAACACTGCCACCTGGTGATACACATCACAGAAACATTTTCTTCCTCCTACCCTCATACAAAAAAAGTTTGCTTCCTTTCAGGTGGTCTTAATCTGTAAGCTCCCATCAGACATAACTTATCCCACTATCAGTTTACCTTGAGCACCTCTGCTTGTGCCTAGAAGTCAAATTACTAAGGTTTTCAAAGTTGTTCAGGCTATATCTTCTCTTTTCCTTCAGGAATTACTTTTAGATATGCTGTGGATAGACACACTTGATCCAAATCCCCATCATGACTTCATATGAAGTCTAGAAACTTTAATGTCTTCTAATAAATAAATCTGAAGTAATACTAGAAATGATCCACTAGGTCTCCTTTCCTTTCTTTTTTTTGTTCATCTTTTCAGTCTTTGGAATGTGATGTAGAAAATACAAACAACAAAACCAAAACCAAATAAAGCAACACCAAAAAGCCTAAACAGCGACAACAAAAAATCTTCCAAGAATTTTCCCTCTCCAAGATAGAAAAAATAATTTTTGTATCATTTGATCTCAGATCCTTTCATCCCTTTAATCTCATCTCTGTGGGACATAGATGGAAAATGGAGAAAAGCTTTGCAAATGGTAGATCAGGCTCAACTTCTAGCACCCCTATCTGGCTTTCACAGCTGTCCACAAGTTTGAACTTTCCTTTTATAACTGACCTCCAACTCCTTACTGAAAATCACAGCAAGTTCAGAACCATTATTGCTTTCTGGGTTGCCACTATTTCTTACTAGATCTTTCTTGGATTCATTTCAGCAAGCCAACCTGGATACTTTGAAGTTTGAATTCAAGAACAACACTTTTTTATGTGCTGCTACAGGAGTTTTTAGAACAATTCAGGCCTTTCTTAGAAGGACTCCAGTTCCTGTTTGGGGATTTTTCTTAACTCTTTCTTAGTTACTTATCGTTCTATATGTCTAAAGGCATGTAATCAGTTATTCTTCCCTAGCTTATAGTCATACAAAATTTAATATTGTCTTTTTGTGTATTCATAAAATGTATGAATGTTTATATTTATTATCTAAATTATCCCACCAAGATCAGTGAAATACTGGTCCTGTTATGAGTTAAAAGTTTAGTTCAACTTCTGAAAAATGCTGGGAGGAATTCAGGTTTAATTACGAAAGGATGTAAGTTATTTCACAGCTGGGGCTGCACTGGAATTACTCCTATTACCTCAAATCTGGCCAAACTACAAAATCACAGTGCACAGAAGTCACTGGTACTGTCGGTGACAGGTTAGATACTCATACTCAGTTTGAAGTCTTGATTTGAGAGATCTGCCTCTAGCACTAATATATCTTATGATATTGATTTAAAGTATGTTAGGAAATGTAATTACCATGAGAACTGGGAATTTTAACCTGTAATGGCAAATTGTGGCAGCAAATGTCAAGATATGAATAGTTCCCCTAAGCCTCAGCAGAGAGAAGGATCTGTTGGCCTTGCAGTCTGTCTGCGACAGACCAATGACCAGGTAAAAAATATGAAAGGGAAGAAAAACTGTTCAACACTGTGACAGGCTTGAGATGAATAAACTGTAAATTCAGAGGAAGAGTTGAGTTGAAGATTGCTTGTGTGTTTGTTTGGATTAAGAATCAGGAAAAAAAAAAAAAAAAGAGGGAATAATTCTCCAGCTAACAGAAAAGGAGATCAAAATACAGGTTGGCCAAAGCAGCCTGTTTGGCCACGGGATCTACAGGGCACCACACCTTAAGTTTAAATGGTGTAGCGAGGGGAAGAATGTACCTACAAAGTACCAACATTGTGTATCACTTTATGGCAAAAGGGAAGCTGAAACAGAATAAGAATTGCACTGCTAAGAGAAAACAGAGGGGGCCCAGAGCCATGTAGTTACACTGTGGCTTGCAGAACCACCGACTGAAATATCAGAATTTGATCTATAAAACAGTTAGGATACAATTTGTCCAGGCATTTTATAACTGTGTTTGAGGATTTTATTTTAATTCTATTTTGGTTTATAGCAAGAATGTGGAGAAAACGGGAGCTTACATTTTCTTTTGGAAGGAAGACTCTTAGAAGGATCCTTTTAGAAAAGTTTACTGGGGCCTCCAGCAGGCAGGATCTCACTTTTTATTCCTTAGTATCAGAGAGTAGCCCTCTAATTTAATCTTAATCCTTTCAAGAGACCTAAGTACATCAGCCTAATATAATATAGTAAATCATTTATGATGAGAGTTATCAAAATTATAATATTGAACAGCAGTTTAACAAATGTGAATAACCAGTATCAGCATTATATTTCTGATTTAACTTCATTTAATATAGGATGTCATGATCAAAGAGTGATGGAAAAACAAAATAAAGCTGAAGTTTCTAGTCAGAAACCTAGCTTAATGCAAACTAATAGATAAACATAATTTTCCCTTAGTTTAAGATATTAGTTATATATGATTACAATATATCTGTCCAGATACACGATCATTTTATTTTTGTATTCAAAAGAATATGCATCAAGATAGCACGTATCTAGCATTAATCCTGCTGCCTTCTTTTTCTTCCTTCCAGTATCTTCAGTGTGCCATCACTGTACATCAGCAGCCCTGGGAAGGGGTGAAAAACCTGCACAGTACATCCCACTAGCTTTTACCTCACCACTGTGGTAAGCCTATATGGCTGGGAATCCCTCTACCTGCACAAGGATACAGGAAATACTATTAGCAGAGGCTAGCACATTAGGGGTTAAACAATTTGCATTTCGTTAATAACACTTCATTTCTGCCCTCAAAGTTTATCTACATTAAAATATTCTAAATGTAGTGTGTTTCTGTAAGTCTAATTATATGCGGTATGTGAAAACATATTTGATAATCACGTTGCTAATTATGTGCAATCACTTCAATACACAGGTGCAAAGCTCCAGAAATATGCATATTTTAATCTCTTCATATAGAGATGTAAACCACAACTCTGCAGTTACTTAAGTGTTCAGTGACCCATTATTTCTCTGAGGCTGCACTTCCTTGGATTTTTGAGTGGCTAGGGCCATTGGAACCAAAAAACATGCTGGACTACTACAAACCTAAGACTGAATTTATATATATACATTCCAGTACTAAAAACCTTTAATTCCCAGCTTTTCCATGGTTTCTGAACATTTTAAAGTACACATTTTATAATTTATTGACTGACTTCACAGATACAGGAGTCATAATTTTTAATTTTCTTCTAGGTGCTTTAATTCTCACAATGTCCCTTTAGTATGTATTTGCCTGGAATATCATATATAGTGCATGTGAAGGTATCTTTTCCAGGTCGGATTAAACTTGAGGGACCTTCTTAATGGTTTAATAATAGAAGGTAATAAAAGACTTGAGCAATAAATCCATTTTCATTATATGTGTAATAGCTCGTGGCTGCACTTTCTGCTTCTCTTCCATTTATGTGTAACTATTATTTTTTACATTGATTTTTAAAGCTGTCTTCACAATGGATTGTAATTAGCTTTGTGTATAAATCATGAAAATTGAAAATTTTATATACTCAGATTAACTGAAAAGGACATAAAATATTAATTTGCATCATTCAAAAGTAATACTTCTATGTTCCCTCTAAAGATATTCAACATAAATTATGGTAAGGAATAGCTTTAGATGACTTGTCTGTAAGTACTCTTTTTCACATTTGGGAAGTGAGCTGAAATGAGCCCTGACAGGCGAGAAACCTATCTACTACTTTGCTACTAACATTACCAAAATGATGGACCGATGAGAAAGGACATAGAAAAATCTGAAAAGCAGCATTGAAATTTATGCCACTGGAAACAAATCCATTGTATTTCACACGACAAAGCAGCATGGCTTGTTCTGTTTTGCTTTAGCTACGCAAAGCTTTAATTAAAATTAATTACACTTAAGAGACACAGAGTAGTTGTTATGGAAAACATGCATTCCAGCCACCACAACAAAGCTTGACCCTAGGTTTCTGCTGAATCAATAAGCCAAGGAGAGATTCTTCTATAAAGTCCTTCTCATTACAGAGCTACAGCTCAAGCTGTGTGCCTCCAAAGAGGGACCCCAAATAAAGAAATCCCTGGGTGATTACACCCTTACAACTTAAGTTCCCCACCTTCACGTGACAGTTTGGACCAATAATAATATTAAGGCCTGGGGTCTTCCCATTCATCATTTGGTCCTTTCATTGTCTCCAGGGGGGATGTTTCTTTTCTTATCTCTAAGGTTGCAGCTTCTGCTGACAATTGTATCTTCCTTATCTTCTGGCTTGAACCCACACTGGGGCCTTATTGTACTTAACTAGGAGAAACTTCAAATTATCCAGATGAAAGTTCATGGCTTGCAGCCTGAAACTTCAGCAATTCTAGCTACTAACGCTAAGCAAGTTCTGTATAAGTAGTATACCAAATAAAGATCACAGAATGTCCTGAATTGGAAGGGACTCACAAGAATCATCGAGTCCAGCTCCTGTCCCTGCACAGGACAATCCCAACTCTCACACCGTGTGTCTGACAGCATTGCCCAAATACTTCCTGAATATTGTCAGGCTTGGTGCCACTACTGCTTCCCTGGGGAGCTGTTCCAGTGCTCCACCACCCTCTGGGTGAAGAACTTTTGACTGATAACCAACCTAACCCTCCCCGGCACATCTTCCTGCCATTCCCTCAGGTCTCATCATCGGTTGCCAGAGAGAAGAATCAACGCCTGTTCCTCCTCCTCCCCTTGTGAGGAAGCTTTAGACCATGATGAAGTCTCCCCTCAGTCTCCTCTTCTCCAGGCTGAACAGACCAAGTGACTTCAGCCACTGCTCACACAGCTTCTACTCTAAACCCTTCACCACCTTTGTGGCCTTCTCTGGACACTCATCAGAAGCTTTATATCCTTTCTATACTGTATCCAAATGGAGCTACAGTCTCCATTACAGACACATATAATTCTCCCCGACTACACAGTACAGACAAGCCCAGAGATTCACAGGGAACTTGCTGATTTGGCCTGGGAAGTATATTCTTTACATTTCTGAGGTGGGTCATTTTAAATAAGAGGCTATAACTTCCATGTTTATGTTAAAAAGCAAAATGTTACTTTAGTTAATTTTCTTTTTTAACAGAAGTTGGAAAGAGAAGCACGCTGGAAGAGAGCCATTTACTGTCACTGCAGCTGCATGTGTAGGCATAGCAAAGCAGCATGATTTCCGATTGCCAGAAAGTTGCCCCTGAGCAGCTTCTGTGAGCTTTTGAAAGCAGGCTTATATTACTTCTGCATCAATATTTTTTTCACTTGCTTATCCCTGTAAATCAAAATGAAGAGCTAACAGACTATAAAATATATTTTGCATTGTTTATTACATAATGCCACTATACTGAGATATGCTAATCACATAACCCAAGTGGGTCTTTATTTTCAATGGAATGGATGAAGAACATCCTAAATCTCTTCAGGGAAACATCTCAAATGCCTGACAGAAGAGTGACATTGACAGGTTCTGAAGAGATCGGCTTCCAGTCTCACAGCAAGACAGAATGATGCCAGCAGTTACTGCTCAGGAGGCTGTCAATTAATAACCAGATAACAGGTATATATTTTGACTAGTGCTTGACATTTACATTGCCTCCAAGTTAAGGAGAAAGGGAGCCTTTCAGCCTGAAAATTGTTTTCAATTCAAAAAAATAAAGTTTACTTTTCAGCTAACTGAATATGCTGATGAAGCTCAACTTATTTTCACTTATTGCTACTGTTACTATTAAATAGACATAGTTCGTTATACTATAAAACATTTACATCTTACTGAGAAGTCTTCATTAATCACTACTTCTATTCACACTGAAACAGCTATGATAATCAATTCTTATTTGCACAGCTGTGATATGAGTAATTTTAAAATTTTGCTGTAATTGGTTTTCTATTATGCTGAAAAATGGCTTCAGAGAACTACAGGGTTTTCTCACATATATATGGAATGTACGTACAAGAATGGTGAAGTGTTACTTGGAATACTTAATTACCAAAAGTTCTGCTGTAGAAACAAAGATTAAGTCTACTTGCCACCTTCTAGGTTTGCACATTGCTTAAAAGATTAAAATCTGTCTTTTTCCAAATATAGAACAGATTTTTGAAAAATGTGTTTTGGCTCTTTGTGGCTGGAATGCAACTAAGGTACTAAAGCAAAGGGAAGACAAGTAACTAAGCAAAAGCTTTTATGAGGAAGGTAATGTACTTCTTTCTAAGGAGCAATCAGAATTACATCCAAGCAATGGATCAGGTAGCCCAGAGAGGTTGTGCAGGCGTCAGCCTCGTATTTTTTCAAGGCTTGAGTAGACCTTAGAGCTGATGCTGCTCTGAGAAGGAAGTTGGATTACAGACCTACTGAGGTAATTTCCAACTTCATTTAGCCCATCCATGATCCTAAATTTTAAGCACCTAATAAAACAGTAATCCTAAATGGGAGGGAGAAAGAGACAGAGACATGTCTTGGCAGGGACTATCTGTGTCACAGAGATCTCAGAATTTAAGCAGAAAGAACTGGGCAAACCATTTTCTGTAGTTCACCACAAATTAATCTTCTATTCAGAGCTACTACTTTATCTTGCCACTGAATTAAAAGCTAGATGTATTTCTGTAATCAGTGGCAACAATCTTATTTATCTTTTTATATCGCAAATCATAAATTGTCATAGCTCAAGATGAAACAAGTACAGGTTATTTCGGAATTCACATTTAACCAACAATAGCAGGCTCTTCAATATCAGTATCAACCAAAAATTAATCCAGCAACTTTATATAGAAAAGCAATTGATAGATTAGGGTAAGGTAGATGCATCCATGATCCTAAATACATAGTATCCCACGGAGTTATGAAAAATGCATGGTAAAAGTATATATACGGGGGGCATACTTAGTAAATTTCTGGTTTGGCCGAAGAAATAGCAAAAAGCAAGCCACTAGTAATTTCTTTAACCATAAAAGGATTGTTGGGTTTGTCGGGGGGGGGGGGTGTGATAGTTGGTCAATATAAAATAGCTATAGTACCTATGTGCAGAAAAAACACAGTATGAGTTCTCTTAAGTCCATCAAATGCATTTTGAACTTTGCTAGGGAGTGGTGGAAGTGTCCTATCAGTTCATATTGAATGCGGTTTTACTTTCTATGGATGCAAGAGTTTGAGCACACACATAGGTTATTAGTATAGAAAAATGAGGGGCTCAAATTTACTTATCTGTATGCTACTCCGACCATGTCATCTTCATTAGCAGCAGCAGCTTCTGACCTGTCAATGTAGAACAAAAGAGGTCCTCAGACAATGTACCATAGTCTTTCTCCAGATAAAGGATGCTGAATGTTGTTATTTCTAATGGCCTTACACATGAACCAATAGAAATATTCATGTGGTTTTAGTTATTTCTATAGAAGCATATGAAGACTTTATTACCCATCTTATATAAGGTCACTTAAATCACTTACATTAAAGTTGGAATGACTGATGTATCGCAGTGGTACCTGAAAGTTATCCAAGGTATTGTAACAGCACAAATTTGTGGGAAGAAGTCCAAAAAAACATCAAATGCAAGGGCCCCAGACTGAGTTTACATATCTCTGACTACCCTCAGGGATGTCTTTATCATACTTTAAGGTGATAAAGACCCAGTAGCATGCTAAGTACAGGCATTTTGTTTGGGCATAGTTTCTTTACCATAGTTTGAGAACTCCTGGCAAGCAGATTCCTTTTGTTTGTACGTATGATGTTATACTGACCAATCCTGAGTACTAACAAACCAAACCAAACTATACAATCCATAGCCTGCTCCCTGAACTAAGGTCCCAACTATTTCATGGCATTCACATAGCAGCTTTAAACAGTGAGGAAGTGAATTTTAGCAAAAGAAATTAAAGGCCCATGCAGCAGTGAGATGTTGCATGTTTCATGGGTCACGTTTTCCTCTTAAAAGGTGATACCCTCTATTTTTAATACAGTTGGAGTGTTCTTCCTCCAATAAATAACTACTCAAAGATACTCCATATTCACACCCCACTATACTGCTTCAGAAACACGTGCACCGGCTCTTTTAGCTTTGCTGTACAGCTAGGGAAAACTATGTGAGAGAGTGCAGTCTTACTGACAAAATGGTATTAAAAATTATACCTACTCTACCATATCCTCAAGTGCCACATCTACACATTTTCTAAATACCTCCAGGGATGGAGATTCCACCACTTCCCCGGGCAGCCTGTTCACATGTTTTACCTCTCTTTCAGTAAAGAATTTTTTTCAGCTACCCAATCTAAATATCCCCCGAGCCACTTGAGGCCATTTCCTCTTATCCTGTCACTGGTTACTTGGGAAAAGAGATCAGTATCCACCTCACTACAACCTCCTTTTCAGACAGTTGTAGAGAGTGATAAGGTGTCTCCTTAGCCTCCTCCAGGCTAAAAAACCCCAGTCTCAGCTGCTCTTCAGAAAGCTTGTTCTCCAGCACCCTCATCAGCCTTGTTGCCCTTCTCTGAACATGCTCCAGCAACTCAGATCTTTGGCTTTGGGGGGTGGGGAAGAGAATTCCTCTCTTCCTGTACCAAGTAAGCATGAAACATAGAATGGCTTGGGTTGGAAGGGACCTTGAAGATCATCCAGTTTCAACCCTTCTGCCATGGGCAGGGACACCTCTCACATGACCAGGCTGCTCAAGGCCCCGTCCAACCTGGCCTTGAACACTTCCAGGGAGGAGGCATCCACAGCTTCCCTGGGCAACCTGTGCCAAGGGCATCCCCCCATTATTGTAAAGAATTTCTTCCTGATGTCTAATCTGAATATTTCCCCTTCCAATCTAAAGCCATTCCCCCTCATTCTATCACTACATTCCCACCTGTATGAAGCCACTCACACTTAATAAGCCCCTAGGTGTTATTTTTAGCTAAACCAGCCTTTAGGACCAGGCTCAGGCAGAGGCACTGGGAGGTGGCGGGAGCGCCAGGGAAGGCTGTGGGACGCTCAGGGGTAACAGCAGAACTCCACGAGGAAAGCCTAGAGGCATCCTCCGCAAAACCCACACTGAGAAACCAAGCGAGAACTTCAAAAAGTAACGGAAATGCTCCCCAAAACAATAACACCTCCCTTAGCCCTCACAGGACGGGAACAAAACCCCAGCTAAAGGAGGTGACGCCAAGACTGCTGTGTGTGCGCTGGCCAATAGGATGATAGAAACGGCACAACACAGCCAATAGGAGCACAGCAGAGATGGTGTGGGCGGGGCAGCAGCTGCCGCTGGCACCGCCCCCAGCGCCGCGTGTCATCCGGAGCCAGCCTGGCTCTCCCCGCTGTTTGTTCGGCGTCAGCCTGTGATTGGTCTCTCCGTTGGCCAATGGGATGATTCAGAGGGCGGGGAGAGGCACAGCCAATAGGAGCACGGCAGAGGCGGTGTGGGCGGGGTGATCGCTGCTGCCACCACCCCCAACGCCGCGTGTCATGCCGAGCCAGCTTGGCTATCCCCGCTATTTGTTCGGCATCAGCCTCTGATTGGTCTCTGCTCTGGCCAATAGAAGTGCACAGACGGCCCGGCGCAGCCAATAGGATCATGGCAGAGGCAGTGTGGGCGGGGTGGAGGTGCGCACGCCCGTGCAGCGGCTGTCATGGGCGCTTACCCCACCGCCCCTTCCTTCATGGCGCGCTCTGCCCTCCTGTTTCTCGTCCTATTGCACGCCCAGCCGTGCCCTTGCGGCACTGCTCCAGCCTCTTCGCAGGCCGTGACGGCCCGGCTGGCGGCGAAGTGGCCGGCGACGCCGCTGCTGCTGGAGGCGAGGTGCGTGCAGCCGCCTCCGCCCGTTGCTGCGCTGCCCGGAGGGCCGGGAATGGGGATGGGGAGTAGGGGCAGTACCTCCCCTGGCAGGACCCCAGCGGGTGGGGGCACCTGGCTGAGAAGGGCAGAAGGAGGGAGGGATGAGGGGGAGTGCATGGAATCCGCGACATAAGAAGGATGTGCAACTGTTGGGGCCGGTCCAGAGGACGGACACAGACACAAGAAGTAGTTACTGTTAAAAACAGTGGAGTATTCTGATATAAGCTGAAGCAGAGCTAAGTTTCCTCTAAGTAACTCCATCGAAAGTTAGACAGAAGGTTCTTCTGATAGCATGTTTTCTTGATAGCGTGTGATTTTTTTCAAATAGTGTTTTTCCAGACAGTGTACAGAGAGAAATGATGAAGTCTTGTGTTAAGTATGGTATGTGTTGAGTAGATGCGCCTTCTCCAGTCACCTCTGTTTGCAGTCTTTCCCTGTCTAAAATGCAAGGTCAGACAGAGCTGGCTCAAAAGCTCCAATTAGCAGAAATTTGGCAGTTGTGAAATTCATAATAACATTGAAATTAGTCTATTGAAAGTAATAGAATGTGCGTCAGATATCTGGGAAAACTTATACACATGCATGTAAGTGGAAAATATAATCTGTCCTCAGCCTGGCTTTCTGAAACTTCAAAACAAGCCTTAGTTTTATTTGCCAGCATTTTCGGTATCACCACATGAAGATGATCAAAGGGCTGGAGCACCTCTGCTAAGAGGGTGGGCTGAGAGAGTTGGGGTTGTTCGGCGTGGAAAAGAGAAGTTCCAGGGAGACCTTAAAGTGGCCTTCCAGTACCTGAAGGGGCTACAGGAAAGCTGCAGGGTTGCAGGGCTGTCAGAAAGGGGCAGCTGCCTTTCTCTCCTTTCTTCCTCTGTCAGAGGGCTTCTTCTTGTCTGACTTTGGAAAATGCTATGGATAGTGCTGACTGGCTTCTCTTAGTTAAACTACTGTGTATTTGACTTGCTCAGACTGTTTGGAGGGTAGGTTGAGGAGACGCAGTCTATGCACTCATAGAATCATGGAAGGGACCTTAAAAGATCATCCAGTTCCAACCCCCTGCCATGGGCAGGGACACCTCCCACCAGACCAGGCTGCTCAAAGCCACATCCAACCTGACCTTGAACACCTCCAGGGAGGGGGCATCCACAACTTCCCTGGGCAACCTGTGCCAGTGTCTTATCGCCCTCAGTGTGAAAAATTTCTTCCTAATGTCTCATTGAAATCTTCCCCCTTCCAGTCTAAACCCATTCCTCCTCATCCTATCACTACTTGCCCTTGTGAGAAGTCCCTCCCCAGCTTTCCTGTAGCTTTCAGTTCTGGAAGGTGGCTATAAGGTCTCTCCAGAGCCTACTTTTCTCCAGGCTAAACAACCCCAACTGTCTCAGCGTGATCTTAGAGCAGAGGTGCTTCTGCCCTCTCATCATAGCCCTTCTCTGGACCAATTTCAATAGTTCCAACCCACTGAGTTAGCAGTATTACTTCATGTCACTCCAATTAATTTATAGAATCACAGAATCATTTAGATTGGGAAAGACATTTAAGGTGATTGAGTTCAACTGTGAAACGAACACTGCAAAGCCCGCCATTAAACTCATTAATAAATAATTAAAGGTATTAGTGAAGATAGGAACCAGCTGTGTTTCCAGGTGGCCAAGAAGACCAACAGCATCCTTCCTTGTATCAAAAATGGTGTGGCCAGCTGGAATAGGGAAGTGATTGTGCCTCTGTACTCTGCACTGGTGGGGCCACACCTTGAGTACTGTGTTCAGTTTGGGGCACCTCAGTACAAGAAAGGCCTTGAGGTACTGGAGCATGTCCAGAGGAGGGTCACAAAGCTGATGAAGGGTCTGGAGAAAAACCTTATGAGGAGCAGCTGAGGGTACTGGAATTGTTTAACCTGGAGAAGAGGAGGCAGAGGGGAGACCTTATTGCTTTCTGTAGCTGCCTGAAAGGAGGTTGTACCAATGTGGTTATTGGCCTCCCAAATAACAAGTGATAGGATGAGAGGAAATGGTCTGAAGTTGCAACAGGAGAAGTTTAGATTGGATATTAGGAAAAATTTTTTTACTGAAAGAGTGGTAAAACATTGGAACAGGCTGCTCAGCGAAGTGATGGAGTCTCCATACTTAGAGGTATTTAAAAAATTTGTAGGTGGGGCACTTTGAGACAGGGTTTAGTAGGAAGGTGGTATTGTGCTGATGGTTGGACTTCGTGATCTGAGAGGTCTTTTTCCAACCTTAAGGATCCCATGATTCTCTGTAAAGTTTCAGTAGTGAAACCTGTCTTTTTAAAAGGTATTGCTAGCTTGTTATCATGATTTCAAAATAGGAGGTGATTTTTTTTCCAGTATAGTGTTTGTGGCTCCCTTATCTGTTTGCTTTAAAATCCTGGTTTGGTTTGGTTTTAAACTTATTGCTGCTGTTTGGAGAACTCCCATCAAAGGGAGGATTGCAAGCTCCTGTAATCAAAGGAGCGGCAAACTTCCAGAGTGAGATTAGAGAACAATACTTTCATGCTGACACATAGATCTTTTTGGCAGATGTAAGGGAGAGAATAAAGCAACTGATGTTCCCTTAAGAAAAAACACAAAATTAAAAAGTGTTACCAGTAAATGAAAGAACAGTATTTGCAATAAAGCAAACCTTGCCTTTTATAATTTGTAAGGATTAACCCATCTTTAAAAGTGTTCCAGAGACTGGGGATCTCGTTTGTGTAGTAAAGGAGACATTTTCAGCAATAGAAAACTGTAATTTAATGAAAACCTATAACCTGACCCTGTCTGTGTTCTCATTTGTATATTTAGCCACTAATAAGTAAAGTTTCTGTGCCATTTTGTACATAATTTTGTATTGGAATACCTGTGG
Organism: Neomorphus geoffroyi; assembly: GCA_033558235.1. NCBI lineage: Eukaryota > Metazoa > Chordata > Aves > Cuculiformes > Neomorphidae > Neomorphus > Neomorphus geoffroyi. The sequence continues at coordinate 19,045,739 of JAUMJM010000005.1, forward strand.
AAAAATAAAGTGAAAAATTGTGTTATTTCTGTATCAGAGAATAGTCTGCTTGCTTTACAGCTCTGTCAAGTTTAAATTGCTAGTGTTTTCTTCAAAGTTTCTTTTAATCAAAATATACCACTGTTCAGTGTTTTATGCTGCAGCGAAGTTAGATGGTAATTGAATACTTGACACTTAATTCTTGCTGAGTATTTGTTATTTTTACTGTGGGAAATCTTTGGATATCACCAACCTATGGATTTTTTTTTATTTTTTTTTTTATTTAAACAGTGAATTTATTGCAGAAGAAGGTAATGAGAAGTTCTGGCAGTTCTTGGAAACAGTAAGAGAATTAACAATTTATAAGCAAAGAGGTAAGTTAAACAGTTTTAATAGATTATTATGAACTGTATTTAACTTTTAAAAGTCAAGCTAACGCATTGACTAGTTCCACTCAGGTAAAGCCTAATTTTCCCACTTTTGCTTGCTGGTAGTTTCCTTTCAGAATTTTCAGCATATTTTTCCCTGAGGGCTCTACTTGTAGAGTTCTAGAAGTAAGGAAGACGGGTTGAGTTTCTGATACGGTATGGAACAGATATTTAAAGATTAAATGATTTATCAAGAATTTGTAGGGTATTCAGACAATGTTTTGTGTAAGAAAAATGTTTGTAGGAGAGAAAACAAATCGCTAAAATGAGGATGCTGGCTGAAGGAAAAATTGAAAGGAATGACCAAAAATGTTTAATACTTGCAGATGGCAGAGACTGGGTTTTTTAAGCAGCGATACTAGTGTTCTAGAATAAATATTTATTGTTGTCAAAATAGGGTGAAAACCACTTGCATGACTAGACAGCAGGAACAGTAAGTTGTTAGAAGGTGGAAGAGAGGAGCAAAGCATAACATCCAGCACATTAAACATAAAACTGAGCCACCCTAGAAAATACCTTGAAGATTAATTTACGGGAAATGACAATGATTAATAACAAAAAATTTGGAAACCTAACACTTCAGTAAAACCAGATTGTTTATTATTAGACCTGATTCCTAGATTAATAGAAGAGCAAGGTGATAAAAGCTTCTTAACAAGGTACAGTGATTTAATATGCTCCTTACTTCATAATAGTGCAGTCTTAAGGCATGGATGTGAGGACTGAACTAGAACGAGGACTGGAAGAGACTTCAGATAAATTGAATTTTAGTACTCAAAAGCTCACAAGTTGCAGAAGGATCATGCAGGAAATGACAGTGGGATGGCACAAGTGAATCCCTGGTATGTGCAGAATACCGTGTATAAGAGGGAGGGGAAAAAATAAGAAACAACATGGTTCTTCAGTTGTGGAGTCCATGTGGATAGGTCAATGAGAATGGTATTTTGAGTGCTCAGCAATGTCCAAAGCAGCTGATAGACCTAAAAAGTTACTAGGAGAGGAACAGAGACCCACATGGTGAAAAAAATTTCACTCCTTATGATTCCATGGTGCATTTTTGTGTTGACTAAAGCATGGTGCTCTGCTTTACTGTCTCCCTGTATTTTCCTTTTAATTCCTTTAGAAAAGATATAGTAGAAGCAGAGGATATACAAAGAACTGTGATTATAGCTGTGGAATGTCAGCTAAAGAGGTAAAAAACCACATTGCCAAAAATTACTTTGAGCTGATGAAAACCAATGATGGTCTGAGTTCAGAAGTACGAACAGAACCAGAGAGAATTGCTGAGAACAGCAGGCCTGGGTAGTGAATCCTGCTTAGAACCACTGTGTGTAAGGGCATGAGGACATGGGAAATGGAAGTAGGTGCAGAATTTGACCAGTGGTGACCTGCTGGTAGTGTTTGTTGAGACAAGTCCTGTTGACTAATGCTGTTTAAGGTCTTTGTCAATGCACAGGACAGCAGCATGGCTGACATCCTCCACAAGGTTCTGAATGACACAAAACTGAAAGGAAAGGTCGAGAAGCTGCTGGGTGGGGTTGCCATTAGAGGGCCTTTGGCACACTGGGCAGATACACTGACAGAAACACTGGGAAGTTCAGCAAAGGTGCTTTACCGGCTCCCGCACACAGCCTGGAATAATCTCAGCTACAGTGCAACCCTGACTGACTAGAGAAATGGACCTGGGGATTCTTGTCGACAGTGAGTTGCATTAAGTTCTGAGAAGGCCAACGATGTGCTGGGCTGCACTAGCAATAGTGTAGCCACCAGGTCAAGAGAAGTGCTTATCCATGGCACTTGTAAGACTGCCTCTTGAGTACGGGCCAAGCTCGGGGTTCCCCGTGAAAGATGAACAAGATACACTGGAGGAAGTCTAGGAGGGGATCACCATGATGGTTAGAGAACAGGAACAGACTTCTGTGGAAATGCTGAGAGAACTGGCTTTTAATCAACCTGAGGAAGAATCATAGAAGGGTTTGGGTTGGAAAAGACCTTAAAGATCACTCAGTTCCACTCCCCCTCCCATGGGCAAGGACACCTTCCACTAGATCAGGTTGCTCAAAGCCTTGTCCAGCTTGGCCTTTAACACCTCCAGGGAGTAAGGAAAGACGTCATATCTTTAACTTCCTAATAGAGAGATAAGAAAAGGTGGAACCAGACGCTTCCTGAAGATACTCAGTAATATGAAACGTGCAGTAGGCGCAAGTTGAAATGTGGAAATTGTGGTTAGATACCAGGGAAAATGTTTCCGCCATGGACTTAGGTAAACACTGGAACAGGCTGCCACAGGAGGCTGTGGAACATCCATTCTTGGAGATACAGTTGTGGCGCACAGGGCCCTGAGCAGCCTAATCTAGCATTGAAATTAGACATCTTATAAGTGAAAGCTTGGATGAAGTGGCCTCCAGAAATCACTTCTGACTTGAATTATTATTTTTTTTCGATCTGGTATTGTCTCGAGGCAAAGCTAATGTATTAGATGATGTGTTGGTTCTTTTTATCACCAGTCTCTTGTCTGCTTGCTTGGGCCAACTTTCCAAGGAATTTGAAGCCATAGTGACATTATTAATGACACAGACTACTTGAAATTAGCTGTTAGCTACATATTTTACCTACTTCACCTGGGTAAACTGTGTGTGATTGACAACAAATAAATTACTGGTAAGATGATGTGCATGGCCTGTCTTGCCAATGAACTATTAGATGGTGGTAGTAGGGAACCTTGGGAATATACTAAAATATTGCTTTAATTAAGCATGAGAAACAATCGATGTGTATATTTGTCATTACAGCCAACAAACTCCTATGCTTATAATGCAGGAAAATGTAAAGTTCTGGCACCAAGCTGTTTTGCTGAAACTCAATGTATAGTTCGGGTAGCATTATATGAGCAAACCAATGCTCTTTATGAACAGGATGAGAACGAAGGATTTAGTATGCTGACTTCAGTAAGATGCTCTTAAGTTGGAAGAATCAATCTTGATGCAATTTTGGCATTAAATAACCACTCTCTTTTCCTCTAAAACTAAGTATGAAATAGAAATATAAGCATCATAAGTATCCAGCAATAGTTAAGCCACTTTAGGTAGGGAAGTCTGTATTTGGACATCTAAAATAAAGTGGTTAGCTGGACTGAAGAATACTGATACTCAGATAATGGAATGGCAGGGTTACTGAGAGGTGCATAATAGTTCACCTCTGAGAAGAACTTGGTTCTCTGGGTAGTGTGGGGTGGGTTCTGACTTAGATGTTACGTGTCAAGAAACATTGAAATACAGGGATTTTCATGATGCATTAAGGCTGGAGTAACAATAATTAATTGATCTGGCTTAAAAATTATTACTTTGTTGTTGATTTTTCAGATCTGCTCTGGGTGATATAAAGGGTAGATAGTATGGATACTATGAATAACGTTGAGTATTTCAGAAGAGTCATGAAGTGTTAAAGCTGAAAGGCAATTTAAAAAAATCAAATATGGTGGATTTTTTTTTCTTTTAAATCGTCGCTTGGATGATGTTAAATCCATTGCTTATCAGTTCGCAAAACTTGTAATTTTAAATTTAGAATAATCAAATGAACATCTGTTAATTTGTTCATCTAAAATATTCAACCTTAGAAATTTAGGTCCAGTAATGATCTGTTTACTTATGACATATGTAGCAATTTAGTGGATTTGGTAGGAACAACATATGTGGAATTTGGTAAAGCATTAATGATGGCTGTTTTAACATTTTCCTTGATATGAACTCCATTCAAGCTGTGTATCATTAAGATTGCACACTGAAAAACATCAAAAAGGTAATGATGGAATATACTATATTAAATCAGTATGAGGTCTTCAGGTAGCAGAGACGACATTGTGTAGATCTACTTAATAAGCAACACACTTGCCACTAGACTTGTGGAAGATTTGGAAATGCAGATGATTCTGGTTTGGGCTGCAAGTATGTTATGAAAAAATTAAAGCTGCAAAAATTTCCTGTTAAAACCAGCCCAGTTAAACAGTGAAGACTGCATTTTGAACTTGCTGATGCTTTTATATCTCAAAAGGCTAATTTAGGAGCACAGAGTGAAGGTGAGTAGCCAGTTCCCTGCCGACTAATTATAACTTGAGTGTTTACTGTCTTCCCAAGTGCTTCAGTTGATATTTTCAGCAGCCTCTTAAATATATATTTTTAAAAAACAACCCACATAAACATATTAATAGGGAATTTATTTTCTCTGAAAAATATAACAGTATATTTATTACATATAAAGAACAATCATGCAAATTATTTGTTGTAATCTAGAAGACTACATGTTATTCACAACTGAATTAGGTAAATATTTTTAACGTACGTATCAACCTTAGATTCAAGAGGAATCAGTTTCACAAACACAGCAGTTCTATAATAATCATGCAATGAAATAAAGTATTCCCTCTCTACTGGCATCTTGCTTGAATGTCATAGGGGTTTGCCTGGCCAGTGATTGTTTGAAGTTCTGTTACTGGGATCTGTAATTCCCTAGCTGATCTGTAGATACAGGTTTGCACATCTACGCAGTTAGAACGATCCCCACACTCCCATCCCTCAAGATAATGATTGCAACACCCTATGCTTTTCTGCCTAATTGTGTCCCTTATGTTTACTGTTCCTACCTTCTTTTGTAATCTTGGATTTATTTTTTTTTTCCCAGTGAATTGCAGCCAACTCAGCCTTTCTAAATAATGACTTTTAAGAAGGAGGAAAAGGCAGAAAGGAGATCCTAGAGGCTTTAAAAACAAGAGAAGTTTGAAAGTTGAAAAGAAGAAAGTGAGAAGATAGTAATTGCTTAGTTATGAAAACTGTATCCAGAACTGTTGGGAGGAATTATTGGATATTTCCAAAACTATGACCTGCAGGGCTATTTTATGTGGTCTAATGTTTTGCTGGAACCTAGGCCATGGTTGAAGGGATGGTGTTTTGATTGCTGCAGTCATCATTTAATACGGGTCCTTCTGAGAATTTCTGCAGATGAGGCAGGTAAAATCTGACAGGTTAAATCACGTGAAATGATTTTCATACCATGTAAAAGTTTGGTGCCACTTTGGACTCCTAAAGGGAGCAGCAAGAGCACCTTTAAAATAAGTTGGTGACTTAAGAACACAGATAAAGTCAAGCTGGACAACTGGAGTAGTTCCTCTCTGCAACTCACTTTCCCTTGCTGCAGACTTTCACTTTTTAGGAGGATATTTGAATATATATGATGGTTTTGAGCTGAAAGAGGAAAGATTTAGGTTAGATACTAGGAAGACATTTCTTACTGTTAGGGTGGTGAGGAGTTGGCACAGGTTGCCCAGAGAAGCTGTGGATGCCCCATTCCTGGTGATGTTCAAGGCCAGGTTCGATGGAGCTTTGAACAGGCTGATCAAGTGGGAGGTGGAGGTGTCCCTGCCCATGGCAGGGGGGTGGAACTGGATGATCTTTAAGGTCCTTTCCAGCCCAAACCATTTTTCACATTTGGTGTGAAAAAGATATTGAATCACTGCAGTTTCTAATGTAGGTAAAAATACACGTTAACTGCATAGATTTTGGGGGAGGGGCTTAAATTCGCAATTCTGGATTCCTTCACACGTGTTTCAGCTCTTACTCCTGAGGAAGAGCAACCTCTGGAACAGAGATGGTGCATAATGTTCAGTATGATCACAGCTTTGGTTATCTGACTAATTTGTATTCAAGATTATCATATAGTACAACATATACAGCCTTTTTGTATACAGAAATTTTGGTGAGCATTATTACTTGTGCAGGTACAGTTTGTTTTCCCAACGTGATAAAACAATATTACAGCCTCTTTCTATTGAGGCTTCTTTGCCTTGCCATCCAAGGACAGCCTGAGAAGATTCACTTGAATGTGCCTCCAGAAGAAAGAATGGAGGTTAATTGGTTGGAAGCAATGTTCTTTATTATCACTTCTGTCATTCCCAGACACCATTCACCTTCTTTCTTACTTAGAGTCCTAATTTTGACCTTGGGAAGGGGAGAAATGCAGGGAGAGGGGAAGCCACTTCGCATGTTGCATCCATTCTCATACTCTTGTTTATCATGTATCTTTAAGGGGGAAATAGGATATGTGAGAGTGGCCCAAAACACGTCATCTTTAGAAAATCTTCATTTATGTAAGTTGCATTTTTGGAGTTTGCCAAGATTAAATGTGAGGAAATAATTTGTAAAAAATGCTGGTTGAAAGTAAGTAGCCTTCAAAATTTGCATTAAAAGGCTTGCATAAGCTTGACAAATAGAAATAAATGAATAAGCTCTATTCGAGACTTTCCATATAGGTCTGCAGAGAGACGTTATTAACTCAAGCTAGATTTTTATATTGCTGAAAATGATTTAGAGCTTAACTAGTGCTATTGTGCGTACTTCTGTTTATTTATTTATTTATGCTGCATTAGGCCTTTAGAATTGGTAGTAAAAAGGAAACAATCGTCAGTGGACAATGTTCAAGACTTTTGAACTGCGAGGCAGCACTGACATAATCTTTGCCTATTCTGTAGTATGGGTTGATATGCTGTGTCATTTGTAGCTAAATACTAAAAGTTTGTCTTTTTTTTTTTTCAACAGATTCAGAGCATTCCTATTACAATTTAATCTTGAAGAAAGCGGGGCAATTTTTATCCAATTTGCAAATCAATCTGTTGAAGTTTGCACTTTCCATACGGGCGTATTCTCCAACTGTTCAGATGTTTCACCAGGTGACTATATTAACTGAGATATTTGTTACATGATTTTACGTGGTATTTCGGATGCAGAGTAAAGAATGTTCATTATTACGGTTCAGCAAAACATATGCTGACATCATTTGAAATCAGACATGATCCATTTATAAAGGTGATGCTTTGTATTGACAGGAATTAATATGCGTGTCAAATTGTAAGGATAATATTATTTTCAAGGTACAATTTTTGGAGTCATTCATTTTTAAAACTCATGTTGTGGAGTTTTTTGCAGTACTTTCAATAATCCTATGGGAATTCAGACATTCCCAAAGTACGAAATTTCTTGTAGCTTCAAGTAATCTCTGTCATTGTTTTAGTATTTGAAAATTTGAAAGATAGAAAAGTTAAATGCTTGCTTTGTTAATGAAAATGTGGAAGGACATAAATTCGCTGTGCCTCTAGCCTAAGCTAATAACCTGTAAGGAAGTTGGGGGGGGGGGCGGGAGTTGCAAGTGTTCTCTGAAGGAATATCATCTCAGACTCATGTCTTTGGTTTTTATCTTTCAGCTTGCAAATCCAGAGTCTTCGATAGGAATCATATGATTCCCACTTGAGGTGGGAATAGCTAAATAGAGTTAAAAAAGGAGAGAACCAGGAATTTACATTAATTGTTTGGGATTTATTGGTTAGCAGTCAAATCTCTGTACATTTAACGTGATTGCTGATAGCAACTAAAATTAAAAATATCTCAGAGTACAGGCTGTGATTTTTAGCTTGTGGAGGATATTTCTCAACCCTGTCTTTAAGGAACAAAAATGGATTTGCATTTTCTGGAGTATGACTACATTTGGTAGACTACATCTCACAAAGGTTATAAAGTCTTAATCTAATATTTTTCATTACTTTTTTCACATGTACCCAATTTTGAATGGGCTTAATTAGAAACACAACTCAATGGCAGCTGTTGAGTTATTTTAATCAAAGGGATGTGATTTTAAGTTGAAGTGCAATCAAAGCATTCTGGTTGAGTATAATTGTAATATTAGATTGCAGCTGATGAACCTCCACCAGAAGGCTGCAGTGCATTTGTGGTTATCCATGAGAAGCACACCTGTAAGACTAATGAAATAAAGAAGCTGCTGAAGAAGGCTACTAAGAGGTAAATGTAATGATGTGTTTTAAGAGGAAAAATAGATTATTAAAGAGGAGAATGTATTATTGCATATATACTTCTAGTATTTTGAGATTTTGTGTTCTTATTTAGCAATACCAAGCACATTAATCTCTGTTTACTGGATATTGAAAGATGTATTCACTTAAAGTAGATCTTATTTTAAAAGAGTTGCTCTTGGTTTTGAAATATTTTAAACAGTTACGAGAATTCTTCAGTTATGAATCAAATCAGAGTTTTAAAATAAAATTGTAAAGCTTTGCTTCTGTAAGTACATGGATACTCTTGTATTCCTTTCCCTTTTTTGGTGTTTGCAAAAACACTTCACTTTCTAGTTTGCAGTGTCTTATTTTTAACTATTATGTTCTGCCTAACAAATGTCTCTTAACTTCTTAAATTGTGTTCTGTATTTTGCTTTTAAAATTATATTAACTTCTTCTGGTCATTTATTAAGGCATCATGAAACCTTAACATTTTATCACAATATCTGAATATAGCAGTCTTCTAAAGCAGTTAACTGGATTCAGCATATTGTCGTTTCTGGACATAGTGTCCCCAAATTTACAAGACACTTGAAAATCACAATACTAAACGATAGAATCCTGAAGTATTCAGAATTGAAAGAGTTAGATTCTAGGAATCATTAATTTTAAGAACTCACAAAAAACCCCTAAGTTCCTTATATTGTGCATGTGTTTTAAATAGTTTTGTGTGCACTGGTCACATTGCAACCTTCAGAGCTGCAGGCACAAAACCTCAGTAAATTTTCTCACCTTCTCCCTACTCTAAAAATATTCGAGTCACTCAAATATTTAGAATTCCTGGAGCTGGACTTTAAGAAAAACATGTGCACCTTTGAGTAATTGTTACTACTTTTACTTTCAGTTGTACTTCTCTGGGTAGCAAATGCTTTTCAGTTGTGCTGGAGATTTTTAGCCTAGGTGATACAGATAGGGCTGTTTTCCTGTTCTTCTGCCTTTTATACACCATGAAAAAACAATATATGGGGCAGTATGGTATCTCACTGTTGATTTCTCTAAATCAGTTATTGTTTTTCTCTGTGGCTTTTATGTAAAGAGATATTTTTATTGATTCCTTTTTATTTCTAACTGTTTTCCTCTGTGTTTCATTTTCTTTGTTTCTGTTCAGTCTCATGACTCTTCCAATTAAGGCAGCCCAACTTAAGCCAAGCTTTCAGTTGTGTTCTAAAGCTCTCCATATTGGATGAGGATATGTTCTGGTTGTAGGGATGATTGTTTCAGATCTCACTGAAGGAGAAAGAAGAGGCTGCAGCATTACTTTATGGAGATCTATCAGCTCAACCTGAGATCCAGGGAAGTCTCAGGTGCTTTGGACTCAGAAGAGCTCACATAGTCCTCATGTCGAGATCAAAGTTTTGCTTCATCCCATCCTTTCTGTAGAAGCTACTGTGTTTTGGTCTGTTGCACTTTCAGCTAGGTTGCCACGGCCTGCACGGCTGTAATTGGAAGCGTTTTGTGTAAAAGTACAGTGGGCTGCTCAGGGGCTCTGCACGTTTCAAAGGCAGATCTTCAGTGGTTGAATGATTGGGATTGCTTGTCTTGCTAACTGTTCAGAACACAGCACTAAGATTTCTAGGGCTGTTTAGTAGACGTGGTGGTGTTGGGCTGACGGTTGGACTTGATGATCTTAAGGGTCTTTTCCATCCTTAATGTTTATATGATTCTAAGAGCCGAAGCATTGATGGGAATCACATTTTGATCAAAACAATCAGTGCATTAGAAGGTTTGTCAGTACACGTCTGCTGTATTCTGTCCATCATCATTCCTTCTGCATCTCATCTTGGCAGTTATCTAAGTAAGCATATGGTTGCTTGTAGTAACCTACTAACTGGTTAGTGAGTGCTGAACTCCACATTCATGTGTTTTTTTAATCTTTTTTTATCTGCCCAACTGCTGTTCCTTCCCTTTCAGGCAACCTTCTCATGAGAATCTCTTGTGGCAGGAAATAAATTAGTTTTCAACTCTAAGAGCAATAGAATCAATTACTTCTCACTATTATCCAGTTTCGAAGAGAAACAGAGAATGAAGGCTTATCTTGGATTTGCAAAGGCTGAATGCTTTAGTTCTCCAATCCAAGGTCATTATGGTAACCCTATGCAGTGTTATTTCACTGCAGCACTTAATTTTTTTGTGAAACTTGGTCATTATAGTATAAAATGTTTCCTTTGATAAGTTAGTATTCGAGAAGGTCATGACAGCACTTGGTAGACACCTTTTGAGAACAAGAGTAATTCTGCTATACCTGAGTGACAAGTTAAGAAAAGAAAAGCTCCCTTGACCGAGGTTTTCAACTCTCTCTTAAATGACTGTGGCAGTTCCTGTCTGTCTGGATACGAAAGGAATTTGCTGAAGTCACATCTGATATGTATGTTTTCATTGGGGCAAATCTGGATCTGTTCTTGGACTGAGCTTACTGATTCAAGAGCAGTTTCAGAATTCCTGATGACACCTACTTTGTCTGCCTTGTCCTGTGATGACAGTAGGAAAGCTTGCCCGGAATTTCTGTGAGGCATGGCTGCATGCTCTCAAATTAATTCTCAAGTCAGGCCTTCCTTTTGTCTCTGCCTGACAAATGTGGTCTTTGATTGCGTACCTACCAAGCTTACATAGGATGTTGATGTTAAGACCCTGAGTAACCTGATACACATTTGCCTTTCCTTGAAGGAGGAACTGGAGCAAAAGACATCCAAAGGTCCTTTGCAGTATAAATTATTCTGTGATTTTTATATGGAAGATATTCCTAAACTTTGCATCAACTGTGGCATGTGGGGTGCTGCTCCCACCTTTCTGGTGTGACTTTTCGATCAATACCACACACATTGCTGCAGCGCATGTTTAAGGATGAGAGTTTCTCAATTTTCGTTGGAGAGCTTTGGAGGGAGTTTACTGATTTTTCAAGTTAACTGTGCAAAGGCAACACTGAAAAAGTAGCGCATATTATTCAACCATATCCCCTTTTACTTTTCCATCTTTCCCAGTATGTATTTAAAAGATGTCTGCAGTCATCTAAGAAATCATTGCAAGCATAGAAAGCCTACCTTTTCCATGGTCATGGACTTTAATGAGGAGGGTAGGTAGGCAGACAATCAAAATCTGCAAGGTTAGCTAAATTAGTAGAGCTTCATGGTGTAAGAGAAGCATAGCCCCAGTTAGTTTCCAAGTGTGTTAGTAGCTTTATAAAACTGCACTGAATATCCCTCTGCTACTTAGTTACTCACTGATTGACGTAATGTACCCTTTAAATTAAAAAGTTCGAGCTGTTGCTGATTATCACAAAAAATCTCAGTGCTGTGGTTTTCGTTTGCTCCTTGTGTTGTGATTTGATAAAATATATTAAAATTATTTGTAGCTGATGCTGATTTTTCAGTTTCCAAGTCTTTAATTAGAAAATGTGTGTTCTAAGTTGGTGAGCAATCATGATTATTTTGTGATGATTTTAACGTGGCTTGTATGCTTTCAGCATGTAAGCCCTTAGTATTTCAATCATGATGTAGAAATACTGCCACTGTTTTTACTTGCTTTCTGAATATATAATATCAAAATTATTTGTTTTTAAAACCAGACCCAGGCCGTATCTTTTTAAGGGAGATCATAAATTCCCAACTCTGAAAGAGGATGGCCCAGTGGTTATTCTTTATGCAGAAATGGGTACAAAAGACTTTGCTAAATTCCACAAGATTTTATCTGAGAAGGCGGAAAAGGAAGAAGTAGTTTATGTTCTCCGACATTATGTTCAGGTATGCAATTTGAATTAACATTGATTCAGTAAACTGTTAGTATTTTGTCTTTATTTTTTTTGCTTTTTCGTATATTCTTTGCTTTTTGACAAAACATATATTCAAATGTAATACATTTGGGTTTACATTTGCCTAAATCGTGCAATATATATTCTAATTTTAGAACTTTTAGATTAAATGATACACCTAGTGAGAACTTTGAAGCTGGGAAAACGTGATAATATTGTCTAATTCTCCATACAAGCACTGTTTGCATCACCGATTGATCTTAAAATACCTCTTTTTGATTTATATGTCTGGGTTTTGTGCTTTATACGAAGATCTTGGGTGAATCTTGGTGCAGCAGACTGAACATATTAGTGAAAAAATTAGGAAAATGTGAGATAGAATAGAAAATCAAGGTGGAATATCATTACAGTTATTTTGTATATTCTCAGTATAATCTCATATGTTCATTGCAGCAGCATGGGCTATCAGAGTTGAAAACATTTTAAACATAATCTTTCTGAATGCTTTTCTTCTCCCCAAAGAAACAACACAAGACAAATACCAGTACATGGAACTATATTGTCCCCATTTTTGGTTAGTGGAAGCTTTTTGTAATTTATATTCAAAGTACAGCTCTTCAGTAGTGCTACTAATATGAGAATAATCTGGTGGAGTGAGAGGTTGCGATGATTTACGGATACCAGGAATTTCAGGAAGATGAGATCCATAGTTTGCAGATGACTTTGAGTTGTTTGCTCACAGTAATGAAACAGAGAATTTGAGGAAACTAGTCTTAAAGTTGTGTAGGGGCACAGGTTTTACTGAACTTTCTGTTGTTCTTCTATGCACTTTTTTCCCCAAATTAAATAGCCATGGTCTTATGCTCTGACATGCACCAAGGTCCCCACAAATGACTATTAACTTCCTCCCTATGCTTCCTGTCTCTTCAGTCTGTTCATTTTCCTCCCTCCTCACAACACCCATTTTTTTTTTTTGGTTCCCACTGAGGTGGATTTTTCTGTCCTTCTTTGCAGTAAAGCCCAGAACAGGGAGTGTTGAGAGCAGAAGAGTTCCAGTCTTTCTGCTGTCTGGGTTTTTTTTGCCAGTATCACTGAGACTGCTTAGAGTGCGGTGGTCTCTCTGCGTTGGGATTTGCTTAGAGGACAAAGAGAACACCTCCAGCCCTGCTGGATTTTCTGGTTTGAGCTGGAGGATTCTCAGTACAAAGTGGTTCTTATAAATTGTAAGCTAAAGCTGAAAGACTTTCAAGAAATTGCTGCTGTGTGTGTGCAAATTCTGTTTTGGAAAGGGGGGTTTCATACAGTTTGAGCAAATTAGGACACATTTTCAGAAATAAGTATACTCTGAGTATTTATGCTGTTGAATGTCAGACTTCCATTCTAAGTTAGAAATACTTTTTGTTCTTAAAAAGTGGCAACCTGTTTTTAGTTGTGATACCTTAATATATTTTCTTAATCCTCCTTGCAGTTAGTGATTGACTCTTTGAAAGAATCAGCCTGATGCAGAAATGGAGAATTTCCTCATAATATGCTGGAGTCTGGCAAAATTATCAAGAAATTAACAGTTTAAAATGTAAACTGTAGGGCATCCGTAGCTGTATAGGATGCTACCTGCTCGGCCTATTCTAGTCCTTCTTCTAACGTTATGTGAAGTGACTACAGTTTTGACACAGACTTTTCTGTGGTCTGCAGGAGACAAAGGAAAGGCAATGCTTTGTCACACACCTTCTCAATACACTGTCAACTGCCTTACATGACTCTTATAATTGGTTTGGTATAGTATTTTGTACTTTGAATCATAATTTGAAAAATGAATTTACATTATGACTATCATAACATTTTAAAGTTACAGTATTAGGTATTATTAATCTCCTAGAAATATAGTTTTAAGTTGTTTTTCTTTTAATAATATCATCAAACAGAAACCAAGTTCCAGAAAAATGTATTTATCTGGATATGGTGTAGAACTTGCAATAAAGAGCACAGAGTATAAAGCACTAGATGACACACAGGTTAAAGGTATGTTGTGGTGGTTTTTTTCAATTTATGATGTTTTATTTGTGATGCTATTGAAATATATTATCATCTTCAGTTATAAAGTCACTAATGTTTTGAAGGTTATACTTACTTCTTTTTATGGAAGAAAGTCCCTGGCATTAGGAGTGAGACATCAAAATATGTGCAAGCATTTGTAGACAGCTGTGGTTAGATTGTAGTTCATTATCTAACCTGTAAGTGTTGGTTTTCTGTGGCTCTTCAACATGTAAGCCATTCTTCCTTTCAATAAATGTAAGGTCATTTAACCTTTGTTCTTCGGTTACTTTGTTGTCATCTTGAATGTGCTAATTACTACAGTTTCTACACATCGGTGTGTCGGGGGGGACGTTTCTGCATTTTTGTGGAAATGCTTTCACAATCTTCTGTGGGAAAGACCTGCTCTATCCTAGAATTCGTTACCAATGTGTGTTACTACATGTTGAAATGAGACGTTTACCACAGAAAGTACTCTCTATTGCGTTCTCACACAGAGAAATTACTTTGTGTGGAGAATGTATGACAGGATGTAAAGAAAGTTAGTTTAGCTCTCTTTTGGTAAGATTAAGTTTTAAAAGGCTCTGAACCACTTCAAAAATAGTTGGATTTTTTTAGGAGAAGGAAACTGATCTGTGACTTTGATCAAATACTAGCTGGAGATTCAAGCACTTTAAAGTCATCATGGCTCTCAAGCATAAATTGGGTAGTAGCTGACTGATAAGATTTATACCTTCCTACCTACTCAGGCTGAGAAATGGCTGTTTTGGGAAGTGAACTACTTAGCCATATCAAATTCATTTGTATAAAAATGCAACCGTTGGATGAATTATATTTAAAACACAATTTGAATGTCACCAAGTTATGTGAAGTGATTCGTTCCGATGCCAAAATAATGAATACATAAATATGATTCTAATTGAAATTATATCTGGGAACAACAACTTTTTCTGATTTTAAGTTTCTGCTAACTGCTTTATAATTCCTAAGAACATAATACATTGATAACTTTTGTTTATATTGTCTGCATCTGCTGTGTACTCAGGAGCAAATGATACAAAAGAAGAGGAAGATGATGAAGAAGAAAGTGATGTCCAAGGATTTCTGTTTGGCAAATTGAAGTGAGTTGATATAAGTTGTAATTAAGCTACTGCAGTTGTTACTGGAACCTGAACCAAAAAATATTTTTTTTACAGAGGAAGTAACATTTATGTTGGAAATTACTTTATTTGTTACTGGTCAAAATTCTGATTTTTTTTTTTTTTTTTTATGTGTGTGTGACTGCAAAGATGCAACAGTTGTTTGTTTCCATTTATTGCTTTTAGTTTTCTATTTCTCTTAGAATGTGTACAGTAAACTTTTTAAAGTAAAAAACCCCTCCCTTTAGGCGTCAGTCACAAAAACTTAGATACAAACATGAAAACATGGTGTTCTGCAGTAAATTGTTGCTGCTACTTCTGATTTCAGATAATTAGAATCAGAATGTTTGTTTTCAAAATACAAGCAGTAGCACAACAAACCCAACCTGGTGTGTTGTAGCTCCATAAGTTGTTTTCAAGATGGATAGTCATTTATTTCTTGGAGTGAAGCAGTACTGTTTCTTGGAAGATATGCTTATTATAGATGTCTTTTTATTTTGGAGTTAGGGAATTTGTGTTCTGTTCTGGCAGGAAGTCTTTTATCTCCAAGTTACAATCTGTTTGTCCAAGTGATTGATGAAATTGCATGCTCCCCTGTTGAGGGTTATGGGCTGCTGCTCATCCTCTGTTGATGGTTTCATTTTGTGATTGCAGTCACAAAATCCCTTCCCTTTTTCCTGTAGTGGATCGATGCCATGAATCATAAATCTTGGCTTTTTCTTCAAGAAGCAACTCAAGAGTGTGGGTCTCCTCTAGTGTCATTCTCTCTCGTTTTTAATGTAAAAAGTAAACTTGTTTTGTAGATGTTCTTACCAAGCTGTAGGTCTTCTCAGAGTTCAGAGATGCTATTGCTGACTAAATTCTTCAGAACCCAT
This sequence comes from Neomorphus geoffroyi, assembly GCA_033558235.1. Classification (NCBI taxonomy): domain Eukaryota; kingdom Metazoa; phylum Chordata; class Aves; order Cuculiformes; family Neomorphidae; genus Neomorphus; species Neomorphus geoffroyi. The sequence continues at coordinate 19,061,830 of JAUMJM010000005.1, forward strand.
CCCCTTTCTAGTTTTAAAGTAAACACATTGAGATAGAAGTGCATCCAGATCTGCAGGCATCCTTATTGTTTCTCCTATCTGTAGAAACCTTCCACAGCAGGTAATGTTAGATGCTTTTGTCATATCTTCGTCTGAGCTTGTTTTCTTCTTGGATTGGGCAAGGACTGGGTTCTGGATGTTGAACTGTGGCTAACTTGCAAAGCTGTCAGATAATTACTGAGACCTTTGACAGTGTTTCTAAACTAGCTTTTTATTCTCTTTTCCGTGCTGGAGATGAAAGAGGTGTTTCAGTAATCTGTACGTTATCCCTCGGTTATAGCCATGTCAAGGGTTACACTTTTCTCAGCTGTGAAATAGCTATGGGTGTAAGCAGAAGACAAAATCTTAGAAATGTAACTATTTGGTTATGTAAATCAACGTTATTCAATCCTTCCTCGTGATACATATCCAGAGTAGGGTAGCTGGTTTTTTTCAGTTGGCTTTATGCGTGTATGATTTTGTGCCCACATTGACCATAGTATAAGTGAACAAGAGAAATGAGAGACCAACCATCAATGCTAGATTTTGGCTGTGGCTTGTGGCAAGGTCTTATTTGCCAGTTGTCTTTAATTCATAGAAGTAATTAAGGTCTGAATAGGAAAAAAAAAAAAATGCAACAAAGTAGATTTCTAATGAAGGCACTAAAACAGTAATTAGAGATCTCAAAACTAGTTAAGAGTTTGCTGCTTCATAGGATTTCTAAGAGTATGAACTATGTTTGTCATTTCTGGGTTTATGTTACAAGTAGGAAAAAAGGAATTTTCTCTCTTTATTTCCCTTTCCAGCCAAGTCTGTTTTCTTGGAGGAACCTGATTATATTTTAATTCCAGAACAACAGTCTTAATCAGTAATATTTTTCTTTTCCTATAAGGAACAACTGTTAGCATCATCCAACAGCTGAAAAATGAGGAAGGAGTGATTCCTTGTGAAACTTCTAATTATCAAAAATAAAATATGAAATATGAAGAACTTAATGCTTCAGATGTCTGGGTTTTAGCTACTTTTTACTTCTTGTTTAATTCTTCTGGCAGAAGAATCTTGAAAAATCTAATGAAGATTGTTTGACATTCAAAGATGTCTCATAGTGTTTGCCCTCAAAACTTCTTTGCTCAGTTATGTTTTCAAAAATAATAGCCAGGCTTCTGGGCACCATGCCCTTCAGATCAGAGTACAGATTTCTGTGCTCAGTGGCTTAGTTTTGTCAGTGATGTTAATTTGTAAAACGTTCTCTACATTGGCTTGCCTGTATCTTTTGTAGGTAATACAACAAACTGTGAACAGTTACAGTTAAACTACAGTACAGTTAGTATATAATTATACAATATGCTATAGAAAACTAAATAATTATCTGTTTTGTGTGTTTAACACTATTTGATCTTTGAGTTAATTTATTACGTCAGAATTTATGTGACAGTGCTTGAGACGGATTGCTAGATAATAATAGAACTCCTTTTTGTAATTAACAGGCTTTTTAGTCCTCAGAAATGACCTTTTCTTACCCCAAATAGTAGTTTTTGTTTTAAAAATGAATTAAAATTTTAATTCGTGCTTGTTACGCTAGATTTACAGTACTAGCTGCCAGTGAAACTGTGGATAAAAGCAGTCATTGGATGTCATTGATTTTGCCTTTTTTTAAAAAAATGTTTTGTTGTAGAGAGTTGCATCCTGATCTGAAAAATAATCTGAAAGAATTTAGAAAACATCTAATTGAAACTACTAACAACATGGAGCCTTTGAAGGTTTGGGAGCTACAGGGTAAGTATTGCATTTTTCTGAATTAACACAGTACTCTGTTTAGTTTACTTTTGCTATATTGGTTTCTCAGTGTTGTGATAAAAGCTTCTTTTAAAAAGAGAAGTATGGTTTAATGAAAAGGCAGTGTTATATCAAGTATTTAAAATTAATATATTGGTATCTTGTCCTAATATTACATGCTAGAAATTAAAGGAGCATTGAAGTCATTTTATAAGATGGAGAATCATAACCGGCTTTGCTGATTTTAAAGACAGAAGTTGCCCAGTTTTCATAGTGAGTCAGGAGGAAATACAAGTTAAAACATTGGGTATTTTTCTTCATGAATTCTGACTTTTATCTCTGTACTGGAGTTTGCATTGATGCATTTTTTTGATATGACATCAAATGGGATGACGTACTTTTAAAGGTTTTCCCATGGAAAAGGAGAATAAATGTGTAGAAGTTGATTTCTACACAGCTTCTGTGCTGATGACTTGCAGGACATTCTGTAGCTTGAATGAAATTATAAATCACTCTAAAATAGGTCTCTAAAATGTCATGACACTTAGGTTTAGGTAACTGAATTTTACCTCTTAAATTCTTCAGTTTTAGAAGACAATCGGATCAAAACTGATTTGCCTTTTTAAAGGGCAGTGGACTGAGTGGTCATCTGAACTTCAGTGTCTACCTTCAAAAGCTGGTATAAGGTCTCTATTTAGCGGTGGCCTTTTCTGCAGTGTCATAGCTGTACAGATGAAAAATTGAAGCTGATGCTGCTCCCCAAGCAACCGGTTCATACAGCGTTGAATGTGATTGAATGTTGGGATGCTTTTTGTTCAGTGCCAGGAAGACCGGTACTTGCTTTTGATAAGCACATTGAGGCCTTTTCAAACAGCAGGTCTTCAGCCCTCTCTTTGTATGGTGCAGTTGTTTTCATATTCATACTCCTGACATGACTGGGTGTTTTCTCTAGTTCATTCTTAATGACTAATTATAGTGTCTGAGTTAATGGCTCAGCTACTCTCTGATTTCCTTTAATTAGCTTCCAAGTAAAAATTTAACTAAATTTAATTGTAACTCCTTCAGCTATAGTGCCTGCTTCTATTTATAAATGACCATAAATATCATTCAGGTGTTGTCTTTCAAGAGCCTTTATGTTTTAGGCATGTAATTAGGTTTACTATTCAGAGTGAAAAACGATGCACAGAGTACCAATGCAGTGTTTCCTTGAACTCATTCTTTTATCTGTGTGAGCAGTCTCTTGGTCTCTAGTGCTTCATTAGCTGTCAAAGCATATTTTAAGATCTGCTTTAAGCTAAGGATCATCTTTGCCCTATTGTGCCCTACACTGCTCTTGGCTATGTTAGGGTACAGCAAGGGGAAGGTCTGCAAGTGGGAGTCCCCAACAAGAGTTAACCAGGAAGGCAAAGACATGTCAGTTTGCTTCAATGGGATTTGAAAATTTGTACTTTAGCTGTTCAGCATAAAATGGGAATTATTCACAATTTATGAAGGATTTCAAGTGTATACCCTCAGTGCACAGCAGGTAAGGCATCGCTATCTGTAGTAACGACAGCAATTGGGTATTTCTTCACTTGATCACAAATTATATGGCTATTGAAAGGGATTTTAAATGTTCTTTTTGAAAATACCGATCTCTTTATACTTCTTGTTAGAAGTATTAAGAAGTATCAAGTCAACATTCCACTTGACAGGCTCACCATTTTTTCCGGCCAAGGTGTACCTTATTGGGCTAAAGTAGGAATATTTGCTTTTCTTCGCCTTTTTTTTTTTTTTTTTTTAAATTCCTAATTTCTTCGAAAAGATGGTGCAAAGTTATTCTAGGCAGTATCCTCTATAACATTATGCCCAGCACTTTTTATTGTGTGTAGCATGCGCTTTCCTCAAACTGAATAAACCAAGGGCTTCAGTTTCTGCTCAAGTGTCTTAACTAGTAGATGATAAGGAAAAAGCATCGTTGCCCTGAGGTAACTAGGCAGACTGTATCCAAAGTACAGGGAAGCACATGGTATGTTATTGCGCTACACTACTGCTACTGAAATCGGATTTTCCACAATCTCTTGTGCCAAAATGTGTTGCAGCCGAGTTAAGCACCTAGCGAGGGCTAACTGATTTTGACCATTGTTTTTGCAGTGGATAGACAAATGAATTACAAACTGTCCTGATATATGCAAATGTATTTAATTCTGAGAAAAAGAAGAGAGGAAAATGAGATCCCTTTAAAAATTGGGCCAGACATTTAGGAAAACTAAAATTTGATCATAGAATCACCTGGTTGGAAAAAACCTTTGAGATCACTGAGTCCAAACGTACCTGTCCACTACTAAACCATATCCCTCAAACTCATCTACCCATCTTTTAAACATCTCCAGGGATGACGACTCAACCAGTCAGTGCCTGACCACTCTTTCAGTGAAGAAGTTTTTTCGTAATGTCTAGTCTGAACCTCCCCTGGCACAACTTGAAGCCATTTCCTCTCATCCTATCACTTTTTATTTGGGAGAAGAGACCAGCAGCCACCTTGCTGCAGCCTCTTTTCAGGCAGTTGTAGACAGTGATGAGGTCTCCCCTCAGCCTCCTTTTCTCCAGGCTCAACAACCTCAGTTCCCTCAGTTGCTGCTCATAGGGTTGTTTTCCAGCCCCCTCACCAGCCTAATTGCCCATCTCTGAGCACGCTCCAGCACCTCAGTGTCCTTCTCGTAGTGAGGGGCTCAAAACTGATCACTAATAGTAGGCTGGACTTGCCTTCATGTGTCTGCATTTTCTTTACCTGTGAAATTGCTGCAAACACTTGAAAATTGTGCACGTCACATGTTCAGTACAGCCTTTCGCATTCAACTTGTTTGTTCTCTGAAGATCTTGTGAAGTCCTGGAGCTTGAAAAGGGTTACTTTTTACTGCAGTTGTAGACATTTGTGGGTTGGTGTGTATCTAGAGTTGACCGTGATACCCTTTGTTTTGCTGGCATAATGCCATGTGATTAATTGTCTGGATTTTTTCAGTGTGTTTTGTAAACCATAGAAATTACTTGTACAACGTCTGTGCTCAAGATGTCTGACCAAAATTCTGTAGGAAAGTCTGAATTTGGTATTTCCAACTTTTAAGTGCCTGTCTTTTTGACCCTAATAATGTTATTACACAATTTTTTATAAGTATAATTGAAACATAAAAATGTTAATAGTGAGAGCATGTATATCGAATAATTTTCTGATTGTAGGCAGTATTGATTAAGAGTGATATTTGCACTGGTTTTTTGTTTCCCCCCAGACCTTAGTTTTCAAGCAGCTGCTCAAATTATGACTGCCCCTGTTTATGATGCCTTAAAGGTAATGAAAGACATAGCTCAGAACTTCCCATTAAAAGCAAGGTATGATATAAGATTTTTTTCAATTACTGTTTTTAAGTTTGGGTTTGAATATAATGACAGTAATACAGATTTATATCCAAATCCTGCAGTCAGATATTCGTGTTTTACAGCTTGCTGAATGGATCCCAGCTAATTTCATTGAGTAGAAAATAACTCATGGAAAGCTAATGGTCAGTCACTGAAGTGTTTCCTGTCTGCTGCAGGAGATGCCATGAAGGCATCCTGTTCCTGCAGGCACTCACGCTTAGTTCTCTCCAGACTTCTGCTGGAGTTTTGTTTTCTGGATGCAAAATTCTGTGGAATTAATATCAGATCTACTTGCAGTAGGAACAGGCAAAATTTTATTAGTTTTGCAGGGGATCCACTCCAGTAAGTTCTAAGCACAGCCTTGCTGATAAGATGAAGCCCTGGCTGCTGTGTGTTAGTGTTCTTATTTAGGAAGATGTGTCACCCATAACAAATTACATAACAAAACATCAAGATTAAATAAATGAATAGCATTTTCCTCTGTACTAATATTAAAAATTGCTCTTCCTGTAAACTAATTGTATTGTAATTGAGAATTGCTTTTCTTTATATTTAATAAGTTCGTCGTGTAATCCTATCAGCAGTATTTGCTTGAATTCCTGAATTAAATATGATGCTAAATAGGGTTATTAACTCAGTGTGGTTTTGGATTTTACAACTCTTGTTTAATTACCACATAATGTTTCATTGTCACTTCTGGTATTCTGGTAGAGAAAATCTACACTGTAATGGAAAAACTACCTATGTAAAATAAAATCTTCTTTAAAGGAAGAAAAATAACTTTTAAAATTCCTATAACATAATTATTACAAAATGGTAAGGTGCAAGTTTACACTTCAGATGAGAAATCAGGAGGTGCAGCTGTTCATTAGAAGGTAGTGAGAATCTACCTAATGTTGAACTCCAAGGCCAGTTCTGTTCTTTATAGGACAGGAAAAAGGTCAGTTTGAAGTACTCGAGGTGACATTTATATCATTGATTTAAAAAGTCATTAAATTGCTACATCCGACTCAGACTCCTGCCATGTATTTGTGGCGTTAGGACACAATTTGCCTATTCTTCAAACATTTTATTCTTATGGGTAAAAATGCAAGAAGATTTTAAAATTACTACTAGAGAAACTGCAGTTCCTGTCCTGTATAATTTATTCTAGTATGATGATCTAGCACGTTATTTGTAACATAAATGACTAATGTTTAAATTACTTAAAGTTAGTATGTCTGCATTGACAACAAATATAAAGAGACATTGTGTAAGAGTGCACAAAATGTGTTTCCTTAATAATCTGATTGCAACCTACTGAATCAAAAATACTAGTTTGGAAAAAAAGCCAAACCTAGAATAAACAGGATGTGAAGAGATTGCCTAATCACTTCAGATAACTAATCATTATAACAGTAGTTTTTTAAAATTGTTTATATTTCACACAGTTTAGATACGAAAAATATTCTTTAGTTATGCATATTTGGGGTTTAAAAAGCTGTATAAAAATTTTAGAACTATAATTATGAAAATAAAAATTAAGCATTGGATGTTTCTTAAAAATGGAAAAACCGTAAAAAAATTAATATACCATTCCTCTGGTAGTTTCTTTCTGGTTTATTACCTGCGTTTTTGTGTCTCTGTGTTTCCAGTGGAAAAGGTTAGTCTGAGTCAGGTTGTACAAAATGTCATTAGATGTAGACAATGTAAAAACTGATATATGTCATGGCAGCTTTTTAATAATTAATTTTCTGTGATATTTCTCATCCTTGATATATTGCATGTGTGCCATAAATAGGTTATTTAAGAATACAATAACAAGAAGCGTAATACTGTGTTTCTTGCTATCCATTCACCTTTTATGAATGTTAACATTACAAACATATGAAAAGTTTCCTTTTTTTCCTTGATATGCAGTAATGTATAGCTACATGCTCTGGATAAGAATAAAGTATAGTATGCATGAAAATATGTGATAGAAAATATTACAAGCTGAAGATCATAGAAGAACATTCCTATATCATGTAGAATGTTAATTAGTATCCATTAGTATCCATCAGTAAAGTGTTTCTGTTTAAGTCTTTAGCACTGAATATTTTCAGAAACAGTGCATAAGACTTTGAAGCTTTGGACAAATTGAACATTTGACTGAACTCAAAATGAGTGAATGTCTTTCACAGGTACTTTAGCACTTGTTACCTTAAATTCCTAGGTTGTCCTCGATGATCACCTATCACACTTTGTGCTTGAAATATTGCTATCCTGTGTCTTCAACTGCCATGCATAGACGAGGAGCTAGTTAATGACTCTTTAATGCTGTCAGTAAAGCTTACATTTTGCTGTTAACTGTTTTACTTCCCTGCTTATGTTGAGCCAGATTTGTCTTATTTCCACCTTTTTATTATTTTCATATTCAATTTTATGTTTCTGCCTTATTACTCTGAGCTATTTGGAGAAATTTAGGTTGTTCTTTTTGTCCATGCAGTTTATCACCTGTGTATGCAGAATGAGGCACTGATTCCAAAAGCTGCAGGCCCTGGTACTATTTATGTTGAGTTTAGCAAGACAAAATTCAGAGGGTTTTTTTCCATAAAATATGTTTTACTTCAGGACTCTCTAAAATAATTGCTATGAAGTCAGAATAATAGTTGCGATAATAATGCCACAGATGAAATTTTCAGCTTGCTATGGAGTCCTTCTCTTGAGTAGCTGGTTCAACTAAGTAAATTGTCAGTAATAATTCCCATTAATGACAGTTGTTTTTTTAATGAAAAGTTCTGTAGTGTTCCTGAATTATATTTGTTGCTGGTAGCAGGTTCCTTAAAGCCCTGTCCTTACACCATCAACTTCTGAGACTTGTAACTTGATCATGTTTTTTCTTAATCCTTCTCCATTTTTCCATATTTAAATTTCACTTCAGATATTCTTTTCTTTGTACTAAAGTTTCTTTTTTTTTTTTTTAAACCTTAATCATCAATGTTTCTTTTTCAACAGAAATGCTTACAGTTTATTTCTTTCTGATCTACAATTTGCATTTCAAAACTAGTGAATACAGAAAATAGTGCAATATAAGATATATTTACCGAGTATTGAATACACTTAGATTCTTTATGAGCATAGAAAGTACCTAGCAGTCTGATTATAAAAGCTTTATGAGAAAGAGTTTAGATTAATTGAACAATAATAAGCACGTAAAGCTCATCGTCTCATTTCTGCTGCTAATGCATTTGAACACTGTTGACTGTTCTTACCATTGTCTTTGCCATTACAGTTTGAGTTACAACTTTCTCATTTTCACAGATCACTGACCAGAGTGGCTGTAGACAAGAAAATGCGAAGTGAAATAGAAGCAAATCAGAAGGTTTGTTTTTATTTCTTCAAGTGGATATTTGAGTAATATTATAGCAGCTTTCATATGATTTCTATCAGAGAAAAAGAGCTAATTGTTCTAAACATCTTTTCCTAAAGAAATAACATGGAAATACTGAATTGAAATTATTCACTTTCTGCTGTTCTTGGTACATTTTCACTTCCCTCTTTTGATTTTACAGAATTAGGCAAGGACAAACAATTTTTACAGAGCATTACATCCAGTCATAAATTGTATGCTGTAAAAGCAGAATAGGTATCGGTTAATTTTTCTAGAGCTTTAGCGTTGAATCTAGGCCTGCTGCTTGTATTATGGTCAGCACGTGTTAGCTTTGAACTTCCCGCACTCTTAGGATCATGCATGCAACTTTTCTGCTGAGTATTTTTAATATTGCCTGTTATAGATGGTAGTTTTATATTCATCCTTGATGCACTGCATCTGTTGTGTATCACGTGAGGAGTCATTGTTCATGTGATTTTAACTGATCTGAGATGTATTCTGAGATGCCACTTTGCGTTTGTCGAGCTGGCATATTTTCTGTCTCAGTTTAGTGTTTGGATTTAAATTAACCATTAGCCACTATGCTTTTAGGACTGATCACATGAAATAACATCCATAATGCTGTCCTTGATCTTCAGAACATACGTTTTCATATGGTGTTAAGACTGACCAAACACCATAGCAAAATGGATTTATCACTTACTTATGGCTGTTCTTTTGCAGCGTTTCTATCTACTGTTTTGCTTTGCATCCATTCAAGCCGTTTCCTCTTGTCTTGCCAGAACTGATATATCCAGGAGCGTGCCTTCCCGAAACAGTGAAAGCAAACAATCCCTGTTGCACTGATGCGCCTTCTCATAAAGAGCTTGTCATCTCCATTGTAGTAAAAATGTCACGTAAATGTGTTAAGAGCTCTCCGCCATGCAAAACTCAAGTAAGGCTTTCCAGCCTTCAGTATTTCCTGCCCAGATAGTGACAGGCTCAAGTGTTATGTCCTCATAAATGATTATGCAAACAGTCATATAGGGTTTTTTTTGTCTATAGGTGACTGCGTGTGGGCCTGGGAAATTGAGAATACAATTCACATATCCCAGCAGTTCACCCTGCTGAGCCCTTCAGCATTCTTGTGTACAGGCTGCATGTTTGATTCTTGGGTTTTCACAGAGATCTTAGAATGTGGTCAACGTTGTGCGGATCTCTTCGTTGCTTTCTGTGTGCAGCTGGATACATGTTTTCCTATATCTCTTTGTTCTTAGGAGGGTAGTCAGGATAAAGTGAAACAAATCCCTGATGATTGTTGTTTGTTCAGAGTACAAGTGTTGGTATCAGGTCTTTACTTGTTTCTTTATGAAGTCTTTCAGTGTTTTTCTCAGCTTGCAACTCTCTTAACAGAAAAATCCAAACCAACTTCTTAATCAGAAACTACTCCTCTACCCAAAATGCAGCCACCCCCGTATTAAAGCTATATCAGGAATTACAATGGCTATTATTACTAAATATAAGGATTAGGAGAAGTAGTTAAGCTATGGTTTGAAATGAAGATATCTGCATTTAGGCATGTCTGTATAAGCATCTAAACTTCTGTTATAACAGTGAAGATGTAGTTAGTAGAGATCTAAACCAATTTCTCTCACTCAGTGGTTGTTCTGTGGGGCTCGACTGAATTTGCCTTACCCTGAATTTCTGATGTCATTTGAGATGCTGTGGACTATCTGAGATAGCCACACAGGTCTCTGGTGGGTATGGCCACTGGGACATCCATTCCTTTCCAATTGACCTGTACTTTTGATTCCAAGAAGCCTTATCCTGAAACTTTGCAATGTCTGCAATGACATTGGATATCAGCTGAATCGCTCCTGTGAGTCCATAGACTGTGTTAAATACTTCAACTATAAGAGAATCTTAGGCATCTGTCAGACTAAGGTTAGATTTTATACTGCATCCTGCTTGAAGCCTTTAGACAGGTTAAAGCTAAAATCTGTTTAATAAAAGTGGGGAAACTTCCTGAATGCTGCTGGTAAAGCACAATAAATTGGCATATGCATTCTTGAGCTGCGGTACATCCATCTAGCAGCAGGAGAGATATAATCTCACGCTGTGTGTAACTGGATGATTCCCTCTCAAGATAATGAAAGCTGAATAGGAAATGCAACGGGAGGAAATAAAGGTATTAAAAGTTGAAAGGCATGTGATGATTTAGATATAATGAATTGATACCTAATAAAGGAATAGACAAAGAACTGCTGTAGATAAAGGGAAAAATAAAATCTCATTAAAAACAACTCACAAATTCCAGTGCAGTAATGTGCTGACAGTTTAGCAAGAAAAATGCTATCTATTAGAAGCATTAAATTCTAGTCTGGGCTGCCTAAGTACTTCTTTCATCGAAGTTTTTCAGCAAAATGGATGCCCTTCTGAATGATCAAATGCCTGGCATTGGAATTGTATAACAAGTTTCAGCTCTCATTCAGCTCAGTTCTTTTCCTACTGCAGTACTGAAGGATTTGAAAACCTTTTAGGCTCCCATTTCAGTACCCAATGGCTCATACTTGTGTCATTGTTCTTGCATTCATTTTACTTAGTATTTAGTTTTTGTATGACCTACATCAGCCAGTTGCATTTTTACTCAGTATCCCTGTCTACATGAGTGTCTGGGCTTATAGGAGTGATCAGTAAGCTTTCAGCAGTGGTGAGAGAGCTCTTACCCAGAATGCTGGTTTCAGTGCTTCAAGGAGAGAGGCTCTTCTAGCTGATCTCACAAGATCTGCACAAGAGCCCTGAAAGATTCTGGTTAGATTTCTTGGAATTTGAATCCTCCATATATTTGTTATTCACCCTTTGAGTCCAGTGGCATTAAGGGGGATTTTTCTACAGTCACGGCATTTTGTGGCAAAACTCTGATGTTAAAACTGGGACCCAAGTTGGGTTTACTAATTACAGAAAAATTTTACGTATTCCTAGGGCTCTGGGTGCTTCTCTGCCTGGTGAAGAGTCTCATCACCGTGTGCTTGGCTGTTTAATTTTGTCCTGTCTACCTGGTTGGGTGGTATCTCAGGATCAAACTCTGTGTAGGTAAAAAGATGAGAGATTTCACCTGCTGCAATGGCTCTTGGCTTTTACAGGCATTTATGAAGTTCGGCTGCATAGAAGGGATGTGTAATGTGAAACCTCGGCACAGTGTGTAATTCTTTGTGAAACGACAGTAGGAAAAAGTGTAAATGTCAGACACCAGCTTCTACTTCTAGTTTTTCTTGTAGTGGTTACATGAGGTTTGAGAAAGATAAATGTGAAGTCCTGCACTCAGACCACAGTAATCCAAAGCAGCAGTAAGTTATAAAGACAATGGAAGTCTTTCCTGTTTTGTATTAAGTTTTGAGACATACCAAAAAAACATTTCTGAAAATTAGATTGGAATATAACATTGGGAATAAAGTGAGTTTTATAAATTAGAAAAGTAATGAAATAATGTCTTTCTTTTTGCCTTATCTGACCATAGGAAACTTGCTGCCACGCTTCTCATTTTCTAAAGGCCCACTGACATCCATTTTTTTAGATAACTTCTAAAATTTTCATGAAAGATAATGACTATTTTTTTTTTAAAAAAGGCTTTCTGGTTATTTCTTAGCATTAGTAAGTTGCACTGGCCCCCCAAAGGCAACGTCACATTGTATCTGACTTTGAATTTATGTATTTAGATACTTTATAACAAACTTAAATAATTATTACTCTTTGGGAAATATGCGTAGAAAAAGAAGTGACAGCGCTACAAAGTTCAGGTTACATTGTTAGAACAAACTAAATTTACCAGTTTCAAAAGCCGTTTTTCAAGGTCAAGGACAGATTTTAGACTTGCATTAAAATTCTTTCTGTTTTAGGCTCAGGCTTATCACAGCTGCATTTTTTCCTTCATGGAGAGCCCTACCTTTCATATGATGGCATTAGGTGCAATTACATTTTCATTGTGCTTTAAGTTGTGAAAATGTTTATATGTACTGAGGAATAGGGTACCATTTTCATGAATAATGAGTAATACGCACATCTCATGGATTACAAGCTTCGAGTGTGCTCTTCTAATTTATGTGGGGTTGCACTGATAAGGCCACAGACCAGTTAGCCTGGAGATTACTTATATTCAACTGTGTGAAAGTAACCACACTAAAGCAATAATATCACTTTCAATGTTGTCCCTTTTTTTTCTCTTACTTGTTTGGTGACAGGCTCATAAGTGGAGTAATATGCAGAGCCTGGGTTGCTTGTTCTAAGTATGGTTTTGTTCCCAGTGTGGTTTTTGTTCGCACTTATTTTGTTCAGCAAGTGGGAGCTCACTGGGGGGGAAAAAAAAGTTGTTCTCAGCTTACTTCTTTTCTGCCTATTTTTGATGCTTTCCATTCCTCTGTTGGGAATTAAAACAGATCTGGAAATCTGACTGTTCCTCAAGGGGTGAGTTGGAATAAAGTGCTGCTGTTGCTCTTGTTACTTACCTTGCCACGGCCACTGTAGATTGAACAGTGTGGTGCCTCACAGCTTTCTGAAATAAAATGATAAGGTACACTCTGCTCCCCAAATGCTTCCTTCCTCTTGTATTTGTTTATGTTGTGGATTTTTTCTTCTTTGCAAAGCAAGGATATGCTATCCTTTCTGACTTATTTTTTTTTTCCAAGGCTTTTGTTTGATGAAACTATGTGTTTCTAGTCAGTCTTTCCTGCCTCCCCCTAGCAATTGTGACCATATGTTTTTGGAAATATGAAAGATCTTAAGCTGTTGAGAAGCTCATTTCAAGTGGAGGTCTGAAGGATACGTGTAGGGTCTCCTTTTAATCCCCATTTGGAAGTGAATGGATGTGTAGGAGAAGTGTGCTAGGGGTGATTTTTCAGAAACTTCTGAGCTGTATTTCTGCATTTGTGTGTATTTTCACTTTCTGTTGGCAGACACTGAGAATATCTTCTTGTATATACCTTGAACAAGTGAGGGCGCTCTAGGTTGTTTGGGGGGGTTATGAAATACTTTCAATTCGTGTTTGTATTAAGTATTCAAAGTGTGTTAAATAGCACTTATAAAAGTATGCTGTCAATATTTTTACCAACAACACTCAATTAAAGAAGAAATTACATGTAAGATTTGTTTGTTGTGTAGAATTATTTAAATTAATATATATTTTATACCTGTATGTGCCTGTATGTGTTTATATATTTATATATGTGTATATATGTTTATATCTTTCTATATCTGCATGTGTGTGTTGGTGTTGACATATACCTAAATAAGTTAGCAGTGCTTCTTATTTTTAAGCATTTTCATGAAATACTTGGAATCCAACCTGGAGAAGGACGTTTATTTCTAAATGGCCTTCATATTGACCTGGATTTTCATGATCCATTTAGGTAAGGTGGTATATTTTATTTGAAAATTATGGAATTACGAATAATACTGGAGAGTTGGTGCTCATGGTGATGAATAATCTCATCTATTGCATTTTGTGCACCAGGAAGTACTCCAGTAAAGGCAATACTGTCTTATGGTGGGTTTACTTTTAATATGAACATTGTATAAAGTAGTTGAAAACAGTATTTTCTCTTCAAATATGTTTTATAATTTTCTTACAATTTTATGGCTCACCATGTAAAACTAATCTGGAAATGGAAGGAAACCAACATGCATGTATAAAAAGGTGGGAAAAGCACTTGAAAATATTAGTTAAGTGCTTTCACATCCCTGTTTCTTAAAAATAACAAAAACATGCAGGCATTAAGTTTAGATACACTACACCTTGGGTTATTTTTGTCATACTTGTGAGTCTGTGTCTGGCCACCTTTTATAGTAAGTTCTGTTGATGTGAAACTAATCTGTGTTTTGGTATAAGAAATCTTTTTCCAGATTGTGTGATTATAGTATATTTATTTTGGGTGTGACTTGCCTCTTTCATGCAAGCACCCAAACTGTAAACATTTTCCCTTGCAATCTTCTGTATGTTGTCAGCAGCAAGACAGACATGACAGCTTGAAAATAATCTTTGATGGCCTGCAAGCTGTCAGTAAATCTACTGATGCTAAGGCTGAGAGATTTTTTTGTTTTCCTGTGATTTGTTATAGTCTACATTTTACATTTTTTTATTTACCATTTTTTAGCTCAAAATGTCTTTTTTCTTTTTTTTTTTTTTTTTTCCCTCCTTCAGGGACATTCTTAAGATTTCTTCATTTTATTTATACTCGCAACTTTTACATATTTTTTTTTCTTGGCCAGAGTTTTGAGGTTGAGTCACTTGTCTTTGTGATTATGATGCATATATTAATAGCACTTTTTAATGCTGGTGCTAGGTTTAATATGATTTAGAGGAAACTTTTCGGAATAGAGAAAACTCAAAATTAAGCAAGATAATAATAAACGTGTTTGGAAAATCTTGCTTGCTGTGTTTTACCAGGTGAGTACTTTAGGTTTGTTTCTGTTCTCACATTCACTTTTCAGCTTGCAACACATGTTAATCTTGTTGGCTGTATTGTAGGAAGGAGTTTTCTTCTGGAGGAATAGCTATGTGTTTTCTCCATGCTATTTTCAGGGTTCTGCTGTGATGCAAATTTAGGGTGTATCTGTGTCTCCATCACTTGCTGCCTGCTTCTCTAGACACTTGCAGAGTCTCTTCTTATTTTTTTAATATGCTATAAATCTGTTTTGAAATAATTTGAAGATATGTGCTGTTATTAATTTTGTTTTAAACATTTGACTGCAGAAGAATAGAAAAATATTTTTAATACTGAAAATAATCCTTGTATTAAGTCTTCAAAATATTTTTTCTTCTAATGTCGTGCCAAGAGTTCTATGTAGACATTATGCATTTCTCTTTCTGAAACAGTATCTTAGAGACTCTAAAACTGGAAGGAAAAGTGATGCATGGCCTTCATGAACTTGGAATCAAAGAGGAGACCCTGAGTAAATTTATGAGGTTGCATGTGCATCCTACAGATGACAGTTATGCGCTAGATATTCGTCATTCTTCAATAATAGTGAGTGATTAAACAATTATTTATTTAAATGTTACATGTTTGATACTATGTGTAGAACAGTCTAGCTTTCTTTGTAGCATAATTAGAATATTAGGCATAAAACCATACATCAGTAAGCAGCGTAAAATATTTTGGAGGGTGGTATCTGTTCAATGTATTTCAGGAGTAATTTTCTCTAGCCTACATGTTATTAAAATTTTAAGAGGCAGGATATTTAATAGAAAAGAAGAATGTATCTAAGAGTGGTTGCACACTCATAGCTGTAGGATTTGACTCTACAGCAACTAATCTAGGTATGTAATATTCTTGTGTTATGCAAGACTGCTAAATGTACTTAAAAGGCATGGTAATTGGATTGTGGAGAACTTAAATAATTTGTTTCAAATTATCCAATGACTTTGTTTCTTTTTTCCTTCTTTTTCAAATTTCATGCCGTTTTCATTACAAAGGTTATATACCAATGAAAAAGGCACTAACATGCTAATTTTCTTCACCTGAAAGAACCATATTTCACTTTTCTGTTTGCTGTGTGTAGACAGGCTCGCACACAAAACAGCAGAACAAATTGGCTGTATATTAATTACTTAGTTATTTGGATATATATTTATATAAAGTGCCACGGCAGGCCATAGCTACTGTCTGTACTTTACAAGGTGGCTATGCTGTGTTACATACGTATCTGTGATATGTTGTTAGGACCTTTGTATTGCGCAAGTAGTTTGCATGCTTGGAAAAAATCTTTTATTCACATCCTGATAGAGAGTACAAAGGGTCTTTTTTCCTTTTCCATCAATTATTCATTTCAAATGAAATCTGAACAGTTTGATTGAAAGGGGAAAACATATTTTAGAAGGTATTTGCTGTTACTGTTTCAAAAAACAAGATAAAGCAGTTCAGTCTTTCCTGACTTTTCAGGTATTTTAAAATAGCTTTATTTATACGTACATATTTTAGTAAATGGTTAATACGTGATTTCTAAATGACTGCCTTTTTTGTTTTAGTGGGTTAATAACATAGAACAAGATCCCAGGTATAGCACATGGCCTGCAAGCTATCAGGAACTGCTAAAGCCTGCATTTCCCGGAGTTATACAGCAGATTAGACGCAATTTGTATAATTTGGTAAGTTTGGTAACTTAGTTTTTTTGCATAGTTGGTGTATTAGTATGTGCAAAGACAGTTTATTGAAAAATACACATGCTATATTCATTTTAAACATACATTAGAATTTCATATTTTCTATGCGAGTCTTCTAGTAGTACTGAAAATCTTTGTTTAATGAGTCATGTAATTATTAATCTGATTTTTGGAAGCGGTCTTTCTGTCTTTTCTCTGTTGACTGTAACAAATCCATTATTAGCAAAACAGTTTATTTCTGTGAAACGTTTCTAGTAGTATAAATAATGTTAAATTTTGCTTTCTACAGAAAAGACCTTGGTAACCTGGACTTTATTTCTAATCAGGATGTAAAAACATACACATCATTACGTTTTCGTTACATGACCAAATATACAGGAAAATGTAATGATGGACAAAGACAGTGGATATATCCAGGACTATGTCATCAAAATAATTTTCTTCAAAGTGATTAGGAGTGAGGGCTCATAGTTAAAGTTGGTGTGGAGAATCTGAAACTGGAGTTCATGAGCCTGTTGATCATAACAACTGAGTATTCTTTATAACAAGAGGAAACTGTTTTTACAGCTGGTTCATTTCTCAGAACAGTTGACCTGTGAATGTCAAACTCAATTGAGGTATTCTTTATTTTAGATGCTGCCATAAAAAACAATATTTTAATTCCTATGTATTTTTTGGTTTTCAGGCTTTCTAAGTAAGCTGTTAATTTTCTCTGTTTATACTAGGCAACTTATAAAGTACCCTCTTGATTTATTGGAGTCCTTCATAGTCACCATTGACTGATGAATTAGCACCATTGCTAAGATTCAGAAACAAAAGGCATACTAATTATGAAGATCTTGCAAGACTAATTTTTCTTCTGTGTGTAGAATTCTCAGTCACTTAACTTAAGGAAAGTTATTGCTGATTGAAATTTAAATTTAAAAAATTTAATTGTATAAGTTATAGATTCATAGAATGGTTTGGGTTGGAAGGGACCTTCAAAGATCATCTTGTCCAACTCCCCTGCCATGACATCTTTTGATCAAGTTGCTCAAAGCCTCATCCTTTCTGGCCTTCTGAACATCTCCAGTGAGCAGACATCCACAATTTTCTGGGCAACCTGTTCCACTGTGTGGCTGTGGTGTCTCACTACTCTCATTTCTTCATATCCAATCTAAATCTCTTTTAGCTTAAAACAGTTGCCCCTTGTCCTGTCACTACAGGTGCTGGTAAAAAGCCTCTCTCCATCTTTCTTATAAGCACTCATTATAAAGAAATGCTTCAATCAAGTCTCCCCAGAGCCTTTTCTTCTCCAGGCTAAACAACCCAGACTCTCAGCATATCCTTGTAGAACATGTATTCCAGCCCTCTGACTGTTTTGGTGGCCCTCCTCTAGACACACTCCAACCGGTCCATGACTTTCCTGTACTGAGTACTCCAGGGCTGGATGCAGGATGGGGTCTCACCAGAGCAGAGTAAAGAAGAATAATCACCTTCCTCAACCTGCTGGCCATGCTTCTTTTGATGCAGCCCAGGATAAGGTTGGCTTTCTGGGCTGCAAGCACGTACTCCTGGCTCACATCTAGCTTTTCATCCATCAGTCCTCCTCAGCGGGGCTGGTCTCAACCCTTTTATTCTCCAGCCTGTATTGATACCGGCGATTGCCCTGACCCAGGTGCAGGACCTTGCCGTGGACCTTGTTGAATGTCGTGATGGGTTCAATATGGGTTCACATGGGCCCACTCTTTAGGCTTGCCCAGGTCCCTCTGAATGGCATCCTCAGGTGTGTCAACTGCACCACTCAGCTTTGTGTTGTCTGCAGACTTGCTGGGGCTGCACCCGGTCCCACTGTCCGTGACACGGATGAAGATATTCAACAGCACTGGTCGCAATATGGACCACTGAGGGACACCTCTCATCACTGATCTCTGTCAGGTCAATGAGCTGTTGACCACTATCTGCTGGATGTGACCATCCAACCAATTCCTTACCCACCAACCAGTCAAACCATCAAATCCATATCTCTCCGATTTAGAGATAAAGATGTTGTTAGGGACCATGTTGAAAATCTTACAGAAGTCCAGATGGATGGCATACGTAGCTTTTCCCTTGTTCATTGATGTAATCGCTCCCAGTGACATGAGGTTCAGTATATAAAAAGACAACTGAAATAAAAGTAGTATATAATAAAAATATATATTTATAGTGAACCGTAAAATGTGTGTAATGTGAAGTAGATCGCGTTATGTATTCAAAGTTGAATATTGGCAGAGTCATATATAACAGCTGTATTATAGAAATCTACAACATATCATTTAACTATAATCTGAGGAGAAGGGAGTGTTCAAAACTTTTAAAATTA
Source organism: Neomorphus geoffroyi (assembly GCA_033558235.1). Lineage (NCBI taxonomy): Eukaryota > Metazoa > Chordata > Aves > Cuculiformes > Neomorphidae > Neomorphus > Neomorphus geoffroyi. Next base: position 19,080,847 of record JAUMJM010000005.1, read on the forward strand.
TTCTGCTGCATTTTAACTACTCTAGCAAAATTATCATGAATTCCAAGGGGAATTGCAGTGCAAAGTTGAATAAATAAGGTACCAATGTCATAATTAAATCTACATAATAATAAATCTACATATGCAGAGAGATCCCAGGTTTAGATTCTGTGCATGCCTGAAAGATCTAATTTTACACTTCAAGCTGCAATAAGTGAAAGACTGAATACAAAGATATGTGAAATAGGAAGGAAGAATTCTTTTCCCATGCTCCATTTTTTAATTAAAGTTCTAAGTCAATATATTCTCTTTATTTTAGTTTGGTTTTCACAACAGAAGAGAGTTAGTTGAAAGAAGTAATATAAAAATCAGCTGAAGATCCTTTTTAATTAAAATATCAGGATCATGAATAAAAACCAAGTATTGGCACATGGCCTTTCAAAGGAGAAGCAATTTCACTTGGTTTGAAGTTAAACAAATGGTTAAATCCTTTTTTTTCAGTATTTGGTCCAAATTCATTAATTTTGAAGTTACTTTCATTTATACTCCTAGTGGGTTTTTCACAATGAATGCTCTAGGAAATTGAAAACAGTTGGGCCGCACAGCTCCTTCGGAAATTTCTGTTCTTATCTTAGATTTTTTTGTCTTAAAACAAATAAAACCAGACCACAAGAATTAATATTGACTGTATAATATGTTTTCTCTTCTTAGGTACTTTTTGTTGATCCTGTCCAAGAAGATACAGGTGATTATATGAAACTGGCAGAATTATTCTATCATCATAATGTACCGCTTAGGTAAGAAAAACTGGAAGTCTTGAAGTAAAGTCTTAAAAAAAAGTTGCTTTCCTTTTCTCCTCTTCGCCTTCTCTTCTGCTAGGCAAAGACATGAATTCAAATCAAGTCCAATGCAACAATATCCTAATAAGACACATTGGTTACCCGCATGTATTAAGCTTACTCAGTTATTCAGTATTCTTAAGCAAGTAGGTTGCAAGGGGTAACATTCCTGAGTGTGTGGAAAATAAACTACAAGTGTCTAATAAAAAATTATCTTGTCAAATAGTCCCACTGGATGCCCACATGAAGTTGAATTCTAAGCAAAATATTCTGTAAGTAAAACATTTGAGGGCAATTTTTACTACAGTTCTTTCAATTAAAAACCAAAGTTGGATTTTCCTCACCAAGTTTTGCATTTCTAAAAATGAATTGTCTAAGTCTGAACTAACAGTCATTTGAGACACACATTTCTGAGGAAGAATCTAGTTGACCCAAGATGCCTTCTTTAAGAAAAAGTGAATTGCTCTCAGAGGCGCCTTCTTATTTCCACAGCTTATGAAAGAGAAGGGTGTCCAAACTGGATCCAAAGTTCAGCAAGATGAATCTCATGTTAAATATTTTAAATCTTCCTATGAAATGGCTTTTTGTTTCCTCAATAAATTACAAGAAAATTTATAGTTGTCCTTTGCTTCTGAGGGCTTTATTCTTGCAAAATTCCAGGTTACTGGCAGAATCCGCCTTACTAGTCTTCAACTCTTAATGCAGTCAACTGTGTTCATGCACAGGCATGTATTTCTTCTTTTGGGAATCTGTATGTTCTAGCTGTGGGTGTACATGTGCTCTGTCACTTGCAACCGGAAAATTTTCCTTGGAAATTCTTGTGCTCTTTACGTATTGCTTGTGACATGGCATGCAAAATGGAGCTTGTTTGCTCTTTTTCCTTCCTTTCACTGTCAGAAACGGGCCTAGTGCTTTCAGGTCCAGGTGAATTTTCCAGTCCCAGAGATCCTCAGTGGAAGGATCTCACTTGCCCTTTTCCTGTACCAGCTGGGATGGAACTGACTGTAATGATCAGAAGTCCTTTCAAATGGGGTAGAGACCAGAAGGTTCCTCGTGTTCTCAGCAGGAAAAATAACTTCAAGTATCTTCAGTTTTAAATCTCCTGGGTTTTCAGTCTGTGAAAGACGGTCCTTTAGTCATAGTGCCGCTATTCACAATCTGTTTGACCAGATTGTCACACTGATCAAAGTCTTTGTTTCCTGAAGAAACAGGATCTTCACATCATATCTTGGAGCTTTCTTGAGCGTGTGCACCAAACCTTTCAGGGACATCTTCATGAATTTCATGTGCAAATTATGATCCTCAACTTAATTCAACTGGTTTGTGTAGGCAAATAAGGGGCTGTTAGGTTTGAATTTTCCCCTGCTATTGTGGAATATCAGATTTATGTTACTCTTCATGCTGTAAAGATAACCTGGATGGATCAGGCTGTACTTTCTTCATGAGAACAGTTTCAAAATACCACTTCAAAATACCAAAAAAAACACTTTGCAGGTTTTTTTTTTCCTCTTGGGCGTCTTATTTCTATGGCCTCTTTATTTAATGGAAATGTACGGAATTGTAGTAGATCTATTTAAAATTGCTGTGAATGGGGAATGGATGGCAACAGGGAGGGTGAGAGAGACCCAGAAGGTGAAAAAGGCAAGAGAAGGGCTCGTAAGAATGGCACATATTGATGATGGGACAGCAAGACCTCAGCATGTCTGCGTGTGGCTACTCACCACGCCCATTTCAGGAAAAATAACAAGCAGATTATTTTGAGACTCAAGGATGAGAGATCATGGCAGGAATATAAACCATTTTATAACCTTTAATCAAATAAGGGAAGAAAGGACTGTGAGTAAATTCTAATGAGTCCCAGAATGTCAGCATTTTGTGCCTACGTGCTGGACATCTTACTTGAGTGCAAACATCTTGTTCTTTCCTGTTGATATTGGCATGCGTGTGAAACTGATAATGTTTTAAAATGTGTGGTCTCTTTTTGATTATTTTATTTTTTTTTTTATATAGAATTGGATTTGTTTTCGTTTTAAGTACGAAAGAAGAAATAGATGGAAATGAAGATGCTGGAGTAGCTCTTTGGAGAACTTTTAATTACATTGCAGAAGAATCTGACACCTTTCAAGCCTTTACCTCGATAATTAATGTTAGTTCTTTCACAAGAAATTGCCTCTTTTTTTTTTTTTTTTTTTTTTTTTTTTAACTTTTCTGTATAGTTAGGATTTTGCTACCTTGTGACAAGATGATACATTTGCATTTACTTTACCTGGAAACAAAGTATTAAAAACATGTATAGCATTAGTATGCTATAGAATGATTTTGCAGAAATATTTTCCTCCTCCAAACCAGCCTATTGTCATCATCTTAATTATCTACAAGCTTTCTTCAAGCATGTAAAAAGGTAGATGCATACCTTACAGCTTTTGGTATATACCTGTGAAAGGTGATTATTTATGTTAATGTGATGTGCCTGCCTTTGTGTTCTGTATCTCTTGGAGTACAGGCATTTTAATATCACTTTGGCATTGCTATAAGCTTTGAAAAACTCTTGGTTGTTCTCTAGTGTAGAAAGTGAAACAGAGTAAGGTAAGTTCTTTTCTTTTTTGGTCATGTTGGAGCTGTTCATGGGTGTAGAAAACAAAAATATTTCAGACTTGCAGATTAATTAAGGAGCTAGGTGTTCTGTATGAGAGAATGCTGATTCATGCAAAGACAGGAATTTCAGAGATGAGAAATGGATGGAGGGAAATTAAGTCTTTGTGAAGTCTCTGCAGGCAAAATTATATTGGAAAATATGGTATTAATACCTACCTTTTTTCTTATTTTTGTTTTCTGTTATTCTGTTTAGTGCCTAGAAACTAACATCACGGACAAATTCAGAGAGCTTAAAATGGAAGGAGTTGAAGTAACTATGAGCAGCTTGGGGGAGAAATAGAAATCCATAAGCGTTAGGAGCTGACAGGCATGCGTGACCATTATCCACAACCAGATCACAAAATATCAATTTACAGTGTGCTTTCTAAAATGTGTGCTCCTCTGTTTACTTTGTTTCATAATATATAAAGGAGAGGATGATAAATGTAATTAAAAGGTAACAAAGAGTCAATAAAAGCTTTAAGATATTCAGTGCTATAGAGAGAAATGTACTGTTCCTTATTTGAAAATAAATGGATTGAATAATTTCCACTTCAAATTTCTTTTGTATTTTTGATGAAAGAAATAAAATCTTATGCTATGCAATAAAATAGCATTAGTAGGGAAAAATTATCACTGTAGGAAAGACCTATCACTGTCTATTTCAGGCTTGGGTTAATCCCGTATAGATTTACGTAACTGGCCATGGTTAACTAGTTTTCAGTAAGAATTTAGATTCCTTCTCTAATTGGTGGAGAGAAATAACCTTTCACATTCAGCTCGTATAAATGTATTTACTTTCCCACTTCCAATTTAGACTACAAATAAAATAATAGATTAATCAGAGCAGTGCTGTCATGAAGAGTTGTGCAAAATATGCGATGACAGTAATTACTAAAGCAATGTAAAAACTGCAATACTGATATAAAAATCACTGCAGCATTATAGAAAGGTTATATTTACTGTTTCCTTACTTTTATTATGTTTTTTAAAATTATGATTGAAAAATTATTACCTTTTACTTATGTCTCTCTGTTAAAATTTTTACAGGTGTACCATGAAGTCAGAGATGGAGATGTCCTAACAGTAAATCACGTGAAAGATATTCTCAGAAGCGAATACCCCCACGCTGATGTTGAGAGTATACTAAGTGTTGGTTCTGAATACGATGAAGGGAGGAAGGTATGTTGACAGCAAAGCGCTAAGAGGTTTTGTAGTACCCAATTCTTCGCATTTGCTAATCTGAAAGATCGCTAAATGTTAAAGGACGTTAAATAGAGTATCTTTGAGTTAAATTTCTCTTCAGCCCCCACTCAGGCATTCGCAGATATGTTTAAAGGGTTTCTGCATTACTGCTCTCACTATTGAAATTTCCTATTGCCTGGTGCTTTCTGGAGCACAAGTGTTTTTGTAGTGAGCATGTCGAGATGTCTGTCTTGCACTACAGAAATTGTTCAGCTTTGTCTAATGGGTGAGGAGCTAAAGTCTGTCTTTAAGGTGAATCATTCCATTTAATTGAGCTTTCTGGTTATAATTTCCTTTGGGAAAGACAGCTATAGATTTGATTTAAATGCTATGGAGAAGACATATTTTATCTATAATTGATTATTTAGACAATTTTCTGTTAAAATATGTATAAAAATACCGTTTTCCTTCATGTATCTTCAGCCAAGGTGTCTATACAACATCAAGTTTCTGAGGCACACATTTTTTTTTATTATTATTTCTTTAAAAAAATGTTATATAATTTATATTATGTTTCCTTAAGAAGATGGATCTGGGCAGCCACAAAATAAGGTGCTGTTTGCTTTATGCTGTGTGTTCCTCAGATTGGCATGGAGGCTTTGTGTAGAAGGGCAGTTTGAATCTGCCCTGGGAGCAGCTGGATATGCTTAGGGGAGGAGAGCTTGCCACAGAGAATATTAAAGGAAGAAAAGTAGATGGAGACCCACCAAGAGGAAGCAGGGACTATGAGATTAAGATCAGGGAGGAGGCACTGGGGTGACAAAGATGGACGCATAGATATTGTCATAGAGTTTGTAGCCATCTAGAAAATGACGCTGAAAGAAAACATGAAAGGATATAGAGTAAGAAGGGCAGATGACTTAGAATACATTTTTATTTATGTTTGTCTCGCTGAATTTTCTCTGTATGTGGAAAAATTAGCCTGTTCTGCTTGTCTTATTGAATAAGGCTTGGCTTCTGAACATAAAAGGCTTTTTGAGGGGTTTGGGGGTACTGTCTTTGGGGGAAAGGTCCAGGTCAATCTACAGAATCACAGAATGGTAAGGGTTGGAAGTGACCTCTGAAGATGGTCTGATCCAACCCCCTCCTAAAGTAGGCTCACCTACAGCAGGCTGCATAGGAACGTGTCCAGGTGGAATTTGAATATCTCCAAAGAAGAATCCACAACCAGCCTGGGCAGCCTGTTCCAGTGCCCTGCCGCCCTCACAGTGAAAAAGTTTCTCCTCATATTCCTTGTCTTTCTTGAACTGGTGAGCACAGAACAGAACATAGTACTCCAGATACGGCCTCACTAGGGCAGAAGTGAGGGGGAGGATAACCTCCCTCAACCTGCTGGCCACACTCTTGTTGCTGTACCCCATGAGACCATTGGCCTTCTTGGCCACAAGGACACCTTGCTGGCTCACGGTTAGCTTGTTGTCCACCAGGACTCCCAGGTCCTTCTCAGAGCTGCTTTCCAGCTGGCCAACTCCTAACCTGTGGTGGTGCATGGAGTTATTCATCCTGAGGTGTAGAACCCTACGCCTGCCTTTGAAGTTCATTAGGTTCCTCTCTGCCCAACTTTCCAGCCTGTCCAGGTCTCGCTGAATGGCAGCACAGCCTTCTGGTGTATCAGCCACTCCTCTCAGTTTTGTATCATCAGCAAACTCGCTGAGGTTGTGCTGTGTCCCCTCATTCAGGTCACTGATGAATACGTTGAATAAGACTGGGCTGACTATCGACCCCTGCTGTAACTGTCCCAAGATCTTTCACAAATGTTATTTGCTTAATATTTTTTGCTGACAATATTAAGCAAAATAACATGTTTCTCAGCAAGGTGATGTAGCGACATTTTAAAGCACCATATATACATCTATAATTTCTTTTGCCATTATATGTGATAAATGAGTCCCACATGTCCTCTTCGGTTTCCAGATATTTCCTGGTTTGTCCCTGTTTCTCATGAGAAGGTGTGACAGTGAAGGGTGCTTGGAGATTAGAGTTCATTGTCTCTTGATATTAGTTTCATTTTTTGCTAGTGAGCCACCGTCTATTTAATTCTGTGATATTTCTGATATGATCAGACAGGAGCAACCTTTTATAAAAAGGCTGGCCTGGGTCCATTGCCTCAAGCTCTGTTTAATGGCGTGCCCTTTAACAGAGAAGAGATGGATGCTGCAGAGTTAGAGACAGTTATTCTTCAGAGGATTATTGATGCCACCGGCTTCTTCCAGAGGGCAGTTTTCATGGTATGTTTAACATTTCTGAATGACTGTGAGATAAAATATTTGACAGTGGATTGTTTGATTCATGTTTATATATTAATTTTTTAATAATGAGATGGCTTGAAATTAATATGACAACTGAAGTTACATTATTACATTAGTTTGTGGCCATGGTTTTGAAACAAGTATATTTAGATTATACAAGATTGAAGGATCAACTAAGCATTTAGCAACCATATGGAATTTTTCAGCCAGAAGCTGGTAGTGTGCTGCAGTTGTTCATTGAAAAAAAATTGTGCATCTGATATTTTGAAATACTATCTGTATGATATTTATACATTTTCAACTTTACCTTGTCTATAACTTGGTGTATATAGAAGCTTTAAGCTCAGTTGAAAGGTTGAACAAATGCTTGGGGTTTTGTTTGCCTTACATTAAATCTGTACTTCTGGAGTTTCTTTTCTTTTACAATAGGGTGTGTTAAATGATCATATAAACGCAGTGGATTTTCTTATGGATCAGCATAATGTAGTTCCCCGTATGAACCCCACTATTCTTGGAGCAGAACGAAGATACGTACATTTCAGATCCACAAATGGTAACTATTTTTCTTGTATGGGGTGTTGTTATGATTTTCCTTTTCTAAGTCTAACATGTTGTATTTTACATTTTGCAGTTCCATTTGATGTGGAAGACTTCTCTACTTTCTCGTTTTTGGACTCACAAGATAAAAGTGCTGTAATTTCAGACAACATGAAGTATTTAACAAAAAAGGGTATATTAATTTTTTGTATGGACTATATATGTACATGTGGATATTAAAAAATTGTTGAAATTTCCCAGTAAAATACTGCAAGTATGTAAGTATCCCAAGAATCCCATGTAAATAAATAGAATTACTCATATCCCCGTATCTTCTTTTGTAAGCCAGATGATATTCTGCTGTTGTAAACATAATGACAAGACAGTTATTTTAGATTTTGTAACTTCAAAATGGGATGGATGTCCTCACTAGGGTTTTTTTTTTTGTTTACACATGAAGTTTAAACCTTTGCAAGGCTTTTGCACCTTCAAAAATAGACTCAGTTTTCATAGTAATATGATTTTACTTAAGGGTATGTGAGAGTATACTCAGTTTTCAAATGAATTGTATTTGTAGCATTACCAAGTTAAGAATGTGTAGTCTTTATAATATCTATATCAAAATTAGTAATTTCTACAATTTAAGGAATAACTGACTTTATTTCTTTTTTTATTAGCATTCAGTGACTCTTTTTCCTCTAGTGAGATTGTTTGATTTTGGTATCTGAAGCTTTCTCTTTCTGTAGAATAGAAAAAAAAAATCTGATGGATTATCACTCATTTATACACTTTATCTTGCTAAAAGTTAACACTTTTCTGTACATTTAAAATGTTTTTGATGTAAAATAATCTTATTGCATACATAACTACTTTCCCTTGAAGTTAGAAATTATAATTGCAATAGTGGGGCCATAATACTGCACAGAATTTTGCAATAGTCTGTACCTTATTAACTTCTAGGAGTAGAAAGTTAACAACTGGTCATTTACATCAGTCCTTAAAGGGATCAAAAAATCCCCTTAAAGTGCTGTTCTTTTAGTAATTATTATGCAGTTTTAACATAGTTTTACTTATTCTTGTATTAGAACAAAATGCCATATAATTGCATTTCTTTAGAATAAGATTATTTGACTCTATTTAATTCTCTGCCCCCAACCACAGGAGTACCCCAACTAGCTGTCAAATGATGACTGGCTTTCAATCTCTAGGCTCGTTGCTAAGATTCAGATCTCTTGTGTAAATCCCATAACCTTTAAGCCAGAATCTACATTTCAAATCTCTGACTCCATTGTGTTTCTCTAGACCCCAGCAATGCTTAATCATAACTTCTTCCTACAATCTCACCAAAACCTTGCAAAATTTCTGTCTCTGTATATATTACCTTTTAGGGTATGTATCTTAGTTCTGGTTGGACTGACGTTCTTCTATAGATAATTTTGCAAAATTTCTCATGTACTGTTGCTCTTCTATGAGAAAAAAAGAACCAGGATGCAATAAACCAGGCAAAAGGGATATTTAAGTATACACCAATACTATAGTTTACTTACTTTACGCTGTATTTGCCGTAGTCTCATTTGTATCCAGAAATGGTAAATTCTTATCATGCTTTCGGTTGAAGGACTCTGCTGCTGGGAAAAGTGAATGGCCTAACTTGTGCATTCTTGTAACTACATAATTCTTATCATGTCTTGCTGGATGATCAACCTCTGGTAAAGAAAGTCTTGTTAATTGGAGCTACCCTATTATTTAGGGTCATCATGTTTCCACCAGTATAGATCAGCTACTTATTAACATGGCTTATATTAATATGATAAAGTAGCCCATAATAATTTTGTTTCAGTTCAGAGGGCAAAAGATTCTAATGTGGCAAAGATTAGATTTACAGTTGAAGTTAGCTGACAAACATAAACTTCAAAATCTCAAACAGAATTAATTCATTATTCAGTTACTCGTGAGAGGATTCTCCAGAATGAAAGCAGGATTATCTTTTATTTTCAGGTGAAGATGCATTATATGCTGTTACTATCTGGATTGTTGCTGATTTTGATAAGCCAGCTGGGAGACGACTGCTTGCTTATGCTTTGAAACACCTGGTGAGTTTCTGGCAGTTTTTATTATAATATTTGTTGTGAATATGTTCTTAACAACATTGTGCATATTCAGAGTTATACTCCTAAGTAAAGGTGTAACAATATTATGTTATGGGTCAGGTGCGGACTTGTCAGAGTGTGCTTTCGTTTTACTCTACTATCCTGCAGCACTGGCATCTTAGGCTTGTAAGTGGTCTTCTGATTCTTAGACTCCTGATACAGAAGACAAACTATGATGCTGTGTGTGAACATCTTTCCAACGACAGATCTCCTGGGAGGTAACCCAACATGTTACCTGGCTCAGGGAAGTCAGGATAATGCCTGTTCATGGGAAGCAATATGCAGCATTCCCTAGTATTGTATGACATAACTGTGGCCATGAAGTGACCGTTTTTCCACGTGCTGTTTGTGTGCTTCTAAGATTATGTATTTTTTGTATACTAGGATGATCATCTACTTTTATGAGTCTGCTTATCTTTTACTGCTTCATATTAATAATTGAATTTCAAGTATGCAAGTAAATGTCATGTGAATGTAAATGACAAAAAAAACCTCACTTCTGAAGTGTTTGGAAGAGTAACTAGACTGAAATTGGGAAAACATCTGGATTGAATAGCCAGAAATGAAATAGGAACTATCGTAAGGGCATTATGGTACCAAATTTTTCTTAAGAAGAGACTTAAACTGCAAGGAGGGATAAACAGTACAAGTCTTTCTTACAGGAAAATAATTTCATTTAAGTGACTGCTAGATCTGTGACCCAAGCTTGGCAGATATGTTCCTGCTGTAGTTTCATTATTTTTCCCCTTCAGTGAGGAAAATACGCTGTAGTCCCCAACTTCAGGAGGCAAGAACTGTCTGGGTAAGTCCCAGAGTGATAGTGAGGAGAATCTAGACAAAGCATTAGGAAAAGCTGTCCTGAACAAAACTTGTTGGATATTCTATGAAACAGCAGTTTAATTTATTATCTTTATTCCAATTCCTAGATTTGGTTTGATTAAATCTAATTTCCAATTGTACCACTTCTACTGATTTCCAGGTTTCATGGCTTTTAGAAATCTGTTGATCCATAGACTTTTAGAAGTCTATTGATTTCTATTGTGATCCTCTAACTCCTTTCTAGTCCCTTTTGACTGTTGGGTCAGGGTGTAGTAGAATTTCTGGTGGGTGCAGAACTGGCACAGACACCTCTTGTGCATGACTTGCCGTCAGCCTTTGAAGGGAATTTTGCAAGAAGTGCCAAAGGGAACTCACTATTAGCTACTATATAATATTTTGAAAGTTACTACTACATTTTAACTTCATTTTAAAACAAAACAAAAACTAAAGATGTCTTGGCTGCAAGAGACCCCTGGGAGCCATCTAATTCAGTGTCCCACTCAAAAGTTGGGATTATTACTATCATTAGATCAGGTCAGCTTTATGTTTGTCTGAAGGAGTTCTGAAAATTTCCAAGGAGGCGACTCTGTCCCCTCCCTTGACAATTTGCACTGGCGTGGCACTGTCTTCCTAGTATAGTTTTTCCTGCCAGGTCAGTTCCCCCTTGTTATACTTTTTGCTGCTACCAAGAAAAGTTTGGCACTGTCTTGTTTTCCACTGCCCCTTCAGTAGCTGTTGGTTGCTTTTAGGGTTCTCCATAGTGTCCTTGTTGCCAGATTGAGCAAGCCCAGCTTCTTTAATGCTTGCTCATAGCTTCTGGTAGCCCTTTGCTGAAGCCTCTCCAGCATCTCAGCATCCTTAGTGTACTGGGGGGAACCAAAACCGTGCACAGCAGTGGAAATGCATCCTCACAAGTGCTGAGTAGAGGAGAATTAAGGCTTCTCTTGATCAGCTTGCCATGTGTCTCCTAATCTAGGCTACTATGCCACCTGTCTTCTTTCGGGCAAGAGCGCGCTTAACACATTTTCAAGCTTTTCCAATAAATGTTTCAACAAAACTTTTCTCAAGGGCTGCAGTTTAAAGTTTGATGTTTGAATATGTTGAATACCAATGATTTTATTCCTTATTTTTGTATTATGCACTTAACCATAGAGTCCATTTACCTTTTCTTCGCTTAGTGATGCTATTTGATTCTACCTCAGAATCATCATCTCTAGTAATATTTAAGTGGCATCACTGATATGAGCAACTGAAAGATTTTCCTGCTGATTAAGATTAAAGTGATAAGTGGATAAATTTTCTTGTATTTATTTTATGTTTAGTTTGTTAGTTTTTAAAAAATAGAAAAACGTCTGCAAAACCAGTTCTGAAGACTGTAAATGAACACTTGTGTATGTCCTTTGTGGGGAAAAAAAACACTTCTCCAAGGTGCTCCAAGACAATTATTCTATTAAAAAATCTTTTTTAAAATATGTGCTACAGAATAGGTAAATCCTTACTAATAACATTTTTACTCCCATTTGAAGTTCTGAATTAGGCATTGATGTGTGTTTTCTAAAGGCAAATAGCATTTCACAGAGTTGTAATCGATATGAATACATTAGGTAACAGCAGATGGAAGTGTAAAACTGTGTATTATTTTGTATTTTTCTTTGCAGAAAACAAGCAGCCATACACGAGTTGGGATTTTGAACAATCCTTCATCAAAAGTAAAGGAAGATAACACAGCCATTGCAAGAGCAATTTTGGCTGCTTTTCTAACCCAAAACAACAGCAACATAAAGAGTTTCCTAGGTAAACTCAGTAAGGAAGAGACAGCAAAATCCCTCGCTGCTGGAACTAAAATCACTAAATTGCTCATCCCAGTGAGTGCAAGCTTAAATTAAACTACTTTTTTTTCATTTTACATATATTTTATTGTAAGGAGATGTTATACATAGTATTTGGTCAACCATTGTTACTATGCAGCTTATAATACTTAGACAGTTTCTGCTCAAGCAAATTTGGATTTTTGACAACTTTTATGTGATGGAAGCATAGAGAATTTATTTCAAGGAGGAAAATACAAGTGTACTGAAAAATACAGATACTGGATTATTGAAACCTAAATAGTTCAATTTTTAATAATTGATTTTTTTTTAGTAGTGCTATCAATTAAAATTATGGTATTAATGTTTGTCAAGGATTAAGACTTCAGAAGTAACTGTTTTCACCTTATTGCGGGAGTTGTGAGCAGTGAGAGGCACAGACTGAAGTGGTTGAGGTTAACAAGCATTCTATACTTATGGCCAACGTATTCTGGTGTGTTGCTATGAAAATTCATTGGTTTAAAATACAAATGCTGATTTCAAAGCTCACACGTAGAGCAGAGCTGAGTTATCAAATAACAGCTGCAAACCAGGTCTTGGTTCAGAAGTAAATTGTAGTATTTAAAATATTACAGAATATTTAAATTTATATATAAATGAATTTTGTATATATTTTAAATATAATAGGAAGATTTGGAAGACTGAGAACTATTTCACACCATATTGGAAAATTAATTAGCTGGTTTAGGTCATGCTGTTATTTCATTGTTTAATAAGACAAAGGTAGCTAATTAAGCAGTGTATGCTTGTTACTAAGATATTTTATTATATTAATTGTTTGAAGAAATGCATATCAGTAAAGTTGAATACAGCAGGATGATGTGAGGCACGGGGCAGTAGTGTGCATAGCAAATTCCAGCATTTTTTTCCCTACTTCGAACATTTGTTTGTTCTGCATCTTGTTGGATGTTTTTGTCTTCCCCAGATCATAATCAAGCTGTATCCAATCACCACATTAAAATAACTGTTAGGTTTTTAGAACAGTATGGATTATTTATATCTTTTTCCTAAAGGTGAGAATACAGTTCAGTTGTTGAGTGTATTGTTTTTCATGCAGCTGTGAGCTGTATCTTAGAGTGTTCAACTTCCAGCTCAGCTTTCCTCTCATGGTTCTTCACGGTTGCTCAAAGGTGAAAATTGCACACGAGCTCATTAGGGGGACCATGGCTCCGCACCAATAGTCATGTACTTACATTGAAGCTGAAGTTATGATAGAATCATAGAATGGTTTGGGTTGGAAGGTATCTTAAAGATCATCTTAAAGACACCTCCCACTGGACCAGGGTGCACAAGGCCCCATCCAACCTGACCTTGAACACTTCCAGGGAGGGGGCATCCACAACTTTCCTGGGCAACCTGTGCCGGTGTGTCGCCACTGCTGTTCTATTCTGATTTCTCGTGACTAAGTAACTTGAAGAAAATCTTTGGTTCCCTAAGCTGCTGTACAATTTGAATGAATCATTCCATCATCTCATAATTTGCCTTTGCTTTAGGGAATGGATGACAATACGTTTGAGAAGAAGTACAACACTTTAGGCCTGGATATGATTAAAACCCACCAGATGTTCTGCCAGGAAGTTCTTAAGCTGCTTCCTGGGGAAATGGCTGTTATGAGCAATGGCAGGGTAAGAAAGAAATTAATTAATCTATTGACTTTTAACATGTATCGTTTAGTTCCTGGAGCTTCAGTTTCAAGCTAAAAAGGAAAGGCATTATATTTATTTCTCACTTTTTCATGCTGTTCATAGAGTGGTGTGAATGTTTGTCTTGTCTGAGATAGTCATTAAAAAATAGACACAATTCTGTAAATATGTTCATGTTTTCTGTATTATTAATGATATTTAAGAATAAATTCTGATCCTGAAATTACCTATATTTTATGTATTTGGTATAGGATGAGCTACTGCATATATACTAAAAAAGTTACATTGACTATGGCAGTATTTCAAGATCTTCTGTTTTAGGAAAAAAACCCAAATTGTTTATAAATATTCAGTTGTTCTGTAGTCTTAACTCTTAAAAATCAAAAAGACTAAGTTTTGCTGTTTCAATTTCTTGTATGTGTATTCTGAAACCAATAGTCTTTATTATAGTGTGGCTATAGGTGAACTGTGATTAAAAAAGAGTTGAGTTCAATATTTAGTACTTGTAAGCTGTTGAATGTCATTAACATTACAAATGCAATTGATACAAACTACTCTTTAAGTCTTTTCTATTTATTGCCATTTAGAAGAAATACTGATACTACAGTGGCATCTAATTACCAGAAGCTCTCTTTAAATTGCGATCTTAGTTACTTTTGCACATCCTAAACAGCTTCTGAGATACAACTGAAATGCCAGTATGAAACCCACAGAAAGCATTTTTATTTATGAAGAACAAAAGAATGTTGTGTTGACAAAAACCTCATAACTTAATATGCAATTTGATTTTAGAAATGGTTAGTATTGTTTTCCATGCCTAAGGAAAGCTCAAATAATACCAATATATTAAGCTTTAAGGAAATACTTTTCTTATAAATACTTGGATAAATTTGATAATATTCATCTATCTGAAAGCATGTTTTCACTTTAAGAGATGACTTTAAAAAAACATGTGCTATTCATCCTTTCTATCTTTGCTATTTCAGCACTGAAATTTTGTTTTTATGAGCAAATAATTTTTTTTTTGATTATGCCTTATGCAAAAGTAGCCTGGTATTTCATAATTACACTGTGATTTTCTCTATCTTATGCATCATTAATACTTGTAAAAAATTCAGAAGTGGAAGTTAGATGGCATCTCGTTTCTAGGAAGCAGCTGAATTTTGAGAGGGACATGTGCAGCACTGATCTTACATTAGGACTTTCTACATCCTTGGAGTCCTATAGGCTCTTGAAGTTGATTTGAGTCAGGTTAGCCTGGTAAACTATGAGTAGGAAAGCCGAACAACAGCCTCAAAACTATTACCTGGGACTCCAGGGCACCTTCTTTTCCTTCAGACACAAAAAAAAAGTAGTAGGCTACCCTGCATTTCTTTTCCTTTGTGCTTGTATTTCTATTCATTCTGTTTCATCTGAGAAGCTTTGAGAAGTTAAGATTGTGTTTGCAGAATTAAACAACTAAACTTACAGACGCTGTTATTAAACTTAGAATTGTTATTTCTAAATAGTGTATAATGGAAAATACAGATATTTCCATTGTAACTGCTCTGTTGACTGATAATTAACTGTGATTACATAACTGTAAAAAACCAATCCGTTATAGTCAGTATACAGTTTAGGACTGTATAATTAAAAATACTGATGTATGTAGGGCTAGGGGTTACATATTGAATATGTGCATTCATTTAAAATATTAGTGAATTTTTGCTTACTGATGAAACATTATTGGGACACTATGCTTTTAGTAACATTTTTTCCCTGTCTAAGGTTCTTGGTCCTTTAGAGGGAAATGAATTCTATGCTGAAGACTTTAATTTGTTGGAAAAAGTAACATACAGTACCTCAGCGGAGAAGATTAAAGCTGTTGTCAAAGAGATGGGAAACAGTAGTAAAAGGTAAAATTCTTTTGCACTTTGAGGCTTTATGATATATTGCTTTGTTTGTTACCTGTGACTAATAATCCTTTTACATTGTGTCCTGATTTCGACTGGAATAGAGTTTATTTTCTTCTTAGTAGCTGACATAGTGCTGTCTCTTGGATTTAGTATAAGAGTAATGTTGATAACACGCTGATGATTTAGTTGCTACATAGTGCTTATACTAAGGCAAGGACTTTACCAATTCTCATGCCCTGCCTGTGAGAGGCACATGGGAAGCTGAGAGGGGTCATATGCAGAACCCAAACTGGACAGAGAGTTATTCCATAGCATATGATGTCGTGCTCAGCATATAAACTGGGAAGAGTTGGCTACAGGGTAACAACTGCTGCTTGGGAACAGGCTTGGGCATAAGTTGGAAAGTGGTGAGCAATTGTTTTTCATGTACATCACTTATTTTGGGGGGCATTTATTTCTCTTTTTTGTATTTTCCTTTTCATTAATATTAATATTATATTAATTAATATATTAATATTATATTACTATTAGTAATATAATAACAAAATTATTATTATTTTATTGTTATCATATCATTATTTGGTTGGTTGTTTTTTATTTCAATCATAAAACTGTTCTTATCACAACCCATGAGCCTCCCTCACTTTTACCCATCTGATGTTCTCCTTGGCCCTCCAGGCAGGGGCGAGTGATCAGCTGTGTGGGGCATAGTGGCCGACTGGGGTTGAACAACATCATGTGGGAAATAGGAACAAAGGTTCAAATGTATAGTCATGGCTGTCTTCATACTATATACTCATATACTCTACATGCACTTAGTGAAAATACTTGTTGTTTGTGCACTGTATACTTGCTCTCCTCTTTAGCATCTGAGTACTTCTACGTAGTCAGGTTTAACTGTCCCTCATTTCTTTTTTAGCATTTCCATGACAGACTTAGTATACTTACCTACTCAAACACTTGGCCTGTTTTCTAGAAGAAATTGCACATCTGGTAAATTTTGTATCACCTTCATGCTTGGCTAATTATGCTATTTAACATAGTTTTCCACTATATATGTAAACTGCATATGTTAGATTTCAACTGCATGTGTCATATACACTACTGCTGACAGCCTCTTTGGTACTGTGTTGTTACACAGCAGAGTAGAAAAAAGGCACCTAGTATTATTCAAGAGACATGAACCCTTTTATCATTGGTCATCTGTGTGGTGATAACAGATCACTGCTTACTCAAAGAATCATCTCTCCAATTTACCTCATGTGTGCAGCTTTGCCAAATTACTCCCAACAGTTTAGCTGCTTCCGCTGTACTTAGAACCAAGAGACAAGTACAGCTAACTAAATTTCTACTAGATTTTGTTTGTTTAAGAACGATTATAACAAATAATAATAAGCATGATAAAATATAGTTCATGTCAAAACCACAATAGTATCAGAGTATCGATATTTGAGGTGAGAGAGTGCATTAGCAATCGTTAGAAAAGGAGCCTGTAGAGGCATGCACAGATGTGGTGCTCTGACACCCTGCTAGACAACATTCACACATCTGTTAATTGAAGAAGCCAGCTTTTAATCTAAGGATCCAGTCTGTGTACAAAGAAGAGAGCAAAATTATATTATTTTTACAATATCTATTGACTTTCTGTATCACACAATATCTCAGTATTACAAGGTTGGAAAAGACCTTTGAGATCGAGTCCAACCTATGACCCAACACCAACTCTTCATCTCAACCATGGCACTAAGTGCCTCTTCCAATTTCCCTTTAAATACCACCAGGGACCGTGACTCCACCACCTCCCCGGGCAATGCATTCCAATGGCCAATCACCCTTTCAGTGAAGAATTTTTTCCTAATATCAAGCCTAAACTTCCCCTGACGAAGCTTGAGACCGTGTCCTCTTGTTCTGTCACCGGTCACCTGAGAGAAGAGACCAACCCCTGCCTGATTACAGCCTCCTTTTAGGTAGTTGTAGAGAGCAATAAGGTCTCCCCTGAGCCTCCTCTTCTCCAGGCTAAACAATCCCAGCTCCCTCAGTCGCTCCTCAGAGGGCTTGTGCTCCAGCCCCTTCACCATCCTCGTTGCCCTCCTCTGGACATACTCCAGCATCTCAACATCCTTCTCACACTGAGGGGCCCAGAACTGGACACAGCACTCAAGGTGCGGCCTGACCAGTGCCGAGTATAAGGGGATGATGACTTCCTTCGTCCTGCTGGCCACGCTATTCCTGATGCAGGCCAGGATACCATTGGCCCTCTTAGCCACTTGGGCACACTAATGGCCCACGTTGAGTTTCCTGTCCACCAGCACTCCCAAGTCCCTTTCTGCCTGACTGCTCTCCAGCCACTCTGTCCCCAACCTAGAGCTCTGCATGGGGTTGTTGTGTCCAAAGTGTAGTATCGGAGTATCATTTGTATTACCTGGAAGGGCTGCCACAAATGAGAGAATGACTACCAGAAAAACAAAACCAAGAAGAGGTAGAATTACCACTAAGTAGTGAGAGACAAAATGTATTTAATCAAATATAAAGATTTAGTGACACTGAAATAAAACTACTAAGGTTTCTAAGGAATTTGTAGTAAGAAATACAAAAAAATTAAAAGAAATGGCCAAGTAAACTTGAAACCTTTTTTCATTTATGTCTGTTCTGAGATGTAGTCAGAAGAAAAAAATGAAAAAAGTAATAAAGAGTATAAATACCAGCAGAGTGTTCCATGCAAATGGTGAGACTGAATTGTAATTCTGCTAATCCTGCATTGTTTAATTTTAAGAAGCACACAGTTCACAAGCTCTTAAGTAGTTGTTCTTGGGCATTGGGCTAAAGATTTTACTGAAAGCTGCTAATCCTGAGGTGATGATCTTTTTAGAGAGTTCACGATGTGGGCTTTAAAATACCCCTTATGTAAACAGATATACGATGAAATGTGGATGGTTTACTCCTTTCCTAATAAGAAAAAAATTCTGTTTGCCTTATTAAATATAGTGGCAGTGATTTGATTATGAAAATAGATGCCCTGCTGTCATCCTTGCCTAAAACAGAGATAAGACAAGATATTGAGTTACTCAAAGAACAGTACAGGTAAGTTCTGTCTGCCATAACATGGCACTTAGAGTATTTTCATATTAAAATCAGAATGTACTGATTACTACAAGTCTTCTGAATTACTGAATGTTTCAGTAAGCATTCCGGGTTTAAAAGAAGTTGATTGTATGGTTCTATGAACAACCTGTTAATCTGCCCTAGCGTAATGCATCTTCACCTCTCTCTTAATAAATTACTTAGTAATACCTGATGATTTTCCAGCTTTATCCTTAACTGAAAAAAGAGTGATTACAATTGGTGTGAATAGAAGTGATGATCTGGAGTTAGAAAACTTGGATTCCGTACATTTTAGTAAATGTTAGAAGAAATTTCTCAGATCAGAGCTTAAAGAAGCCTCCCTCCACTAATTTTCATTAATGTGGAAATCCGTAGCACAGCTTTTTCTGTTTGTGGATCCTGAGTACTGTTGTCAAGGCTAATATACATGTTTACACTGTATAATGGTTTGTGGTTTAACAGTTTCCTCTTGACCATAGGTCCTGTGCTTCAGTTAGATTTGACTCTAAATACAGTTAGATTTGACTCTAAAATACAATGAAATCACATTCTAATGCAAACTGATGGGGACACATTGACAATTCCTTCAGAAAAACTGAGCAAACTGTCTTCAGTTAACAGGTTTATACTTGACAAGCTTATATTAGAGTCACTGTTGTATTTACTTGCATGTTGCCTCCTTGTGTTCCTGATCTCATATTTAGGAAGTACATATGACACAAGCTTTTTCTTTTGTTATCATTGTTAAAGAATGATTAAAAAAATCACCACATCTGTGTATCTGTATTTGCTGCCTTAGTAATGGGATACTAATGGTAGTGGGTTTTAATTTGAGTTTAGCTGGGGCAAGCTTTCTGGAACAAAGGCAAGTACATTTTTAAAAGAATATGATAACGTGGTAACATGTGATAACACAAGAGCCACGATCAAAATATTTTTTTAATGCTATTTCCACATCCTCACTTGTTTTTATGGGTAAAGCTTCTCTAGTGTGCTATTCTGATATGCTGGCCCTGTTACTGAAAAGATATGGAGCAAAGTCAGCCTGGTTTGAGTGGGTAACACCTTTTCCAAAGTTATACTGATAACAAGGAGTACTATGCTATTACCGTATTGGAGGTATTTACATTTCTAGGTACATTATTTTGTGGAGAACAAATTCAGGTAGACCGTTTTGTGTATGTACAGCACATGATTTTTTTTCTTTAAAGTGTGGTTTATTAACATTTCCTTCCTGTAGATCCAGAGTACTTTAACTGGGGTGTGCTTGACTTAGCCTAATCAAGTTTATCAAAATAAAATATTTTCTGGAATGCATAAAGCTAATCCATCCTATCAAGTTTTACACTTCTCAGTTCCCTTTTTTTTCCACTCTTGCTTTAAAATTGTGTTACCACCATCTCTTGTCAAATTGGATGATTCTAGATATTGGTAAAGGAAGCAGTAGATCAGTGACAGGTCATTTTATAAATGTTCTGCATTTTCCTTTTATTTTATTGATTTTATAACGGAGCATGTAATTAATGCATAAGTAATGTGGAACTAGGTAGGTTAATGCTAAGTTTTGATTGTTGTTCGTTTTTAGCCTTTCTTGTAATATTACAGGGATTGATAATGATTAATACTCAAAATGAGAGAAACGTCTTCACAAACAATAAGATCTAAAGTGTCTCTGATATTACAAATTTGTGCCTAAAAATGTTTATTTCCACAAATTCAGTTTAGAGTTTTCATGTCACTTATTTATTATTTTGGTTTTTTAACAGTGTAGTAAAAGTCGATCCCCAACAGAATGAACCATTCTATGATGTTGTTGCTATTGTGGATCCATTGACAAGAGAAGCACAGAAGATGGCTCACTTATTGATTGTAAGATGGTGGTCATTTCTTTTAATTTGCATATTTGTAGTTTAATTTTTACTAAACTTTTTCATGTCTCCATATACAGTGTAGTAAAGGGGTAAACAAAATTTAGGTATTTCTTTAAAAAAATGTATATCTGGTTATTCAAATTCTTATTAAAAAGTTGGGGATTATCTAATTCATCATTTTAAATACCTTATTTGCAATTAAAATTCAGATGCCCAAGAACCAGTCCTTTTAAAACTGAGTTCATAAATGCTCTTTATAGTCAATAGAAGGAAAGGAGGAGATTGTCTGCATAATATAGAGGGAAAGGTTCTTCCATCTCAAGATATTAAGAGGCATATGCTTCTTTCCATTAAACCAAATCACCTTAGTTTTCCAAGGTACTGAAATGAAGTGGTCTAACTCTGACCTGCAATGTCATCATAAGAAGATTGGACTATAAACCTTTCAGGTCTTGGAAAGGTATTTCTCAATTGATTAATGCTACCTAGTGTATCTAGAAGTTTTCCGTTGCGTGTAGCTATTGATCATCTAAAGAGAGACTGTCCTAAAAACAAAGCTCCTACAAGGATTTCCTTTTTTCACTCGTTGCAGAATATTACTCTGCCTCAGGTTCCTTTATCGTTTCCTCGTAAAAATGTAAATTTTGTCTTCCCTTTATGGTCCGTTACAATTCTGAAGCCTGTAGCTTGATTTTTGCTGTACCCCATTTTATCTTTTTCTCTGCAGTAATTATGAAATTTTGATATTTTTACATTGCTTTTCCCCTCCCATTTTCATGCCTTTATGCCTTTTGTGTTAAACATTGAGGAATCCACTCACTCTTCATACATCATAGTGAAACTTTTAAAAATTTTGGGAAAATTCTGTTATCTCATGACTGTAGTACTCGATTTTCTTTTCTAGAGAATTCCAGAGCTTTAATTTCACCATTCCCAGTTAAAATGAAAGCTTGATACTACCAAATGAAAGTATTTTCATTTTGGAATTGACTGTCTTCAGGGAGAAACACTTATTCCATCCATAAAGTGAGGAAAAATTTCTGAAGGGAGCCTCTTGTGATAATCTAGTCTGATTTCCTATATAACACAAGTCATAGGACTTCTTTTTATCAATTAGCATTTGAAATAGAAATCCTTATTTTATCCTAATGTAAATATTATCAAGCAGTTGAATACAGGTCAACCTACTGAGCTTCTCCAGTGGCTAATTAAGCCCACTGTTTAATTCAGACTTGGAATTGCAGATTTTTATTTAGCTACATGCTGTAAGCATTCACTTCTCATCATTTTGCCATTTTTGTTGAAGATTCTGTTATAAGAGTTTGATTTCAGTGTACATGCTTCGTATTATGGTACTTGTATGGTGATACCGACACAATTCCAAGTGATTGGTTCAATAATCATGGTTTAGTAAGTTAATGCTTTTCAGATGAGTTGTAGTAACTTAGAGTAAGTGTTTTGCAAAATAAAACTTACTCTTAAATAATTTTCAAGCCTAATAAACTGAGATAATTCAGCCTTTTTTTCAGTTTGAAATACTCCCTGACTGAAATCTCCATGCTCTTCTTTGATTTTCTTAATTAAAGTAAATAGAGTGAACTCAAACACCATACTCTAAAAGAGGCTTTCCAGTTTTGTAGCCGTTTTCATGTGTTGGCTTGAATACCCTGGCTTTTGGTGTCCTTATAAGCCCTAAATGACAGAACTGAATCTATCATTTCAGAAGTTGCACTGTTGGAAAACACGAAGATAAAGCATTCTTGTCTTATTTGTCATTTCCTGTTTGAATTTAGTAGATGATACCAGCTAGCACTGGTTGCAGGTACTTTTTATTCTGAATGATAGACAGACCGACATGTAGATAGATACCAGAGTCACTTTGACTTTTGTTTTGATTTTGTCCCATGTCTCTTGCCCATGGCATGTAATACTTGCCTTTCTTATGCTTTCAGTGTTGTCCAGGCTCTCGTTTCCTGCTTCTTCACTTGTTGTCACCTTATGTCATTCCGCAGTCTCTATTTCTTGCTCAGGAGTTTTTCAGTGATGATATTCAGGTGACACCAAAGGATGAAAAAATACAAGCAGAACAGGTTCCTAGGACTGTGTAGAGTTGTAGTGTTGTAGTAAAGAATATGTGTAGCCATGGGCTGAACCAAGGAAAGAAGGAAAGGGTTATAATAAGAGATATTTAAGGATGACCATTTTCTTTGTTCCTAGTTTGCTTGCCATTTTATATTTTAACCTTGGTGATATCAGTATTTTAACTTAGAAGAGCAAATAAGATATTAAAGCTAATAATATCCATAAAGGTAGAAAAAGCTCCTTTACGCTTTCACATAAGCGCTTCGGATCAGAAACTACAGAAATGAAGACAATTTGGTAAAAGTTTTTAAGGGTGCTTTAAAGAAATTACTAACTTTATTAGCTTTAAGCAAAATAGATTGTGCACAAAAATAAGAAAAAAAAATCTGTCCTAATATTATGGTTCCTGTATAACAGCATCCAGAAAATCAATATTTTCGAAATGAACAGATGAAGAAGCTGAGAAGTAGGAATATTTTAACATACTGGAATGTTATGAAGTTGATTCAATAGTTTTACACATCATTAGTGTATTGCTAACATTTAAAGTTAAGTCATTAAGTACTAAAAAAATTATCTTAGCTTTAATATATCCAACAATTTACTGTATACAGCAATTTTAATAAGAGTGAAAGCCATTATTTTAAGATTGGTTGTTGAATAAAAGGCACGTTGTCGTACTTACAGACTTTCAAGTGTTTTAAAACGTTCTAGAAAACACAATATAAGAAACGTGATAAAATTTACTCAAGCACAGGAACATGGGGGTAGCTGCTCTTTAATAAAACTGCATCACGAGGTGAAAACAATGTTTTGACTGTCAAGAATATCATGTGCTAAAACATGGAGTTTTAGAAAAGGTCAAGTCTATGTTTGAAATATCTGACAACATCCTGTAATATACAGATATATTTAGAACTATGTTTGAGTTTTCTGCTGAAGCTTGAGAAATAACAGGATGTCGCAAGGATAACTTTGGCCTGTTTTCAAAGTTTGTCATTAGCAAGACTTTCTCTTTTTTCCTGTAGGTACTCAAAAACATTGTCAATCTGAAACTCAGGTTGTTTTTGAACTGCAGATCTAAGCTGTCAGAAGCACCACTGAAGAGGTAAGTAGTTTATAGCTTTTCTTACAAATATATGATCTTGCTTGGTTTGGAAAAAACAGCCTTAGCAGCTTATATTCCCTTAAAAATAAACAGCAGTTTGTGTTTCTGGATTCTTTTGTTGCATTACTTATTTTCTTTGAGTGTAAGTTGAATGTTGCTGAAGCAGTTTGCATTTGTCTAGAGAAAAATTCTAATTCTGAGGTGTCAAGCATGAGATCACAGCAAACTGGTCTGGTCCTCCTAAACAATCCTGAGACAAGTCAATGGAGAGCCTTTCCTGCCTGTGAAAACTTGCAGAGGGAAGCTGTCCGCCCAACTTGGCAACTTCTTACAGCCCACTTGCTTTGTGATGAATTTTGCAGGTTAAGTTCACTGAAATTCATCTGAGTAAATGTACAGTCTGCGTTTGAGATCTCACTGTAATTCATTAAGAATGTTATACCCTGCCTTAAATGGAAGTTTATTTTAACTGCATTTAGGACCTGGGTTCACTAATTCAGTTATAGACATTTACACTGAAGCCAACTCTGCAGAGAGGATTCCTTTGTCACCTCTTCCTCGCAGTTACTGTACCTACAATCTTTATTATTAGAGAGAGAGCTGGTAGTCTGTGTTTTGCAAGTGCCGGTGCCTGGTTCTTTCCGAGGGCTTGAGAAAGGTGAGAGGAGAAGTTGTGGATGCCCTGTTGCTGGAAGTGTTCAAGGCTAGGTTGGATGGAGCTTTGAGAAACCTGATCTAGTGGAGGATGTCCCCTCTGTGGCAAGGGGGTTGGACTAGATAATCTTTAAAGATCCCTTCCTACCCAAAACATTCCATGATTTTATGATTTACCCTGTGGAGAGGTATTTTTCTCACAGCAGTGGTTTCATATACTAGCGCAGATACTTTGCAGGAACTTTTCATAGTAATTAAATTTACTTCTCCGTGCTTCATCCCCTTCCCTAGGTGAAGCACTCTGCTTGTTGCTTTCACTCTTTCAGTCTTCAGGGCTGTGTTCTGATTCTTTGCATTTTGTGGAATGTCGGTCGAGGAGGGGAAAAAAATAATCATTTTGTTGTTACCAAGTGTCTTACCTGTGGAATAAATGGAGCAAGCATTGAAGAGGAATAGAGACACCTCTTCTTTCCTCTGCTCCCTGTTTTTGCTGCTGTTCGTGTCAGGAACTGTTCCCAGAGACTCTTCTTCAAGCAGAGATCAGTCCTTCTGCTTAGTTTAGTGATACAGGTTCTGAGAATTCAGGGTAGTTCCTGGTCAAGATGGTTAGATGCATCTCTTGGGTGTTCACCTTCACAGCCATTAAGACTGTTAATAGGAACTATGCATTTTCACAGAACAAAAAATATCAAAAGTGAATAAATGTGTGCATCTACCAGCCCACTTCAGATGCTGCAGGTACTATCTGATGGTATTCCAAAAGAATAGGGAGCTACTCTGCCTCCAAACATCATTAAGTTGGTAAACATTCACTATATTTTAAAATATTAGAACTACTTTATGCTTGGAACTTTTATGCTTCAGTAAATGTAATTTTTTAACCCTTTTTTTTCAACAGTTTCTATCGTTTTGTTCTGGAACCAGAATTAAATTATGGGATCAACAAGCACTCTCCTTCTGATCCTGTGGCAAAATTCCTGGAACTACCAGAATCACCTCTTTTGACTCTAAACATGATCACTCCTGAAAGCTGGTTGGTTGAAGCAGTAAACAGTTCCTGTGATCTCGATAACATTCATTTACAGGATGTAAGTAGAAGTTTGTGAACATTATAAAACTTGTGTTGGACCTTCTACTTCAAGACAGAAGTGGAAATCTTGTGGAATTTTTGTCTCTTGTTTTCCACACATGCTTTCTGTGGTGCTGAAGTAGTTGTTATCATTTTTATTTTCAGCATCTTTTTTTCATTTTCACTTATTTAAAAAAAAAAAGTCTTAGAAGATATCAGTGAAACAGAAAAAAATCAGATTGCAGAAAACAAGAGCAATTTATTTGCTGTGTTAAGCTTCATAATTTTTATGGGAATATTCTTTTACAGATAAAAATAAAGCAGTTGAGGGATTCTGTGTGCTAGCTTTCTATTCCTCTTTTTGTGTCGATATTTTTGGTAAGAAGTTTAACCTAGGTAGATCTTTAAATAAACATGAATATGTTGCTGTCTACTAGTATAGATTACAATGTATTTGACCTTTTTTTTAGTTCACAGTGTTTTAAGTTACATTTTTAATCCTTGAGCTCCAAAAACGCTGGACTTATTTCAGTCACTAAACCTATGCAAAATATTGAGGGTGTCTGATCCATCAAAGCTGTGTATTTGGAAGGTGTATTGTGAAAATAAAGGTTGGAATTTAGCTTACCTAAGTTGAGATGCATCAGCTTCCTCAGCAGTCAATGTAGAGAAAGTCCCTCCAGACAGCAACTCATCCTCTTTACCTTGGATACCTATTTTAAAATTGAGTTAAGTTCCTTCTGGAAGGGCCTTTCTCTCTTTTTTTTGTTGTGTTTTTTTGTTTGTTTGGTTGGTTTTTGGTTTTTTTTGGTGGTTGGATTTAGGTGAGGTAAATCCCGAACATTTGTCATTGTAATATGTTGCTTTTCCCGTGTAGTTAAATGTCATCAGTTATTGATGACATTGTTTCTTCCACAGATAAAAGGGACGGTTATAGCAGAATATGAACTGGAATATATACTGCTTGAAGGACACTGCTTTGATGTGACAACTGGACAGCCTCCTCGAGGGTTACAGTTCACTCTGGGCACAAAGAAGAATCCTGTCATGGTTGATACTATTGTGATGGCCAACCTGGTAAGCATTAAATACAGACACAAATATGCACACTCTGCATGAGGATCCTTTATGAGCTTCTTATTCTTCAGATCTGTTTCTCTATACTGCAAGCTTAGTAATACTAAAAGTAATGGGAGGATCCTGGAGCTGAGACCATTGACAAAAAAGATGTGTCTCTAATTTGCTGAGCTTTCCCTGTCTTCTGATCCGATGTGGATTTGGATA
Organism: Neomorphus geoffroyi; assembly: GCA_033558235.1. NCBI lineage: Eukaryota > Metazoa > Chordata > Aves > Cuculiformes > Neomorphidae > Neomorphus > Neomorphus geoffroyi. The sequence goes on from JAUMJM010000005.1 coordinate 19,107,875, forward strand.
TAGCCTAATTTTATCTGAATTTATCTGAACTGCCTAAACTGGCAGTCTAATTGACTTAAGTAGATTGTAGGAGATAGGTAGGTAGGTAGATAGGCAGGTAGATTCAGGTGGAGATTCCACCAACAGATGTAAGGCTGTGAATCACATTCCGATTAAAATAACCATTTTTGTTACACAATGACCCAGGCAAAAGAATGTTCCTAGTTTAGATGCTTCGGTGAAGTGCTTAAGGCCTCTGTGGGACAAATCCACACCCGAGAATTCCTCTGGCCGTCCAAAGTAATTATTTTTGCTTTTAGCAGGCTGTAGAGCAAAAGATGTGATTTCTGAAGCAAAAGATTTTTTTTTCTATTGCATGAGGTAATTCAATAAGGAAAGATTAATTTTGGTGCATAATATGTATCTGCTTTTCTCTGTAAATTCTGTATCACAAGGATGAAACGCCTAATAAACTGCGAGTCTTTGATTTTTACTCAACTGTAGATGATGTTCAACCTGATGAAACTTACAATGTTTCTTTACATTCCAAAGCTCTTCCCTCATCTGGTTTTCACCTAGTGATAGCTGTATGCAGTATTCCTAGATTCGGAAGGACCTGTGTTGACTTGGAAACTTGTTCCAGACAAAACTTCTAAAAAACCTAGATTTTGACAAAGCTTTTCAGTTTAGGGTTAGCGTAATAACTTATTTCTTTTTTGTGTACATACTGCTCTAGGTGGAGATTTTGTATACAACTCAAATTCAGCTAGAAACAAATGGAGCATAGAAAGTTACTAACATGGTCATACTGGGAAGGTGATAATTGGTTGCATCACTGCCACATTGCTTTCAGGGCTAGTTTAACAGCAGGTAATGGTTACTAACCTTGACTTCAGTACTCAGTGCTGGATAAATGATGTTTGTATGTGTACTTTCTGAAATGCTGACAGAACAAGTGACTGTCTTTCCTCTTTTTCCTTAGGGGTATTTTCAGCTGAAAGCAAATCCAGGTGCTTGGACACTGCGATTGCGTGAAGGAAGATCCAAAGCGATTTATCAGGTTTTTTCGTAAGTATTAATCCATCTTTTGGAAGCATAGATTAACCTGAAAGTGCAACACAATTTGAAAAGATCAGGCAGTACTGAAGGAAAATGAGCAAAAATAACATCAAGAAAATAGAATATCAAGCAAATGGTGATTTAAAGCTTGAGGTGCTTTATTCCCTGATAGTGTAAGTTGTTTGATTGCACTATGTGTTCTTGAAAGTATTTGCATGTGTTAACACATCGTAAGCCTAAGCTGCTCAGCTAGACCTGATGCTAGCAGTCTCTTGTTGCACAGCTACCAGACACTTGCCCTATCAGTTCCAAGCATGGTTATCATTATCATGCAACTGTTTGCACCAAATACTGTAGAAATGTTACTTATGGTTTTGTTGATCAATATTTTAGCATTCCCAACAGCCTTAGCATGCAGTTCCAAGAATGCGTCCACTGGAGCATTGCAAGCTCTCCAGCAGAGTCTTGATCTGGAAGAAATGCCATGAATTTCCCTCTCAGTTTTTTTCAGCCCTGAGGATGCCTCTGAATGCAGTGTTACTGATGAATAACATCTTTTTTTAACAGGAGCGTTATATTAATTTCAAATCTAGGCTTTTTTTTCTTCAATTAATTCTGATTGTTTCTTAGTCAACAAAGTCATCTAAGAATCACTGTGGTTATACCTTAACTTTAGGATATAGAATCACCCTTTAGTTCCATACCCTGGCTGCATGTGGACTGCACCACATTTCCCTGTCTTGGGAGAAACCCTTATGCTTGGAATGAAGTCACATTGTACTCCTTTAGCTGGCATTTAGCTGCCACGTGTGTGCCTTAGAGATAGATCTGTAATTTCCATGTTCGGTTTTCATATGAAGAACCATCATTCCAGCTGTTGTTTGGAAGATTCATCTTTCTCATGTTTCATGTAACATGTAGCATATGAGGGCTTCCTCTTGAAGCTTTAGATCCAGTCCCTTCTCAAGGAACAGTGTTGTTTTATTTTATTTCAGCTTCAGTTCTTGCTTCATCGCTGCCATTTGTCCTGCCCCACAATTCTGCAGGCTGAAACAGGTCTATTTCTTATAAAATATTTATTATTACTTGGAGTTCAGGAACACATAGTGCCATATGATGTGTAATCAGCTGCTATTGAAAGATGAAAAAATTAATTAACATCTTTGCTGGTTGTAGTATTTAGTTAATGCATCAGTTTCAGAGTAACAGGAAGAAATGTTAACGGTATATTAAGTTCATTCTATTTGTTTATAGTTTTGTTTTGTTTTTTTTTTTCCAGAAACCACTCACAATTTGTTGAAAAAGCAGAAAAACATAGTCTTTAGGATAAAAAGTTACTTATTCTCCACCAGCAGTAGCAATATAATTTGTCTAATGTAACATTCAATTCTTAAGATACATATATAGTGATTCATGAAATATTTAATGGTTAAAAGAATAATGTAATGAGCTGTAGTTGAATTAAAAAATGAAACAAAACCGCTCTACGTTCCAGGCTGGATCAAAGCAAAGTTAAATTATCTGCCTTTTAAGATTACTGATTTTTCCCTAAGAAGCAATACAAAGTAGCTTAATTTTGCTCAGCCAAGTTATGTAAAATTAATGCTTGATGAGTCATCTAAACAATAACATTTATTTCCTTTAATTATTAAAAGCCATAGGCTTAGAGTACAACAGTGAAGGTATGTTTGGGAGAGGCCGTAACAGGATGTTTTGATATTACCTTTACTGATATCAGTATTAATAGTTATCAAATAGCTGTCGGAACTCAAGCCACTATTTGTTAGGGTGGAATTTTCCCAAGAGACGTTGGGTATTATCCATCCTTTTATACTAGTCACATCCTCTCCTGTTGAACTGTTAATGACCTGTTTTCTTTGAGGCGCAAGCCTGTACATTACAAAAGCAGGATACAGGATTTTTAAGTTAGAGCATGTTCTATGTCTCGATGCTTATTTGCTTTTCTCATAGTAGCATCTAATGCACATGTGAGTAATTTATATTTACTTTATTTAAATAACACAGCTTTTGAATTAGGCTGGTTTTTTTCTCTTGAACACTGCTTCTAACAAGGATCATTATTTTGAAGCAGTCACACTTGTAAATCAATTTGTTATTAATAAATTACCATGAACATTAGGAAGATTGATGTACTCAGTAACAGTTATTATTGAAACTTTGATGGCAGGAAAACAGGTAGGTATTGCAAAGATATGACTGCAGAAAATAGTTAATATCTAAAGATAGGTAGATAGATAAAAGCTCCCTCTGAATATTCCATCTTTTAAAGAGTCAGGTAGATAGAATTTATTACATTTTGATGGTATGCAGATTGCCTAACTGAAAGTTGTATTTTTTGTAATTCAGACAAGGAGGTTTTTTGTTTGTTTCTTTGGTTTGAGATTTTAAAGTGTCTCCATTTGGAGAAATTGAATGCTTTTGTTCTCCATATGGAAAATTATAATTTATATTATATTGATTTTATTTTTGTTTCTATTAAAAGTATGTAGGTGCAGTTAAACATTTTGAAGCTGTGATGTAAATGGTCTACTGGACACATTTAATTTTGTACAACAATTATATAATAGTGAAGTAGTTGTTAAATATTTAGTAGTGCTGTTGGTACGAAAGACATTTTGCTTGGATTTAGAAAAGAAGTTGTGCCTGCTTTCAGTGAGTTTATAAACTAAGTTACACTGAAAGCATTCAGTACCTTTTGGACAAAACACAAAATCCTTATTCTGTTAAGGGAGATTATAAATTGTGTTCTCAGTACTTCAGAATCCCAGGTCACATTCAAAACTTTATTCACGCGATCACTCATTTGAAATATGCATCTGCTACTTGAATACAATGACCACATGCTGAGTATCACATGCACAGAGACAGAGAAAGGACGAGAGGTGCTGTGTAAGTTTCAGCACACTGCATTAGAATTAGAGAGCAGAATGATGAGTTTTCTTTCAGAGAGATACATACCTAAAACCGAGTGAATATCCTAGTAAGTAGCCATTGAGCATGTAGTTGGGTGAAATTGAAAATTAAGTACTCTGTCAGGAAAAGAAATTACCATCGTGTATCGGTAGGAAAACTACAAAGATGTGAATGGAGAGACATGAACAGGATCTTGAGACCAGTGTTAAGTGTCCAGGTTAACTAATGGTGACTGTTTTCAGTACATTGTTCATACTGAGACAATCATTCATCACGCTGAATGCTCTGCGCAGTAAAATAATTTGCACTTGGTAAAGATGGAGCTGACATTGAGGGATCCATGGAAGAGATTTAGGGAGGCAAAGTGATGTTACTAAATTTACAGCCAAACCAAACACTTTGAGAATATTGTAAAGACTGTGGGAAATCATCATCATTGGTAGAGCTGTAGTGCTCGCTACGGAGCTCATAACACAGATTCTGAGGTGACTGAGTGAATAATAGAGAAAACTTTGCTTGTGTCAAATCTGAGGGCAAAAATGGGAACACTGTGTCAGCTGCAGCTATGTCTGCTATCAACAGTTTCTGTTTGACTGTAGTTCTACTATTTTAGAGCACTATTTGTTTACACACTTTATTTTAAATGGAGATCTGTTCCCTTTTTATCCTGTGATTAAAAAAAAACAGTTCTTGGCTGACTGTTCTTATATGCAATATTCTAAAAGTTTGAAAGTGAAACAAATCACAGTAAAGAAGTCAAGATAATCCTGAGCATTGTTTTGTGCCAGAATCAGCCCTCTCTATGAAACTTAGTAATCACAGGCACTTTTTACTATAGAGCTATAGTAAATAGAAAATGTGTGCATTTTCATTTTTAGATAAGTAATATGAAACAGACTGAAACAAGATTTAAATATTTCTGTTTGATAGGCAAAAAAAAGGCCTAGACTAAGAGGTAGCAGATTAGTTTTTAAACCAATATTTTGTGTGTATAACCTTAGGAAGAGGAGACCACATAATCAGCCACAGGAAAGAAGAAACCACATTAGCTTAAATCAGAAAATTCCATTTTTTTTACAGTAGTCACTACTTCTTGTATCAAATGAAAGGAAGAATTGAAGGAAAAATATATGGGCTTTTGATGTATTAAAGCTGTAAAATTTGAGAATTATGTCATTACACTGTGTTGCAGAGTGACAGCAATATTTTTCATAATTTCTGCTCAGTGGAATGCTGCACAATTTCAAGATGCCTGAATCACTTTAAACTGATGTTCACTAGGGTAAACATTCATGTGGTGCCTTGCACAACCCTGTGTTTGAGGGTGCAATTACCAGAGCCAACCAGATAAAAGCCAGTCTTTATTATCTCAGCACTGTAATGAAGCTTTTCCAGGGCTTTTTAAAGCAGATTTATGTAAAAAAACTAATTAAAAAGTGAGAGCCACGACTCTTGTGTGGTGTCCAGTTATGAATAAAACTCAAAGTTTTTGAGGTTAAGATATAATTAGATACCAATTAAGATCTTTTGTTTATGTAACTATCAGCAATCCTAGACCTTATAGTGTTTGTTTTATTGAGCCAGTACATTTGCATGAGTTTTCCTTTTCCTCCTCACAGCCATGAAGGAACAGATTCTGTAGCTGACCTGACAGATGTTATCGTGGTATTAAGCAACTTCAGAAGCAAAATTATCAAAGTCCAAGTAAGAAATAGCTTTTTGTCTGCACTATTTCTTTATTTGAACTATGATTAATGTTTATATTTCTTACTTTATATTCAATTGGAAGATGTATACTAGAATATATAATTTAGATTTTGTATAATTAAATTGTAGAATCATAGAATCACTTGGTTGGAAAAGACGTTTGAGATCATCAAGTTGAACCATACCTGTCCAGTACTAAACCATATTCCTAAGTACTTAATCTACCCATCTTTGTAACACCTCCAGGGATGGTGACTCAACCACCTCCCTGGGCAGCTGTGCCAGTGCCTGAATAGATAAATAGAGATGTGCAAATTAATGTAGTTAATTTGATTCAATCAGATTATATTAATTACATGGGAGATTATTAAATAGCTGCTAAGGTAATACATCCATGTGGGTAACATAGGATGTATCTCACCTAGCTTTAGGTTTCTAAGAGTGTAGTCTGTCTCTCTGTTTAGTGGAGTGAGAAAGACAGTCCAAAGGACTGCTCACCCCAGCTCGCCTATGTATTTAAACTGAGGGGATGATCACCTCTTGAGGCATCCAGTTCTCTGCTGTGACTGAGGAGGGGTTTTACATGAAGTCCAGATACCAGAGTGGAAGTTGAAGTTAGATATATTGAGTTCTCTCTGCAGAAGGCTTGAACATACAGTTTGATTTATTAATCATAATTTAATTTTTTGTAATTGATTACTTTTCTTATTATTATAGTAAGTTCTCAACATTGTTTAAAAGTATGAAATTAATTTTTATTCTTCAGTTTAATACAGTTCAGTAAGTATTTTTAAGAAATAGAGATTGGCAAGCTCTAGCCAGTAAGTATGCCATAGCTAGATATCACAAGTGAAGTAGTAAATATTATCAACTAACTTTCTAAATTACACAAGTTCATTTTTTTTAATAACTAGGTACAGAAAAAGCCTGATAAAATTAATGAAGAGCTCCTTACTGATGGAACAACAGGAAAAAAAGGAAATCAGGAATCAGTTACAAGGTAGTGAATAATTTGCTTATACTTTAACCATGCCAGGATGTGTTTATTATTACTCTTAGCATAAATGTTTCTTACTTGGTAGTGATGCAAAAATGTACAAAGGCTCAATGTTGCCCCAAGGGATTAATAATATAAATTTTAAAAGAGGGAAATAATAAGCTGTAATGTCTTGTACATCTCAATATTTATTTCCTTCTTCATTCTCCTCTTCATTTTGGAGTTTCTGTTCATTTTCTCTATTGGCAGTAATTTTGTTTTGTCTCTGCCAGTAATGTGGTACTTTGTATCAAATTGAACATGGAAAAGCAGACTATGATGCTGCTTATCAGCTGCTAGACATTATTTATAAAACCTCAAGAAGTGTTTTTGTATTTGTCAATGAAATACCTATTCTTTTAAAGCTTGCCTTTTATAAATAAATTTAAGAAACATTTCAACTATTATATTGGGGACTAATAACATAGCATTTCTAATTTGCCTTATACTGTTGTAAAATTTTGTTTTCAATTACTCATGTGTCTGTAGATGTGCGGTTCAAGCAGATTTTCTATAAATTGGAATTTAATTTTTATTAATAAGGCATAAATTCCTGTGAAGTTGTCAAATAGCCTTCCTCTTTGATATCCCAGAATGAAAACCAGACCCTGCCAGCAGTGCACTGTTGATAACAGGAATAATTGTGTGCTCTGACTTGGGTCATGTGTGTATCACATCACTCAAATCCTTTTGTAACTGAACTGGCCTTCTCCAACTGACTGCTTTTCCCATGTGAACTTAAGAGGTCAATCCAGCCATCTTCAAAGCAGCTTGTTCCATTTGGAAGATCTCTGCCTGCTGTAGTGCTTTGCATAATCAATATTTTCAAGATCTTTGCGTCAAAAGTTGTTTTTCTTTTTCATGTCTGTCTTTGTAATCACACGCGGTGTTGATTGTATTATAAAGAGCTTGACATTCTTTCAGTCCTGTTATCAGGAAATGGGACAGAAAGTCAGAAAGAGAGAAGACAGACTGCTTGGGACTGTGAACTGCAGTCTTTTTAGCCTGTGAGAACTTAGTGCTAGTTGAGGGGTTGTCTTCTTCAGGGCTGTGACGCTATGCACTTGGTGCTGCTCTTTCGTGTTTGCTGTAGTCCTGTCGGACTGTGCTATCTCTTCTTACCATTCCTGGGTGAGAACAACATGGGTTTCTCAAAACCCACTCAAAACACACATCTCAGGCCTTCTGAGCTTTCAGCTTTGAGTTAGCAGAGTGATGTGAATTCTTTTGTTTATGTTGGACATCTCAGACTTGTCTCATTTGTTCTCAAAGATTGAGGGATACTTATTTTTATGCTTTTTAAACTATATTTTTTTAAAAGGAATCTAATCAGAATAAAAATCAATAGGAGTGACTCGCGCAACCTAAGTTTGTGAGAAGCGACTCACCTCTAAAGAAGACTGTTAAGGTGGATCTTCAACAATACCAAGCCATGCTGTAGCCACTTTGGCTAAGGAAGCCTGTGCAGTTCAGAGATCTGCAGAACAGTGCTCAGAGGGAGACTGCAGCCACCATCCCTTAGCTATGTGGGTACTGTTAAGCATATGTGATTAAAAACAATCCTGGTAAACTTTGGTATTCAAAGCAAGCAAAGAATGCTGTGCATCAGGAACAGAAAACCACTGGACAAAGTACCTCAAAGATCATGGCTAGCTGTGCAGAGAGCAACTGGGTGAATTTAAGGACGAATTCAGCAGTGTTATGTAAAACACTTGGGGAATCGCATCGCTGCAGACCACTGAATGTTATGAGAATGTTCCAGGAAGGGCTGCTACACCTCAGCCTTGCAGTTTGCTGTTAGTAAGATACTGGGATAAATATGTGTTTCAGCCTGGTGTGGCCATCTTTAGATTCTGTTCAGTTGGTATTTTAGAGTATATATTCAGCTCAGCCAAAAATGGGGCTATGCAGACATCTCTCATCTCAAGAACACGCATTGGTGGTTCCGATGTAGAATGCACGTGGATGAAGCTTGAAAAATAACTGTTACTGATTTTAAAAATAACTAGGTCTCTAGATGGTTTGGCTGTGTGTATTTCTGATTTTTGCTTTGATAAAATATTGAGTTCTTGCCAAATTTGAGTTTTGTTTGATTGAAAATATTGGAGACTATGGTTGTGCCATTGTTTGTCCTGAGTGCCTGGGTATGAGGTGTTGCTCTCAAAAGATGTTGCTATCATAGATACGTGGAGTGGAAGTAGAATGTAAGTGTATTCCCTTGCTGAAGGATATTTCTCCTCTGTATTTTCTTACTTTTGATTCTCTTGAGTTTAATGGTAATGTAGGAGTATTTTCTTTCAGATGAATATTTACTTTATATAATAATTTTGATGGGGTTTTTTCCTTAGGCTTCCAGAAGGAAGTCCAACAGAAGAGAAGGAAAAGAAAAGTGATATTCTTAACATTTTTTCAGTTGCTTCAGGCCATTTATATGAACGTTTTTTAAGGTAAGGAAAGGTAAAAGGGAGAAAAGAATTTCATAGTGATACAGTAAACCTTCATCCTAAAACTAAGCCGTTTGAAGAAACTGACTTTTTTAAATGAGGTGTAAAGAATATATTATCAAAACATAGAAAAGTTGTGTACAGTGAGCACTAAATTTGTGTTTGAGAACAAAGTGATTCAATATATATGTTCAAAACTGCCATTATTCTTTGAAGAATGAAAAAGATTCTCCATGTGTTATGAGTGCATGTGCAAAGTGTGGACGTAAGAGATGAAGCTCAGCCTCTCTGTATAAAGACAAACCAGAATTGACTTCATTGGAGTTGTATATATACATGTTTGGTCTAAATTATGGATACTACTACATGCACATCTGGCATATCGGTCACTAATGATTGCTTTTGAAGGAATTCTTACAGTATTGCCTCATCTGTTCACAACCATCTCTGTTACTTTTCTGTTTTGAATACTTGTCTACATTTGTCAGATTTAGTGATTTTCCTGTCCTAAAATGGAATTTAACAATTCTTTCATGCATATTTCTTTGGAAAGTAGTATTTTGTTTGTATGGATTTTTATTTCATAGTAATCTGAAGCAGTTTGGACATCTGTATCATATTTTTTAACCTACAACAACATTCACAAAGGGAAAGACTTGCTTATTTTAAAGGAGAAAAAAATAATTTTAAAACATCCTACATGCTTTTAGCTTAGAGAAGAGGAGGCTGAGGGGAGACCTCATCACTGTCTACAACTGCCTGAAAGGAGGTTGTGGCGAGGTGGGTGCTGGTCTCTTCTTTCAAGTGACAAGCGATAGGAGGAGAGGAGATGGCCACAAGTTGCACCAGGGGAGGTTTAGACTGAACGTGAGGAAGAATTTCTTCACTGAAAAGAGTGGTCAGGGATTGGAACAGGCTGCCCAGGGAGGTGGTGGAGTCACCATCCCCAGATGTTTTTAGGAGACGAGTGGATGAATTTCTTAGGGACATGGTTTAGCAAGGAGACAGGTATGGGTGGATTCAATCTCAGAGATCTCTTCCAATCTTATGATTCTCTGATTTTTCTTTACCTTATTTTAAAGTTTATTATTTATCGATTTTTAAGGCAGACTTGGCTTCTTGTAAGGCTGTAAGGTGCTCTTCATCTGTCTGGTTACACCAAACAAATGCCAATAGAGGAAAAAAAATTGTACTGTAAATAGTGATTCTTAGTTTTCAAGGGTTTGCTGAAGAGGATCTTGAGCCATGCTTTCGCTTTTCCACTGTTTTTCTTTACAGCAACCTATTAAACTCAACCAATATATTTCTAAAATAAGTTATCTCAGTGGGCAAGTTAATTTAAGGTATTAATCATTACTCTGATTTTGTCAGGGTCCTCTTGTAGAATAAAACTTGTTAACAGATCCACTTTTGAAATTGTTCCTTCTAATATTGCTTAGCCAGTCTGAATCAAGTAAAGAAAATTATACTTAGAAAGTTTCAGCACCTATTAGGTGCAGTTGAAATTTAATGACCTGTGTGTATTTGTTTGTTTATTATAGACTTATATTTCCACAGAATTATGATGCTTTCTATCCTACGTCATACAAAAACACCAGTTAAATTTTGGTTTCTGAAAAACTACCTCTCCCCAACGTTTAAGGTAGAAGAAACATCTTCCTTTTATTTTTTTCTTTAAAATTTTGAAGTATTTTTTAAAATCAGTTACAGTAGAATAATTTTGATTCAAATTAAATTTTCACAGTGGGAAATAATCTGTATATACCAATAGTTTTTAAAGTCTTATATGTAAGGTTCTTCTGGAGCCCAAAGCTCAGTGATATGATATATATTTCAAGCTCCAAGAGCTTAAAAACAGTGCTTTTTATATTTGTGTAGCTAAGGATACTGCTAGGACTAAACAAACATTTTAAAACAATTAATTATGTAGCCAGTGAGAGCAACATGGCTGCAGCTGTGCTGCGACAATCCCCCTTTTTCCTTTTGAATCCTTGTGCGTCACATACATGTGCAACTAATAAGGTTTTTCATTCTTCTTCTAGGATGTTATTCCTCACATGGCTAAAAAGTATGGTTTCCAGTATGAGCTGGTACAGTATAAGTGGCCCCGCTGGCTTTATCAACAGACAGAAAAACAAAGAATTATCTGGGGCTATAAAATTCTCTTTTTGGATGTTCTTTTCCCTTTGGCTGTGGATAAAATAATATTTGTTGATGCTGACCAGGTAAGAAAAAATAATGCTGTATGAATATATAATGAATTCATTTTGGCTTAGATTAATCCAGTTTCTTTCTCCGTGGCCGGTTAATCAGATGTTGGTCTTGTAAACCTATTGCGGTTTTACGAGCAGGACCAGTGGTATTGCGTAATGTGAAATGCAGTTATTTCACTTGTCTTCAGTAGAAATTAAGAGTCTTACCACACTGAATTGCCTTAAATTGCCTGTGAAGAGAGAAAGGCACCCAGAGAGGCGTGTGAAATCTTCCCAGGGAGGTGGTTTAGTAGTGGACAAGTAAGGCTGGACTCACTGACCTCAAAGGTCTTTTCCAACCAGGCGATTCTGTAAGTCAGATTCACCTAAGATATATTTGAGTGATTCAGTCTCTGAGCTGACAGTGGGAAAACTTCTCCACTATGGAAGGAGTCTAAGGTGGTTTGTTTAGACCATTTGAAGAACTGGATGGATGAACTCTTTCAAGACTAATCCTGTCTTCATTTTTCTTGAATTTGTATTCAGTCTTTCACAGGTAACATGCTGTCTTAAACGGATGAGACATTGAAGGGTCTATCACATGGCTATTAAAAACCTGAGAACAAATAATATGTATTTTGGACTGCCCAAAGCTTGAGAATAGATCAAATTTAGATGTAGCAATGCAGACTGCAACTCTCCGCAATTTCATAAGCATACAGTTGATGTTGCAGATACTCTCTGTCTGTCCATTTTGCAAATGCCATTGTAACCTATTTTTTAAAAGTACTTTACTTCTGGATACGAAGAACTTTTTCAAATGATTCAATAATTTTGAATGCACTAGTTAGGTAATGAATAGGAAAGATTTTTTTAAAGGGGAGATTTTTAAAGTTACACTAAATTTCTTCATGTAGGAGTACTGGGCAACCAAGAACATTGATCTAAGAATTAAAAATACTTCGTTAATTTATTTATTAAATGTGTTACACAGATGGTCACAGAATAGACACGTGCTTTTTTTCCTTGAACAATAATTTGTTAAGTATCATTCAAGTGGAACACTTTATTTGTACTCCACTGTTATAGTGTCTCAGGCTTTTTTTTATATTAAAATTAAGCTTTTGGGAAGCTTTCTGCAGCAAATACTTTAATCTACATACCTTAAAAACAGTGTTAAATTTTAAAAATAAATATCTTCTTATTTAGATTGTGAGAAGTGACCTAAAAGAACTCCGAGATCTAGATCTCAATGGAGCTCCCTATGGATACACGCCTTTCTGTGACAGCCGTAAAGAGATGGATGGGTACCGTTTCTGGAAATCAGGATACTGGGCATCACATCTTGGGAAAAGGAAATACCATATTAGGTAGGATAACTCCTCACGGATTTCTGTGCAGTTTGTGAATTTGATTAAAATCTGGATCTTGGTATTGATCACTGAGGCATTTGAAGGCAATTTCCCTACAGTCATTCTCACTAAGAGATGAGTAAGGCATGAATTCTGATGACATATTGACTTCACTTTTTCATTGTAGCTTCAGCCAGTTAATTGAAAATGGAATTCCTTTAGGATGGAAACACTTTTTGGGTTCTTGTTACTTTTCTTCATGTTATCAAAAGTAAGGTGAAACTCCATGAATCTTTTATTTTTTATCTTTTTAGTGCCTTGTATGTTGTGGATCTTAAGAAGTTCAGAAAGATTGCAGCAGGAGATAGGCTTCGGGGCCAGTACCAGGCTCTTAGCCAAGATCCAAACAGTCTGTCAAATCTAGATCAGGTATGCATGCCTTTCAGCAATGTGGGGTTTATTTTCTTTATCTTTCTCAATATGCATGGAATTATTTTGCATGTCAGGGTATACATTATGTAATTCTTAAGCTATTTGCCATTTACTGCTGCTTTAGAACATTTTCAGGTGTGAGTATGAGTATGGTTCAGAAAACTCAACACTGAACGATGCTTTTAATAATTTTTAATATGAAAAGAAGAAGGAAAACCAGCATACACAACTGCTGTCCTTTATTTGCAGTTATTCTTTGTGCATTTGTGTTTTTTCAATGATAAACCTATATTCTGATAATGGTAATTATATCCTTATTTAACAAGAGCTTTTTCTTCCTCTTTTTTTTCCATTAATATAAATTTAATTTATGTAAGCTAACTGCTAATGCACTCTAGTGGTCACTGTATATAGTCACTCTAGGGTGACCATGCTCTTTTTTCATATAACTCTACCAATTTTTAAAATACATAACGTACTGAAACTTATTATTTTTTTCTGTAGCAGAGGTTCTTCAACTCAGTAGAAAATTAGTAATACAGCTCATTCAATTTCTGCTTGAGTAAATAATGCTTTTTATTTATGTGTCTCTTTGGGTGAACTTTTAAAAGGCTTCATTAGTGAGATTTTTCCCTGCTTTATCAGTTATCCTTGTGGAGTTACTAAACACAAAAGGTTTTTACCTGCCTGTAGCAGTAAAGGGATCCCACAGTAGCAAAGCCTTCATCTCTCATTGCCTGCATTCCACCTCCTTACTCTCCCTCTCTCACTAAATACATTATTGCCACTTGCATTTTTTTCCAGAAATAAAACTAAAAATTGAAAATAGCAGTTCTTATGATAGGGGACAAAGGAAAAGAGAAATACATCTACACTAGAAACTCAAACTGGACTGGGCACAGGGAGCTGGAGCAGTCTTCAGTGGTAACTGTGAAGAGCAAAAGACTGATACAAAAACAGCAGTCAGATTTTACCTCTCTTTTCTGGACAATAGAATTAATTATTGGCCATATATCACATACTTGGTGTCCTGATGTAATATCACTGAATGTTTTTCAGACCTGGTCTTAGCTGTGCATACAAGGTGTCTTTCAGAAAGACCTTTAAGATTCAGAAGCCGGTTACAGCGTTTCTGCTGTAATGGTGCTTTTCAGAAATAGCAATTAATTTTATCAATTATTCTTGGAATATTAGTCATGTGTATCTTTCCTTTTTAAGGTTCTTATATTTTCAATTATAGCCATAATCCATGATCGCATATATCTCTTATAAGTCTGTTGGATCACATCAAAACCCACTCAAGTGTCAGCTACCCTTCCCTCAGCACCTCAATGCTGAGAGCAGATGTTAAGTTAGCTTAATCTTGGCAGAATGGATTTGGAATTACTTTATAAAGGGAAATATTTCAAAGGAATGTTTTCATAGTGCTCTACTTTCTGGCTGTGTCGATAGGAATCACTTTCCATCTTCATTGCTGCTACTTACACCAAATACAGCAACATTCCTAGAAATATAAACCAGGGTACAATATGTTTTAACAGTGTTCCTGGAGAGCTTTTGTCTGCTGATAAGGATGCAATATGATAGTTTTTTTGTTTAATTTTTTTTTTAAACACATGACTGGAGCACTTGGGGCCCTTCTCAAAGAAGCAGTAATCTCAGTTCTTTGCTGCTCTGCCAGCACCACTGCCTTCATGGGTTGTAGTTAAGGTTATGCTAATATAAACCATAAAATAGAAGTAGATAGAGTGGGGAAAAAAAAGTAATTTTAAATGCCAAGGAGAGTAAGTAAAGAGCTCCTAGGGAGAAAAATTACATGTGATAAAAACTAGATTTCTAGTAAAGCATATTTTAGTTATAATTTTTGATGAGAAGCATGAAAATGTCTATATACAGATGACAAAAAAAATCTTGACAAATATTCATAGTAATTCATTAAAAAATAGATAATTTACCATCTTTTTCTTTACTTTAAGAATAAAAATCAGTAGAAAGGAATGTAAGCTTCTTTTATTAAGAGGTAATGTATTTTTCATTTAAGATCTTACTTTATAATAAAGATGCTGCTGTAGTAAGGTCCCTTTTTTTAATTGTGTAGGTTATCTGACTAAATGTGGAAGCACTTGAATTGTAAGTCAAATTGAAGAACAAATTCTGAATGTTCTTTGTAAAAATATAGGGGACTTTAATCTCAGCAGTTTACGTGTTTTAAATGGACAAAGATTTTGACAGTAAAACCAATCTGTTCTTGCCCTTGTTCATTTATTTTTCTGATTCATTAATATTTCCTCTTTGATCTTCTAGATGTATTTTAGTGTTTTGGATGATAAATCACTTTATTTTGAAAGGATAAGCAATTACTTCTTTAGGATTTTTTTTTAAATAAATTTTCTTTTGTCTACTTTTGAGTCCTGGCACTACGAACTGACTTCCTGCTTTCTACTCTATGTAACAATTCGAAAATTAACTTCTTTGAGACTTACTGTGGTAACTCAGGAATCCTGATTTCATTTAGAAAGTCAGAGAGGCACAACAGGAAACCAGTCTCTCTTCTCTTGAAATTGACATGGCAATCATAGAATGGTTTGCGTTGGAAGGGACCTTGAAGATCATCCAGTTCCAACCCCTCTGCCATGGGCAGGGACACCTCCCACCAGACCAGGCTGCTCAAGGCCCCATCCAATCTGGCCTTGAACACTTCCAGGGATGGGACATCCACAACTTCCACGGGCAACCTGTGCCAGTGCCTCACCACCCTCATCATGAAGAATTTCTTCCAAATATCTAATCTAAATCTCCCCTTTTTCAGCTTAAAACTCTTCCCTCATCCAATCATAGATAAATGATTTATCTTTCAAAAACTCATATAATTGAAGTTTTTAAGAAAATAAAGCATTTAAATTAATGTTTAATGTCTTGACTCTCAGTATACTTCTGTTTGATGTAATTTTCCTGCACCAATGTCTATATTTGAAGTAATTCGTAATGCAGCTGTATATGCTATTTTATTCTGTCACAATTAGCAGTGTGAATTGGCAGAATAAGCCATGACTGATAATTAAGTACTGACGTTTATTTTTTAAATATAATGTAGTGGTTGCACATGTGAAAGAGCTTGTGAATGGATCTACCGATTACACCTGATACTTTAAACGTTGACTGGAGCATGTGCAGCTTACGATGACCTGAGTTGTGTCTCATTTATAAATGCTGTTCCCTACATTCAACAAGATACTGGTTCAGAGTTTTCACCATGAGTGTACCTCACTGTGTAATAAAGGTTAAAAAGGAGACATTTTAAGTGAAGTAAGGAAGACAGCCAGAAGAGCAGTTTAATAGCTTTTCCTTTTCGCACTCCTGTTTCTGGAATTCCTTTTCCTAGAAGTCTAAATTTAGAGTAGTGCTGTAATCCCAGATTATGTGCTATTGAGCTTCTTTTTTTTGCAAATTTGAGGAATGAGAAGATGGTTAAGTTTTTCTTTAATAATTTCACACAGTCCAGTTCTGCTTAGTAGGATTTATGGTATTCACTGCTCAGGGATATGATTTAGTAGCGGACAGGTGTTGCTGGACTCAATGAACTCCAAAGGTCTTTTCCAACCAAGCGATTCTATGATTCTGTCGCTATCAGACCAGCAGTATTGCTTATGTCAAGCTAAGGAAGGGCAGCCATAAAAACAGGAAACAAGAATGCTTGAGAAATTGGTCATCAAAATGAACGTGGCCAAGTTTGGAATCTATTTGAAAAAGAAGTGAATATTTAGAAGGAAATGTAAGAACTGTTTTCAGAAAGACACTTGATAACCAGTTACATTAAGTTCAATGCTAATTTCTGATTTTGCACAATTTGTACAGGACCTTCCCAATAATATGATTCATCAAGTAGCTATCAAGTCCCTCCCACAGGAATGGCTTTGGTGTGAAACCTGGTGCGATGATGAATCCAAGAAAAAGGC
This sequence comes from Neomorphus geoffroyi, assembly GCA_033558235.1. Classification (NCBI taxonomy): domain Eukaryota; kingdom Metazoa; phylum Chordata; class Aves; order Cuculiformes; family Neomorphidae; genus Neomorphus; species Neomorphus geoffroyi. The sequence goes on from JAUMJM010000005.1 coordinate 19,124,966, forward strand.
TAAGACAATAGACTTGGTGAGTTGATTAGTTGATTTTGAGTTGAATTGTTTTGTAGATTCAAAACTTCGCTGTATTTTCTGTGGCTTTCGAGGTGGTGTGTATGTGAGGTCAGGGAGGCAGCCTTGCTGGAAGGTACTGGAACACTACTGCCTTTTCCCTACAATACAGCAATTTCTCCTTTCCTCTGCAACCTCTCCCGCTTGCTCTGTAACAGATTTATGTGTCTTAAAGCTGAAAGCTGTACCCAAAAAATTGAATGTTGCTATCCGCATGGGATTGGGGTTTTTCACAACTGTGAATGTATTTTACCAATTTTTTCTGTATTCATTCATGTTGGTGGAACTCTGATGAAATACTGTTATCTGTTTGAGCATTGTGTGCTGCTATTGCACTTCCATCACAGAATGTTCCTCCAGAACCTGCTGTGTGGAGGACTTAAAATTATTATGGTTTTCTCTGTCCATTTGACCACTATAAACAAGAGATAAAGCAGAGCTTATAAAGTTTAATGTTGAGGAGACCACTCATATTTAGAAAGGAGAAAGTGTCTTTCTCCTTTGCGAAATGAAACAGAAAATATTCTTCCTTGTAATTGTTCCCCCATCCCATTTTTCCCCCCATTCTCATTTTCTGACAGCCCCCACGCACTGTTAAGAATTTATTACTTCAGATACAAAATTCTGAAGAAAAACAGACAGTTGGAATCTGGTACAAATATTCAGTATGCAAATAGTTTGGAGGTTTTGTGTCTTTACAGTATTTAAAGTAAGCTTTTTTATTAACTTAAGATGGATGCTCTCTGTTCAGGAAAGATTGAAATTATTTACTAGATCTTCTTTCATAGCATTATAGATTGGTTTAGGTTGGAAGGGACCTTAAAGATCATCCAGTTCCAACACCCCTGCTGTGGGCAGGGACACCTCCCACTGGATCAGGTTTCTCAAAGCCTCAACCCTATTATCATGTATAATTTTTGTTTATTATTTCCATTTATTTTATTTCATGGAAGTAATCAATACTTTTTTTTTTTTTTTTTTTTTTGGACAACACTGGAGGAAGCATCACAAATTTAATAAAAAATGTATCAGATTCAATTTGAGCATGCTAATGTATCTGATTGTGTAACTTAGTCTAAATACTTGTAGTCTTGTGCTATAGCCATGTCTCTGCTATCCATATAGAATCACAGAATGATAGAATGGTGGGAGTGGAAGGGACCTTAAAGTCCACACCAGGCTGCTCAAGGCCCCATCCAACCTCGCCTCGAACACTTCCAAGGAGGGGGCAGGCACAGCTTCCCTGGGCAACCTGTGCCAGTGTCTCACCACCCTCATTGTGAAGAATTGCTTCCTAATGACTAATCTAAATCATCCCCCTTCCAATTTAAAGCACTCCTCCTTGTCCTATTGCTGCTTGCCCCTGTAAGTAGTCCCTCGCCAGCTTTCTTGTAGCCCCCCTTCAAGTACTAGAAGGCTGCTAGTCCAGAGCACATGGAAAAATAAAAGTATTTACAATAAAATGTTTTGCATTATTTAAGCAGGGTTTATTTACAATAGTTTTGTGTGATTTCTTTTTTTTATATTTATTCATATTGAGGTAAGTGACCCTGTATGCTGTTCCCTCAATGAAATTGTAAATGCTGACAAAATTATTTCAGGTAAGTTCCTTGGAAAGTTGATATTTTCACATTTGTTTTGTTCACATCTATGTTTTAAACTTTCAGTGCAACAATCCTCAAACCAAAGAACCAAAATTAAAGGCTGCTGCCCGAATCGTTCCTGAATGGGTTGAGTATGACTCTGAGATCCAAAAGTTAATACAGCAAATTCAGAAAGAGAAGGAAAATATAACAGCAGTCTTTCAAAAAGGTAATTTACATGTGTATTCATAGAATCATAGAATGGTTCGGGTTGGAAGGGACCTTTACAGGTCGTCCAGTCCAACGCTAGCCCCCTGTTAGCTTTTAAAACATAAATATTTATATAGTTGAAATTAAGATTTGTAGGCTCAAATATTGTACTTGTGTCATTTTCCATACTCTTAGAGAATTTATGTGGGTCTGAAGAGTCACCTGATGTTACACTAAGGATAAAATCTTTTATCTTCTGAGAAAATTTAGTAGTGTCCTGTTCTTGGGCCTCAAGCACAACCAACTGTTCCAGATCATTTGAGCTGCAAATATTAAATAAAGCACACTTGCTTAGACCTCACTTAGCGAATCTAAAGCTAATATCTGTTAAGTAGTAGGTAACTGAGTCTCTGTTAGTTTGTCTCTGCATCTCCCTCTCTGGGCTTTTTTGCATCAGACTAAAAGGTGTTTCAGTTCACAAATAGTTTTTAGTTTATTTACTGGAATTGTTTTAAATCGAATTAGTTAAATAATATGAGAAAAAAACCCCACTCTTCCATGACTTCCAGTAAGACTTGGCTTCTTGAAGTAATGTGGAAAAGAAAGAAAATATGATCTTGGCTCTTAAAGTTGAAGAAAAAAACTTAGCAGATAAATATTTAAAAGTCTTGAACCAGGGAACAAATTCACTTTTCTTTATAAAGAATTCGTAAGAGTGTTTGTGTTATTTTTTGCTTATGGCCAACTTTTAGCGACGCTTCAAAAATAAAGTCAATGTTGCTGAATTGACTGATGTGCAGGAAAGAGAAAGGAAAAGGGCTTTTTCTACATTTTACAAAGCAAGTCACTAAATACAACTGGTTTACCTAATTATTTTCTTTCCTTTTGGTTTCAGGTCATAAGCACGATGAACTTTAGCACAGCCTGTAAACAGCAACAGTGACAGCTCATTCGTCTACTGGGAAAGACCGAGTGGAAGTTAGGAATGTTATGTTGGCACTATTTATTTGTAACATTCTTTTATGTGAAGTCACATATTCTGTAACTTAAGGTGTTATTTAAAACGTTTTAAATGAAATACAAAAACAAAAGAAGAATCCACAGGTACTTGCTTTTTTTTTTTTTGACCAGTGTAGAGTAGCTTTCCTAAGTCCTTTGGTTTTCTTCTTCCCTAAAAGACCATTTGCCCAGGGGATTTTAAAAAAAAAAAAAGTTCTGCAAAGATATATTCTGTCAGTCTAGGGGAGGACACACATTCAATATGTATGTGAAAGCTGTTTTGTGCATATTACATGCGTTAAACTAATGTAAAGGAAAAACATCTTGTGTAATTTAAACCACACAAATCTGTGTTCTCTTTCTTACACCGAGATTTTTTTCTTGTGACCACAGCATTTATCCAGGGGCAAAACTACAAACACGTAACCAAAATCCTTTACGTTTACAAACCACAACTATTTAAATGTAGAGGATATTTTTTAAGGTCATCTTGGAAGCTTGGTGAATCAAGGCAACCACTTCTCAGTTATCATGCAAGGTTGCTGCTCTCATTAATTTAAAAAAAAATAATAATTTTTGATTCTTAGGCTCCTTTTCGTCACTTAAGTAGCACGTTATACAATTCCATTGTCTTTTTCTGGTTAAGGAGATTTTCCAACCCTCAGAAAATCAGTGCCTGAAAGCCATTTCCACTCAGTTTGGATTATCAATGTCCTATTCAGAACTGAAAATAAAATGATAAAACACACGAGTAGTTTTGACTATCAGTGATGTCTCCTGTAATTTTCTGAATATGTACTGACAAAACCATTGTTTTCATGTCCCACTGACGTGTTGATCCCACAAAAATCAGAGTGCAAAGTACTTGAAAATAGGGAATTTATTTCTTGAACTGAAATCTAGTGCCTTAAACACAGACTCTGTTGTTTGGGCTGTGCTGGTTTCAAAATAGATGGGATATGACCACAAATTTTCGTAAGAACAACTTAACGCAGCCTTGCTTTCAGTCTAAGTGCTTGAAATTCTAAGACAAGGTAATTTGCACTAAGGGGGTGAATCCACGATGAGTTGTGTAATATTTCTATACCAGCAAAATAAATAAGATGATGAATGAAGCCTGTTTTGTATGCAGTCATTGTCCTCAGGGGTTGGTTATTTAAAGTTTGTTACTCTCAGAGCAAGTATTTTAAAAGCCTGCTTTGCTGATATTTTTCTACTCTTATTAATGAGACTTTTTTTTTACAGCTTTTTATATTTTTCTTTTTATTTCCTTTATGCATCTTGAACAGTTTTAACATGTCTTTTTTAAAAGATGTGTTGAGGGCATTTTCTGCTGTATGAAGTGTCCAAGGAAGTGTTTCCTGCAGCAATAATCAGTAAGTCCTAATGTTTGCTCTCTTTAGTGATTCCATTTCAGTGCAATACCTGTTCTGTTATTGCTTTTTCTCTAATGTATTAATTAATTCAGGCTGTCAGGCTGCAAGTTGAACATATTTGAACATTGAACTTTTTATACTATATAGATGGAGTTATAATTGACCCAGCAGATGCATGGGCACCGTTACTATAAATTCAACGCGTAACAAGGAAACAACTGCATATCAGAGAAAAAAACAAAACATTATTCAGCTGTTTGCTGCCTTTCCCCCCCTTTTTTTTCTTTTTTAAGCTTGTATTTCCATCCCAATGCTTCAGTACTATTTGACATCGATCAGCCTTGGCATTTCATGCTTGAAGAGTACATTGGAAAAGTTTTTCTCTTTTTAAGCCAGAAGTTAAAGGTTCTTTAAGAAGACTTCATTCTCTTTAATTATGATTATCTGTGTGGGAAGTTTCTGTTACGCAGTTTAAAAAGTGGATAATTTATGCACTGATTTCTCGTTCATTTTATCTGTAGCATCCTGTTGTCTTTAAAATTGGATTACTTCTACGGGCTTTAAAAAAAGAAATAGCTCTTTAAATACTATTTCCTTGAGATTAACTTAAATGATTAGAATGTAATTTTTAGAAATGTCATTTCCTGGAGTTTTAAAAGGTTTCGTGCCATTTTCTACAGTGTTGTTTATATTTGTAAAAATATTTTTTACGTCATTTTTTTCCTGCATGACAGTACTTTCAAGGACAGCTTGTTTTTGGCATATATTTTGGTTTATAAAGCCAGGAGGGTCCAGCAATATATTCACTACTTTTTGAAGATGTCTTTAAAGCAGCACTTTGAATCAATATCATATTCTATTTTTAATACCAAACCAATGGCTTCTCTGTGTTGTACAAACTATTAAAAGTTTCCGTTGAAGAAAACACCTTTATATTCTGTTCTATTTGGTGTTAAACAATAACCATTAAATACTTGGTTAATAGATCCAAGGCAAAAAAAGTTGCAGCAAGTTCTCAAATGTCTGTAAGCCAAATAAAGTGTTTGTGCTAGGAAGCAACAGCAATGGTCAAAACTAGGCATCCTCTGTAGGGTGAGAATTTTGGGATGCAGTGAGCTGATTTCTGTTTCCTGTCTGTGTGCCCTGCCCTGTGACAGAGAAGAAAACATATTGTGGAAGTGTTACTGAAACCTGGCTCAAATCAGTAAATGAGCAAATTTTTGAACTGTTCACATGAAGAGTTTATACAATTTCTGTTCTTATCACACCAGAAGGATGGGATGTCATCCAGAGGGACCTGGACAAGCTCAAGAAGTGGGCCTGTGCGAACCTCATGCGGTTCAACAAAGGCAAGGCCCTGCACCTGAGTCGGGGCAATCTGTGGTATCAATACAGGATGGGTGATTGAGAGCAGCCCTGCAGAGAAGGGCTTGGGGGTGCTGACTGATGAGAAGCCTGACATGAGCTGGCAATGTGCGCTCACAGCCCAGAAGGCCAACTGTGTCTTGGGCTGCAGCAAAAGAAGTGTGGGCAGCAGGGCGAGGGAGGGGATTCTCTCCCTCTACTCTGCTCTTGTGAGACCCCACCTGGAGTCCTGTACCCAGTTCTGGAACCCCTAACATTAGGAGGATATGGAACTGTTGGAATGGGTCTGGAGGAGGGCTATGAAGGTGATCAGAGGGCTGGAGCACCTCTGCTGTGAGGACAGGCTGAGAGAGTTGGGGTTTTTTGGCTTTGAAAAGAGAAGGCTCCAGGGAAACCTCATAGCAGCCTTCCAGTACCTGAAGGGGCTACAGCAAAGCTGGGGAGGGACTTCTTACAGGGACAAGTAGTGATAGGATGAGGGGGGATGGCTTTAAACTGGAAGGGGGAAGACTTAATTTAGACATTAGGAAGAAATTCTTCACAATAAGGGTGGTGATCACTGGCACAGGTTGCCCAGGAAAGCTGTGGATGCCCCTTCCCTGCAAGTGTTGAAGAGGAGGTTGGATGGGTCCTTGAACAGCTTGGTCTGGTGGAGGGATTGGAACTGGGTGATCTTTAAGGTCCCTTCCAAACCATTCTGTGATTCTATGATTCTTACTGTTACAGTGTGTTTTCTAGGCCTTACTGCTCAATATCAACTGGTAATTTTAATAGAAAATGAAGAAACCAGACATTACTGATGAGCTAGAGCTTTAGTATTGAAAATACTGCTCAGTAAGGGTTCCTTTTAACCTTTTTTTCCTAAATCAAGCACTTGCCTACACACTGAAACTTTTCCTTTCCAAGTTAGATAAAACGGTTTCATTCTTGCTCATCCTTTGTAGTTATGATTTATTCTTCTTTTTGAAGTCTGGATTTCAACCAGAGTGGAAGTACTGTAACACTCAATGATGGGGTAATGCTATCTTTTATTATATTAAATCAAATCCTACATTGGTTGACTCCAGCACTGTCTCTCGTACACCACGTGGTGCCATGTGGGGCATAACCTGCTTCCCAGCAGGACTGCGTCTGCCACCCAGCATGCAAGGTTTCCTCTGGTATCTGGTGTTTAGCACCTGTTAATGAGTGACTTAGTGACTCTTCTGTTGCCATGAGCGGAATGCTCCCGCTCTCCATGTTGGAGTCCAGTCTTGGCTCCCAAGTCACTTGAAGTGCTTGCTCCAGTGACTTTCAATCTGTGATGAAACAGGTGCTGCAGCAGCAGAGTCCAGTCCCTGTGGCTGTTGAGGAAGGGCTTCTTCAGGGAGCAGGAGACTCCCCTTGCTTACACTTTTGCACTGATTGGGTAAATACCACTTTTTTGCCCCAGTCTCTGGCTGGGCCACTCGTGCTATGTGTGGATTCAGATCCCCCTGAAGCAGAGGGGTTGAGGGACCTTGGATCTCCCACTGCCTGAGGGGGTGTTCTCACAGCGAGCCCGTCATGCAAGAGGACAGTCCCAATCCATCACTGTGTGTTAAGGCAACTGTGTGGTGGAAGTCCCCTTATGCTTTGTGATTTCTCCACTGAATGTGGCTGTAACTGTGCAGCTCCCACTATCAGTATTGCTGAGCCGGACTCTGGCTCTACTGAGCGGAGGTCTTGGTTCTTTTACCTATGAATCTTCCTGTTAAGGGGCCTACAGGAAAGCTGGGGAGGGGTTCTTTATCAGGGAGTGCAGGGACAGGACAAGGGGGAACAATTTTAAGCTGAAAGAGGGGAGATGATTAGCTATTAAGAAATTCTTCATGATGTGGGCTGTCAGTTAGGGGAAGAGGTTGCCCAGAGAAGTCATAGGTGCCCCCCTCCATGGAAATGCTCAAGGCCACATTGGATGGGGCTTTGAGGAACCTGGTCCAGGAATAATCTTTAAGGTCCCTTCCAACCCAAAGCAGTTTATGATTCAAATTTGGAGAACAGGATGAGGAAAGAAGGGCAGGCCACCACACCACTGTGCTTTCTTGTCATCATAAATATCTTTATTGTGAAAAATACCATAAAATAATTCCCACAGTTCTAGAAAAAAAAGTTCTCGCTTTTTAAATTCATGATCTTATATAAAGACATTTTACAAGTTGAAACATTTGATAAATCTCTGGCTGACTTTACTTATCCTTCTCAAGACTTAAAACTGCTACTTTCAGATTTGCTGAGGGAAAAAACCCAATTTTTCTCCCCTTTATTTTTTTATTATTTTATGGATAAAAGTGTGTATTATTACAGAGCAAACAAACACTACCTTACAGTAAGGCACTTTTAAATGCAACTAACCTGCAATGCTCCTATCCTGGCTCATTCTCAGCAAAGCTCCTACAAATCACAGCCCTAAACAGAAGGATAATTCTTAATCCACATGCTTGGTCTGAAAACTGAAACGAGAACAAGATTTTATTTGTCTAAAAAAAGTTGAAGCTCACACTTTTTTTCTGCTTATGTCACAAGTTTGAGCTGAGCTGAAATTCACTTTGCATCTGTTTTAATACTGAGTTATTAACACATCAGTATTAAGAACGCATTAAGTAAAATATACTCCCCTCCCACCTTCATTTTAAAACAAGTCAGAAACTGGTTTGATAAAACTCAGAGAATTCAACAGAGAAAATTTCACACCTACATGGAGGCCAATCCTTGTAACGATGCTTCATGTATGTCTCAGGGTTTACAAAATACCAAGACATTTATTTCAGCGCTCAGTTATTGAACATTATTGCACTACAGACACCCACAAATAAATAAAAAGCAAATTTTGTCTCCTGGTGCATCGTCTGCCCCATTAACACTCTGTGTTGCACTAGCACTTCATTTTCTAAAGCCCTATCAGGAAACGGATTGCCGCATCTGGAGATCCTTGAAATGCAAGCATTTTTGTTCTTTTTAACACAAATTTATCCTTCTATATTTTCAGAGGTTCCTCAGAGCTAAAAGCTAGCATCTGTTCCCTTAAAAACAGTGCTAGAGTGGTAACACTTCTTGTAATCATCAGCTGCAGGGCATCAGAAAGCCTCATTCTCCATTGTCATTTTTTGTTTTCAAGACTCTGCCTCACACAAAAGGAATCTACGAACACCATTCACACATTAATCATCATCATTCATTCATACTTTGTCATATTCTTCTCTCTCCTCTGTGGGAGTCAGCCCTGCCCACAGCAGCGGGGCTGGAACTGGATGATCTTTAAGGTCCCTTCCAACCCAAACCATTCTATGATTCCATAATCTTTGCTGACTACATCCAAGCTTTTTTTATTTTTCCTTAATATGTACTTCTTCCTTTTTCCATTCATTCCCAAACATAATTCTTTTTGTGCCTGCCTGCTTCCAGCACACAGCAGAACTGTCCATTCATTGCCTTAGAGAAACAAATAGGCACTGCTCTAACAGTGCTTTGTATGAATAAATGACCTGTGAGGGGCCATCTTATTCCTTTCCCTTGAAAAACCCCAAGAAATAAAACCCAGGAAACAATTTTCTCAGCTCTTTTAAAAGGAGAGAAGGGAGAGGGATGAGAACAAAAACACTGAACAAGAGTAGTCCTTTACAAGAAGATGCATCCTTTCCAGCATTTCCCTAGCATGCAAATGCTGCTATCTGCGCTATTTACTGTGACTCCCTCCAACTGGACCACCACTACCATGTGTACAAACCTTGACGTATTGCTTACCCTGGTCATTCAGTGTTAAAAACAGCCCCTTCTGCAGCGAACAAGGTGATATATAAAAGTGTTTATACAGAGCAACAGCTCACACACAAACACGAACAGCAGCAAGTGGGGGTGGGTCTGGCTCACTGCTCGGGGACAGAGGGCTGAGGACAGCCGGGAGAGGTCACTGTGCAGGAAAGCTGCCTTAGTGATCGTCTGCTTGCTGTGAGCAAAACACACATGCATGGAAGAGGAGAGCTGTCTGCACCGGCCGATACCACAGGGGAATGGATTATTCATTGCGCTGCCAGTTCCAAGGTCTGAGCCACAGAGGATCTATGAGAACCATGCCAGTCAACAATGTCCTGAGCATCTTCTATGGAGTTTAAAAAAAGCTTTCTGGCAAGTCAAAAGCCAAACTTTGGGGAAGTAATTCAACTTGGAAAATACCCAACACTGAAGTTTAAGAGGCTGCTGGGCTCTTTTCATATCATCAACTGTTACAAATCACCACATACACTCTTAAGTTTGAAGATAAATTTCTTCTGTTCAACAAATACCAGCCTTTAAATTGTTGCTGAAAAACATTTTACCAAGCCACATGGCATCACAATTACATTTGTAAAATACTTGAGCCAGGACATGAGGGTTAGGCTTCAACAGTGACTGCTCACGGTGATAAAACCCCACTTTCAGACCAAAAGCCTTATTTGCTAATTTCATGTGTTTCACTGAGCCTGCTTACGCTTTCAAATGGCATGAGCTGAAGTGAGACAAGATTACTATCAACCAATTATTGTTTTCCAGTTAAAATCCAATCAAGAAACACTGATGAACTGTAATTCCTGCCCTCTAAGAAAACGCTGCTGCTGAAACTCATCAGTAATTGCAATATACTTGGATACAGACCAAGAAGACCACTCGCTCACAGCCCCAGTAACACCTCACATCGCAGTCACACGGTCTGATCAATGCACTAAACCAATTTTAGCTCCCTGCATATCGAAAAAGCCAATCAGGCTTTGGGCACATGCAAACTTAGTTCTTTTTGCACACAGGCAAGCCAGTTTTGCAGTTCTGTGGCTGTTACATAAAATTACCTCCAGCGATTTCACCCAGGATTAACTCACCCAGCAGAAGAGAAGTTGTATCCCAGGGGAAAGGCTAGAGTTAACACCGCATTCCTACAGCACCCAGTGCACTCACCTCACCACCTGTGTCAGTTCTGAGTTTATGTACAGAGAAGTCACAAATAGCTGCATAGTTGGGAAAATATCACATTTTTTGCTCAAACCTCAAGCAGGTATTTTGTTAAACTGCAAACTACTCAAAAGCGATACCTAAACATCCCAAATCACACTCAGAAATTGTCTTTAAAAACATCAGGGGTTTTTTTGGTTTTTTTTGGTTTTTTTACTTCCAGCATTGACAATTACGGCCAAGGAAATCCTCCCAATTCATTTCAGGTTAAAGAAGAAGGTGATTAGACATTTTCAAACACAATTACTTGCACGCAATCTTCTTTTAGAGCAATTGTTCAGACTCATTCTGAACGCAGCCTCTTCACCCTGCCTATGGCACTGCCAACAATAATACAGCACGTGGGCACTAGGGTTTCCTTTTAAGAACACTGAGAGATGGATCATTCCGCTGAGTAGGACGACTAACGACTTGTTAACTTAGAGACTATCGTAACTACCCTTTCCACATTTATTAGGTCCTGATTCAGAAAAATATATACATGCATTTTTTACCCTTAAGCATATACTTCGAGTCCTAAATTTATGTTGAAGTGTTGTCCCAAGTAGCCTCTTAATTATTTTTTTCCATCTGTAGGAATAAACGTGTCTTGCGTATCCACAACAAATACACAGGCAGTAATAACCCCCCCCAGCCAGTATGAGCTTGTCAAGTTCACCACAAAGCAAACCCTCTGAATATTAAAACAAAGCAGGAGTTTTCTTCTCCTGCAGTAAGACTCTGGGTTAAGGACAACATTATAAAATAAATTTTTGGGGTCTTGAACTGAGAGACTTTTTATTTTTCAACCAATTAAGTAAAAACCAGCAGCAGCCAGCAGAAACAGTCTTGGCTTTTAGCTGAAGTGAAATTTGAATGTAAATGGTCCTCCTCCAGAACCAAAGGGATTGAATCCTTGCCACGTGTTCCAGTTCCTATGGAAAGGGTTGCCTCCACCCTGCTGACTCTCTGCATCCAGTGGATCCTCTCCCGCATCAAACTTCCGCCTCATTTCTGAAGGAAACAAAAAACAAGGTGAAATCAAGGCACAGTACACAGGGCAGTAACACCAAGCATCTTTGATGACCAATAACCAACTAAGAACCTCCCAAGGCCAGAGAGCTGCAATTATTACTTGCAGTGGCAGCATCTGTAGAACCTGATTACTTCCGAGTTTTTCAAAGCTGTCCAGGAGACCAGCAGAGAATCATGGAATCATAAGGCTGGAAGAGGCCTCTAAGATTGAGTCCAACCATACCTGCCTCCCTACTAAACCATGTCCCTAAGGAACTCATCTAACTGTCTTTCAAAGTCTGTCAAAACACTGTATGAAAAACCTCAAACAAGTCATTTAGTTTAACACAAGGCAAGTCAGTACCTCAGGGTCCAACAGGACAGGTATGGTCGGCAGCCAGCACATGAGCCAGCAGGGTGCCCAGGTGGCCAAGAGGGCCAATGACATCTTGTCCTGTATCAGACACAGCGTGGCCAGCAGGAGCAGGGAGGTGATTGTGCCCCTGTGCGGCCTCACCAGTGCTGAGTACCTCGAGTGCTGGGTTCAGTTTTGGGCCCCTCACTACAGGAAGGACATTGAGGGGCTGAAGCGCATCCAGAGAAGGGCAACGAGACTGGTGAGGGGGCTGGACAACAAGCCCTACGAGGAGCGGCTGAGGGAACTGGGGTTGTTTAGCCAGGAGAAAAGAAGGCTGAGGGGAGACCTCATCACTGTCTACAACTGCCTGAAAGGAGGCTGCAGCAAGGTGAGTGTTGGTCTCTTCTCCCAGGTGACAAGTGATAGGACGAGAGGAAATGGCTGCAAGTTGTACCAGGGGAGGTTTAGACTAGACATGAGGAAGAATTTCTTCACTGAAAGGGTTATCAGGCACTGGCACAGCTGCCCAGGGAGGTGGTTTCAGTCACCATCCCTGGAGGTGTGTAAAAGACAGGTAGATGAGTTTCTTAGGGATGTGGTTTTAGTAGTGGACAGGTACAGTTGGACTCGATCTCAAAGGTCTTTTCCAATCATGCAATTCTATGATCTTCTGAGTTTCAACAGGGACAGGGCAGTTGCACTTTGAGTGTCCCCCACCAAAAATGAGACTTTTTGTCCTTGATGAGTTTATTGGACCTACTCTCTCATAGCTGCACTTGCTCAGGATGCATAGATATAAGCATGCAGAGCCCCAAAACGTTTTCCATCTCCACACACCATTCAGGCAGAGCTGCCCAGGGGACAGCCGTTTGGAGGCAGAGAGCTCCTTCTTTAAGCAGTATTGTCCAGCGGAGACAAAGTTTAAAGCCTTTCCCAAGACACAGACAAATCACCTGCTACACCACTGCTCTTTTATTTACACCTGCACACAACTTTCAAGTAGCCTGCAAGCACCACAAGGTTTTAGATCACCTGACACTTTTTCAGGACACCCATCTTATCAAAGCAGAGAAGGAAAGCAAAGGAGTGAGTTAAGGGGAATCATGAGATTGCTTTGGGAAGGAATGTGGGAGATGGCCTCAAAGAACACTAGAGCTCTATGATATGCAGCTTGCAAATCAAAGCTCAGAAATTCAGAGGTCCACAGGCTCCAAAGTTTTTCTTTACACAACCAACATGGTCATTAGATTCAGAAAATGACCTGGGAAAAATACATAGATGAAATGAGAGAATGTCAGTGCAGGAAGGAGAGACAGACAGCAATACAGATGGCACTAGAAAAGCCAAATACACCAGTGTTACTTTTCCTGCCCAGATGGTTTGATAGGAATGGTAAAACATGACATAAAAAATAGCATCAAGGAGACAGTAGATGAACACATCCTGGAGGTGATCACAGGACAAACAGCATCTCAAATGCTTCCAGGGTATAAATCTCCTAATTTGTGTTCATAATTAATAATAACGATCACATTAACACAGAAAGAGTTTCTGCCCAGAAGTGTTTGTGATGCAGTTCATCACTCTCAGATGCCTATTTGCCCCAAGAAAGTCTGAGCCCATCTGTCTAATCATCACTTAGATGATCCTGAACAGCTGAAGACAGAAACAGAAGCCACTGATTTCTGCATCTTTTCTGTGCTTCTCTCTTTCCAGTGACCACACAGGAACAGGTTAGAGACAAAAACTAAACAGATGGCTCTGGCTGAAGGTTTTTTGCGGGCTGGATTTTGGTTGGGTTGGGTTTTTGAGGGGGTTTATTCCATTTGTTTATTTTAAAGAAGGTGAGATAACCACACCAACTTGTTTCATATTACATTCTTGACACTAAATGGTCCAGCTCCCTCCTGTTCATCTCTCACCAACACAGACATCAGATCTCCTACTCATCACACCACAGGGTCTTCTGGGGCACTGACCGCATGCTTCACCTTCCCCTCCTCCAGAGCTGGCCAGCAGACAGCCAGACCTGGCCGGCCTCAGGAGCCTGGCCAGAGACCAGCAGTGAGGGCACCCTCTCCCTCAGCCCAACTAGAACAGACAACTCTGTCTGTAGCCCTCAGAGAAACGCCTTGTTTGCAGAGCATCTCTTTGCAGAATGCAACTAGGCTTTGATACCCGCAACAAGGGCCAATTTTGAGGGCTTCCCCAGAGCACTTTGGGTGTTGTTATAATTTAAATGCAGTTTGTAATAGAACAAGGGACAGCCACATCCTTAAAGTAAGCATCTCCAGAGCTAAGCAATCCTGGAAATCTCTGCAAGATGGTATCCTGAATAGAGATCTCCAAAGCAACCATTTTTAATTTTAAACAGAAGTCACTGAAACACAATAATTCCAGGTTTACAGCTGACTTCATGCCACAGATTGGATGCAAGTTTTGCTTTCTCAAGATGGATAAGGGGAGAAAGGGAAAAAGGGAAGCTGCAATGCTTGTTATGACTTAACACTTGCTGCATTTTTACATTACCATAAAAAAGTAATTAGAAAACCAAAAGCACTGCATAAGAACAATCATTACCTGGGTCAGTGAGGACTTCTTTAGCAGCTGCTATATCAATGAATTTTTTCTCGGCTTTCTTCTTTTCTTCCTCACTCTGGAAGTTATCAGGGTGCCACTGGGATGCCAGCTTTCTGTAAGCTTTTATAATTTCTTGCTTCCGAGCATTTCTGGATGGATAAAATTACAGTTAACCTAATTTCTTCTAATTCTTCATATGCCACATTAGTGAATCTACAGGTTTATTTTCAACACTGAGACAGTAATTAAGGGCATCAGGAAAAATCTGAGGTGCTAGTTCACTTTCTGCAGGTGGCACTGAAGATTATTTTTCACATGAGAAACATGAGAAAGCAGGCTACAAGCTTAAACAAAGATTACTCACTCTTTCCTTCATCACCAAGTTACTTTACCTGGAGAGATGCTACTGCCAGATACTACACAGAATACACTTCTCAGTCTGAAGAATTTACAATCAGGTAAGTAACAAAAAGCACAAAGAATAAAGAACAAATTAATTCACGGTTGGAAGGATGACCAATACTAGTTCTGAACTGGACATTTGTTTGGTCCTCATTACAAAGAGATGCGCCAGGAGAGATTTAGATTGGATATTAGGAGGAATCTCTTTACTGAAAGTGTTGTCAAGCATTGGAAAAGGCTGCCCAGGGAGGTGTCACCATCCCTGGAGGCGTTTAAAAGACAAGTAGATACCTGGGGACACTGTCTACTGGTGGACTTAGCAGGGCTGGATCAATGATGGGGCTCAATGATCTTAAAGGTCTTTTCCAACTGAAAACATTCTGTGATTCTCAAGGTTAATGGCAGAGGTATTTTAGATACCTTTCAGTTAGTCCTTTCAGACTCTTCCAATCTATCACATTTGCCACAATTTTACTTTTCCTTGTTTTCAGTAGTTCTTGCCAGTCCTCATTTCTTCCCTAATTCATCCACTTGACTCTTGGCTATCCATACTAAATATTTGTCACCAAGGTATTTAGCTCCTTTCTTCCCAATGTATTTTTTTTCCCGAAAGGAACTGTAAACAAAAGCTGAGCACTGCTACACTAGTACAGTAGGAAAGCAAAGGCAGCAAGACACAGGAACAAAACCAAACACTCAGCAGAGCAAATTGATCAGTCCTAGATGTACTTGTTTAATAACCAACTTCCATATCATCATCTCAGATATCAATATCTTACCTTTTTACTCCTAAGATTTTATAGTAATCCCTCTTCTGTGATTGCTTCAGCATCCTCTGGGCACGTTCCAGCCCCTCTCGAATCTGCTGGTCATTTTCACTATTGGCTTGAGCAGTCTCATAGTCTTTAATAGCTTTTATAAAAAAGTGAAAGAAAATATTATACAACTCTTCACAAACTTCAATTTAAAGAACTCAGCCACTCATCAAAACTAAAGTTTTGCTGTTACCATACATAAACAGCAAAAATTGTATTTCAACTTGCTATGGGCTTTTCTTTTCCAAATTAGGAAACCTGGGAGCAGAAGATTCATTTTCATATATAAGTAAGGAAATTTCCTTTAAATTCATTACACTGTTTTGGAAAGGAAGGAGAAGGGAGATTACAAGCAGTAGGTCAGACCATGCTCCAGAACTTACAACAGTCACATGGATGAACATAACAAGCGTCTAGGACTGGGATGAAACAGAAGGCACGCATTTTAGCAACTAGTATTTGAAGAGCCCACTGCACAATGTTAGTCCCACACTGCTGTTCAGTTGAAGGACACCTTATACAGAGTCTTTAAATTAATATTGTGGCTTTGCCCACAGTCTGCACTCAATCACCACAATAGAAAGCTTCTTTCCTCTTTAATGACAATAAAGATGGATTTCAGATTACCAGTAGACAAATATTTGCTTTTTACACCTCTGCATAATACGCAGACAGTTCTATTATAAGGGTATTTTTCCCCAGGCACACTCTTACTTTTATTTCAAGAGTCGTGTTTCTCAGGAATAAAAGCAAAAGAGGTGCTGTAATGTATTCATGAATTCTAAAGAAATTCTAGGTCTACACTTCTCTTTTTTTGAAGTAAACTATACTATTGTAAGTGGTAGCTGAATGCCTAAGATAACGGGTTTAAATATTCTTTGATACCAAGAATTATTGAGGGAAACAACTGTTGAAGTCTTTAATGAGACTGCTCTTCTTTTATTGTTATAATCCTCAAAGTCTCATTTGCAGATCCAAGTCTCCTAGGTTTCTCAAGTTAGACAAAGTACTCGCATCAGATTATTTCCAAACAGATGCTCTTTCTCAGCAGGTGTTACATTTGTTTTTTGCTGTTTCTGAGCAAGACAGCAGGAAGCACTAATGAATTTGTATTACCCGGACATCTCATACCACTGCAATCTTGTTTTGGTTATTGAAAAACAAAACCCAAAAAGTATTTCCAGTGCCCAAATGATTTCATATGCTATTACAAACAAAACTAAAATCTCTATTCATTTTCACATCACTAGACATTGTCATTTACTGCTTGAACAAAGCATTTTGGCTTCTGCTGATATTTTAATAATTTGTCCAGTGATTAAAACAACAAATGGGATTTTAGGCAGACGTGTGTGCCAAATATATGCTGTCAAAACTGATAAAATAATGAAAATGCAGGGATTTCATTATGCTGCTTTACCACTCCAGTAGGTTTAAGCATCAGTGTACTTAATCTGCTTCATGTACTAACAGGAGGTCCCATTATAACATCCTGCCAAATACAGATCAGATCATCCAGTTTCACCAAGCACCCCATCATCTAGAGCGTGCACCACTGCCCAAACCAAGCTGCTCAGGGGCCAAGTATTTGCAGTGACAGTACTAGACTTCTCTTTTTCTGAAATTGACTCCCTTAATTTAAAGGCTGCAAGCATTAAGCATATGGGAACATATGATTTTAGTGCCACACATCAAAGAGAGAATGCACCCAGCACACCTGACAGCAAGATTTGTACTATCTCTCAGTTGGACGAGACTTGAATTTTGATGGCGCTCTCCAGTGAAGGAATTTTCCTCTTTCAGAGAGCTAATGGCTCTTCCCACCTGAGGTGTGAGGGTTGGAAGCAGATGACAGCTTCCTGACCACAAGAGATTTGCTGTGAAATCAGGAGACTTACTACTAAACTACAGTAAGTAAACTGAGATATTCAATCAATTCTTCTCCGTGAATGTTTCTAAAAGCAATATTACTTCACAAACCAACACCAGAATCACTGCTGCTTCTTACTGGCCTGCTATTTCAGAGAGTTACCTTTCACATTGTCTCATCACATGAAAGAAACAACCAGTTTACAGTACCACTTTCAATTCAAATACTTTACTTGAGTCTAACTCTCCTTCTTTCAGTACTGGAGCCTTCACAATCTCTCACACAGTAATCACAGCGTATCTCTAAGCGGAGATCATCCAGTTCCAACCCCTCTGCCATGGGCAGGGACACCTCCCAGATCAGGCTGCTCAAGACCACACCCAACCTGGCCTTGAACGCCTCCAGAGATGGGGCATCCACAACTACCCTGGGCAACCCGTACCAGTGCCTCACCACCCTCACCGCAGAAGAATTTCTTCCTAATCTAAATCTTTCCCCTTCCAATGTAAAGCCATTTCCCCTTGTCCTATCAGCTACTTGCCCTCGTGCGTAGAATTAACTTCCTATCAAGCACAAGTAAGTGCAGGCAACCTACGTCCTTGCCATCTTTGTTAGAGCAATAAGTGAACCAGTTGTGCTCTTACTGAAACAGAGGAAGAAAAAAGAAAAAGGATGTCCTGACCAATTTTGAAATAGCAAGGCATTTTTATTTCTTCTTTGACAAAACTTGTGCTGTCTACTTCAGACAAATAGACTTCCAATTTTAAGATGTAAGCCAAAAAGGGAGTCATTACACATCTGTCTCTGTAGACAAGCCCTGGATCCCATGTGATTATAAAGTAATTAAAACCGTTTGATGGGGAACAGAACTCAGCTATACATACTGAAGTGCGTCTTGAACATTTAACAATCACCTTCAAAGTTCTGAATTACAAGTACGTGGAAATTTCCTGTCTCTAAACAGGAAAATAGGCGCCTCCAGCCTGCAGTTTTCTTGAGGGAAGAATGAGGAGCAGTTTGTTCCTTTAAATATGAGATTACACTTTTAATTGCTTTACTGTTCTCTACAGCAGAAAGAAATCTGCCACAATTTTACAGCAGTTAAAACTGAAGGGTAAGTGATGACACCTTCAGGCAGGCTAACATTAATGAACTATAATACTGTTTATGGTGACTGCTGGAAGGTAGATCATAACCACAGCCATGTCACTGCTATCAAGGGCAGGAAGAAGGCAAGGGATTTGCTAAACAACAGGGAATTGCAGGATCACAGTTCCACTCTAGCATGATCATCCACTCAGAACCAGGCTAGGCAAAGCCCAGCAGGCTCCAGCCCAGGAAATAAGCTCTCCCAAATTCCAGACGTATTCTCTCTGTGTTTCCTTATATCCCACAAGAGAGGCATTTGCTCTAGCACAAGACCAAGCAGGCTCTGTGCATTCGTGCAGGAGGTCATTACAAAACTTCTCCCCTCTAATTTGCAAGAGTTGCCAGATTTGCTCAAACTAAATGCATCTGAAATAGGTGAGGATTTAACAGAAGACAATGTTAGAAAGATCCACATGGAAATTGATCTGTTTCAAGAAAACACACAGATCAATTCTACCCACTAATAAGATGCAAAAGGTACGTCTAAGAGGACCCACAGCAGGGCCACTTCAGCCTGCCCCTCTGTACCCTCCTCTGAGCTGAACATTCAAAAACCTTGAGGGGGGAAAAAAAATTTTCTTTGGGTTCTCCTTTTGCTGATACTCCTTCCTCTTAAATCAAAAACCTCTGTCAAGCTGCAACCTATGGAGATTTGTGTTCTGTATCTTCAACTATTTTGAGGGAAGTGAGGCTTTTTTATTAATTGGTAAATTTACTTTTCCATGCACTGACCAAGCTTGCTTCCACTGTACTGAAGCACAGAAAAAGACAGGGAAATGCCCAAAGGTGAACTCATCACTGTAGAATCCTCCTAAGCCTTACTTATAGGTTGATGACAAGTATCCTGGGCTGCATCAAAAGAAGCGTGGCCAGCAGGGTGAGGGAGGGGATTCTTCCCCTCTGCTCTGCTCTCGTGAGACCCCACCTGGAGTACTGTGTCCAGTTGTGGAATCTCCAACATAAAACGGATATGGAACTGTTAGAACGGGTCCAGAGGAGGGCTATGAAGAGGATCAGAGGGCTGGAACACCTCTGCTATAAGGACAGGCTAATAGAGTTGGGGTTGTTCAGCCTGGAGAAAAGAAGGCTCTGGGGAGACCTCATAGCAGCCTTCCAGTACCTGAAGGGGCTACAGGAAAGCTGAAGAGGGACTTTTTACAAGGGCTTGTAGTGATAGGACGAGGGGGGTGGCTTTAAATTGGAAGGGAGGAGATTTAGATTAGATATTAGGAAGAAGTTCTTCACAATGAGGGTGGTGAGACACTGACACAGGTTGCCCAGGGAGGTTGCAGATGCCCCCACCAGGAAATGTTCAAGGCCACGTTGGATGGAGCCTTGAGCAACCTGGTCTGGAGGGAGGTGTCCCTGCCCATGGCAGGGGGGTTGGAACTGGATGGGTTCTGAGGTCACTTCCAAGCCAAACGACTCTATGATTCTATGCTGTAGTTCTAAACAATCAAAACATCGAAAAACATTATCCTAAAAAAAAAAAAAAGAAAGATTTTTTTTTCCCCCTCAGACTGGGGTTTCTTTAAGTAATCCTTTTGTTCAAAGGCCATCAGTTCTCCAAAATGCTGTTTTCTTCCACCCTTTTTCTCATAAGGAGGAAGAAGGCTTTTCAGCCTTAGCAAAGAGAGACTAGGACTAGTTCACTTCAGAGGTACAAAGTCTACAGAGCTAACGGTAACGACTGCCTGAAACCACACCAGCCTCTTTTCATTTGAGCCAAGGGGACCTGAAAAAAAAAAGAACTAAATCGGTATCTCGTTTTTGAAGTGAGCTTCAAGACGTAAAGCAGTATCATCTCTCAGTGATTAATTTCTCAAAGAGACAAAAAAAAGATGTGAGCATGCTATTAATTAGAACAGCTGCCTCATGAATGTTTAAATCAAAAAGACTTTTAGTTCAATTGTAAAGCAAAAGATCCGGTACCAGAATACAGAAAAGGAAAATTTTTTACAAGTACTAACTTTAATGGAACTTCTTTTCTGCAGATTTAAAGCCTACAAGTCCTTTCCTTTGCCACATTTCACTGAAACAGCCCAACACTTCAAGAAAACTGCTGCTGCATGACTGAGCACAAGAGTGGAACAGATAGATTGGCCAAATTTCCCTCTTAAGCCTGGTTTCTTGTGGAAATGAGATTAAGTTATATTTTTAAGATTTTTTATTTTATTAGCACGTTAGCACTTAGTACTCTTAAAGAAGATCAGTAACAACATAATGGTGTACTTAAGACACCCCATTACTCACTCCCTACTTTCCAAGGCTGCAGATGGGACTATGTATCAGTATGCATTACATGGAAAACCATACAATAACAGAATGGTTTGGATTGGAAGGGAGCATAAAGGTCACCCAGTCAAACCCGCCTGCAGAGAGCAGGGACATCTTCAACTGTATCAGGTTGCTCAGAGCCCAGTCCAACCTGAGCTTGAATGTTTCCAGGGATGGGTGATCCATCCAGCATCTCTCTGGGCAACCTGCTCCAGTGTTTCACCACCCTCAGCAGAAAAAAAAATTCTTCATAATATCTAGTCTAAACTCCTTCTCTTTTTAGTTTAAAACCATTACCTCTTGTTCTATTGCTACAGTTAAAACTACTAAAAAGTTTTCCCCCATCTTTCTTATAAGCCCCCTTTAAGTACTGATTAAGTATCTGCAGCCTCAGGAGCAGAATCAGCTTGCTGCTCTTAGCAGCACTACAGACACCTATGGATGTGAAGCAATGGCTGTTATCTTCCTCTGCCCTCAACATTTGCTAGAGGATAGAACAGTATTGTTTCATGCTGCCACCTAAAGACATTAAAATGGAGTTCCTAAAATGGATTTACATCACCCTAAAACCTTTTATCTCTAAATGAAACTCTGACATTGCTGATGATATAAATTTGTGTTTAAAGCTGAGGAAACTGTACAGTCTAATAAAACAGCCTGAATGTAGCCCACTGTTGTAAAGACAACTCAACTGTAGATAAAACAAGCACATTCCCCTTATACTCATCAAGGCAAAATTACCAGCAGGTATTTTGGTAAATCTCCAACTACCAGGGCTGATTAGGGATAACGACATAGCACAGAGTCAAAGTGCACATTTAACTTTTTTTTTTTTTTTTTTTTTTAAAACAGTGACTGTATTTAAAATATCCTCAAAGAAAGTAAGTGCAAACTGCATACAACTGTACCTTCTTCATACAGATCTTCCAGCAAATAAGCTTCTGCTCTGTCTTTCAGGGCATTCACATTGGTTGGTTCCAGTTGCAGAACTTCTGTACAGACTTTTATGGCTTCGGTAGCCTGCTGATTCTAGAGAGGATAAAGTAAAACAAAATTCAAGCAGTTGTGGGTTTTTTGGGGAGAAGGTTTGTTTGCTTGAAAGAAATTTACAGCCCGAGATAAGCAAATTACCTTTGATAAACAGTGGCAAATCCTTTCTTTGGCACGAGTAGTATAAACTGGGACATCTGGCTCAGTCTTCATTACAGAATCGTATTTATTGATAGCATCTTCATACCTGTTTAAATCAAAGATAAGCGCAACATCATGAAATGCAACGGCTATTTCAGGGTGCTGTGATCAATTTAGAAATCTAAAAGTTTTAAAATTCACACATTTTCACATCCTTCCAGTTTAATAGTCTTAAAGGTGTGCTGCGAGACAATAGTATGAAGAAAAACGTCAGCGACTTCAAGAATTACACCACCGTTCCCTTTTCTGTGCTATGAGACAAAACAGCAGGTACTACACCCGGCATGCTTTTGCAGAAGATAGCAACTACCATCCCTCAGTGTGCACAGACAACAGCCTTTAGATTTGCCTGCTGTGCAACATACCACCCTGCACTAGGAAAAAAGCATTTCCCTCTCTGATATCTAAGATCGACTAAGTCTGGAGTCTTGCTGTAAGCATTGTACTATTTGCATTTATTGGTACAAAAAAGAAATAAGTTCTTTTCTTTACACCAGCTTGAATTGGGGAGTTGTTTTCTCCCTTCCTTCCTTCTTCTCTGGAAGTCACACAGTAAAATCTATTTTTGCTGTGAAGGTTTCAGAGATGCTAAAGTTCCACGGTTTGATTAAGAAATGGATTTAGAACATTCAACTAAAAATTCAAGTGCACGACTGAACCCACAGGTTGCTACAAACTGATAAATTCAATCTCTGAGAAGTCTCCCTTAAAATGTGCTGATACTGGATTAAATAGAAGACTAAAATGAAGAGACTTGAATCAGACTGCTGACTTAATAAAAGCATCTTCAGTTGTGCAGATTCATGTTCCTGATGTACTCCATTTTAAAAAGCCACCTGGACAATGTTTAATCACTTGTTAGATGTCCTCACTGTTGGATGCCATGTGCTTGGGAACACATAAAACTGAAATAAAGCAAGAAGCAGACAATGCCTCTGTATTCTTCTATCATTTAACAAGACGCATAAAAGCAGTTCATCAGTCAGATCCATTTTTGCTATCAAGGCATTGCAGTCACTAGGTGTTTTTAGTCTAAAGATGTGGACCACAGAACGGCTGAGGTTGGAAGGGACTTCTGGAGGTCATCTGGTCCAACGCCCCTGCTCAAGCAGGGCCACCTAGAGTCAGCTGCCCAGGACTATCTCCAGACAGATTTGGAGTATTTCTAAAGTAAGGAGACCCCACAACCTCTCTGGGCAACTTGTACCAGTTGAAACAATGGGGTGGCAGGAAGCTTTTCGTTATGTTCAAATGGAATTTCTGATTTCAGTTTGTGCCCACTGCCTTTGGTCCTGTCATTAGGCACCACTGAAAGGAGCCTGGCTGTGCCCTCTTTGTATCCTCGCTTCAGGTATTTACACACATAGACAAGATCACAATGTAGCAGAGAAGGCTCAGGAGGGACAGTCCCAGCTATCTCAGTCTTTCCTCACCCGAGAGATGCTCCAGTCCCTTAGTGGCACGTTGCTGGACTTTCTCAGTAGCTTCATCTCTTTTGTACTGGGCAGCCCAACACTCCAGGTGTGACAAGTAATGAAAGCTGACAAATATTATCCCTATCTTGGACTTACTCCCTGCTCCACAAAGAGGTTAAGTATGCAAAGACAAGACAGTGGCATCAGAAGGAATCAGAATAGGATTGTCACTATGCAAGTCAATATTTATTTTAATTGTAATTTGAGAGCTGTGCTTAGTTATCCACTTCAACTGACAGATGCAAAAAGCACCACTTCTCAATCAATAATAAGTTGGCGCCTCAGTAGCAATTTTGTTTTTTTAATATAGCAGTGAACACTTACCTGCCTTCTCTGATGAATTCCTCTGCAGACTCGATCTGCTTATTTAGTTTCTTCACTTGCTTATAGAGAGAGAAGCACTGCTTATGGTCTTGATCCAATTTCAGACACTCACGGACTTCACTTTTCATGGGGAGATAGGGAGGGGAAAAAAAACACCAAACCAAAACAGAAAGACATCATCACACATTATCAAATTTCATCTACAGACACAATGCAGCATCTATCAGCTGTCCAGAACAACAGCTGACTTCACACAATTTCTCCCTTCATCTAAAAATGAATTTCAAGTGAGACACAAAAAGTCCTCCAGAACATGCAGGGATATTTGTCTAGTTTTGGTTTTAATTATTTTGTACTGCCAAATACGCCAAGATTAAGAGGTGTTACATTAATAACTGACTAAACAGCCTAAGAAAAATACACCCTGGGAAAGAAATTATATTCAGCAGTTATCAGATACAATTGATTGTAATTTTCCTCAATATTTACCTCAGCTATATTACAAAAATATCTACGCAGAAGTATATTTTCTGCTGCTCCAACAAAACAAAGATCAGCTAGGATCCAAGCCTTCTCCTGATGCATTGTCAGCCAAGCCTGAGCCTGACTTTTCAATGTGAAACCTGTTTAATCAGATTGTGAGTAAGAGCAGATACACCTTAAAATAGTCAAAATCTTTCAAAAAAAAAAAATCCAGAATGAAATCATAGAATCATAGAATGGTTTGAGTCAAAAACGACCTTAAAGATCATCCAGTTCCAAGACCCCTGCCATGGTCTAGTGGACAGCGTCCCTGCCCAAGTTGCTCAAAGCCCCATCCAATCCTATGAAGGAACAAGCTTTGTATCATATAGAGTTAAAGCATGACCAAGCTGTAATTTTCAGAAAGAGATTACAAAATCTTGTTTTGTTCCTAAGCGCAGACAAAAACATCTATTATTTGGAAATCATTAATCCTGTAAAGGTAAAAGCAAGCAATTAAGGGATGCACAAGATTAATCACCCACCAAGTCCAAGAGCTACAGAACTCTTAGTATAATTTCGTGATGAAAAAAATAGTATCAGAGAATAATAGAGAAAAGAGGCTTCTCCCTTCATTTGGATACTGTTCTTCTCTCTCAATTGTACTTATAAAAATGTTAAAATTTGATTATTAACAGAGGAAGTCCATCTGTGGATTTCAGAGAAAAAAAAATACCACTAATTCAGTAGGCTAGCTACCAGCTGTCACCAGAGAAGTGACCTCTGAGCCCCAGAGATTAAGCATACTCTGGAAAGGGGATCTCTAATGCAAACCAATTCATCATTTGGCGTTTACTTTTGCCCAGCTATAAAATGAATTTCTGCAATTATAATCACATGCAGTTCCCATCCACCAGCCTTTGTCATACTCTGCCAAAAAACAGAACTCAGGCATTTTCAGTTCTCTTACTGAGCAGATTCTGTGGCAGAAACCATATTGGAAGGAGTCCAGAGATGCAGGCAGCACATCTGAGATGACGAGCTGCACAGAAAACACTTGTGTGCAAAAATGATTATATTATCTGTCCAGCTGAGCACAGAGTATGGAGTTAACAGTCCAGATTGGGCAAGGGCAGTCATCTGCAGCACAGACCAGGGACATAAGGGAATAACATCTTATACGTAACTGAATATGAATAAAAGTGTGGGATGTTACAAAAAAATAATCCAAAATACTGGACATTGTCTGAAAAAGATCCAGCTCTGGACCTCCAGCTCCTCATACCTGGATGTTCATGTACTTTTTATTTATTAAGCTTGTAACCTTTTGCTTCCACTCTTGAAAATAAAAATCCA
This sequence comes from Neomorphus geoffroyi, assembly GCA_033558235.1. Classification (NCBI taxonomy): domain Eukaryota; kingdom Metazoa; phylum Chordata; class Aves; order Cuculiformes; family Neomorphidae; genus Neomorphus; species Neomorphus geoffroyi. Next base: position 19,150,809 of record JAUMJM010000005.1, read on the forward strand.
GCCTTAAAACTTAACTCATACTTTTTTTGTTTTCATTGTAAACTTAACTCAAATGAAAGTTCAAAGTTAAAAAAAGCTAGGCAAGTTTAGAGAAGCACTCTCTTCTAGGATCAAGAAATACAATAAAAACAGTAAGTGTAAGCAACTCTGATGGACCTGCACTATGGCTTCTACTTAAGAAAACAAGATGCTAGAAAGCAATAACGGTTGGTATGCCAAGAATAAACCTGGTATCTTCATTGCCAGTTCTTTGCTTCCAGATCCAGACCAGAGTTGCTACTCCATCCAAAAACCAGACAATGTAGATATTTCATGGTTGATCATGACCTATATCAGCACATTTTCTGTCTCAATCATAATGATTACAGCAAGCAGTAAAGTTACCTGAGTGATAATTCATGGTCCCCCAGCTGATAATATATTTTGCTGATTTTATAGAAGGCTTCAGTATTATCATTCTTTAATTTGGCAGCAGCTTTCAGGTCACTAATGGCTTTGCTTGGTTCCCCTTCCTTTATATAACACTCAGCTCGAAGTTCCCGTAGCTCTGCATCCCAAACACAAACCTTGAGAAACCAAAATTAAAGCTTGGTTTTGGTCCATAACACTTCACATCTTTTTCTCCCCAACAAAACAAAACCCCCAGTTAATTTCACTTCACCAACTGCAATAGCATAAGGTTCAAGCTGCACGCAGAGTACATGAAATTAGCATCTCTGCTTCCTGGTGGATGCTGTGATGCACCTGCCCAACAGGAAAATAAAGGCCTGAAAAATTTGTGATTTACCAAGCTCATGCAGGGAGATGAATGAAATCTACTGGCACTGCTTAAACTGGGACAGTCTGCTGAGCCTCCAGGGAAGGATATCAGAATCATAAATTATTATATCTTCCCAAAAGAACAGGGGTAATGAACAGCAAGGGCTAAGCTGTCAGTTGTCCTCTAGAAAGAAGCCTGTGGGTAAGACTCAGCTACAAAAAATTTGACCTTAGTATCTGGATTTTAAAGATAAAGAGAGAGAAGTAATACCACCACAGTACAGCAAGAATAATTAATTAAAAGAAGCTACCTATCATATTTTGTTTTAGAAAATTTATTCTGGGTCTTATCATTTATTTGTTTACAGATGAGCCTCATTTTAAAGAATGCAGCTTTTCTGCTTTTCCATATTCCCTCCCCATAAATAGAACTCCACACTTTGGCAGCTCCTTCACCAAAAGCTAGAAAGTTGCAAATTCCAAGTCTGCAGTGTTAATGTTTATGTGAAGATCACACCAGTTAACTGTCTTTTAATATGTATTTCTAGATGACACACAAAATGCCCACATGACTACTTAATACTGTCAAACTGCTTATACTGCTTAAGATTCAACAAATACAAGTATCAAAGGAACAAGATGAAAATCTAGATAGCTACATACATTAACTTCAAGACTTTCTTGATCTTTTGTTACTTAATTTTCTCAAGCTAAAAATCTACCTGCATCTAGGCAACAAAATATCTAGATCAATAAAACTACACCTCCTGTATTTGGCAAAACTTCATCAGTTTGAGAGTAACAACTTTTTTTCCCAGCTTCCTGAAGAAAAATCAACCGTGAAAAAACAGGAAAGTGAAATCAAGAGTTATGTGGAACAGAACTTTTGCTGAAGTTGTATCTTTAACCCTAACTACAATCTATTAGACTTATTTGCAGCTAATGCTCAGCATCCTCCATTCTCCAACTTTCTTACGGACTCATGGTGCTCAGCAAAACTGAGCCAATTACACCAAGCATTTCCACATCAGTGAAGAAGTTATTAAATAAAAATATACAGATATCAGACAGGAGCTTTTACTTCCCTTTCACACTATCGTTTTACTTAAAACTTACTGCCAAGATTTCATCAAGAAGAGAGATAGCAGCTTCATAATCCTCTTGCTCATAGGCAGATAGTGCTTGTGAATGCAGACGCTGTAGCTCATCAGATTTCGTCAGCTGAGTCTGGGCTTCTTTTTCCTCATTATTGTTGGGATTGGATTTGAGCTGCAAACATTAACAAGGAGAGTGACTTGAAATGCATGTTCAAGGTTCTCTTTTTGTCCTATTAATAATCGTATCATGGAAAACAGACTAAAGCTGCAAATAAAGCAAAATTTTCACTGAAAATGTTTCCAATTCCAAAACTCAGAAAAAGAAAGACATTTCTAGTTTCAAGACAAGTTGTCAGAAGTCAGAGAAATCTAATTCTTCCCCCCTCACACTTGATCATTTACTATTGGACACGTCATACACAACAGTCTTTGTCCGCCAGTCGCTGGCTGGAAGTCACAGACTTCTCAATTGCAACCTAGTTAATTCATCTCCGCAGACCGCTATTAAACACAGGATTCCAAGAGAAGGATGTATACCCACATGGTATTAATCACATACCTCACTTTAAGCACAATATATACTTATAAAATCAGGACAGAAACAAAAGCAATGTCACAGCCAGTATTACTGTAAAGATGTTTTTTTCTCATCTTCCCCAGAAATGAGTGGCTACAGCAGCAAGTTAAGATGCTACAGATGGGGGAAAGGTTTAACTGAGATCAGCTGGGAATTTATGCACTTCGCTTCTTATCTAGTTTTAAACAAGGCTAAAGTTTTGTCTACAAAGACTCTCATTTCTCAAACCTCACTCTCTGAGTGAGCAGAAGGGGTTACACTGGACTCGTCTTCATTTGTTCAGGTAGCTTTTCATTTTCAAAGAAAGTTTTAAAACCCAAACAGAGGCAACTCTGCTGTCACCCAGGAAGAAAAATACAGGCCAGGAAGAATCTCAGTCATAACCTTGCAAAGCCAGGAAGTCATTTGTAACATCAGTGTAGTGTGAAAAAGGCACTGGCTTCAGACTTGATGCTGATCAGAACTTCCAAAGTTATACGAGGGCAAATCAGCAGGACCTAAATTATTTTTTAAATTATTGTTTGTTTTAAAAATCTAAACTTGCACTACCACATATTTTATATACAGAATGTTGACTAAAGTTACATAGTCCTCAAAGTCATCCAGTACTTTTCCTTTCCTCCCTTATGTGAAAGTGGTCCTTTCCCTTTTCTTCATCAGTGAGCTCTTCAAACAATGAGATTTTCCGCATAGGTCTCTAATGTAATTCAACATCAGCCCTCAGAACTCTTTTTAACAGTATTTCCTCTGGTTCTAACACTTAAGTATATGAAAGGAAAAAGCCTAAAAGCAACATTAAAAGCATGCACAGGTCCCACCTGTCTTAGATTCTTCATTTAAATCTTTTTGAACCTTATGCAGTTGTTTCATTTCACTCTAACATAAATCAAGTTGTACTTGGACCTCAAAATTCTCCTTTATCCCCTAACATTGTCTTTCAGTAAGAGGAGAGGAATGTGATCAAAGAATTTTCTTCTTTGTAGGCTGATTCCCCACATACATTTCAAAAAGCTTTTCCTCTGGTAAGAACATAAACTCTGCCTATAAACCCCTGATGCTGTGCATTCTCTTTCTGCCCAAAATCTGGAGCTTGTAGTAAAGGCAAATTTCTGCACTTGTAATTTTAAAAGCTCCAAGACTACAAAACTCTCTGAAGTTGTGAACTATTCGGTTCCAGCTGACTTGCTTAATTTCTCAGCATTTCCCTCTCTTTAAAATTAAGAGCTTTTGCTATGGCCGAGCTTCATGCTTCCATTTAAACTTATCTCATGGTAACACCGCACTCCTGAGACACACAGTATGTTTCTTGTAATTTATTTGGGAGCAAAATGTCAGTGGAATATGAAAAGCAAGGTTACAATCATACAGACAGGTCCAATTGTAAAAGACCATTTGAGTGAAACATTCTAGGTAATTTTAGGTAGTACAAACTGTCTAGTTAAAGGGAAACTTCTTGAGCTATCATTCAAACTAAAGCCATCGAGCATTTGTGTGCTACAGTATGATGAAAATATTCACTCAGAAACTCTTAATAAGTAATTATTGTATTGCTATGATGTTTTAATCAGTAATGTTAACTAAAGCAAAATGAAACCTGTTCATTTAGCTCCTGGAAAAAGCTGGAAATGTGATAAAGTCATTTGATACTCTCATTTTGGTTGAATTTCCAATTTTTTCTTTCTTTCTGCCCTGTGTCTCGAGGTTTATTACATTTGGATTAGAACACTAATTAGCTGCAGTTTAGGCTGCAGCAACAAGA